>CM040243.1:246574442-247283503 GCA_022545495.1 Chrysanthemum lavandulifolium | reverse complement strand
AAAATCACCTCCATCATTATTTAGTTATAACAATACTCTAATCCTCTTCACTTCCTATTAGGAAACCACATGCCTCATCATACGATCATCTCGTATTAATCGAGAAGAAGTCGTGACTTTAAGGATGTTAGGTCACTAGTTTTACAAACACAAGTAATATAGAAAGAGATAAAGCGATTGAAAAAGTAAACAAGCACACATACACGATAAGAGTAGCACGGTTAGGCGTAGGAATATGTGAAAAGAAAACAGAACAACTAACCCTCAAATGAGGGTTTACAAAATATTTATAGGAGGAAGCTGAGCAACACTCTAGTTTCCATCCTTTCTTTTATGGGCTTGGGCCTAAGCTCATGGGCCTTCTACATAAGCTTAAGGCTAATAACAAACATAAAGGCCATAATAAAGCTAACTATTACATATTAATTACTAACACTTGATTGTGGTTTGGGTGATTCCAACAATCTCCCTCGAGTGTTGGTGATGAGCGGTGAAGGCGTTGATGTAATAGTAGCTCGGCGTCTTCTAACATTCTTCTTTCTTGTGAGAAGAATTGCCTTGATTCGAACAATCTCCCGGTGTAGAGATAGTTTTCCTTAAGCGATTATGCTTTGGCGTCATCATTAACTTTGTTCTTAGATTATTGTTCTTTGTGGTGAAAGTGATAGTATGTTGTTATGCGCATCGATGCGCCTCGGTTACCTTGTTGCTCGGTGTCTCACGTCATTCTTCAACATGCTCACACGCTCTTTGGCGTTGGAATTCAATCTTGATGAAGTTCTCTAAGTCTTTAACTTTGTAGATTCTTTGGTTTGACGAAGAATCATTACGACGGTTGTGTTGCTTTTGAATAGAACTTCCATTAGTGATGATGTTGGGCGTGAGCATGAGAAGAATCAACACGATCGTCACCTGCTCCGAGCTTCCATAAGAAGAAAACATTTCAAGCGGTTAGTAATAAGCGGTTTCCGGCGCTTACAAGTTTGAACTTTGAGAGTGTTATGACATAGTGTGAAAACACAACTCTAATTCTTACAAAGGCCGTTCTGAGCTGAGTCCCACAAGTGAGATAACACGATGTGCGAAGTACATCTGATTCGATAGTCATTGAGGTACAGTAGCATCACCTCACGGTTGTAGACCGTTTGAGACACACTCCGCGTAATCACGGGAGTTACAAAGTGACCTGCTTGTCGGTGTTTGATGTTGACCACAGCGAGAGTTTCCATTCAATCAGCGAGGATCACATATGAACCTCTCATAAATGTTCTCGACAGTTGCTAAGATACATGAAGGACTCGATATGAACCTTTGATAATCTTATTTGGTGATCGTCAAGTGATAAAATGTCAAGTGTTCCTAAGAGATCTTTTGATGAATCTCGTGGCTCTAGACTCAATAGTGCGTTTTGGTTTTCTGGCGGAGACTAGGAGAGGGTCTCCTTCTTGATACCGTGATCTCTAAGAAAGCCAATAGTTTGCGTAGGGTTCCTATGAGAATGAAACAAGCTTCTTTTGAGAGAAACTTGAGTGGCTAAGAAGGTTTAGTGCATGCGTCACTTTGGGTCCATGACGACTTTTAATATTCAATACCGGTGTCACTAAGTGACAACGGTGTATATGAATTGAACCCGGTATACGCCTAAGTTGAATAATCTAGAGGCTGTTTCTTTTCACCCTTTTCTTTGCATTTCTTTTGATTCTTCAACTCCTTCTTTCTCCGATTCTCATTTTCTCCTTTTATAATCGTACCTAAGGACTTCTAAGTACTAACTATTTGTGATGTCCTTGGGTAGATCCCTCCCACTCTGGCGGATCATAGGACAGTTATTCTAACCTTAGTCACCTTATAACTCCATGAATAACCTATGTTGCCATTAAAACCACAGTTTGTGAAACATCTCTCAAAGGGTTTGTAAATGAAAAACATGTTTGAACCCTTGTGAGAGATAGGATTTTGCATAATACTCCCCCTCATGTGCTTAATAGTTTTAATGGTTAAATGCACGGTGAGGAAAAGCGCACATTTTGAATTGATCCACTCGAGATAGACAATCCCGCGAGACACGGTTACGTTGCGTAGTTAAAGAGTTACATTGTCGGTTTTAGGTGACAACTAGTTCTAATAACTACCTTAAAGGTGTAGACAAACCTCGAAGGTTGTCATACGTCCCGAGTTCATGTCTACCAAGAGTGTCTCGAATGGTACTTTCTACTTGGACAAGTCCTTTGCGAGACACGTTTACATTACTAGCGAACTAGCTTGAAATTATTACCCGTCCGGGACAAGTCTTTTCGAGTTACAAACAGTTTAGTACCGTCAATTCGTTGATTAAGTCGAGGTACCTGATTCATTTGCATTTTGCACAACATATTTCTTATCACACATTTACTCCCCTCGAAAATGGCATATAAGATGTTATTTTGAAGCGTTTGAGAATAAATATGACCATTTCGAGTGTTGCGGGAAGAGGACCACTATGAACAATTTGTGAACAAAGTTTAATTCAAATACTCCCCTCAACTAGTGATATAAGCGGTTGAGGTTTTGAAAATCATATGGGAAGTACTTGTTCTTTTGAGCAAAACCTTGAAAATGAAAGGTTTGATAGGTTTTACTAAAAGTAAAAGCTTTCGCTTCTTTTATAAGGATTGTGCTGAGCGTACCACGGGGTCCTTTCTTGACAATTACGGGTTGTACATTATAATGTGCACAAGCCATTGACATATATAATCACATCCAAATTTGTAATGAAAGAACCAATTCAAGGGTACCGAAGTGCGATGATGTTCCCGAGAGTGCACAGGCGTTGAAAGCGGTTATGTTAATCTGGGTCGACCACCAACATAGCTCTCAATCGTCGAGGCGATCCGTCGAACAACCTTTCATCAATCATTGTGATGATTCGTCTCACATCCCTCCTTTCACGAGAATTCCAGTAGCTTAAGAGACCCGATTTTTGGCGTATGTCCTTCAACACATCGTCAATCCGTCCTAACCGACTTCAAGTATGATCCCAATTTACGAAGATCACTACGCCATTAAGCGGTTTCTTTGAAGTTCACTGCGGTAAACAACTCCGAAAGGTTTGTTGATGGCGTATATTGAGATAGGCGATTGATGTCGGGAAGATCAAGCGTTGGAGGAGTGAGGTTGACACTGCGTCGATAAGATTCAACGACCGGTGGATATCTTCTACATGTTCATTGATCACGATCGTCTAATGAAGATGAGAAGTGACTTGATAAATTCACGTTGAACTTCGGTCGAGAATTGTCTCATACGACCACTGTGCTTTGGCAAGGTACATGTCTTGATGTCGTTGAGGACAAATTCTCAAAGTCGACGGAGAATGCATAGTCTGTTCATCTTGTCGTTTGACTATGATATTCTTCAAGAAGGTGTAGTCCCATTAGACTTGAGATCAACGTGTTTGATGGCCACGATGTCCTTAGAGCGTACTGCTGCGTGTTGAGACTTACGAACCGGCGACCGTAGTAGATTCTTGGCGTTCGGGCCAATGATGAATCCCATACAATGCATCTCGGTCGTATTCTTGCGTTGTCGAAGAAAACAAGCGATTTGCATGTTCCTCGATAGCTATCGGTTTGAGTAAATGCATTGGGAATGGAAGAGTCAACGATGTAGCGTATTTTCGCGAACCATCGCTACCGTGTAAAGAAAATCGGTGTCTGTTAAAGAAGTATCGAAAGGAATCCGTGGTTCATCTGTTTGGCCAATGGTCGGTAGGGGTTTGGTCAATCGGTGTAGTATGGAGGTTGTCCCTTTGTGTGAAGTCAATGTTTGCTTCGGATTGAGCCAATCCATGTTTTAGACATAGCTCGGCGATGTTCTCAAGATGATATTCGACCTCAAGGCACTTTCGTAGTGTCTTTTAGAAGTTGAAACGCTTCATTCTTGATTCGCTTCAACTCGGTTCGTCATTTTCTTCACATGGAACTTTTCTTGCAAAAGTTTTGCGTGCTCAATGTAGAACCGTCTACCAAGTCTTGACCTTCATCGGGGTAGGGGTTTGATTGAAAAGTGTGGAGAACCATTCAAAATCTTCGGTTTTATCGTCATCTAGCCATGATCGACTTGGTGAGTCGTCTTCTTCTTCTTCTTTTGGAAGGCCTTGATGATGATTCCGTTTACGCACTTGTTTGGGTGAGGTGGGTTGTTGTAGGGGCTCAGGACCTCTTCATCGTCACCGCCCGTATACTCAAAGTAATCACTGTTTTTGAGTCGGGGTGGTAACTCGGAATAAATCACGAGGTTTTTCGATTGAAGACCGAGGGTGGAGGAGACTTTGTTGAGAAGAAGTCCGTTGTCGAGGAGGTGGCATCGAAGAAGATTCACGGGCATTTACGGCGTTTAGGTGCGAGTCCTTGTCTTTATCCTTATCTTCATCGTCTCTAGGGCGTTTCAACTTTCGCCTCAAATCTACAAGCTTCTTGAAGTTGGTAGTCTAGCAATGCTTGATACGGTTTTGCTTCTTGAGTTGAACATTGCAGCTCGTGGCGACATTTGTGTAACAAGCTTGGCCTGACTCATTGTTAGAAAACTACCGGATCGGTTAGATTGATTATTACGGTTAGGCGTTGATCGGATAGTTTGCTTGGCGATTTGCATCGATTTGGATATAGTTATGCAAAGCGGCTCCTTTGTGACTTTAGGAGCGATATTACGAAGGTAGTTGTTAGTGTAACCTTGATCATTTCGTTCGATTCCTCTTGACGATGACTTTTCATGAATTCTGAATAAACTTCCTTTCTTCTTTCATCTTTTCATGCTCGTCATACAAATCTTTGTATGTGATCGGCATAGAAATTCAACTTCTTTTGGAGAATGTCTTTCTTTCTGACTTGTTGGACAGCTTTCACAATTCTTTCATGAGCATGAGAAATCCAAGATCGAGGTGGTTTCTTCACTGATTTGGATGATGATCTGGTTGATTTCTTTGATGATGGTGGTGATGAATGTGATGAAGAGTCTGATGATGAGGAGACATGAGGAGGCTCGGGGTCCTTAGGCGGTTCAGAAGTTTCCTTCTGTGAATGTGTGGGACTTTCCAGAAGCAATTTGTCATAATCATCATCTTGATCTTTCTCCTTCTTGTCAGTTTCTGGATTCTCAAAGTCATACACTATAGTATCTTCCATGGCGGTTGTTGTTGCACAAGAGTGGTGGTACGGCTCCCTTATCGAATCGATTAACCGCATCGGGGAGTTGGTTCGGAGTGGGCGGCACCACTTGATCCTCCGGGACCACCATTTGATCTTTTGCAAACACTTGACCTTGTGTTGATGTCTAAGTCGTTTGACTTTCTTCTTGTACTCAATTTCGGTGGCTCTTCAACATTTTCACTTCGGAGCTTTCATCAAATGTCTCAATCAGAGTCTTCCCTTTACTTTTGTCGACTTGAGGACTTGGAGGTTTTGGAATGATGAGACATCTTGTGCGATTTTAGAATAATGAATCTCTCGTCGATTCGGTTCCTTGAACTTTCGTCCAAAAGCTTTCTTGGAGGTTCGGTGTAGAGGATGGAATAGGGTAGCTTCACGAGGAGGGCTTTTTCTTAGGAGTAGGTTTCCTCTTTGGAATAGGTTTCCTTGGAACATTCCTCTGCTATCTGCACTTGTGGCACTTCGATCTTGCCTCTTACGGTCCTTGAGTAGGTATCCCGAAGCCTTTTCATCAAGGTGTCCAACTTTACCTTCTTTACTTGACTACCCGATACCTTTTGTGCGTTCTGACTTTTGATTTCCTCTGTAAGAAGGTGATCGGGTAATTCGACTCTGTTTCTTCGTAGATGTTTCTTTGATTATGAGCGGATAGAATGTGCTCGGTCTGGATGTCATGATTATACGGGTCATTGATTCTCTGGGGATATCGGGATGAAGTCAAGAGCTCTCTGAATCAACGACTTGGTGTATCGACATAGGAATTTTGTTGCCAAGCTTACGAAATAGCATCATGTCTTCCAAGCGATTGCTTCAATTATGATGTCCTTCTTGTTGATCGAGACGGAAAATTTGCGAGTTCCATGAGCTTGGGATGCTCATAGCCCTTGTCGCGACCGAGGCGATTTGGTGATGATCATATAGAGTGTCCTCCATGGTTGAGGAATATTCTTGACTCAGCGTGAGAGTGCTTAGAAATGATTCCTTTAGCTTCATCATAACCAATATCTATCAAGAATTGCGAGCAGTCTCTTGATGGGGTAGCAAAAAGTCGGTTGGAGCGATATGCGGGATGATGAGAACGACTCGTAAGTCATCGGGAGTGATAGTGACTTGTTTGTGATTAAGAGTCGCATTCACGACATTTTGACCGATGATCATCTGCATGGAATCCCGAAATTGTTGAATGTAGACCCTGGGCGTGGCGAGTGTGAGAGCATGTTTTGGTAGGGATGATTCACGAGAATATCCTGCAATGAGACAAGAAGATTACGAGCATGTGAGGGTGTCAAAGTCAACCCTAAGGTTGTTCTTTCCAAGCTTTCTCGGATAGCCGTTTGGAAAGATATCGACAAGTGTAAGAACTTGATGCATCCCATTCATTTGTTCGACCATGTCGTGATGCGAAATAACATTAGCCAAAATAACCAACATATCGAAAGACATAACGTTAGTCAACGAAGGTTTTATTGTCTAGTTATTGAATGTACGGTGATAATGATTATTCTGAGTCCTAAGTCACTTGTTTGTCCAATAGTCTAATGGCGATCGTGAAATGTTTCGTGAGTTAGTTAACTTTAAGTTTTAAAGTTTATGTTATCACTTATTGTTCACAACATATTAAGCGATTAAGTTTATTAGTGACATTATTGGATTCGTGACGTTATGATTAGTTTATTTACAAGTTTGTACGTAACAATTCATCATGAAGGTCAATCCGGGGTTAAGCGTAGTATTGGCAAAGTTAGCGTAAGCGGTAATGACATACAGCGTGAGCGAAAGCTTACGCGTAGGATCTAACTACGCGTAAGAAATGTTCAGCGTGGGAATAGGGACCTTATCGTGGAGCTTACGGCGTGAGGCGTATATATATACCTTACGGCGTAAAGGCGTACTCGTGAAGTAGACCTTATCGTGAGGTCGCTGTTTACGCATATCCTTCACGGGATACGGCGTAGTCCATTGTAGAACCTTACGGCGTAGCGTTATGCGTGGGATTATTCTTCGCGTAACATGACTACGCGTAGGGTAATCCTTATGCGTGAAGTTGCAAATGACCTTGATTACGAGTGTTAAGCGTAGCAAGCACGAAATAAGTTCATCAAGTCATTATCATTAACACAATACTTCATTTTAACAACAATTTATGGCAAGAACAATTATGGAGCAGGTTATGCGTATAAAGTCATACGCGTGGGTCAAAACCACAAGGGTTGAGATTTCTGGCGTATCACTTTTAACCATGGAATTGCACCATCTTGATTACGGTAGTCCTAAGATATGTTGAGAGTGTATAAGCCAAGTTATAACACTTAGTTTGTTGAGAATCAAAAATACCCAAAAGTCATGAACATTAAACCCTAATTTCAAATTGTTAGCTAATTCGTGTTTACGGGTGGTTAGAAACCTTGGAAATCATCAATTCAACAACACAAGAGCATAACACAACAATCTTTTGACCAAAACACTTCACATTCAAAATACCCAATTCGACTCATAAACCTAATTTTCAAAATTCATCAATTCGTGTTTACGGGTTTGTTTTGAGGATAGAAAACATATCATTGATGTTTTAAAACATTTTGACATTATCTTTTGCCACAAACACATAACACATGATCATGTGTTCTACTGCGTGGCGAAGAACACAAAATCACCCATATCGATGGATTTGACCGTTGGATTCATTTGAAAATCAAAACCAATGTTTAAAAACATGTTAGAAACATTAATCCACTTACGGTATGATGATCAAAAACGAGATAGGATGAGCAATTTTAGGCGTAGGGTCTTGTTAGGTTTAGAGTAATAAATGTGAAGTGGAAGTTAGGTGAAGGTATTTATTAAAATTAACTTTAACATTTTGGCAGTTTTGGTCCCTCCACCTTTTCCTTTTTCAAACAAAGCCATTTAACTTCCATTTGGTTACCAAACAAAGTTTTTAGGAAAGAAACTTGTGACCTCCCCTCGACTTAAGAAAGCGATGAAAAGTTATTAATTTTAGTCAGGGTGTCATTGTATCGAAACTTCACCACCATTGTTAAAAGAAACAACAGGGATATGATAACATGCAAGTACACGAGATGTTTTGAAAGCAGTTAAAGTAATAATTTTCTCCCCTCAACACTTGATCGTAAAAATCTTGAATTTTGAAAGATTATAGTGATGAAGGAAGAAATGTACTTGCCATGTTGAAAGATTATAGATTAGAAGAATATTTTGTTGTTTTATAAGATTTTATATTTTTGTATTTTGTTTTGAAAAATTTATTTACAAAGGATGTTTTGGTGTTTGTGGGTTTTTAAGGCTTGTTTTAAGAGGTTATCAATTCTCTTGAGTCAAACACCTCATACCAATCCAGTGGACCAACTCATTAAACCTAGCGGGAGGCAAGGCTTTGGTGAGAAGATCGCAATTGATATTCGGTACCCACAAAGTATAATTCAGCGGTACCACATTCCACGTGGTCCTTGATGAAATGATAGCGGTCGATGTGCTTTGATTTGAGTCTTGAGCGGGTTGCGAGATCGCATGGCACTCCGATTGTCGCGATACATCGGATTACATCGAATCACGTAACCATAGTCTTTGAGTTGTGTTCTCATCCGGATGACTTGAGCACAACATGCGGACATGGCTACATATTACGCCCGGTTGATGGTGACGATATGTACAATCCTGCTTCTTTGATTGCCAAGACACGGTTTATCACCAAGAAATTGTAGAGCTCTGAAGTACTTTTCCTTGAGTCTAAGCATCCTGCGTGGTCGGCGTCTGGCGATTAGTTCAAAACCGAATCGCCGGATACGGATCCCCAATTAATGGTTCCTTGATGTATCGGAGGATTCTTTTAGCCTCGGAGAGGTGGGTTTCGATTGGTCGCGACGATAGCGGGAGCATAGATAAGCGGCAAAGACAATATCGTATGCTAATTTGTTAGATACATGAGAGACCCAATAATACTCCGGTATTTGGTAGGGTCGACCAATTTCTCATGTAAATCGACATCTAGCTTTTGGTATGAGCCATTGGTGTGGCATAAGTGTCACGAGGTTGTCATTCAAATTTGTTTAGCAGTTCAAGGGCATATTGGGTGACTCAAGAAAATACCGCAGGGTGATTAATGAACTTGTAATCCTAGAAAGAATGTAAGTTCACCCATCATGGACATTTCAAAATTTTTCTTCATTAGTTTTGCAAAAGCGATTGAAAACTTTTATGTGTCGACCCAAAGATGATGTCATCACGTAAATTTGAACAATTAAGATATGTGCCCGTGATATTGTATAAAGAGTTGGGTCAACCGAACCTTTGGTGAAATTATTAGCAATGAGGAAAGATGATAGCTTATCGTACCATGCAGGGGCTTGTTTGAGACCATAAAGAGCTTTGTTCGGTTTGTAGACATGGTTGGGAACTCGGGATCAACGAATCCATCGGGTTGGTGACATAGACCGTTTCTTTCGGTTGTCCATTGAAAGCGCGTTTGACATCCATCGAAAGACCGTCATATTCATATGAATTGCGACGCGAGAAATATCGAATAGCCTCAAGGCGAGCAGCGGAGCAAAAGATTCTTCAAAGTCTATTCCTCTTCACGCGATAACCCTTAGCAACTAGGCGTGACTTGTTTGGATAACGTTCCCTTGACATCAATTTGTTTTCCAAATCCATTTTAGACCAATGGCGTAGACCCACATTGGTCTTTCAACGATTCTCATACTTCAAGCGTTTGAATTGGTTGAGTTCTTCTGCATGGATTCAATCCGGTTATCTTTTGTCATTGCGTCTTTAATGTTTTAGGCTCAGTTGGCGAGACGGTGAGTGCATAAATGCAATGTTCACCATCGTGTGAAGGCGTTGTCTCGTAACTTGTTGGTTGATTCGGGTTGCTAATAATGTTAGCGGAGGATGGTCTTTTGTCCATCGGTGTGTAGAGGTTGATGTTGGTATACATTGTGCGATTTTGAGGATTCAAATGGTTTGTTAAAGATTCCGCGACATCAGTGCGGCGATCTCATTAGCAAGCGGGTTGAAGAAGCATTTGGATCAAAATCTGAAGGTGGGGTACTTCATTTGAATATCATCATTTGGTTCATCATTGTTGGGCGGTGTGTTCAACTGTTGTGTTGGAGTCAAGCGGTGTAGGTGCATCTTCAACGATGGTTGTTGTAGAAGGTGTATCGGTATAGGAATATTATCGGGTTGTGCGGAAACGGCGGATACACACGAGCACGTTCATCAATATCGTCGCGAATAGAGGAGCAAATAACCTTTCCATTTGTTGTGAGTTAGCTGGGGCTTTGTTCGGTGATGATGGGGTTGAGGAAGTTTAAGCGGTTGTGACCGGGTTCTAAGTTGTTATACTCGAAGCCATTTTAGTGAGTTCATCAAAATGAGCATGAATCGTTTCCATTACCTCCTTGGTTCGGCGATTCAGTTCGAAACCTTTAGAATTGTCACGGTATCAATAAAGACTCCAATATCGACTTTGGCTTTGAGCTTTCCAAAATCATCACGATCATTATTCGGATAGCAAAGGGATCTAAATACATGAAAGTGTTTGAGGTTCGGTTTATAGTTGTGGACAAGCTCGAAAGGTGTTTTGTTGTGGCGTTTTGTGATCATATAGCGGTTTGAGTATAGCATGCGATGAATCGACACGCCCATAAGTGTCTGGAAGTTTAGCATTGATTAACATTGTTCTTGTAGCTTCCACTAACGTTCGGTTTCATCTTTCAACAACTCCGTTTTGTTCGGTGTACGTGCAATAGATGTTTGATCTTTGAATTTCCTTTCTCATAGAATTCACGAAGGGTTTTGTTAACAAATTCGGTTCTTTTATGCATTACGATTATCTGACGGTGTTGCGGGTGAACTTTGTATTTTTGTGAGAAAGGTGATGATCATTTTTGGAGCTTGGTCTTTGCTTGAAGAAAGTAGACCCAAGTCCATCGTGAGTAGTCATCAACAATTACTAAGATGTGGCGTTTGCCATTGATTGTTTGCGCGCATTGGGCCCACAAATCCATGTGAAGAAGGTGAAGCACATCTTGAGGCGTGTTCCACCTTTGAAGGAAAATGAGCACAGTGCTTTTCCTTATTCACGGTGAGCAAGGTGATCTTTTGAATCTTGGAATCGTGGGAGTCCTTGACTAGTTTGTGTCGAGCAAGGTTGGTGATGGTTTGAAAGTTTAGATGTGAGAGGCAGCGGTGCCATAGCGAGGATTTTGTAGATGTTGCCTTTGAAAGTAAGCGGATGGGAGAGGAAGCAACCATGTCTTGCATAGAGATAGTGTAGAGACTAGAGTTCGCGAGCGGACATAAGGTCATTTCCTTGTAGATCACGAATGAAACAAGTTTTCTCCACGAAAGCAACCTCCAATCTCCATCACAAAATTGACCTCACGAAAACAAATTGTGACGAGGCCTTCCACATAGTAAACCTGCGATTTCGATGTTCCTATTGACATAATCTCCGTAGCCCATGATAGTTGCTGAGTGATAGTTCCCGAACACAGCGGTGCCAATGAACTTTGCGATAAAGTTTGATAACAGTTTAAGGTTTCTGTATGTGTCGGGAACATCCGCTATCAACAATCCAGATAATGATCATATCACTGCATTACACACGGGCGACACGGATGGAATAAAGTAGATGTGGAACCCGAAATGTTAGAGGTTCCGAGCGGTATATTAGACATACACGCATTAATAATTTTAGGCATCCATTTAAATCCTAGTGTGTTATATATCCATTTACGCCATCTATAACTACTCTTTGCTTTAGTCTTAGTGAATGCACTGGGTGGTACAACATTCTTAGGAGGTGAGGCCTGGAGCTACGGTGATAACAACACATGCCTTAGAATCTAAAGAAGGCGGTCTACCAAGCACGAGACTTAGGCGATTAGTGGGCCTAGAGGTATTCCGATTCTTAGGATTCCGTAAATGAGATTATAGCTTTAGCAACACATTTGTCATGACAATCGAATTCATACTTTTCGACAAATAACACAAGGTGCATCGAATGAATATCAAAAGTGCTCGGTTTAGCATTCGTTACATCACTATTTCTATTACATTTGCGGACGCAACATCTATATTGGAAGCAACGTGAGTCTTATTCATAGTCCTAGGGTGTTCTTCTACTTTAGCATTCCTTATTGATCTTTTCTTAGGTCGCAACTTCCTATTCTTGATTTAGTGCTCTAGGTGTGAAGTGCGGACATTTGGAAAAGAGCATGACTATTCTGTTTGATGAGGGAAACACATTAGCAACTTGTGATTTGGCGGTAGGGATTCTAGGTTCACGATTACTAAGTGTGTTGGTGCTAATCTCTTAATCACGGTGGCGGAAGTTGTTCATACTTTCTAACATTTCTCTTAACTTAGAGATAGTGTGAATCAAATCTTGATTTTCGAACGAATATTACCAAACAAAATTCATGACTTCTCTAGTGTGAGCAAGATAGTGATCAAGTTCGTTTGATGCTTCATGAAGAGTCTTATTGAGCAAATCAAATATGACACCATATTCTGTTTAACTTTTGAAAGTTCTTGTTCATATTTTGAGATTTGACTTTTCAAAGACACGTTTTGATCATCAGTTGCTCAATTTTAGGATCGGAAGATTTTGCACTCAATGGCGATTTTCTTTTGAAAACTAAGTTGATGATTGTGAATATCTTTTCACACCAATGAAGACGACGTTTGGCATTGTAAATTTCGTTGAGTAATCGTTTATTTTCGACTTTTAAAAACTCGATTTGAAGCACATTATCGGTGTTCTCAGTTACAACATTTTCAACAATATCGGAGAGATATAATCGGATGCATATGGCAAAGAATGAAACAACACAACATTATGGACATCGTACGGATAAGGTCTTCCAAGAGTCGATCAACATCTTTTCTCAAAAGTTTCTTTTACGTTTAGTATTAGAAATAGATGTTTGTTTTCTCGAAAACGACCTTCATAGTTCAAGTTCCTTATGAAAATCCGTTCCTAGGCTAATGCACAACTTTTCAAGTTTTAACATTAGGTAAAGATTTTTCGAAAAATGTCTCTTTGTTCTCGCGCGGAGGCGATTGAAAGTGTTCAATCTTGATTTGAGCGATATTCTATCTCATGTTGTAAAATTTTGAGGTCGACCATGAAAATGTCAAAATATCTAAGAATATTTCGATTTTCGGTTTTGAGTTTACTTCACTAATTGAAGGTAAAGGACCATAAGTTTGTGCATAATCATTTTGGGATTAACATTAGAAGACTCGGTGTTTTGATGATAACCCTTGGTGTGTTAGAAGAATCCGTTGGTGTGACGAAATGACCGCGTTTTTATAGTTAAAGGTTTGTTGTAAACAACGTTTTTTAATTTTGATCGACTCATCTTACGCATCTAATTCCTCTTGGCGATGATATTCAACAACACTCATAATATATTATCAATTTTGTATTATGCTTTGGAAACTTGAGTTGGTTTGAATGTTTTTAGTGAAAGCTTTGGTTTGTAATCGACTAGATTTTTTCCATATCCTTTTGGATTGGGTTTTAAGGTAAACTTTTCAATAAACATTCTTGATTCACCATGTTTGTAAACAACAGTTTTAAACTCTTTAAGTTTGTTTTGCGCCGATAATTTCTTCAAGAAGGTCATCTACCGATTCGTTGAATGCTTTTTGTATCACGAGAAGCTGTTTTGACAAGTTAACAACTCGACCTTAGCTTTTGATTTTCCAAGGTGAGGCGTTAATTTGCTTTTTATGTTCATGTTTTGTTCTAATTCGGACAACAAAGCATTCTTGACTGACTAGATCACATCTGTTTCTCTAAATATTTTCGTTTTGATGAGATTTTGCAAAAGCGGCTTCAAAACCTTTTTCACGTTTTCTTGAGTTTTGAAAAGTTGAGTTGCATTTGTAAGCATTCAAAATCCTTGGTTAACAGTGCATTTTACTTTTTAAGGTCGATTTAATGCAACACATTCGACAATTTGGGATTGTTGGTCTTTAAATGTAGAACAAGATGCGGATGAGGCAAAGGTTCATCGTGTTCAACGTGAGTCACAATATGATCATTATGGAGATCCTCAGTATAACCACGGAGTCAATTTGATTATCAAGGAGACCATAAGGTCATCTTGATCGTCAAATGTAACTACGGGTTTATTTGAAAATCGTCGAATGAGATGTAGATGACTCATTTTGAACATTACGGCCGTGCGGTTCGAATATTGATGGAGATATTAGTTAGGATATGATGATGGTTTGTTCGGTGCACGAGACAAGCCATCGATGTCATCTATTGGGCTTGTTTCACTCATGTGTAACTCTTGCATATTAGCCATCAACATAACTTGTTGCATTGGCTTGCAAGTCCTCCATATCATCATCGAGTGCGCATACGCCATAAAGCTCTGTTCTTTGTGCGTGAGAGATCCACCAGCTTCATCCTTAAGAGCCAAAAGTAAAGCCTCTTTGAAATAAGCACGCGCCTAGTCCTCGGCTTTGGGCATGCATTAGCCAGTGTCCCTTCTCATTGCGGTTGTAGCATCTAAGACCATTTAACCGATTACGAGCATTTCCTGTTCCACCACTGAGCTCGGTTGTTATTCCTACCCGACATTAAACCCTTGACCACCGCCCATCGGCGACCATAATCACGATTACGAACTTCAACACGTCCATTGTTCACAATAGCTTGAGTCCGTGTGTTAGATGAGGAGCGAATCGATTGTTGGATTTGTTGGTGTAACGGCCAAAAGCATTAGCAATCATCACAAATCCTTGTTGCAATGCTTGAACGGATCGATTTCCTCGATCGCTTCAGCGACATATGCTTGAGCATTGTTGTTGTATGGAACCAATTGATTTTGTTGAGGTTGTTCTTTGTGAAGGTGTGTTTGAAGCGAGTTGGTTGAGTTCTTTGGTTGAGAGGATAATTCATTGAGCATACAAAGGCAAGTTGTTGATTATCCGGATGTGTTGTTTAGCAATTTGAGCACGGAGAATCCTTTCGATCAACTTCCTTTTCATGAGGCTTCAAGTAATCGTACAACAATCCATCGTAGAATGATGCATATTCTTTGCTTGCGGAGAAAAATGACATACTTCTCCCATTTCGGACCAAGACTACTCGGGAACTTAGTATTCACTGCAATTCTTGGCATGATGATGTTGTGTTTATCCAAATCATTGATGATGTCGAAAATCGATGATGATAGGACTCTAGTGTCTCTCGAGTTCAATCATGAAGTGTTCATAAGCCAAGTAAATTTTGGATTCCAAATCCTCGATTGAGTCTGAGATCCTTCCATAAGAAGGCGAATATGATCCCACATTTTTGTGCGGTCTTTTGAGCATCAACACTACGAAGAATTGGGATTGGTAATCCTAAGAGGATGTATTCCATTGCAAGTTCATCGACTTCATAGTGTAGAAGTTACGTAGCATTTAGATGCCTGCAATGTAGCAATGTTGGTTTGTTCATCTCTTGGTGGAGCAATGTTGGATCTCAGGGTACAATGACGATGAGGCATCTCAAATGGACCTTCAAGATAACCTTCTTTAAGAACTTTCCATGTGGCTTCTTGGATCACAAAACCTAAAGAACCTTATCACCCATTGATCGTAGTTTCACGGAGTGAGGATTGGAGGTCTATCAGTGATCCGACTTCATGAATTGATTGTTGGTAGCTTAAAGCTTCACACATCTTTGCAAACCAAGTGGGTTCCTTCATAGTGTTCCTTGATGGATCTTGATTGAAATCATTTGTGTAGGGTTGAACTTGAAGGCTTGGTGGTGTTTGAACCATTTGTGGTGGTGGAATTGCACCAATTTGTGGATTATGTTGTTGATTAAATTGTTGTTGATAAATAGCTTGTTGTTGATTCCATTGTTGATGTTGTGGAGTTAATTGTTGTTGTTGTTGATGATTATAAGTGTGAGGAAATAGTTAGAGTATGGTGGTTGAGACATGTTGAAAAACTTGTGTAGTAAAATGGATCTTTGTAGTCGAATGAACCTTTGTTGATGAAGTGTCCTTAGGCGTAGAAAAGACAAGAACCAAGTAGCACTTATGCGTAAAACACCAAAGTTCTGGCGTAAGGATTTAGCTTCAGCGTGGCGGGGAAAATACTCTAAAGTTATGCGTAGATACAAATTAGGAGTAGAAACTTAGGCGTAGGATTTCCTTATCGTAGAACTAAGTTTAAGCGTAAAGTGAATCTTATGCGTGGGATTTCTCTGGCGTAAGCTTATGCTTATCGTAATTTTAGGGTTTTGCCCAAATGATCTTTTACACTATCACGAGTGTAAAGGATATCCAAAGTCGACGTATTTCGGACTTATCCAAGTAAGAAAACACGGAATAAACCGGAAAATGAAGATCAAACCAAGAAAGCACTTACGCGTGTTTTAGGGTTTTACTACGCGTAGAAATGCTCAAAACTTTGATTACGTCCAAAAGTGTTTCTAAACCGGTTTTGTGTGATAAAATAGCTTCAATAACACCAAAATACACAAAAGTGTGAAACTTGATGAACCAAAGCCTCTAAAAGCAGTTAAGCGTAGAATGAAACCACGTTCAAAAAACTCGATCAAAACAACTATCCACGATAAAGTTTGAAACTTTTGCCAAAACAAGTATTTTAACACCTCAAAGCGTTGAAAGTACAAGAATCTTGGATTAAAAAGTGTAAAAAACAAGTTTTTAAGCGAACCAAAGTATCAAGGTGCGTTTTAGGCGTAGGACCGAAACCCACTTCAAAAACAAACACGATTCACCCAACTAGTAGGCGATTGATACCACTGTTAGGTCACTAGTTTTACAAACACAAGTAATATAGAAAGAGATAAGGCGATTGAACAAGTAAACAAGCACACATACACGATAAGAGTAGCACGGTTAGGCGTAAGGAATATGTGAAAAGAAAACATTGAACAACTTTTGACCCTCAAATGAGGGTTTACAAATTATGTTATAGGAGGAAGCTAGGCAACACTCTAGTTTCCATCCTTTCTTTTATGGGCTTGGGCCTAAGCTCATGGGCCTTCTACATAAGCTTAAGGCTAATATTTTGCAAACATAAAGGCCATAATAAAGCTAACTATTACATATTAATTACTAACACTTGATTATGGTTTAGGAGTGATTCCAACAAAGGATGAAGTTCATTGTATGCTAACCATCATCAGAAAAACATCACTAAGCTCATCTCTTTCGTTAGCCAAATAACCTCCTAAACACTTTGTTGTCATTCCTTATTTGATACATTACATTATGTTGGATGTCCACCAATTAAGGGAGAGAAATTCATTCACATAATTGTCTTTTGTCAAATTTATATCTCTTAGACTCTACAATACCAACACATAGGTAAACACCACTTAGCTAAAACCGGTTCATGAAACCACAACTAGTTCAACCTTTTTCGCACCAATACCTCATCAAGTGAAAAAACGCATCATGTGTTTTTACAAAACGTCTTCATCTTCACATATAGGATTTTCCTTAAACTAGCACCTTACAACTTCACTATCTAGAACACCATCATAGGATCTTATCCTTTTCTCGCTTATCATGCATGTCCTTGTCAGTGCAAATGATATATTAATCAAACGACCATCTCCAACACGTTGGTCCATCCAACTCTCACTCATATGATGTCATTCTCATCCTCATATAGGTACTCATTATTAGTATTTTCCATATTGTCTTCACTTCTTTTCAAAAGTGATAATCATCCATGTCGGTCAAAACCATGCTAATACTACCTTGCCCATTGTCACCTAGAATAGGTCATTTTATAATTAGTGTCAATCAATGAGCGAATTTATCTTCATCACTTTTATATCTTTTGGTATCTTCATTATAATATTCTTAGATAGAGAGCATTATTGATTATTCATGGGTTGAAGCATATGAGAACTTGCTCAAAACAATAGATTGTTAGCATCAATAAATCATTCAAATCATAACCCTTATGCATCATTGAAATGCAATGTCCATTCACATTTTGTTTTCCTCTTAGCTTTGGTCACTTGACATGACGAAAGGATTGCATGAGTCCATATTTTTATATTTGCTATACATACGAGTTTCTAACTCCTTAATAGCTTCCTACCTAATCACCACCACCTTCCATCACCACTTTCACTAATCATTACCACCATGGATTAGCGAAAACTTGCTTTTGTAAATGTCAGTCATCTACCATCACCACATGAATCCTACTAGTAAACCGACACCAACACTAGCACCACTAGTGGCACACCCGTGGAAGACTTCATATCTTCTTTCTAGGAATTATTTTGTAGGCTTTTATCATATTATATTCTCACTTTTCTTATGATTGTAATTAGGAGACTACACTACATGAGATCTTTGATTATATCATTGATCACATATATACATCTTATTTTCTTTGTGAAAAGATGAAATATATTGCACTAATGTTTTCATTGTAGGTTCATCATCATATACACTCGATTGTATATAACTTACTCATCTAAGGATGGAGTTTGCATCAATTATTTTCTTATTTTAGGTGCTTCTTGACACCTAGAATAAGGAGGAATATCCTTTAAGCACTCATATTGCATCGTCTCTAAAGACAAAGCTTCTATTATACTAATATTTATTTTGAAGGTTCATCTTGGCCCTAGAGCAAGGGAGCTTCCGTCAAGAAATTCTTGAATGCATCTTATACACACTTTGTTGTATAACACTTACTCGTCCAATAACGAATATAGTTTTGCACTAATATTTGTTTTGTAGGTTTTAATCATACCGACTCCTCAAACAAGGGGAGCAACCGTCAGGGGAGCATGCGCATTTAGCATCATTCTCACTTTTCAACAAGCATTTGTGCTTTGATAAAAAGTGGAGAAAATAGGCCAACATTGCTATGCATTTTTATTTTTCATATATTTCTCATAATTTTTGTTGCATAAAACTAACCTTGATGTAGGTTAAGCCTCTCTATTTGATCCATGGATCCGCTACCAAACAAGGGACGAATTGAAGTGGACGATTTAACTTCACTAGGGATGATGCAAGCTCGCCTTTTGGGGAGAAATAAAGTTAAACTCAGGACACGCCCTTTTGTTTCGACAAAGGGAGAAAAATGTAAAGAGAAGGAAATGTAAAGGTAGTAAGGATACAAGTAAAATTTTACATTGTACTTTCTATTACGTTTACATATCTTTGTCATCATCAAAAGGGAGATTGTTAGTGCAAATATTACGATATTTAATCTATCTGGTCTCGTTTGTTTTGATTGATGACAAACATGTAACTTGTAATACATAACGTAAAATGTACAAGTTACTTGTAATCACACTTTGTCTCAACATACATTCAACACCTCTCGATGTCTCAAGTCCTCGTATGTTACAACACGAGGTTCGTACATGTTTGTTATGTGGCATTATGATCAAACCCATTAACAAATCATTTAGAATGTTTAAAATACATTTAGAGTCACTAAGTATTTTAATAGGTTAACCATTCTATTTCGAACCTCATTTTACATGTTGCATTCACAAGTATTTCAAAAGGTAACTAGACATTTTATTAACTAGTTACATAATACATTTTACAAGTTTACATTGATAAACCTTTAATCTAAAATGGAAATACATGTTACATCATGTCATGCATCATCTTTGAAATCCTTGGAAGATCACTTGAATATTTTGGTTAGATTGATACTCAATATATCAAATGTGATCTTAGTAAGATTTGGTAATATCTTGGAAAGATTTGAAGAAAGATTTTTAGATTTTCATCGAGGCACCCACGAAACCTTTTTATATAAAGGCGGAACCCTTTAAAGGGCTCCTTGGTCCGTGGGCGCTCTGACCACTTTTGGCTATAAATAGAAGCCCATTGTTTTCCCATTTCTTCACCACTTAAAAGCACATCTTCTCCACCTTCTTGCATACATTTAGATCAATCATTAACAATGTAGTAACACACATTAAACACCCTAATGATCATGATCATAATGCTTAACATTCATCTTTGTTGTAAGCATACTCTTTGATCAACCAAGGAAATCTTGGAGATCTAGCCATCCCCACTCACCACAAGTTGAAGATCTATCACAAGAAGTTTAGGGAACTTGTGATCTTCGTCATGAAGGCTTCCTATCAATGGAAGTTCATTTAAGTAGTTATTCATATCCATTAGACATTTGTGTCATGGATCATTAGTGTAAACATCATTGCATCATAACAACACTTTCACCAAACTAGATTAGATGGTTTATGTGTTTGTGCCATAAAACACAAGGTTTATTATGTTGGGCCATAAAACATATTGGGAGTGGTTGTACCTTGTAAAAGAACTTCGACATCTAGCTTAGTGTCGGAAATATTGTATAAGCGGACGTTAGGTTGGTTCTACCTCGAACTAGAACCCGATATTTAGCTTTGTCTGGAAAAAGTGTAGCGGCGATTGTAAGGTTTTCTCCGCCGAGAAGGGAGCTTGTTGATTTAGTGAAGTAACTCTCGAGTTGGGTACTCGGGGAGTGGAGTAGGCGGAAAGGAGATCCGTGACCGAACCACTATAAATCCTCGTGTTCGGTTTGCACTTTCCTTTCTTTATCTCTTTACTTTTATACTTGCACTATACTATTGTTTGTGATGTGGTTTGATGTTCATGATTGTGTGAAAACTTGGTTTAACATGCTTTATATTAGTCACAAACAATAATTGGTACTTTCATATTATAACAAGCTTCATAAGCGATTTGATACTAAAGATCTAAAGTTTTTAAGCGGTAGCGTATTCACCCCCCCATGTTTCCACACCTTTCACTAATGCTTCTTGTCTTGACTTCTAAGCACCTTCACAAGTGCTTATCCTATGAGCGATAGATACCCTTCACTAATATCTTCGTCTTGACATTTGAGACATCTTTCACTAATGTCTTCAACACTACACTTCTTTGAAGAAAGAAGAGATCATCAACAAGAGGACTTCAATAGCCTTGATGATGAGGAAGCATGGCAACTCATGGACTTGAGCGCTTGACTTCAAAGGTGGTGATCTTGCCTTTAAGAGGAACCTAGAAGATCACACAAAACAAAACTACAAACATAGATCTCTTGGATCTAAGGTTAGTGATTTAACTCGTGGGAGAAAGTGTATTATGCGGGTAAGAAATAATGAAGAAATGGCTCACTATTTATAGAGGAAAGATCCTCTTGTTTCCCGGATCTCACGTATCCCTTCCACTGGGATCCGGCTAGCCTGAAGCTGAGGATCCGTGGAACGCCTCTTTGCCCATGGGTATTTTGGTTATGGGTCATGGGTTATGGGTTGATCCATGGTTTTCTTTCTAGATACAATGTATCTTAAGGATACAATGAACTTGGTTAAGTGGTATAAATAAAACCATGGGTTATGGATCAAAACCATTAGCTAGTTTATTACCCATTTTAGTATTTACATGTTTTTACCCATTATAGTATTTACATATTTTCACCCATTTTAGTATACTTAGTTTAAGTATATGTTAACCCAATATGTAAACACTAGTTGTTGTACATATGTATCTAAATCATAAAATCACTTATACTTGTTTTAGTGTTTTATGTGAAAACGTAAGTGTGTTAGGAAACTATTAACTCAAACTATTTACGTATTCTATTTGTTTCGTTAATATGATTTTACGTTTGTTATCGACAAAACATTAGAAGATCGTAAAATATAAATAAACGTTTTTACGGCTTATTTGTATTAACAATAAGAACACATCCAATCTGTCTCTCGGCAATGTAAGCTCCAGGGAGCTTGTTTACGACAGGAGCCCACCACCGAGACACCAAACCAACATAGACCACTGTTAAGTCAACAGCCACGAAAGAGTTCAATTTCTGGGAACCAATGCTTGAAAGACTTGTAAGTCAATTTGAAAGCACACTAAGAATCTGAAGATAAAAAATTAACAATACAATCATTACAATTAATTATGGCTACTTGAAAGTCTTTGCGAAATGTTAAGGATCAAATGTTCTTTTATGTTTCTTGAAAGACTTGTAAGTCGCCTTGTCATTGTTCGAACATTATGGAATCATGCCATTCACGATGAAATAATCTGAGATAGAACTTTGACATCCAAATTCATTGACTATAAATACATTAGTACATGTTGCTTAAAACTTCATTGACTATAAATACATTAATACATACATTACTTGATGTGCATGTGCTTATGCATGTATTTGAGAAGAACAAAAAGTTGACAGAGAACACGGATCACGCAACTTGATCTTTGGTGAGTTCATCATCACGAACCTTCCCTACTCACCTTCAAAGTGATATTCTGCAATAAAAAACAAACCATATTAGAAACTATGCCATGGCTATAGGGAAAGTTGGGTGACTTGGATGCATAAGTCAATTGTATTTAAACTTATAAGTCGACCTTTGAACATCTTCATCATCAATGCGGAATGGTTTGCATTCCTGAAACT
Source organism: Chrysanthemum lavandulifolium (assembly GCA_022545495.1). Lineage (NCBI taxonomy): Eukaryota > Viridiplantae > Streptophyta > Magnoliopsida > Asterales > Asteraceae > Chrysanthemum > Chrysanthemum lavandulifolium. Next base: position 247,260,833 of record CM040243.1, on the reverse strand, counting down.
GTAGAGACAGTTCATATTCGTCTTCCTCGCTGCATTCATTCCCGCAAATAAATGATGCTATGAATCAATAGAGACATATTGAATCTGCATTGAATATAAGGGCCTTCTAAAATGAAATGAGTTGTAGTTATTTCGGTATCGTGTACATGTATGTCTCTTTGGTTGGTTGTACAACCCCCTTGCACATTAAATTAAGGGGGGTAAGCTTTAAGTATTATAGATTTCTTATAATGAGGCCCCTTAATGACGTTTTATTTATTGTTGCAAGATGAGTTGTATTTAACTAATGAGATTTAGAAAGAAGAAGCAGTCGGATATATAGCACAAAGTACACAAAGTGAGACCCTTTAAACTGTGAGGCTATGTGTAACCGCACCACTTGCACACCCTCTTCGCCCCTATTATCATAAGAATAACAAAGATGATAGATATTATACCTGAAAATCATATGTTTTAACTTTTAACCACCATTATCATTTCACAGAAAAAAAATAAAATAAAATAAAATAAATAAACTTATATTAATCATGTAAAGATGATCCAATTTGGATGTCTATTGTATATTCGTGTATCTTTTTTGAACACTTTTCAAGTATTTTAGTTACTTTACATGACCGATACAATTTAATTATGCATCTAATCATTCAACCAACCGAAAAACATTTCAAAAACTTATTGATAAAAGTATACCCATAGCTTAAACATCGAATATACTAAAAAATAAATTGTTTCATAATGGCCACTCATTTTTCTAAACAATAAGAGAAAAAAGTAATAAAAGTAAGGTGGTGTTTGTTTGTTACTTAATTGACTTAATATAAAAAAAACTGAATTCATTAAGTCATATGAAAACTGTTTGTTTGTGACTTAATTGAGAAATATGACTGAAAATATTAAGTAATAAAACTGAAGGTGTCTGCATTAAGTCATCTCTTAATTAAACATGACTTAATAAAAAAAATTAACAAACAAGCCCTAAGAGTCATATTTGATACTTGCAAAAAAAAAAGAAAAAAAAAAAGAAGTTATATTTGAGAATTAAAATCTATGCATACAAATTGTAAATATGTACATAACACTTATACGCTAAATGGACTATATTTAGCAAAACACATTATGCTTGTAAGTAATCAAATGGACTATGTACATGTTTTGCGCATAAGATTACAAGTGATTATCTTGAAAAATAATCTTTGTTTAGCAGACATAACTTATAAGAGATTATAAAAAAATAATTTTTAATCTCGAAAATAAAATTCTTCGTGTGATTTATAAAAATAATCTCTTTTTATAATATTTTTCATTGACCAAAGACCAACATCAAGATCAACAACAACAACAATAGCATTCTATTTTTTAAAACATCTACACCGTATAGCTTACATAGAAAATACAGCAAAAAAAAAGTAAGAAAAATAAAAAATTTAACTTTACATAGAAAATAAAGCCCAAAAAGATCTCAAAAAGTTTGATTTATTCTGTCAAACTGTCACGCCCTATAATCTCCTACATTTTAGTAGTTTAAACCAGTAAAAATAGTCACAGCAGCAGATTCAACACTGTAACTTCCTCCTAACCCCCCTCTCTCTCACTTTGACTTTCATATACTCCGTATCAATTAACCAACCCCCTCACAAACCCATCTCCAACTTCTCATTTTTCAGGTAACTCTTTTTTTACTTTATCTTTTTTTACCCTTCATTTTTATATGCATTAGTACTCTTTTTACTGTGTTTTGTGTTAACCCTTACAAACCCATCTCAATATTTGATTCTTAAGGTAACTCATTTTTACTTTGTGTTTTAACACTTATTTTATATGCATTAGTACTTTTTTTACTGTGTTTATATGTTAAACAACAAACCCATCTCCAACAATTTGATTCTTAAGGTAACCCATTTTTTACTTTTTTTACTGTGTTTATATGTTAAACAACAAACCCATCTCCAAGATTTGATTTTTAGGGTAACCTAACCCATGTTTTATTTTATGCTATAACATTAGTTTTATACTTTTATGTGCATTTATACTATTTTGAGTTTGTTTTTATGTTAATAGACCCTAAAATTTGATTTTTAAGGTAACCCACTTTTTACTTTATGCTTTTAATCATTAGTACTTATTGGACTGTGTTTTAATGTTTAGACTGTCCTAGTAACGGGATAGTTTCACTTGTGCTGCATATCACTGAGTGAGACTATTGTTAGGTACCTGTGTTTGAGTGAGGTGTAGGTAAATGATAAAGAGTATGGTTAGGGGGAAAAAAGTGATATGACGCTCAGATGGAAGTCGTGATTTACATATGGTCTTGGGCGGGTTTTCGAGGGGACTCGGGATACTTATGGGATTTTTCGATATATTGTTAGTTATTAAAAAAAATATCGATTTTTTACCGTCATTTTAAATTAAATCGGTCGATCGAAATGTGTTTCTAGCGTTATTTGGTTAGTATATTTACAAAAAGTTTTATGCACTCGATCATATTTGGTTCAGATTCCGTATTTACATATGGTTTAATACACAAAACCATTGTCAAGATATGATTTTTATGATAATTCTGTATGTTTGGATTATGTTTTTATGTTACTAATATTCGAGTGAGTTTAAAGTTTACTAAAAGGACCATCTATCCTTGCTGTCACTTTCTGTTTTTTTATGAATGTGTCGTTTTTGCGGAAAATTGAGGGTATAGTTTTTGGATAAATATATATAGAATAAATGCTGAATAAAAATTAGCTAAAACAACAAGAGCAAAAGATAGGTATATACATACATAGAGGATAGTGAGAGAAAATAGCATAAAAAAATAAAAATATTTGGTTTTTTAGAGAGAGAATAGTGTAGTCCAGTCAATCAATCATGGAGATGATTTTGAGGTTGAGGTTCTTATGAGCCTTTTGTTCTTCAACACTTCTTTACTTTGGTTGGTATTTTGGATCTTTGTTTTTTCATTATGTTTTTATATAAATTTTTATAAGTTTTTGTTATAGAATTTGTTTCTGACAAGTGTTACTTACAATTTTTTTTATATATAAAAAAAAAATGAAAATTTGGTGTTGTGGTTTAGCCCAAATTTTTATGTGTTCTTCAAATGAATTATGCATGCTTTTGTGTTTAATTTTTTGTAGAATTTAATGTTAATTGAAAAGATTTTATTGTGATTATTTAAGTATATATGTGATGCTATTTTTGTGTTAAAGATATGAATTTTATGTTGTTTGTTCATGTGAATTTAAACAGTAACTGTTTTGTCAAAAAGTGTGAAAGAGCACACATTAATTTTGTGGATAGCATAAATTGGTTGGTGTTGTTTTTTGCTTTTTACAGCTTTACTCTTGAAATCTCTTAATTTTTATCCTCTTTTTTGGTTTACTTAAAATGGGATTTGTAGATATAAAAATGTTTTTACTAGTTAAGGTAGGAAAATCATTATTGGTACTCTTTCAATCATGCTTTTCATGATGGAATCTTGTTCATGCTATTTTTGCTCATAAAGTTGTAATCCTGCTGTGTTTTCTGATTATCTTTTTGGACTAAGAATCAACGTCTTTATCGGTATGGGGATTTCGAATCAAAGAAGTAATTGGTTCAAAATTTGAACCAAAATATCTTTGATTCGAGCTAACTCAGTGTTCCAAAACTCGATTCCTTCAGGTTCAGCCTGCAAATTATAATGTTTTTATATATATTTATTCGTATTATCATTAATGTTCAGTTTTATGCATCTTGTTCTTGCTCACTCCGTATAATGTGCATCATCAAATGATGTTTCTTTATTTACTGTTATGTTACTTATTATGGTCTATTTTCTGTTGGATTTTTACTTTTTTCAAGAGGACTAATTGTTGGTTTAATTGTTAGGTGATAACCTAAGATGGACTTTTCAGAATCTACGAAAGTTGTATACGATAGGATCCAAAAGATAGAACCCGCAAACGTCTCCAAGATTATCGGGTATCTTCTTTTGCAAGATCATGGTGAACGAGAAATGATAAGATTAGCCTTCGGCCCAGATAACTTAATTCACTCTTTAATCAACAACGCAAAAAACCACCTCAAATTAACTTCCAATACAACCACTGGTCCCGACATTCCTATTCACTTCACACCATTCTCACCTTCGCCTCGTCATTCACCATTAACCATCCAAGTCCCTAATCGTTGCTGTGATCCTCATGGTCAGCCGGTTGACTATGCTCCTATGGTGCATCCATCATCATTTCCTGAAGAATATCATCTCCATAACCAACCGTTTCTTGTCAATGGAAGATCATAACGAGTCCATAAACAGCCGGATTTTCTTTAGGTCCTAGAGCCAATAGGCGATCTCCAAGTTACCTGAGTTCCCGTTCAAAGTTTGTCATTACTTTGTTAAAGGTTTTTGTAGGCATGGTAACAACTGTAGGTACATGCATCCTACCCTGAAAGCTTCTCACAAATCTTTAGCCCTAACATGAGTGAGGACGACCACGTCTTTTCACCAGGGTCCCTTGAAAAATTAGAGTTAGAACTTACTGAGCTCGTGAAATCAAGGAGAGGGTTCCCTGTGTCAATAGCTTCCTTACCAATGTTATATTATGAGAAGTTTGGTAAGATACTTCAAGCTGAGGGATATTTAACCGAGAGTCAAAGACATGGGAAAGCTGGTTATAGTTTGACCAAACTTCTTGCACGCCTTAAGAGTATTGTTCTCATTGATAGGCCTCATGGGCAACACGCAGTCGTGTTGGCTGATGACGTAGCAAAATGTATGGATCATAACGGTGATAGAAATGAACATGGTGGTATTGTTGCGGGTTCTAGACAGATATACTTAACTTTTCCAGCTGAGAGTACTTTTTCGGAGCGCGATGTTTTTAACTACTTCAAGTAAGCATAATTATCATTACAATTCAGTTTCATATCAATTACAAGATACGTTTTTTACTAATAAGATTTCTTTTTGTAACAGCAAATTCGGGCCGGTCCATGACGTGAGAATTCCTTGTCAGCAAAAGAGAATGTTTGGATTTGTGACGTTTGTTTTTGCGGATACAGTTAGGCATATTTTAAACAAGGGAAATCCTCATTTTGTTAGTGGTGCACGTGTTTTGGTCAAACCATACCGTGAAAAATATAAGGTTGATGAGAGGTAAGAACTTTATGATTGGGTCACTGCCTTTTCCGAATTTTCCGTATCTCTTGACGTATCTAAATATTGATTTCTTGTCGTTTTAGAATCTTTCGTATGCTTTGACGTATGCAAATACTGATGACTTGTTTTTTCTTTAATCCTTCGTATCTGTTGACGTCTACAAATATTGATCACTTGTCTTTTTCGGACGTCATAATCTTCAAGATTATGTTTTATATTTATTATTGTTTACTATATTGAATTTGTTTCTTGATCAGGAAATATGGAGACACGTTTCAGCATCCTATGTACAACGGTTCTCGCTGTCTTGATACCGATTTTGGGCCACAATCATGTGAGACGCATATGAAATTCTTGACATATTCTCAAAAGACATACATTCGTAAGACAGGTTATCTAACAATCTGTTTACAATATCGTTGCAGTGCCCTCGAGGTTAATCAAGAAACAGTTCATTGATGAGCAAGAGCAAGCACTTGAATTTGAGAGATCACGTTTCTCAGAGATGCGCTTATCAGCCGATCACCATAACCAAATGCCATTTTTTGGAAACTCACTCGAAGAGTTGATGCTATCAGAAGGTAATAACATTGCATTTCATTTAAGGCTTCATGTTTTCTGAATATTTCCTGTTTTCCTATATGTTCACAGGCAATGCTCATGCACAACAGTCGGATTTCCCTTCAAATGAGCATTATAATTATCTTCTGGATGTTTTAAACAATGGTGCTGCCAACGAGGACAACATCAGGCAGATCAATACCAAATACAAGGAGGAGAGGTATGTTTGTGGTAACACTAGTATTTGATAACGTTTTATGCAAACTTGTAACAATAGTAAATTAAGAGATAATATATATGGAGGCCACCTGACTATTATAGTTTTTATATCAAATTTGGTACAAGTGAAACTGGGTACATGCTGTGTTGGCCTATAAAGTGGTTTTATTTGATTTATGGCCCTGATGAAAAAAGTTAAATAGTTGGATGGCCTTCTTTCATATTATTCCATAAATTTATGTCACACTTATATGTGCAAAAAAGTTTTAAAAAGATTTTGCTGTTATAGATATGTGAAAATTATAAAAAGAGCGCGTATCTCGAATATGGCACATTCTTCTGAATATGCACCCAACATTACTCCAAAAGTAAAAATTTAATGTATCTCGCATATTTGATTAATACTGTTTTAGTTCAGCACGACTCATTTCTTGATACGCTTTTAACGTTTTCTTAACTTGCAGTAGCCAGGGAGGACTGAATCTTCCAGACAGCCCGTTTGCATCTGCGTTAGGGGGTGAAATACCGACAGTTATATAGCTTTTCAAAGATAACAAAGAGAAGGTTTATAGAGTTAGAGATGACAGAATATCAAAGGCCATTTGAGAAGGTTGGATAATCGATATACAACTACAACAAAGTTTATATAGAGAATGTTTTAGGACTACAAAGAAGGTTGCAGAAAAGGGTACAGAAATTTACTAAGTTATTGTCTTTAAGTTTTAAAAAAGTATAGCGAGGCTGCAAAATAGCTGTAGCTTATAATAGAAAGTAACATTTAGGCTGGTCGTAAGTTTAAAGCGTAGAAAAGTATTATGCTGTCTTTGGGATATTACTAAATATATAAACATATGCTACTAATAAAAGCTTAGTTTATACAAAGTTGTTTTTTTATTTTATTTTGCTGTTTTATTGGTGGCGATGTTGATTGCAGCACAAGGTATAATTGTATGCAATTTTGGTAGTTATATGCAAAGTAAGAACATGAAAATGTGATCCTGATGTTTGCTTAGTATTGAAGACAGTTGTTGTTTATGTCAAGTTGTAAAGATTGTATGTACATTGTGCATTACTTCATTTTATTATATTGATGGCTGGATAGACAAGTATGTGGATGAGATGTCAAAAGGAAGAAAATATATTGCAACCATTGCGGCTTAAGTTAGCAAATTGGAGAATAGACAAGTATTTTGATACTTTATTATAGGGCTGAGCATCGCCGCTCCCGACCCGACCCGTCGGCCCGAATCCCGACAATGCCGTGAACACAAACCAAGTCACGACCGAAGTTTCGGTTTGGTTTCGGAAAATCGAGACGGGGACGGGATTGGTCGGTTGATCGATTTTGTTTGTTGTTTTTGGTTTCGGCCCGTCGGCCGATCCGACAAGCTCGAATCCGACTAAGCGGAAAAGCAACCGAGTCCCGACCCGTTGAGATCGGTTCGGTTTGGGACATGATTCGAACTCGAGATCGGGACGGGATTCGAGTCGGTCGGTTTCTTCGCCTCTTTATTATGTTGTCAACTTGTTAACTGTATAGAAGCTAAGCCTGGATGTAATGGTAGCAGTGTTTATCGCTTTTTGATCTTTCGCGTAAGCGTCACATCATGTCTTTTCTCATTATTTAGACCTCCATAAGGCCTATTTCTATACATACAATTTTTAGATAAAACACACATAGTAGTATGGCGTGACCATTATAGAATACATATTGACATTGTCAAAAACAGACCCATAAACGTCAAGAACAAAATATTTTAAACCCACCCACAAGCATAATAGAATTTTTAAATTTGATTTATTTTGTTATTTACTTATTCATATTACAGTATAAAAGTTTGATTTGGTTTCGGTAAATGTTCATCGAACTATCGGTTTGGTTTGGTTTTTTTCAGTTTTCGGTTTTTTCACCCTTATATGTACTTAAATTGGGTGTAATAGAGTGTGACCCACACGTGATTGACCCCACCGACGTGTCGGTGTTAAAACGGACACCCACTAAGATGCGTTTGTGATGGTTCAATGAGAATTCGGTCGATGCGTCGACCGTCTTGTCGAGGAAGAAAAAGGAGACCGCCCGAGTGGTTGTGTGTGAGTTTGAGGTATATTTGTGTATAAAGTGGGATATATTTGGGTGGTGAAGTTGGTAGTTTATTATACTATGTTGGTGGTGATGTTGGTGTTGGTGAAAAGGTAATGTGGCGCTAAATTGGCGGTGGTGATATTTGGCCACCACCGCTAGAAATAATCACGTGACAAACCGCAAAACCGAGCAACTAGGGATGGCAGGTCGGGTTTTAGTGTACCATTACCACACTGTTTATAATATCCAAACCGTACCGCGCCATTACCGCCGGATCACGGTTAATATTATCCATCGGTTTCGAGTTTCATGGTGTCGGTTATCCCGATTGAATATTATCTGAGTAAAATAGCGATATTAAGATTAAGTGGCACTAAAATCCACCGATAAAACAGGAAAACACCCTATTATATTGAAAAAAATGAATATCGTATTAAACGATTTAACGCTTTTGAATAATTTATGTACAAAATAAAATGTGTTATGTAATAGAGATACTTATATAAGAAAATATAATAGAAGAAATCAAGAAATTATATATAATGTATATATATTCTAGTTAATTATAATATCAATAAAGCGGGTATAGATTCGGCAAACGGGTACGAGTACGGTTAATCGATGGGTATTACCAGAACCCGTCACCGAATCCGTACCCGACTAAAAAAAATTATCAATACCCAAACCCGCCCTCGAACCCGACCCGACCCAACCGGTTAGGGTTTCGGTTTCGGGTGCTTTTGCCATCGCTACGAGCATCAACAAAAATCAACGGTGCGTTTCCAGAACAGTATTTTGAGGTGCGGTTTCGGTTTTCACCGAAAAACCGCACTGAACCACTCTGTCATATTCAAATCAATTTTCTTTTCTTAAAAAAAAATAAAATAAAATAAAAAAACCAGTAAATTTTATTATTTTCTTTTATATGTGTTTTAACCCATCATGTAACCTTATAATATATTTATTTTATAATAAATATATAAAAAACATATTAACAACCGGAAAAACGCCAAACCAGGGTAAAACCGCAAAATCGTGCAGTTATGGATTTTTATTTTTAAAAAACCGCAATTGAAGATGCGGTTTAACTTTTACCAAAAAGCGCAATTATGTTATAACGCACTTAGAAAACAAACATACTACATAACACACACACAAAATATCATCACTAGTTCACCACCTCTATTTCAGTCGTGGTCACGCATTTTATTATTATTATTATTATTATTATTATTATTATTAGTTTATTTATTTAGGGCTTTCACCTATGATTCATGAACGATATAATCATGACTACGCGTGATGAAAGAATAACAAACTGTGAAAACAACCTTATTACACCCGGTCTAACATCTATAAACTATTCACATATTTACTAATAATTTGAAGAACGCATATTTTATTATCACGTTTTCTAGTATCTTTTGAAGATGTATACGAAAAGAAGCTTTGCTAAGCATGTCGGTTGCATGTTGCATTCGATGTGCTATTATTTTTATCTTTCATTGTAATAGCTATCACAAAACCTATAAATAGAAGCATCAAACCGATATGCCGTATGTCGTCTCTGGAATTCATGATAGTCACGTATCTAAGTTCGTAACGATGATTCAATGCTACCTTTGGACAATTTTGAATTGGCTAAGACGAAATTAAACAGTTCTTTTCGCGTGTTTCTTAAGTTTAGCTACCAAGTAACCACTCAATGGTTGCCTAGCGGCAAAAGGCTTGTGACTATCACTCTAAAATGTGCGAGGTCTCAAAATCAATTCTTGCTAGATGCAAATAACTTTGAAGTGGCCATGCCAACTAGGGGTGGCAATTCGGGTCGGGTTCGGGTTGACAGGTTGACGGGTCAGAAAACCCCAACCCGAACCTGACCCATTTAAATAATCATGTCAGCTATGTCAACACTAACCTATTTAGACATAATCCGAACTTTTTTAGACATAACCCGAACCTGACCCATTTAACTCGTATATATATTTAGGTTGGCGGGTTAAATATGTTACACAGGTTTAATAGGTTAAACATGTTTCGGTTTGACCCATGTAACCCGTTTATAACTTTATATACTAAAGTTGGCACATTAAACGGGTTAAATAGGTTAAATGGATTTGTGGGTCGACCCGTTTAACTCATTTAACCCGTATAATAAAATATAAATAAATTTTAATATAAGAAAACAATCTAAAACGGGTTAGCGGGTCGACCCGCTTAATTTATTCCTAACCTGAACTTGACCTGTTTAATAAACGGGTTAGAAGGGTCGACCCAAACCCGACCCAAAATCTATTTAGACTCAACGTCCTAAAAAGGGCTTTACCTTGTTTGACTTTATGTGTCGGTTTCATGTCAGGTTTCGTGTCGGGTCAGAAATTGCCACCCCTAACGCCAACCTCCTAAAAAGGGCTTTACTTTGTTTGAGTTTATGCGATGGTGGGTTTAAACCTCGTGATAGCGTGAATTAGCTTATCAAAAGATCGAAAACCATGGTTAAAATAAAAAGTTAGGTACGAGACAAACAAATATATTGTCGATCTTGATTGTTCATTAAAATAAATATATTGTGGCAATGTAAAAAGGTTTAATTTTGCTTTTTATGGTTAAAACTTAAAAGTCCAATACATAAACCTAATAAGTTAAAAAAAACACATAACCTAATGTTAAAATAGTAAAAGGGTCCACCTTGAAACCCAAAGTTTACAACATATGGGCCCATAAACTCTCTTAGCCCGTTTACTTTCTTTCGACAACATGTGAAATAGTCACAACTCACACGCACATGCAAATTTTATCTTATTTTTATCATGTCGATTAAAAGTCTAGGCGACATTGATCTTTTGATTGAGAAAAGCCAAAAAACTTGGTCGTGTTAATTTGGGTATCGGGTACTACTGTCATATGTGTATGCATGTCTATACGCTGTTTTCTCGTTGAGATACTACAACTTATACTGCATCAAGAAGCTTGCAAACGTTGTTGCCAATTTAAGTCCCCTTCTGTGTGTACCATGCATAGATGCGCTCAGTAAAACGGCGACCTTGTAATACTTGTTCTTATTTGCACAAGACTATTGTCTGTGTGTATAACATATGCTGATATGCATGAAGATTGTGTAATTCAGATGATCTTACTTAGAATAGTAATAACCTTACGCAATTTGTTTCAAAGTTTATTGTAAAAAAAATGATTGGAAGGACTAATATATGTCTAATGTCATGCCTGAAACTATGTAGCAACCCATGACTGGTTAATGAAGTAGTAGGTACTTTTGTTGCGACCAACATCAGTTTAGGCATGAAAATAGACATATTTTTAGTTGTTTCGTTCATTTCTCTTGTAAAAATCAGCAAGTTCCATGACTACTGTCTCATGTCATAATTTCATATACTTTACCGTGCAATCTAAACATTCTTGTAAAACATGCTAAAACGCCGTTTTTTGAAACATATTGTTTGTAAAGAAACTTCCCTGAAATATACTCTGTACTAAAATAGCTCATTCGAGTTTTGGTTTATATTCTTGATGATTATACAAAACAAGAAAGTTTAGAAGATAAATCTAAAGAGACCATTCGTGTGCTTGAGTGGGAGACATAATAAGACCAACGTGTGAAGGATCATTAGGGGGGACAAACTTATTGTTAATGAACAAAATAAGACCAACGTGTGAAGGATCATTAGAGGGGACAAACTTATTGTTAATGATCAAAAGAGGGACAAAAGCTTGCAATATAGCAATAATTCTTTTATAAATTGAATTTTTGCATGTTGTAGCTAGGGATGGCCGTGGACATCCTATCTATTGGATATCTACCTGATTCATTCATTAAGGGTCTACTATTCTAACCTCATTTCCTTTATTTGAACCCATTTCTACCTTATTAAAGTCAAAATCCTTACAAGTTTATCGGAAACTACTACTATAAGCTATGACTACAATTATTTGCACATGAAATGGTGAAATTTATACATCATTTATACCCAATATTTTATTATCTTCTTCCTCTGTCCCCAAGTGTTTTTCTCTCTCTAAACTTTTATATCCAGCGAGCTTTCGGGTGGCATCATTCAATTTTACGTAGTCAATACATACACGCCACCCAATAACTTAGTTCTTTGTGGCACCAACTCACCCTTCTCATTTTTACAACCGTCATCCCTCCTTTTTTGGAACCACTTGGTGGGGTGACCCATGGGCTATCCGATATGGGGTAGATGAGACACGCATCCGAAGCTTAATGACCTCTTTTTCACTACCTCTTTGATGTTAGGGTTAACCCGCCGCTGCGGTTGAGCAGTTGGTTTGTAATCTTCTTCCATGAGGATTTTGTGAGTCTGAGAATGTAGAATCGATTCCCTTAATGTCGGCAACACTCCACGCAATCACCCTTTATATTCTTTTAAAACTTCTAAGAGCTTCTCTTTACGAATAGTGGTTAGCGAGGAGCTTATTATGACAGGAGTTGGTCCTCTCCTTGAAGAAAGGCGTATTCAAGTGACTCGGGAGATCTTTCGGTTCTAAGGTAGGAGGCTCTTTGATCGATGGTTTTAGCTGGTTTCCGGCCTCTGAAGCTCAATAGGTTCAATTTCATCGACGAGGATAAAGGACACAGCTCAACCATCTCAATTTCATGATTGTCGTATATTACGTTGTTATCATTATTCATGAATTCGTTTAATAGATACTCGTCAATGCGACCGTCTATGTCATCAACAAATTCATCAACTTCTTCAACTAAATATACGGGACGACCGCGGGAAGAAGAATGTCTCATAGAATCCTTAATGTCGAAGGTCACGCTCTCGGATCCTACTCGTAAAGTGAGCTTTCCATCATGAACATCAATAATGGCACGAGCCGTAGTAGAGAAGGGTCTTCAAGGATTATTGGGACGGAATTATCTTCCTCCATCTCTAAAATTACGAAATCATTGGAAATTTGAATTCCCCACCCTTACAAAACGTTCTCACAAACTCAATGGGATATTTGATTGATCGATCGCTAATTGGATACTCATCCTAGTTGGTTTAAGCCACGAATATCCGAGCTTAAGAAAGCAGGGTGAGGCATCGGGTTAATGCTTGCCCCAAGATCGCTAAGGCGTTTTCATAGAAAGCGCCCTATAGAGCAAGGAATAGTAAAGCGCCGGATCTTCCTTCTTCTTGGGCATGCTCTTTTGGATGATAGTGAACATTCTTCCCTAATAATATCAATCCTCAAGCTTTTTCGATTAGATATCGACCTCTTGAAGTATCTACTATATTTAGGGATATGATAGAATACATCAAGGAGTGGTATGTTGACGGATGTTTGTTTTAAGTAAGACAATATTTTTCATTGTCTTCTTGACCTTTGATTTTTAAGCGAGAGGATAAGGAATCCGTGAGAAAGTTGGTCATTGAAATTTGGTCTTTGGTGTTTGTGGGGAGGATCGTGAGGAGTTGGAAGAGGTGTGGGAATCGCCTCATTTCTAACTCGGGTTCCCTTGTGATGGGGTCCCGGTTGGGATGTGGGGATCCTTGGTAGTAGTTCACGATCGAGTAGTGATTGCGCAAGTTGGATCGTGAAGTGCTATGCCAGTCCACTCATTCTTTCGTGGAGATTGGTGAGGTGACTTTCTAATTGACTTCTTGCTCTTGGATAAACTCCTCAAGACCTTTCAAGATTGCGGCCCTTCCATGGTGAAGCGCCGAGTTTTTCTTCAAAGGATCACGGATGGAGTACTCGGTCCGTCCTTACCTTCCGTTCTCCATTTGATTGCCCCAAGGATCACATTCATCGGTTTGATAAAATGCGAGGTGAAGGGTCATCATAAATATCATGTTGGAGAGGAAGGCGCTTTCTCGGGATGTGTCATCGCACTCATCGCTCTCGTGCGATCCTCCACATATGTCGCATAAGAGATATGGGTTAGTCGACCTTTTTGGTTACGGTGATTTTATGAGGTAAGCTAGTTTCTTTTGTGCTTTCTCAATCCGATAATCTAAGGATAACTCTTCACTTGAGAAAGTGGAAATGCTTGATGCGTTTTCTGCTCATTCAATGGTTGTCTTGATATTGGATATATTCCTCTATTCGGTTCCATCCTTCTTCTGCGGTGAGATTTGCGATTCTTCGGCGGTTGAGAAATCAATCCCTTTTGATCCTTTCGGGAGACATTGTCGTAAAAGATTTGAACAAGCAACCAAAGGTTAATACCGTGGTGTGGAGCTTGTTGAATAAGATCTTTATAACGACTCCGGGAGTTGGTGATAGATTCTCCATCGGGTTGGTGAAAGTGCGAAATTTTGCTCCTACATCTGCAGTTCTTCGGGAGGAAAGAACTTTACGGTGAACTTAGTTGTGAGTTGTTCCCATGTGAAAATGGACCTTGGAGGGAGCTTGTCGAGCCACTCCTTGGCTTGCCCTTGAGAGAAAATGGGAAAACCGAGTCTAGATGTCTCCTTAGATGCTCCGTCGGCATAGATAGCATCAACAATTTTTAGAAGCTGTTTGATGTGGTGAATTGGGTTTTCTTTGTGGGATCCATGGAATTGACATGCCTTTTGGATTAGCCAAATATCGGATGCATGCAATACCTCATTGATCATTCGAGGATGAACAATGGCATTGGTGAATCGAGACGAGAGAGGATAGGAGTGTTCCCAAGAGTTTTCGCTTTAGGAGGATTTATGGGGCTATTGGGTGGAGTGGTAAGGACTTCCTCGCCATTTTGGCTCGGATCGTCAATGATAATGGTTTCGGAGATTGTGGTGAATGAGGAGATTCTTCATCGGATGTAACTTCATCAAAATTGATTGAAGTGCCATGAAGTTACGAATCATGGAGAGCTTTTTTCGCTTATTGAGCTCTCTTTCGGGTTACGCAAATGGTTCAATAAGAGTTTTGGTGGAGCTGCGGGTTCTAAGTTGCTTAAGGGGTTTGTATGGGGACGTGGTTGTTGATTATCACCTTCCATGATGAAAAGTGATGGGGTTACTGAACAAAGGTTACGAAGAAGGGGATAGACTAAGAGAAATCTAAAAATGAGAAAAAGTTTACTTGATAGGAATCAAGCAAAGAAACCTAAGCGAGGTGGACTACTAACTAGCTATTCTATTCCCGGCGGCGCCAAAAACTTGATAACGCTACTGCGCGTCGTTCGGGGTCAAAGAAACTTCCTTTTCTTGAGCAAGTTTTATAACACCTAGGCGATGAACCTAATCGTTGTAGTGTAGTAATTAGGGTAAGCCACGGGTATTGATATCGTTCTCTGGGGAATAGGAATGCTAGTAGGGAGTTACTACGCTAAGGTTAAGGTTGAGGAAGATTATTTTTATCTTTTTATATTTTATGAAAATGGAAAAGTACGAATCTCGGGTATTGGATTTGGGGGGTTGGTATTTCTACCGATTACTCTACTATTATCTAATTATCTAAACTAAGGTTGTGGGAGTCTATGTCTAATTAATGTGTGCTCGTATGATAGTTTAAAGATGTGTTTACTTAGTTTGTATTACTCCTTAATTATCTCCTATTGATGGTTGAGTGTCACGTCTTATTCCTAGTTGCGTTGTGTTTCTAAAGTTGTAGGGTATCGTTTCTCCTAACTCTTTGAACTTACCAAAGGGTCTTGTCTACAAATCCACTAGAGATTATAGACTCCTACTCTAAGGCACTCTTTGGATGGTTTAGCCTACAATCACTCGGTAATCATACTCTAAGGTTCACAAAGATGAATCAAGCATTAAGTACACAACGAATGACCTATCGCATTACTAGATCATTAATCAACTAAGATAAGAAACAACCAATCAATATTCAATAATTAAGTTTCATACTTCCTAAGCAAACACACAAATAAATTAGCGGGACATGGAGAACATGCAAGCATACACACAAATAATCAAAGACATAATTGAATTAATGAAGCAAAGACTTATCTTGGTGTAAGATAGGGTTAAAACCCTAAAATCTTGTACAAGACACCTTAGGTTCGGTTTTAGGTTTTACTCCAAAGACTCTCCACACAAAGGCGAAAAATTCGGATTCTATATATAAGATTACAATTGCGGCGTCACCTTATGTTTAGTGGCGCCGTCGTGTCGCCACTCATTAGGGTTTCGTCTTGGCCACGTTAACCTTGCGGCGGCGTCACCTTATGTCCGTGACGCCGTCCTCTTGACTTCGGCGTCGTCGGATCGCATCTAGGCCGTGCGAGTAGCGACGGCCTACTCTTTCACACTAGGCGCCGTCTCTTGAAAACACGAGTTTTGAGTTCGACCCGTCACAACAATTCTCCGACGGCGTCGCAAATAGCTTTGACGCCGTCGCCTTCTACATTCAACAGCTGTGAGTGTCTCGATTTCGACTTTGGCCATTTTCTTCATATATTCGCGCCTTTTCGTCCAAATAAGTGCCATTCCGACATTTTGCCTTCACGAGACCTAAAAGTGAAAAGGAGCGATATTAAGCAATAACGGATACAAAAGTGATCAAATAAGGACTTAAACGACCCTCAAAATGGTACCTTTTAAAACCTTATCAAATATCCCTACACTTGTTATTTGCTTGTCCTCAAGCAAATGTGCTTTTAGCCAATTAATTTATAAGTTAGGGGTCATGAAGCATTAATTCAAAGCGGTCCACAACACATATAAGCCCATAAAAGTCATAACAAGCACGGAAATTACATACTAGCACCTCACATGGGGTGTTTGGATACTCACATCTCTCTCGGTGTATAAATGAAATATAACAATATAGGAAATGGAAGATAAACACTCATTAACCGGTCCTAGTACATAGATTACCATAGGCTTGAGAATAGATCAAACCTCCATCGCTTTGGCGTAAGCACCTAGGAAAGACTATCAAAGAGGTCTTTTAAAGGGTTGTAACGTTAGGCTTACGGTAGGAAATAAGGGTTTGGTGGGATAGGCTATTTAGTGGTGGTAAGTCAAAAATCTCTATGTTAAATGCATATGAAGAATGGCGTTGCTAAGCCAAGACTCGACACTCTAAACTCTAGATAAGCTGAAATAAACAAACATAAATTTAAAGGATAGATGTAGGATGGTAGCAGTATGTTTTTTTTTTTTTTTATTTTTTTTTTTTTTCACTCTATTTTTTTTTTTTTTTTCTTTTTTTTTTTTTTTTTTTTTTTTTTTTTTTTCATACACTTTTACTCTACCATCCTCTAAGATAACATCAAAATACTAGGGATTTATAAGCATATCCCTACACTTGAGTTTTATTACTCTAACACTAATTTGACCCGAATTGAAAAGATCAAAACACTTGGGGTACATTATTACGTAAACAAAGGAATTTGAATTTAACGTTCCCTTCCGTCATTTCATAAACTTTAACTTTTCCATGAATCCCAATCATCCCAAAGCTATACAAAGGATATGACTCGACTTAGCAACTTATGCAAGCAACTAGATAATTGAACTAAGGGTTTGGGGTGATAACAAATAATTGCACTAAAAGTGAGTGCATAAGGGTTAGGCTAAAGGCGATTTGGGTGTATATTTGGGGTGGGGTGTAAACAATGCTCTTCATTGATATTCGGGAAAACCGAAATATCACGAGAACCGCGAAAAGGATAGGCTCGAGGGGTTAACTAGGGGTATCGTGTACTAAAGATGAGTACAACGCAAAGGGTGTGGGGAATTACTCAACCGATGTGGAAGAAGTAATTATATTACGGTATCAAACAAGGGTTTATCCTAATGCCTCTTATCATTTAGTTATTCCTAACTACACAAGTGTAGCCTCACTTGCGATCTCGGAATGCATCACAAAACAAGTTCTAGAATCTAATATACTACGGTTCACACTCTAAGCATTAAAGATGAATGCTTTAATTCCTACTAATCTAAGGCGATCCTCACATTTTGGGTGGAATTTGGGTGGTAAAGGGTTTTGTGCTAGTCATATAACTTCCTATCCATGAGGCGCTTTTGTTAAGACTAATGGCCCACTCCTATATGTCATGAAAAATTTTAAATTTGGTGCCAAAATTACCCTAACCGACATTTCTCATGGTTTATTACACAATCACAATTGGACAAAGCAAATAGTCAAGGATAAGCATAGTTTCAAAGTTCCGTTTATTTTCCTCCCTACACTTAAAGCGAACATTGTCCCCAATGTTCCCGAAAATATCAAAGTTATGATAAAGAAGGTAATTAAAAGCGAAGAAACTAATACTCCACGATTAGCTCGGTAGGATCCGTGTAAAGTGGTGGTTAAATTCTTTTCAAGAAGAATTATTGCGTGAAAAGCTCCTTCCAATCTTATGTAACTTCTTCTTGACAAACTAAACACGCACACTTGAAGAAAACAAAGCGAAACCTTCGCGTAAAATCGGCGGTAATAATATATATAAGACTCGATTTAAACTAGGATATAATGCTTGTGGAATGGATGTTTACTGAATTTCTAAGAAAATTAAGACACGGAAAATTCCAAAAATTTATAAGTAGCTCGAAAAGCGAGAAAAAGTAATCGATGTTTTACTCCTTCTGGCGCGTCGGTTGCAATCTGACGCCGTCGGTTATCTGACAAAAAGCGGTGCGATTTTACGGAAAAATTTACGGAAAATTTACATCTTTAGAATCTGGAAAAATTTACGCAAAACATCCATTATGACTCGATACAAGCATTTGACTCGAACAAACAAACATATATATCTTTTAGTTAATTGTTATTCTCATGTTTACGTTTCTTTTGAAAGCGTGTGTAATCCTCCTACACTTATCCCTTATGTAAAATACCTTTATATGCAATTAAGGCGAAGTTAAAAACAAAATAAAGCATTTTACAAATTTAAACATGAGGATAAACAATTAATAAAAGATATATGACACTAACAAGCAAACAATTAAGCATGGGTTGCCTCCCACGAAGCGCTTTTCTTTATTAAAGAGTCTTGTAGCTAGACTCGTAGTCGTGCTCCTCGTTTTCTCACCATCGCCTCTTCTTCTAAAACAATATCCTCATCGTTCACTATTTCAATATTATCCAATTGATAATGCTTCACCGTTGCCCATTAGCTGTGAATTCTCTTCCATCATGGTCTAAAAGTACAACCGCCCATTGCTCATATGTTTTTTCTTGAAAGGGTCCATACCACCTAGATTTGAGTTTTCACAGGAATAATCTTAGTCTCGAATTATACAAGAGCACTTTATCCCTTCCAAAAACTCTTTAGGATTCTTTATTAGTTGATCGTGCCATCTTTTGCCCTTTCTTTGTAAGTGATTGATGATTCGTATGCTTCGACCTCAGCTCATCCAATTCTTGAAGTTGTAAGAACCGATTTGACCACCTTGAGAATAATCCATATTACAGGCCTTAAGGGCCCAATATGCTTCTGCTCAAGTTCGATAGGGAGGTGGCAAGCCTTTCCGTATACCGGCGAAAAGGGTTGTCCCGATAGGTGTTTTATGCGATTCGAATGCCCAAAGTGCTTCATCGGTTTGAATGCCCAATCTTTCTGTTTTGGTGGACCGTTTTTCAAGTATCCGCTTTAATGCCTGTTTGTGTTTTCTACTTGTCCATTTGTGCGAGGATGATATGCGATAGAAAATCTATGTGGGACGCCATACTTCTTCATCACCTTTTCCATTTGAGCATTGCAAAAGTGAGTCCTCTATCATCGATTAATGCTTTGGGAATCCCAAATCGTGCGAAGAGCTTTTAAGAAAGTGAATAACTACCCTTGCATCATTAGTTCTAAGGGCTTGAGCTTCTACCCATTTGGATACATAGTCGATAGCTACGAGAATGTATTCATTTCCTCAGGAAGATGGAAAGGGTCCCATGAAGTCTATTCCCCAAACGTCGAATATTTCGCGAGACTTGGATATAGTTACGAGGTGACTCATCCGTCGTGAAATATTTCACGATCGTTGGCATGCATCACACATTTGAACTAATCTCTTAACGTCTCGAAAAGCGGTAGGCCAATAGAATCCGGCATCGAAAACCTTTCGTGCCGTGATATTCACACCGTGATGTCCCCGGATGGTCTGCATGACATTCTTTTAGAACTCGATCAATCTCTCTACCGGCACGCAGCGTCGTATGATTTGATCGGGACATATCGGAAAAGGAAGGGTTCATCCGAGTAATGTTTTAGCGTAGTGAAGAACTTCTTTTATCTTGTTTGGTCATGTAATTTGGCAAAACTCTCTTGGACGGTAGTTAGCATAATCGACATACCATGGCTCACTCTCTTTAATCGCCATTAGCCGTTCCTCGGAAAAGAGTCACGAATATCGGTGTGATCGACTTCTCAAGATCGGGGTTCTCAAGCGTGATAGATGATCGTGGCGAGATTTTCACCCTTTTATCTCGAATTTCAATGTCGAATTCTTGAAGTAATAGGATCCATCTAATCAAGCGGTTTAGCATCTTGTTTTGAAAGCAGAGATAACGTAAGGCGGAGTGATCTGTGAAGGCAGCAGTTTAGAGAGCGAGATATTGCACGAATTTGTCGAAGGCAAATACAACGGCTAAAAGTTCTTTCTCGGTGGTTGTATAGTTCTCTTGTGCTACATTCATGGTTTTGCTAGCATAGTAGATTGGTTGAAAATGCTTTTCCTTCCTTTGACCGAGCAACTGCTACCGAGCGGCATAATCACTAGCATCACACATGATTTCGAGCGGTGAGACCAATCGGGGTGACCATTATAGGTGCTTGAGTGAGATCTTTCTTCAGTCGGTTAAATGCTTCCTTGCATTCTCCAGAAAAATCAAAAGGGGCATCCTTAACAAGAAGCTGTGTCATAGGCCGGGCAATTTTCGAAAAATCTTTAATAAACCTTCGATAAAAACCGGCATGACCAAGAAAGCTGCGAATGGCTTTAACGGTAGTAGGATAAGGGAGTTTGGAAATTGCTTCGATTTTCGCTCTATCGACCTCAATTCCATTCCCTGAGACTCTATGCCCTAAAACAATTCCTTCTTTTACCATGAAATGGCATTTTTCCCAATTTAAAACCAAATTAGTTTCCTCGCATCGCTTCAACATCTTCCTAAGGTTGGAAAGACAAAGGTCGAAAGAATTTCCAAACACCGAGAAATCATCCATGAAAACTTCCATGCTGTCCTCAATTAACTCATGGAATATGGCCATCATACATCGTTGAAAAGTTGCGGGTGCGTTACATAACCCGAAGGCATTCGCTTGTCTGCGAGCGTTCCGTAAGGACATGTAAATGTAGTTTTCTCACGATCTTGAGGAGCAATTGGAATTTGAAAGTAACACGAAAAGCCATCAAGGAAGCAGTAGTATTCGTGCCTGCTAATCTTTCAAGCATTTGGTCAATAAGCGGTGAGGAAAATGATCTTTCGGGTGGCATCATTCAATTTTACGTAGTCAATACATACGCCACCCAAGTAACCGTTCTTTGTGGCACCAACTCACCCTTCTCATTTTTACAACCGTCATCCCTCCTTTTTGGAACCACTTGGGTGGGTGACCCATGGGCTATCCGATATGGGGTAGATGAGACACGCATCCGAAGCTTAATGACCTCTTTTTCACTACCTCTTTGATGTTAGGGTTAACCCGCCTTTGCGGTTGAGCAGTTGGTTTGTAATCTTCTTCCATGAGGATTTTGTGAGTCTGAGAATGTAGAATCGATTCCCTTAATGTCGGCAACACTCCACGCAATCACCCCTTTATATTCTTTTAAAACTTCTAAGAGCTTCTCTTTACGAATAGTGGTTAGCGAGGAGCTTATTATGACAGGAGTTGGTCCTCTCCTTGAAGAAAGGCGTATTCAAGTGACTCGGGAGATCTTTCGGTTCTAAGGTAGGAGGCTCTTTGATCGATGGTTTTATTTGGTTTCCGGCCTCTGAAGCTCAATAGGTTCAATTTCATCCCGCGAGGATAAAGGACACAGCTCAACCATCTCAATTTCATGATTGTCGTATATTACGTTGTTATCATTATTCATGAATTCGTTTAATAGATACTCGTCAATGCGACCGTCTATGTCATCAACAAATTCATCAACTTCTTCAACTAAATATACGGACGATCGCGGGAAGAAGAATGTCTCATAGAATCCTTAATGTCGAAGGTCACGCTCTCGGATCCTACTCGTAAAGTGAGCTTTCCATCATGAACATCAATAATGGCACGAGCCGTAGCCAAGAAGGGTCTTCAAGGATTATTGGGACGGAATTATCTTCCTCCATCTCTAAAATTACGAAATCATTGGAAATTTGAATTCCCCACCCTTACAAAACGTTCTCACAAACTCCAATGGGATATTTGATTGATCGATCACTAATTGGATACTCATCCTAGTTGGTTTAAGCCACGAATATCCGAGCTTAAGAAGCAGGAGTGAGGCATCGAGGTTAATGCTTGCCCCAAGATCGCTAAGGCGTTTTCATAGAAAGCGCCCTATAGAGCAAGGAATAGTAAAGCGCGGATCTTCCTTCTTCTTGGGCATGCTCTTTTGGATGATAGTGAACATTCTTCCCTAATAATATCAATCCTCAAGCTTTTTCGATTAGATATCGACCTCTTGAAGTATCTACTATATTTAGGGATATGATAGAATACATCAAGGAGTGGTATATTGACGGATGTTTGTTTTAAGTAAGACAATATTTTTCATTGTCTTCTTGACCTTTGATTTTTTAAGCGAGAGGATAAGGAATCCGTGAGAAAGTTGGTATTTGAAATTTGGTCTTTGGTGTTTGTGGGGAGGATCGTGAGGAGTTGGAAGAGGTGTGGGAATCGCCTCATTTCCTAACTCGGGTTCCCTTGTGATGGGGTCCGGTTGGGATGTGGGGATCCTTGGTAGTAGTTCTGATCGAGTAGTGATTGCGCAAGTTGGATCGTGAAGTGCTATGCCGGTCCACTCATTCTTTCGTGGAGATTGGTGAACCGACTTTCTAATTGACTTCGCTGCTCTTGGATAAACTCCTCAAGACCTTTCAAGATTGCGGCCCTTCCATGGTGAGCGCCGAGTTTTTCTTCAAAAGGATCACGGATGGAGTACTCGGTCCGTCCTTACCTTCCGTTCTCCATTTGATTGCCCCAAGGATCACATTCATCGGTTTGATAAAATGCGAGGAGTGAAGGGTCATCATAAATATCATGACTGGAGAGGAAGGCGCTTTCTCGGGATGTGTCATCGCACTCATCGCTCTCGTGCGATCCTCCACATATGTCGCATAAGAGATATGGGTTAGTCGACCTTTTTGGTTACGGTGATTTTATGAGGTAAGCTAGTTTCTTTTGTGCTTTCTCAATCCGATAATCTAAGGATAACTCTTCACTTGAGAAAGTGGAAATGCTTGATGCGTTTTCTGCTCATTCAATGCATTTGTCTTGATATTGGATATATTCCTCTATTCGGTTCCATCCTTCTTCTGCGGTGAGATTTGCGATTCTACGGCGGTTGAGAAATCAATCCCTTTTGATCCTTTCGGAGACATTGTCGTAAAAGATTTGAACAAGCAACCAAAGGTTAATACCGTGGTGTGGAGCTTGTTGAATAAGATCTTTATAACGACTCCGAGGAGTTGGTGATAGATTCTCCATCGGGTTGGTGAAAGTGCGAAATTTTGCTCTACATGCTGCAGTTCTTCCGGGAGGAAAGAACTTTCGGTGAACTTAGTTGTGAGTTGTTCCCATGTGAAAATGGACCTTGGAGGGAGCTTGTCGAGCCACTCCTTGGCTTGCCCTTGAGAGAAAATGGGAAAAACCGAGTCTAGATGTCTCCTTAGATGCTCCGTCGGCATAGATAGCATCAACAATTTTAGAAAGCTGTTTGATGTGGTGAATTGGGTTTTCCTTTGTGGGATCCATGGAATTGACATGCCTTTTGGATTAGCCAAATATCGGATGCATGCAATACCTCATTGATCTGTTCGAGGATAGACAATGGCATTGGTGAATCCGGACGAGAGGGATAGGAGTGTTCCCCAAGAGTTTTCGCTTTAGGAGGATTTATGGGGCTATTGGTTGGAGTGGTAAGGACTTCCTCGCCATTTTGGCTCGGATCGTCAACGATAATGGTTTCGAGGAGATTGTGGTGAATGAGGAGATTCTTCATCGGATGTAACTTCATCAAAATTGATTGAAGTGCCATGAAGTTCGAATCATGGAGAGCTTTTTTCGCTTATTGAGCTCTCTTCGGGTTACGCAAATGGTTCAATAAGAGTTTTGGTGGAGCTGCGGGTTCTAAGTTGCTTAAGGGGTTTGTATGGGGGCGTGGTTGTTGATTATCACCTTCCATGATGAAAAGTGATGGGGTTACGAACAAAGGTTACGAAGAAGGGGATAGACTAAGAGAAATCTAAAAATGAGAAAAAGTTTACTTGATAGGAATCAAGCAAAGAAACCTAAGCGAGGTGGACTACTAACTAGCTATTCTATTCCCCCGTGGCGCCAAAAACTTGATAACGCTACACGCGTCGTTCGGGGTCAAAGGAACTTCCTTTTCTTGAGCAAGTTTTATAACACCTAGGCGGTGAACCTAATCGTTGTAGTGTAGTAATTAGGGTAAGCCACGGGTATTGATATCGTTCTCTGGGGAATAGGAATGCTAGTAGGGAGTTACTACGCTAAGGTTAAGGTTGAGGAAGATTATTTTTATCTTTTATATTTTATGAAAATGGAAAGGTACGAATCTCGGGTATTGGATTTGGGGGTTGGTATTTCTACCGATTACTCTACTATTATCTAATTATCTAAACTAAGGTTGTGGGAGTCTATGTCTAATTAATGTGTGCTCGTATGATAGTTTAAAGATGTGTTTACTTAGTTTGTATTACTCCTTAATTATCTCCTATTGATGGTTGAGTGTCACGTCTTATTCCTAGTTGCGTTGTGTTTCTAAAGTTGTAGGGTATCGTTTCTCCTAACTCTTTGAACTTACCAAAGGGTCTTGTCTACAAATCCACGTAGAGATTATAGACTCCTACTCTAAGGCACTCTTCGGATGGTTTAGCCTACAATCACTCGGTAATCATACTCTAAGGTTCACAAAGATGAATCAAGCATTAAGTACACAACGAATGACCTATCGCATTACTAGATCATTAATCAACTAAGATAAGAAACAACCAATCAATATTCAATAATTAAGTTTCATACTTCCTAAGCAAACACACAAATAAATTAGCGGGACATGGAGAACATGCAAGCATACACACAAATAATCAAAGACATAATTGAATTAATGAAGCAAAGACTTATCTTGGTGTAAGATAGGGTTAAAAACCCTAAAATCTTGTACAAGACACCTTAGGTTCGGTTTTAGGTTTTACTCCAAAGACTCTCCACACAAAGGCGAAAAATTCGGATTCTATATATAAGATTACAATTGCGACGGCGTCACCTTATGTTTAGTGGCGCCGTGTGTCGCCGCCATTGGGGTTTCGTCTTGGCCACGTTAACCTTGCGACGGCGTCACCTTATGTCCGTGACGCCGTCTCTTGACTCGACCGGCGTCGTCGGATCGCATCTAGGCCGTGCGAGTGGCGACGGCCTACTCTTTCACACTAGGCGCCGTCTCTTGAAAACAACACGAGTTTTGAGTTCGACCCGTCACAACAATTCTCCGACGGCGTCGCCAAATCATATATTCGCGCCGTCGCCTTCTACATTTTGCCTTCGAGACCTAAAAGTGAGTGTCTCGATTTCGACTTTGGCCATTTTCTTCATATATATGCGCCTTTTCGTCCAAATAAGTGCCATTCATGAATGTTTCATTTTGCCTTCACGAGACCTAAAAAGTGAAAAGGGCGATATTAAGCAATAACGGATACAAAAGTGATCAAATAAGGACTTAAACGACCCCTCAAAATGGTACCTTTTAAAACCTTATCATATAAACTGACTTTCTCTATTCTCCAATGAACAATATCTTTACTTCAAAGAACCAATTCTTCCTTTTACGAACCCTCTTTCTCCTTTGCAATCATCTGCAAACTAATTGCGAACCCTTCTTTCCACATCCTTCATTTTTAAACCTGCACTTCACATAACCATTTCTTTTTAAAACCCACCTAATTCCACTTTTTTTTTTTTTTTTTTTTTTTTTTTTTTTTTTTACCTTCATTTTTCATTCAATTTGCAATTTTATTAACAATTTCATTTTTTAAATCAATTTACTATGTCTGAAAGACTTCCGATATTTTTCTTTTAACAATTTTAGTTGTTAATTTGTTCAATATTTAGTTGTGTGTTGAAAAAGAATATTTATGAGTTATCACTTCGAAATAATAGTAGTTTTGTCTTTTTATGTATTGCGAATATTTGCAAAGTAAAACTAGATTAAAATGATGGAAAAGGCATGTGGCAGAAGTGTTGCACAGAGGTATTCTTGATATTTAGAAAAATAAAGTCATAGTTTTAGAATATCTTGCCACAAAGTGAGTCAAGTAAAAATAAGTGTCATATTAGGTAACAAATATACAAATTTCCTTCCTTTATCACCCAAAATAACTTTATACATACATAAAAGATGTAAAAGTTATAACTTTTAGCAATAGTATATTATTCTCGACGGTCATTTCTTTTAAATAATTGTAACATAAAAATATAAATAACAACTTAGAGCATGCGGTACAAAGGCGTTTTGGCTCAAGCCAAACTCGACCATGAGTCAATGGCGCAAGAAGCATACCAAGCGTGGGTTGGTTACGGTGGCCCAGTAGCCACCAAACTCACGCGATCGCTTATATTTTTAATATTAGTTTTTATTACGGATATTTTTTTTTGAAAAACTAGCCGTTGGGAGGTTCAAATTTTCAAAAAAATAGCCATTAGGACCTATTTCTACCCGTTTTTGGCATTAAAACACCATAATTTTCAAATTTAACTCCTTTAAAATTCTTATAAATGCCCTACTAATTTATATTTTTACACACAATTCATTATCACTTTCCTCTCATTTCTCTCTAAAATTACTAATCAAAACCAACACTTGATCAACGCTATGCTTTAACGACCCACAAAACCAAATCTTGAATTCATCATCCTCTTCAAACCCGAACACACCAACACCGCTAATTCCATCTCATCAAACTATAACCAATTCTTATATCATATACGGATCAATTTACCGGATATAACCCATTTTGGGTCTAATTTTCACTAGAAGAACAATTAAAATTTCAACAATATTAACTTCAACAAAATTCCAACAAACCAAAATTTCTCAACAACTATTCCAACAAACCCAATCTCAACACGCTCAACAATCTCAACAACAAGAATCACAAGAAGAACCCGATGAAACCGAACCCGTTGGCATGTTTACCCAAAACGTACCAAAAAATTGCCAAAACCCAAGGATAAACCAGGGATCTACTTCTAGTCGAAATGTGTGGAGTCAAGATGAGGAGTTACTTTTGGCGAGAATGCTTCATACAAGTATCGAGGATCCAAATGTGGGTGTGGATCAAAATAAAGACACTTTTGGTATCGAGTTCCCGATATTTACAATAAAGAAGCAAAAAAAAAAAAAAAGGTTTGTGAGGCGTATCAAGAATATGTTAACGGAAAGTGGACTCCATTGAATAAAGATGTCAAGAAGTTTAATTCCTTGTCGATCAAACTCAAGCTCTTAGCAAGAAAAATGATGAAGATTTGATGTCATGGTTCATATTATTTTAGCAAAATCACGGGTTACCCTTTAAGCACAAAAGTGCTTGGTTTTTGGAAAGACAAACACGGTAGAAAAACCACGATTCAACACAAGCAAGGCGAAACCGCTTACGGGTAATGGAAGACGATCCCAAACTCTTTGGAGATGATCCTTTGCCACGTCTGCCGTGAAACAAAGGCCGTCAAAAGTCATGATCATCAAACTCATCCCGGTTATGTTTCAAGAAATGTTGCAACAACAATATGCTTTGGATCGTGAAGCAAAGTTGGAAAAATTGAGCGTGAAATGCCGCGAGAGTTGAATTAATCAACACACAAGAAAGGAACAAGGAGTTGAAGGTCAAAGCACTTTACGCACAAAAAGGTAGAAGATTTGAAGGTCTTGAAAATTAAAACAAAGGATATGGATTAGAAAAGCGGCTATCATCGAGGCGGAAAAAATAAGAATTCGGGCGAATATTTTCCAAAAACTAGATTATTTCTATTTTTAATGTAATGTCTTTTAATTTAATGTAATGTCTTTTTTTTTTTTTTTTTTTTTTTTATCTTTATTATTATTTTTAAATGTAATGTCTTTTAATTTATGTTTTATTAATGAAATTAAATTTTAGTTATATATATTGTGTATAAATAATAAATGAAAAAAAATGACAAGATCAAAAAGTGATGCCATAGCTAGGGAGGGGTGTTTTGGTGCAAAGAAAATATGGTGTCATGGAAAAGGTGTTGAGAGAACACCACTTTTCAAGCGGCACCACCCACAACACCAACTATACCTAGACTCTTAATAATATATATAGCATTAAAATTAAACTAATTAACCACCGATTATATATGTTTATATTTTTAGCTAAATGATATGCTTAAATAGTTTTATATGATACCGTAATACTAAATTATTTGCATACATAAAGATACCGATTTAATTTGTTAAATATTACTTTCTTCATAAATTTTATTTTTTATATTATACTTATATGCTTTATATTACAAACTATTTATTGCTTATTTGTTAAATATAACAATTTTCATTAAACAAATCATGTATTAATAACAATGATATTTATAAAAATACGTATTAAGTTATGTGATTGTACAATAAATCAAACGACCGGGCCTTGATGGTGATCGAAGAGTATGAGGTGTTATGCTTGCAAACGTGTACCCAATCTGCAATAAGAAAATAGAAGACACCGTTAAGTGATTCTTACAGGGTTGGATCCTGCGGATCACCTCCGGCGTTCGAGTAAATATGTGATATGTGTTGTAAGTAATGTTGAGAATGTGAAATATTGTGATGAATGTACATACCATTGAAATGACTCGTCCAACCTATTTATAGGTAGAAAAATAAGCTTGGAGAGTGTTTGCACATGTTTCGGAGATCATGAGGGCGTCCCATGAGTTATGGTAACCGCTAGGGCTTCATCCCCACTCTCTCTGTCTTGGCGGGAAAGCTAAGGAGATAGTGGGAACGTGGGTAAGACCAAGTCAAGTTTTCCTTTGTCTTAGTGTTTCCAAGGTCAGACCTAGGCCTTCGATTGGCGACTTCCCAACTGGTAACCATGTCAATGATGAATGGTTTTATGCCATCGATGACTTAGAAAGATTGACTTGGTCCTTCGTCATAAAGATTCGACTAAGGCCGAAGGGGAGTCCTTCGACCTGATCGGAGGGTACGTCATCAAGCCCCCCAGTAGAAAGTGATATGTACGAACGAGGATATATTGCTTATGACTCAAAAATACACACGAAACCCCCTTTGTCACAAAACTGGACGAAAGGTGTAAGTTGGATATATACTGAGTGCGCATTTAATGCTAAAGTACTTAGCTAAACCACCCCATTCTCGGTAACCCAAAACGTCTTTTCAAAATTTAAATTGGGTTTGAAATCCGAAAGTTAGGTGATCCAATGGACACGCGTAAGGCTAGGATTTAAAACGAGATAGGGTATATAAGCGTCAAATAGTGAACCCTAAATCACTTTTTATCCCACGCCCAAAATTTTACATATACAATAATGTGCTTCCGATCAAGTGTCCGACCCGAAAGGTAAAGTATTCCTCCCCCGTTGCTAAATTTTCTTACTTTTGTGTTGCATAAAACCAAAATGGGTGCTAATGCGAAGTTCACCATAAGGCAACAAACTTGCATCCTGTCGAAGGAAGAGCTTCAGGCCTTCCTCACTGACTACCCTATTCCAAAATAGTTTAAAATAATGCTTCCTAGTAGACGCCAAGGCGTTTATGATGCCCCAAAAGGTTATGTGGGTCTCTACACACATGTTTTTACTACCTCCAACCTAAGGATACCTTTGCATCCATTGTTTTTAGAGCTCCTTCAATACTACGAGGTACACATATCTAGGTTTAACCCTTTTGGTTTAGCCAAGCTCACCACATACATTGTTATGTGCAAAGCGTATGGGTATGAACCATCCTTGATTGTGCTTAGAGGGTTTTTGAACATATACTCTGGAGGAGATTGGTTGACTCTAGCCAAAAGAGGTGAGCATGATGTTCCCCATTTGATTGAGAGACCTATTACTAACATCAGGAATTGGAAAGGGAAGTTCTTTTATATCTAGGATACCATTGTGCCTCCCGAATACCCTGCATTATTGAACCCAGAGTTTCGTTTTGATGAAAAGAGATTCAATGATCTGTTGCCCTATACTGTGAGGAGGGACCCTCTGTATCGCCGTAACTTGTGTCATCATCAGGTGATTGCGGACTTTCCCAGCCCAATCTTGTTTATGGTGGTATTCTTGCCGAGTTGGGAGGGTTCTCCGTTGCATCTGAAATAGTTTGTTGTGGAGAAAGTATGTATTTTCTAATTAAATTAAGATTTAGGAACTTATCTGCGATATTTATCTTTTCTCCTTTCTTGTCGCATGAATGAATTTCCATAACTTCGTTGTGTCGGTGGTGCTAAAGAGGTTGACTTCATTCCCGAGGAGGCTAAAGAGGTCGATTATGGTCTTGGCTCTCCATACGTGTCGGTGAATAATAATGATGTTGATGCCCAAAGTTGAGCCTATTTCATCCTTGACCTTGAAGGAAAAGAGCACGAGGAAGAGTACCAGCTTGTAGAGAATGTTGTGGATTCTGATAACCCTGCCTCGGAGGACCAGCTTGTGGTCGTAGGGTCCCCCAGCATTGCTGATAGGGTCCGAAGTAGGAAGGGTACGAGTGCTAAAGCTGCAAACTCTGCTTCTAAGAGGAAGCTAATATTGCCTACCCCTTCGTCTCGTACGACTCGTCAGAAAAGTGCCCATGGTAAAGCAGTTGTGTTTCCTGCTATCGAAGGGCCTAGCGACGAAGACATCAATGGTAAGCCTTCCTTCCTGTTATCAAAAAAATTCTTCCTAGTTTGTTAGTCTAATAACCATATTGCTACTACAGGTCTTCCCGATACGAAGGAGCTTCCGACCCCCTTGGCCTGTCACTTGCTCGTGGAGCGTGTAACCCCGCCTGGTTGGAAAGGGGTGTTGGACAACATGTCCTTGGAGAGGTTTTGTGACATGCATGATAAGAGTTACACAAGGAAATCTGTTCTTGATAATCAGCTAAATACTCGGACAAGAGAGCTTCTGCGTGCTGTGAAGACTACTAGGGAAGAGATGGATGTGATGCTCGCTAGGGAGAAGGAAAGATACCAATAGGTTGCAGATCTGCAGGCTAAGTGAGAGGAAGCCATGTGCAGGATCTCCGAGTGATGTTCAGAAGCTTGAAGGACAACTTGCCTAAAGCCGTGCCGAGTGTAGCAGGCTAACTCTTGAAGGAACCAAAGTCACTGGTTATAAGGAACAACTTTTTGTGTTGACTA
This sequence comes from Chrysanthemum lavandulifolium, assembly GCA_022545495.1. NCBI lineage: Eukaryota > Viridiplantae > Streptophyta > Magnoliopsida > Asterales > Asteraceae > Chrysanthemum > Chrysanthemum lavandulifolium. The sequence continues at coordinate 247,229,367 of CM040243.1, read as the reverse complement.
CTAAGTGTGCATGTTATGAAGCAGAGAGAACAAGGCTTGTTGAACAGGAGATCAAGCTAAGGGAACAAATGGATGGACTGGACCTTTGCTGCAAGATGTTGAAGAAGGACAGGGTGGACTTGGTGTCCAATGTCATTCCTTATATTGCTATGGAGCTCTACCACAGTGATGAAGTAGGTGAAGTGGTTGGGAGATTGGTGAATGCAGCCATCTTCAATGGCAAATGTACCACTCTTGAGGAGGTAGCAGCCACAAGCAAACCGGTGGTGCTTTCAGATGTTCCTTATTACCGATCCACTGCTGAGAAGGAATATGACGAAGCTGGTAATGCTTTGTCTACTGCTGAGTTACCTTTCCTTTCTGATGCCATGAAGGACCCTACGACATCCATTGAGGATCTTTTGTCGAAAAATCCCAAGAAAGTTCAACCTATCTCCCCCAGCAAAAAGACTCCGTCTGCCAAGGTTCTATCTCCCAGATCTACTGATCCCACTCATTCCAAAGTCTGATGAAGACTACCATGTGGTAGTAATTTGATCCCCAAGGTGGTATGTACCATGTTTAAAACAATTGTTCCATGTCTCTTTCCAGGCTGAGGCCTGATGAAACAATTAATTGTGTGTTGGTGAAGGCGATGGCCTTAAAACAACGTTGTCTAATTTTGTTTAAGTTTGATTATTCTCGTACGTTTCATATGCACGTAACTTATTTTACAACTTAAGGCGTATGGTAGATGCATAGCCTCATTGTGTGTAAATTCTGCACCAAGAATATAGCAATCGTATAATTTAATTGCTGACAGAGGGTTGCGACCCACTCCGTCTTCATCATTTGGGTAGCATAAGGCTTGAAATACCTTAAGACCACTTAGGAAAGTTAATGTGAAGTTTAGATGAATGTTATGCATATGATCAAGACTTATTGTTTGTCTTGTTACATCCCTTCGACATTGAAACTTATAAAACGACTTGGCTGACAAATCTTTGTTATTTTAGAACGAAACAAGAGATTTGAGGGAAAATATGTTGTATCATTAATTGGGTAGGGAGGATTACATCATTTTAGAAAATTAAAAGGACACCTACCATTAATGCTTCTTTCCCTGAGTGAGAAGAATGCAAATACATTGATTGAAAACAAAGTAAAAATGTCCTTAGACATTGTAATTTCTATATGTAAAACTTACGAAGGGTAGCTCCATTCCAAGTTTTGTCAATAACGTCTCCGTCAAGGGTTTCCAGCTTGTAGGCTCCGTTGCCATATGCTTCTGTTACGACGTAGGGTCCTTCCCATGCAGGCCCTAGTTTTCCCTTGTACTCAACTTTGCTTGCACTATTAAGTCGGAGGACGTATTCACCTGGCTTGAATGTCGAAGGTCAAACCCTACTGTTGTAATATTTTTCAATCTTCTGTTTGTGAATAGCCTCCCGTATTGAGGCGATTTCCCTTCTTTCTTCAAGTAAGTCTAGATTGCTACGGAGTCTTTTTTCATTTTCTGTTGCTTCGAAATTCATGACACGTTCCGTTTCAACACTTACTTCCGAAGGTATTACAACTTCGGTGCCGTATGTTAGGCTAAAAGGTGTTTCCCCATGGCTGTTCGTATGCGTCCTGTGAGCCCAGAGTACTTGGGGTAGCTCATCTACCCAACCATGGTGGGTGCGGCCGAGCCTTCGTTCTATGCCTTGGATGACATCTCTATTTGTGACTTCCACCTGCCCGTTACCCTGAGGATGGTAGACGGAGGTGAATGACTGCTTTATGTTTAGGCCTCTGCAAAACACGTGAAATACCCCTTCGGCAAACTTCTTCCCATTATCTGATATGATGATGTGAGGGACTCCGAATCGGCATATGATGTGTTCCCACACAAATTTTTCCATGTGTTTTCCTGTGATTGATGCTAAAGGCTTGGCTTCGACCCATTTTATAAAGTAATCGATGGCTACGACCATAAACTTAACCCCTCCTAGATCTATTGGTAGAGGACCAACTATGTCTATCCCCCATTGGTTGAAAGGCCATGCGAATGTAACGGAGGTCATATCCTACTTGGGTAGCCTTGGTACTCGTGAATGGATCTGACAGGCTTCACACTTCTGGATTATGTCCACAGCGTCCCTGTGCATCGAAGGCCAATAGTACCCTATCTTCATTATCTTAGAAACAACATAGCGAGGTCCTGCGTGCAAACCGCAAGTTCCTTCGTGCACCTCCTGAATGATGTTCGAAGCTTGCCTAGGTCCCACACAACGGAGCCATGGAGACAAGAAGGACCTTCTGTATAAATAATTCCCCATGATCATGTACTGTGGTGCCTTAATTCGGACCTTTCGTGCCAGCTTTGGGTCCTCCGGTAGGATGCCACTTATCAAGTATTCCCGGATCGGAGTCATCCAGCTTGACTCTTCTTCTAGGATTACGTTGGATACTTCTTTTCGGATGATTGACCTTTCTGCCAACACTTCGACCAGAACTTCCTTTGTGAGATGTGCGAATGCCATTGAGGCCAACTTGCTTAGTGCATCTGCCTTTTTATTCTTGTTTCTTTGAACGTGCTCTATGTCGTAGGAATTAAATCCTTTGAGCATCTCCTTGGCTTTATCTAGATATTGCTTAATGACAGGTTATCTTGCTTCGTAGGAACCTTTGATATGTTTTGCTACCAGTTGTGAGTCAACAAAGATAGCCAAGTCCTGTATCTCTATGTCTTTAGCCAGTCGGAGGCCTGCTAGCAGTGCTTCGTATTTCGCTTCATTGTTAGTAGCATCGAATTCGAAGCGGAGTGCATAAGTATACTCCTATCCTTCTGGGTTGGCTAACATTAAACCTGCTCCTGATCCATCGGAGCTAGAAGCCCCATCGGTGTAAAGCTTCCATCCTTCATTTACTTTCGTAGGTTTCTTCTCAGCAGCTTTGTTGTCCTGTTTGGGCTCGGAGGGTGTCTCCGCTAAGAAATATGCCAGTATTTGCCCCTTGACTGAGTTTCTACCCTTGTATTCGATTTCATGCTCCCCTAGTTCGATAGCCCAATTGGCAATTTTTCCAGATTTCTCTGGCTTCGACAGTATCTGCTTGATCGGCTTGTCAGTGAGCACAGTTATGGGATGAGCTTGGAAGTACCTTCAAAGGCGTCATGCATCATGAACCAGAGCTAGGATTAACTTTTCTAGCTCTGGATAATTTAGCTCATCTCCCTGGAGGACTCGACTGCCGAAGTAAATAGGGATTTGCTTCTTTTCCCTTTCTGCCAACAATACAACACTGATACTTTCAAAGGAGGCTGCGATGTACATGGACAACACTTCGCCTTTGATTGGGGCAGTAAGTGTAGGTAGAATCTCCATAAACTCCTTCAGCTTTTGGAAGGCAGCTTCCGCATTCACGCTCCATTGGAATTTCTTTTTGTCTGTGCAGCCTTTAAGTGTTTTGAAGAATGGTAAGGACCTATCAGCACCCTTCGATAGGAATCTGCTGAGGGCTGCTAGCTTTCCGTTCAAGCTTTGCACATCCTTGAGGGACTTAGGAGCATGTAGGTCTGTGATGGCTTTGACCTTCGAATGGTTGGCTTTGATACCTTGCTTCGTAATCAGATGTCCCAAGAATTTTCCTTCTTCCACACCGAAGGAATATTTCTTCGGAAACTTCATGTTGATGGCGCGAAGCTGATCGAAGGTTTCTTTTATGTCGGAGAGTAGGTCTTCCTCTGTTCTGCTTTTGATGACCATGTCGTCTACGTATGTTTCGAGGTTCCTCCCTATTTTCTTGCTGAAGGCTTTGTCTACTAGCCTCTGATTGGGCGCACCTGCATTTTTCAGACCAAAGGGCATCTTTTTATAGTAGTACACGCCTTTTCCTGTGAAGAAGGCTGTTTTTCCCTCGTCTTCCTCTACCATCTGTATCTAGTGGTAACCCTTGTAAGCATCCAGGAAACATTTCAGTCAGAATCCTGATAGGGACTCCACCTTCTAATCAATTTCTGGTAGAGGATAACAGTCCTTCGGGCAGGCTTTGTTGATGTCGGTGAAATCCACGCACATTCGCCACCCTCCGTCATGCTTCTTAACCATCACCGGGTTGCCCACCCAGGTTTGGTACTTCACTTCCCTGAGTATACCTGCTCATACGAGTTCGCCCACCTCCTTGCATGTTGCTGCATTTCTTTCTGGTGCAAGGCTTCGGCGTTTCTGCTTTATAGGCTCTATGTGCTTGAACTCGTTAAGCTTATGTTCGCATCAAGGGCTTTCCATCTATGATGAGGTTCTTGGGACTCTGTCATATCGAGTGCGTCCATGCGAAGGCGTGCGTGTTAGCTCTAAGTAACTTCTCCAATTATGCCTTAAAGTGGCGGGGAGTTGTTTTCCGATGACTACCGCCTGCATTACGGATGTAAGTCATTTACTACGATCGCTCTTGACATCGTAGCGGTGAGAATATCCTTCGGAACCTCTTGGGACTTTTTCGACTCTTTTCCCACATCCGTTAGCCTCTTCGTACTGTAGCTAGAGAATACCGTTCCAATACCGTAGGGTGTTTGGAATTTGACTGTTGCATGTATGGTGGAGACAACAATACCCATCTTCTACATGACGGTCCTTCCTATCAATAGGTTGTAGGGAGAATCGGACCTTACGATTTCGAAAACCAAAGTCTCTATTCTTGTTAACTTTCCTTCTCCGATTGTTACCTCCAAAGGGACTTCTCCCAGAGGCCATGAATGTTCCCTTGAGAATCCCACCAGAGGTATCTTCGAGTCTACCCTCTTTGACCGTATCGAAGGCTTGAGCCTTAGGAAACAATGCTCATATATGAATTCGCAGGAACTTCCGCAGTCCAAGTAGGCTCTGTTTACTTTCCTGTTGGAGATTAAGACCTTGATGACCACTGGGCCATTCGAAAGAACCCTAACAGCAATCGAAGGGAACGTTACGTACCCTACCCCACATAATCCTTTCTCTGCTACTTTTCTCTTTAAACCAGACTCGTTCGTGTGAACCATGAGAATAGGAGCCTCAACAGGCGTAGTGTCTTTCCCTAACTATGTGTCGGAGACCTTCTCTTTACCTTTTTTATACCCTTCACCAAATGCCCCAATTGACCTGACTTTACGGCCTCTTCTATCTGTCTTTTGAGCTCTCGGCAACTGTTGGTGTCGTGACCATAACCTTCGTGGAAGTAGCAGTATTTGGTTGTATCCCTGCTTCTACATTTAGTTGTCATACGAGGGGGAGGTTCGAATGCCTTCGCAGCCCTTTCCGTAGCAAGTATTTCCCTTGGAGATTTAGACAGATTCTCCAGGAGTCCATGATTGGCGTTCTTGTTGTAGGGTGTGAACCTGTCTCTGCCTTTGTGCCTACTTTTGGACCCTTCCCATGAAGAGTGCTTTGGAAACTTGCTGTGACTTTCCTTATTTTTTGTCGGAGCCCCATTAGTGGCTACCTCTTTGGCTTCGATCCAGGTGTATGTATTCTCCATTAAGCTCTTGTATGTTGTGGGAAGGTCAGTGGATAATAATTCCACTAGACTTCTGTTTTGTAGGCCATGCACGAAGCCAGAGATGCGCTGGTCTTCATGTAGACCCAGAATCTGCATTTATTTTCAGTTTCACTAAACATTTATATAATCTTTGTATAATCTGCATTTATTTTCACTAAACATTTATATAATCTGCATTTATTTTCAGTCTTCATGTAGATCAAGATAAAATTTTATAGAATCATGCATATAAGCAAATTGTTAACCGGGCCTAAATATAGGCCTATAATATATCACCATATATATTTATAATATATCCACATATAATCAAGAAGATAAATACAGAAAAGAGAAAAATATTTATACCATTACAAAAACATTCATGTACATATATCCTGATTTGGAGTATGTAACCAAAAGATTCATTAGCCTAGTTGGTTTGATTACTTGACGCATTTAAAAAGTATCATACAGATGCAGGTTCGAACCTCACTTGTGTACATTTTTTAGATTATAATCATATGCATACGTGGTACCCAAACTTAAAATTGCCTATGTGGCATTACGTGGCATTACCTAGCAATGACGTGGCATTTCGGGAAAATTATGACATCATGTACATCATGATATATATATGCTATAGATATATATATCTTTGGCCCGTTACGAATATAGTACGAGTAATAGTAATTTGTCAACCTGTTTAAAAATAAATTTTAATTTATACCATTAAATAAAAACATAAGCGAACAGCTACTTATGCAATAAAATTAAGTCAATATACTGATTATAATTTCTAATAGTTTACAAGTTATTGATTTAGCTAGCTGGTACGCCTTTAATAAAAATGTTTCTTGGACCATGATGTCTAGGTTTGTTTATTTTTAAAATCGTATAATTATTGATCAAACAAACACACTATAGACGAGTAATCGGGTACCCGTGTATAGCAACAAGATTTTATAGCGGCAAATAATTATAATGGAAATATTTAGTTAAGTGTTTCACCTAATGTTTTACATATAGCGTAAAACAATTAAAATGTAACTGAAAAAAGATTGTAACATATGGTAATTTAACTCAAACAAATGATTTTTAAAATGTATTAAAGAACAAATTTTAAATTGAATCAAAGATTATATAAATGTTTAGTGAAACTTTAACATGAGGGGTGAAACCTGATATATGAGTGTAAGAAATAAACGAATAACCTCTATTTCTAATATAAGTGTTTGTTTACCGGATTTTGAGCAATACTTCAATGTAGGCTAAATTCTGGCTTGAGAAGATTCAAGATCAACTCGAACTTGGCTCGAATATCTCAAAACAAAAATTATAAGTCATTCATGTATTCAATAGTCATAGTTATATATAAATATAGACGCTGGATCGAGTTTGGCACTAATAGCTCAAATTTTTTGATTAGATAGGAGCTAAACTCTTATAAGTTGGACCTTAAGTTGTTATATGTTTCGAGTGAGTCAAAAGCTCAAGATCTAACAAGTTGATGAAAGCAGGATTTGTTTGACCCTAATTTATATGTTTAATGGTGTCGTGTTTTGTGATTGACTAATCTTGCTAGCACTAATTGTGCAATTCAAGGGCAAGTAAGTTTTGATTGAAAATTGAGACGATGTCGCGTTTTTATTGATAGTTGATGATGCATAAGCGTGTGGGTCATGCTTCTCTAGCTGTATTCTTATCTCCCTTGTTCCTTGTGTTTGAAATTTGATAAACGATAAAAAAAAAATCATTATTATTATTTTTAAAACTATATATCAAAGAATTATACATATGATATTCTCTATAAAGGTTGTTGCCACATACAAGGAAAGATATGAACTTGTTCAAGGGAAAGTTATGATCGTTAGCTTGTTAACAAAGGTGTTATAACGTTGATGAATCATTTATACGTGGTTGGTTACTATTTTAGTATATACACGAATGAAATTTTGTTTATAAAGGCATGCAAGTGGTTGTTGTATATGAAGGCACTAATGGCAAATATAGTTTGTAATTGTGGCACTTGCAGTTTAGTTAATAAGATGCTTATGAAGTCATCATGACCGCAATGTCCCAGAACATTTGTTAATCCGATCACATGGGTTACGATAACAAAAAGTTTAAGTATTAGATAATAAAATCTCTCACCTATTTACAAAGATAAAAGATTCTTCAAGTGGGCAATGACTCCTTAACACAGGATCTTTTTTCCCAAATTTGTAAATGCATTAAATTATTATATTTATTTATTATAAAGTGATTGAGTAAAGTTGGGAGCTAAGATAGAGAAGATATAAAGCTTAGAATATGTGATAACGAGTTATGTTCTCAAATGGCCTACCAAAGGAAAAAAGCTACATTTGATAGTGTTATATATATATAGCTTTTTTGCGGAGGTTTATATCATCGTGAATATCGTTTTTGGTCATAAAAGGTTGCATATACAAATGGAGATCAATCATTCCACTAATTAGAGTGACATAACTTTTAATCCTGCAACATAAGGCTGAACGCAGTAAGGGGAGGCGGTCGACTTACTCGATCGAGTGAGTGTCGATCGTCCTCCTGTGGCTAATCGATCGAGTGAACTTTTGAAACCAACATGGTCGTGTACACGATCGACTCAAATACACACTTAATATTTACTTGACGGGTTATGTTGTGAAGTGCGTGAGAGTTTGGCTTGCAAGATTGAATGACGAAGTGAAACATGCTGTGTAATGGGAATGCAAAGTATGATGGTGAATTTTAAGTTGCTATTATATAGCAAAATATGATCACCCTCTGTCTAATGATATTGTATCACATGTTGCATGGTTGTATAGATGGAAACCATGCATGTATTTTGATCACACGTATACATATGACTCATGCATGCAACGTGTAAGTATAGCACGTATCATACAAAAAAAATGGTAATTGATTTTTTTTATTTTATTAGAATTATTATATAACATTTTAATTATTAATGAAATTTTAGTTTGTGTTAAAAATATTTGAAAAAAAAAAAAAAAAAAAAAATCATGGTGGATTCTTCTGGGCACCTAATCGCGCGAAGGTCATTTGGAGAGAAAAGCGATGTGCGAGAGAAAATGAGAGGATTAAATGCCTCACCGGCGCACCTAAGTTCGGTTTTCATCCTTTCCTTTTGGAATCTTGTATTAGCAAACACATAATCAGGGGCTTAAATGATATAATGTGAAGTCATGATGTTAAGACGTATAAATAGAGAAAATTACCAAACTAAGCAAAAAAAAAACACTTTTGGTTCAAGACTTGGTCATCTTTTGCAATCTTTTCTTATTTTGGTTATGTTCAACTGCACAACTGCTCGACTCCACCCATTTAATGACATGTGTCCTTGTCTTGTACTTTCTTTTAAACACTTTTGGCCCATTATAGGTGGAGTCGAGCAGTTGAGCATGACACGTGTCATTAAGATAGGTAGAGTCGAGCAGTTGAGCATGACCAAAATGAGAAAAATGTGCAAAAAGAGACGGATCATGGTTGTTTTGTTAGCGTTTGGTAATTTTTTCTATAAATTATAATCACTCACATTTTAGATCATAAAGCTGCTCGCAGTGGGAGGTCGACCCAGTCAGTAGATCGACTCACGACCGGGTGACTGCATCTAGTCGGTCGCTATGGGTCGGTCGGTTCCAAAACAATCGAAAGCTTCGTGGTCTCGACCGAGAATTCAACCCACAAACAAACCAAAAAGTGTACTGTTCAAATTTAAAAAAATATAACAAAAATAATAAAGTTTTTAAAATTTAAACCCTTTAATCTATAAATTCCTCATTCATTTCATCATTTTATACACAAATTCAAAATACTTTTCTCTTAAACTTCTCATATTAATTTATGATATTTAATAAGAAAAATCCCAAAACCAAAACCTCAAGATCATGAATTCAAGAAAGCGTTTCGCATTTAACATCGGATCCGAATTTCCAAAAATTATCCAGTGTCTCACCGCCCGTTCGTTTTCGACCTGCAACTTTACAATATCAAACACAACTACCACAGCTACCATAAAATCATAACCTATTTTATCAAAATCGTCCATTCAATCCTCCGTATAACAACCAATCATCTTATTTCCAATCGCTAAATGTAATGTATCGTCCTATGGATTCATCGCCGGCGTCTCCCCAACCAAATCAGGTATTCTCCCCTTAAGCGCATTAATCTTGATATGGATTTGGAAAACTTATTTGATAATTAAGATTTCTATGCGGGTCAAGGTTTCGGTCAAGATTTTGGTCTAGCTTGGTCACGGTAATCAAGATTATTATCCGAGTCAAGATTATTTTATGGGTCACGGTTCGGGTCATGGCTCGGCTCACAGTTTGGCCCATGGTTCAGCTCCAATTGAAGACGAATCTCCCGTCAAAGAGGTGGCACCCGTCAAAGCTAAGAAGGTTTCAAAACGTACTTCAAAGGCCAAGAAAAATGATAAAAAGGAAACGTCAAAACCATGGACAATGGAAAAAGAGATCGCGTTGTGCAAAGCTTTGTGGTATGTGTCGGAAAATAGCGTGAGAGGAAATGCTATGAAGAATAGGGGCTTTGGGGGAGGTTATTGATTACTTTGAGAAATAAATGGGTGAAAGGAGAGGGTGTGATTCCATCAATAGCAAATGAAAAAAAATAGTCGTCCTAGAATTGGTGCATTTTGTGCCATTATCGATAATATCGAACGGAGGAACGAGCTGAGAGCGGTTCAAGTGACCTCATTGTGTACCAAAAAGCGTTAGCGGAATACGAAGCGCATTACGATCATCCCTTTACATTGGAGCCGTGTTTGCAAATTTTGAAGCAACATGATGCTTGGAAAGAAGTTGAGATGCCTAATTTTTACAAAAAAAAAGGTAGCAAAAAATCCAAGACTTTCGAAACCACCTCATGGTCAGCGCAAGATGGTTTAGATTTGAACAATGAAGCGGATGATTCTGAGGAAGAGATTCGAGAAGAGTGACAAATTGGTCGTGACCGAGTTAAGAAGAAAGCATCCTGCTCCTCTCGTTCTGAATCTTCATCTGTTGCAGGAGGAGGTTGTAACACCCCAACCCGACAAGGGTAGAAGTGTCACATTCTGGTGTCATATCAGAACATACAAATACAAATTTTCAAGCGGAAGTCTTAAAGAATAACATACCAAGTCATTTAAACAAAAGATTTACAAGGAAAAAATACAAAATCCAAAATGTCTAAAATAAAGCGAATTTCAAAACAATGGCCCGCCAAAATAAAACCAAAAGATAAGGTAACTAGGGTTGGTCCACTCGGATAATCCAACTCTCACCCATCAAGCCCATCTTCAAACCTAACACCGCCGCAGAAAGAAATGCGGTGAGCTTAAAAAGCCCGGTGAGCATGATATAACAAAGCGAAAGCTAAATAAAATCAAATGCAAAATGAAAGAAAGGAAGCGGATAACAAAGTTGCGTGAAATGAGAACAATGAGTCAATGAGGATCTGCGAGAACACAATTATCTGAGATATCCAAAGCGAGCAGATAATAAGGAGGACGAAGCAAAGCAAAGCATCGATGACATATAAACAAGCACATACAAACCGGACATACAAGAGCTGAAACATAAGCAAACATAGCAGCGTCGCATCCACACAACATATATGTCATACCATCAATCGAAATCGGAAGACATACAAGCCAAACAGATATCTACAGAAAAGCGGAAGCAATTAATTAATAAGTGAGCATGGCAATTCACACAGTCAAAACCCTTAGTTGAAAACATAACCGGTATCATAACAAAGGTCAAAACATGGCGATCAAACGTAACAAGTAGGAATACAAGACGAACACTATAGTTAAATGAAGTAGGGACATAGCGGGGCAATTGGACACGTTAACAAAATAGACCACATAAGTGAAACATTTATCCAATCAAACGGTAGCATAAGCGACAATGTACACATGGCGGTCAACAATAGGCAAATAACGCTACTAAGAGATTCACATCCACGAGGTTAAGCGAACGGAGTTTACATACTAACCGTCACAATAATTATTTATACATTAGCATGGACCGATAAATTAAGGCCGCATAACAACATGGTAAACGGTTGATCAGTTATTAGCATGACAATAGGTAAATCAAACAATCACATATTACTAATATAGTAGCAGGGCAAACGATAGTCACATAGAACATGTATAAACAAAATCAAATTCAATAATCATATCATAATCCGGTACGTGAATGGAACAATAATCGGAAATAACGGAATGAGAGTGTAATGATCAAAGCAATGGAATGTATATATCTTGGTAGTAGAGTGAGTCATATAAAATTTTACGAGAATATGGTGCGTTGGGGATGTAGAAGGTACAATATAGGTATATCAAAAGTGTAAGGGTTGTCGTAAATCTATCCCGAGCCAACAAAACAAACCATATCAATATTGGCAATAGCGACCAAGTAACCAATAGTAACCATTGTATTCGGAGGGTGACCTCGGAATACCAAACCAATATGAGGGAGTCCTCGGTAACGATGGAGTAGCTAGCTCCCAAAATGTGAGGGGTGTATTGCACACGCACCACATCACCAAAACAATATATCAATATCAATACAATACAAATCTAGGATGCATCCATCGCCCGCAAAACAATAGTGGCCATACAATATATCCGAGCGCGCATAATCAATACAAAATGGGACGGTGTGGAACATCACTCATCCACTTTGAGTCATGCCATTGGTGCATCAATGACACGGACATGGAACCCCATGCCTAGTTAATGGCTCGGGTATCAATCGAAGGGTCAAACAAAGGTTCAAAGTGTAGCAATATATAGGTCTTCACAATCAAAGGTTCAATATCAATGGTTCACAATTCAGAGGTTCATAGCAACAAATTCAATATCAAGGTCCAATATCAATGTTTCAATATCAAAGGTTCAATAGCACATATTTCAACAAAGACAGTCAATAGCAAAGTTCAATAGCAAAGGTTCATATGATGAGGTTCAATAACGGAGGGTCAATAGCAATGGGTCATTATCAAAGGGTCAATAGCAATGGAATCATAGCAATGAAATATCATGAGTGAAACAACGTCGAAGGACGAGAAAGTCATGAGAAACCCCTACTGATAAGGGATAGAATATCTGTACCTCAATCGAAGCAAGCAAAATAGGAAGTACGGTCACACGATGAATCAATCCTGCCGTCCGGGACCTATGAATTAGATAACGCTCATTAAGACCAGATTACTCATTTTAGACGGCTTTCCATTTTTAGCAGGTTTCCTCTTTTAGTACTCTTTAGCCACTTAGGATGCATTTTAAGGATATATTAGGCTAAGTGATTATTATAATACTGTAAGGATCATTTATGCCAACTTATACAAGTTTAGGGTCTATAGTGTAAATATTATAAAGTGTAGGGTCTTTTTTGTAAATATATTGCATTTACTCATTTTACCAGATTAGTCCTTTTTATCATTATGTTAACAAATCAATCCTTTTAGATAGCAAATCAAACCCTAGTGTGATGCTACGATAACTATTTACGTTGCTCGTTATTTAAAAACGTTTAGTATAAGTTATAACTACTTTTAACAATAATACCATATATATATATATGTAATTTAGCCTTGACAATGACAAATGAAAACAAGCATGATAAGGGTTCACAAACAGATTCAAAACCATGTTCCAAGCACAATATTCATTTGACATTTATGGGCTTCTTTATGGTTTCATGTAGACAAGTGGTTAGTTTATCTAGTCTAATATTAAAGATTTACGTACATGTTGTACAAGTGAGAAAAATCATGCGCATGAGGTGCAAGATACATGACCAGATTCCAATACACTAACCCATATGTAATAGTTTGTTCATGATTTTATGTTGCTTATTTTAGGCCAGCTTTAGTCCTTATGTAACAGGTTGGATGAAACAAAATTTCATGCGTCCTAAAAACTTGATGAGCTTAGCTACTAGTTATGATTTATAGACATGTTAAACGACACAAATCATGCATATGGAAGACATAAAAAGCCACGACCAGAATCATGTACAAAAAATGTATGTCGACATGTATAACGAGTTATTCAATGGTCCTCTTTATTGGTTTATTAGGCGTATAACATACACGACATCTTACCAGTTTTATTTTACGTTTTAGATATTATGTTAGTGAGTAAAAGAAAAGTCGACCTAGGGCTGTACAAGGCCACGACAAAAGGAGATCAAAAACAGCCCAAGACCCGACACAAATCAAAGTCCGTTTTCATGATTTCATGCAGCTCCAATAGCGAGTTATCTCGTTATGTCCTAGTAGCCATTAAATGACATGTTATACCACAAATAAACGCATGGAATGTGTTCAAGATCTCGACCGAGGCTAGTGCAAAACAAAAGGGAAGACAAAGCCATGGATAATACCTTACAACGTGACACAAAGGAGGAGGGAAAGCGAAGACAAACGATGAGATCAAAACACCTTCTTGCTTCCTTGTTATCGACCAACGACCACCAAAACAGTCACCACAAAACCAATTCAATACGTTACTGAAGTCGTGAATATTAAGCCTTGTAAAAGAGGTTCGAAACTCACCTTGTTGCTGGATTGAAAGTCGACATAATGAGAGGAGATGGAGGTTCTTGTTTTGCCGTATGTTTCTTGGGTGAGTTTTAGGGTTTGGTGATATTTTTGAAAGAGATTTAAAGGGATTATATGGTGAAAATGATCAGTTATTTTAGCTAATATTGAGGAGTCCTAGGCGTGTGATTTCCGAACAAAGAGGGATCCTCAAAGACCAATTCACAAATTATATTCTTTCCTAGTTTACTTGTACACCTATTTATTTGTGTTTTCTTAAAATGGTGCATACAACATTTATAGTGTGCTATATAATTATGATAGGTAAATTGTGAGTTAGTTATAGGTTTAAAATATTCAAGTCTAGTGAAATTAAATTATCGTCAAGTGCCCATCAATTTAACGAGCTTGTCATATGTCGCGAATTAATTGAGGGTATTATAGTCTTTTAATTGCGTTTACGATTTTAGGGTTTTACAATTCTTCCCCTCTAAAAGAAAATTTTCGTCCTCGAAAATTGAAGTCATGAGGTACACGAGAGCGATACTAGTTTAAGGCAGACGTAACAATCCATAAATTCACACGAGATCATAACGATATTGGTTCCAAAGCGTACAAATCTTATACGTAACAGATGTCGGTGAGGATCTCGCAAGGAGGTACAGAATTCCAAACGAACATGAGGAGTGTCAGGTAACGGATATAAGTCCTAGTCCCTTCACGTACCAACCCCAGGCATTTCCCAAGATGTCGTATGATTTCAATAAGTTCAAATTATATGATCTCGGTATTATCACATTGATCAGGCGTCATAATACTTGCATCACATAACAAGTTCTTATTGTCATCATATTCTGTCATGGGTCATGACAAAACACATAGCCAATAACACCACCAAAATATAACATACAGATAGCAAGCATCAAACCAAAGCAGACCAGATCCACATACATACATCACATAATACATCAAAACAACTTACCATACCACAAGGAGAGGATGCTACCAACTAGCTCGAACGGTTTCCTCATGACTCATTATTGACGATCCAAAAGAAAAGCTGAGATATTACCAAAATGCTAAATGATAAAACTTCACGATTCAAACCGAGTTCTGAACGAATCAAAGAAAAACAATACTGATCAAAATCACTTAACAAAATATCAAACCGCCTCAAAACGCATGACAAACGAATCTGAGTAACACAAATCGCGCCCAGATCACATGAAGTAGATGATCCTTCTCAGACACCGGTTGAATCTTGTCTCGGTCTTTTGCGTCTTTGGTTGATCCGTCCAACTTCCTCCAACAGCATCCTGATGTCTCCAACAGCACGGCAATCGGGTGTGGCTTCGCTTCATGAACCTCTCCACTCGAGGCATTGCGGCAATGCGGGTTCGACACCATCGTCTTGGCTCCACGGTTGGTCTCCATCTAACGATCGACAAACGGATGTGCGAAGACAAAATAATAAAATCAAATGCGACGAGAAAAGAGCAAAGCGATTGAAGACAAAAGATTATCGAAGTCAAATCTGAACGACCGTCAAAAGGAATCGTAACAGATCATAACAGACGGAAACCTAGTGTCTACCCAAGTCCTCACAGGTCAATCCTAAGGTCAACAAGACGAAACCTTAGCTCTGATACCATAATTGTAACACCCCAACCCGACAAGGGTAGAAGTGTCACATTCTGGTGTCATATCAGAACATACAAATACAAATTTTCAAGCGGAAGTCTTAAAGAATAACATACCAAGTCATTTAAACAAAAGATTTACAAGGAAAAAATACAAAATCCAAAATGTCTAAAATAAACTGGAATTTCAAAACAATGGCCCGCCAAAATAAAACCAAAAGATAAGGTAACTAGGGTTGGTCCACTCAGATAATCCAACTCTCAGCCCATCGAAGCCCATCTTCAAACCTAACACCGCGCAGAAAGAAATGCGGTTGAGCTTAAAAAGCCCAGTGAGAAGATATAACAAAGCGAAAGCTAAATAAAATCGAAATGCAAAATGAAAGAAAGGAAGCGGATAACAAAGTTGCGTGAAATGAGAACAATGAGTCAATGAGGATCCTGCGAGAACACAATTATCTGAGATATCCAAAACGAACAGATAATAAGGAGGACGAAGCAAAGCAAAGCATCGATGACATATAAACAAGCACATACAAACCAGACATACAAGAACTGAAACATAAGCAAACATAGCAGGCGTCGCATCCACACAACATATATGTCATACCATCAAATCAGGAAATCAGAAGACATACAAGCCAAACAGATATCTACAGGAAAAGCGGAAGCAATTAATTAATAAGTGAGCATGGCAATTCACACAGGTCAAAACCCTTAGTTGAAAACATAACCGGTATCATAACAGCAGTCAAAACATGGCAGTCAAACGTAACAAGTAGGAATACAGTACGAACACTATAGTTAAATGAAGTAGGGACATAGCAGGGCAATTGGACACGTTAACAAAATAGACCACATAAGTCGAAACATTTATCCAATCAAACAGTAGCATAAACAGCAATGTACACATGGCAGGTCAACAATAGGCAAATAACGCTACTAACAGAGATTCACAGTCCACGAGGTTAACTGAACGGAGTTTACATACTAACCGTCACAATAATTATTTATACATTAGCATGGACCAGATAAATTAAGGGCCACATAACAACATGGTAAACGGTTGATCAGTTATTAGCATGACAATAGGTAAATCAAACAATCACATATTACTAATATAGTAGCAGGGCAAACGATAGTCACATAGAACATGTATAAACAAAATCAAATTCAATAATCATATCATAATCCGGTACGTGAATGGAACAATAATCGGAAATAACGGAATGAGAGTGTGACAGATCAAAGCAATGGAATGTATATATCTTGGTAGTAGAGTGAGTCATATAAGGGTACACAGAATATGGTGCGTTGGGGATGTAGAAGGTACAATATAGGTATATCAAAAGTGTAAGGGTTGTCAGAAATCTATCCCGAGCCAACAAAACAAACCATATCAATATTGGCAATAGCAGCCAAGTAACCAATAGTAACCATTGTATTCGGAGGGTGACCTCGAATACCAAACCAATATGAGGGAGTCCTCGGTAACCGATGGAGTAGCTAGCTCCCAAAATGTGAGGGGTGTATTGCACACACGCACCACATCACCAAAACAATATATCAATATCAATACAATACAAATCTAGGATGCATCCATACGCCCCGCAAAACAATAGTGGCCATACAATATATCCAAGCGCGCATAATCAATACAAAATGGGACGGTGTGGAACATCACTCATCCACATTGAGTCATGCCATTGGTGCATCAATGACACGGACATGGAACCCCATGCCTAGTTAATGGCTCGGGTATCAATCTGAAGGGTCAAACAAAGGTTCAAAGTGTAGCAATATATAGGTCTTCACAATCAAAGGTTCAATATCAATGGTTCACAATTCAGAGGTTCATAGCAACAGTCCAATATCAAGGTCCAATATCAATGTTTCAATATCAAAGGTTCAATAGCACATATTTCAACAGCACAGGTCAATAGCAAAAGTTCAATAGCAAAGGTTCAGTAACAGAGGTTCAATAACAGAGGGGTCAATAGCAATGGGTCATTATCAAAGGGTCAATAGCAATGGAATCATAGCAATGAAATATCATGAGTGAAACAACGTCGAAGGACGAGAAAGTCATGAGAAACCCCTACTGATAAGGGATAGAATATCTGTACCTCAATCGAAGCAAGCAAAATAGGAAAGTACGGTCACACGATGAATCAATCTGCCGTCAGGACCTATGAATTAGATAACGCTCATTAAGACGGATTACTCATTTTAGACGGCTTTCCATTTTAGGTGTTTCCTCTTTTAGTACTCTTTAGCCACTTAGGATGCATTTTAAGGATATATTAGGCTAAGTGATTATTATAATCTTGTAAGGATCATTTATGCCAACTTATACAAGTTTAGGGTCTATAGTGTAAATATTATAAAGTGTAGGGTCTTTTTTGTAAATATATTGCATTTACTCATTTTACCAGATTAGTCCTTTTTATCATTATGTTAACAAATCAATCCTTTTAGATAGCAAATCAAAACCCTAGTGTGATGCTACGATAACTATTTACGTTGCTCGTTATTTAAAAACGTTTAGTATAAGTTATAACTACTTTTAACAATAATACCATATATATATATATGTAATTTAGCCTTGACAATGACAAATGAAAACAAGCATGATAAGGGTTCACAAACAGATTCAAAACCATGTTCCAAGCACAATATTCATTTGACATTTATGGGCTTCTTTATGGTTTCATGTAGACAAGTGGTTAGTTTATCTAGTCTAATATTAAAGATTTACGTACATGTTGTACAAGTGAGAAAAATCATGCGCATGAGGTGCAAGATACATGACCAGATTCCAATACACTAACCCATATGTAAGAGTTTGTTCATGATTTTATGTTGCTTATTTTAGGCTAGCTTTAGTCCTTATGTAACAGGTTGGATGAAACAAAATTTCATGCGTCCTAAAAACTTGATGAGCTTAGCTACTAGTTATGATTTATAGACATGTTAAACGACACAAATCATGCATATGGAAGACATAAAAAGCCACGACCAGAATCATGTACAAAAATGTATGTCGACATGTATAACGAGTTATTCAATGGTCCTCTTTATTGGTTTATTAGGCGTATAACATACACGACATCTTACCAGTTTTATTTTACGTTTTAGATATTATGTTAGTGAGTAAAAGAAAAGTCGACCTAGGGCTGTACAAGGCCACGACAAAGGAGATCAAAACAGCCCAAGACCCGACACAAATCAAAGTCCGTTTTCATGATTTCATGCAGCTCCAATAGCAGGTTATCTCGTTATGTCCTAGTAGCCATTAAATGACATGTTATACCACAAATAAACGCATGGAATGTGTTCAAGATCTCGACCAGGCTAGTGCAAAACAAAAGGGAAGACAAAGCCATGGATAATACCTTACAACGTGACACAAAGGAGGAGGGAAACGAAGACAAACGATGAGATCAAAACACCTTCTTGCTTCCTTGTTATACGACCAACAGCCACCAAAACAGGTCACCACAAAACCAATTCAATACGTTACGAAGTCGTGAATATTAAGCCTTGTAAAAGAGGTTCGAAACTCACCTTGTTGCTGGATTGAAAGTCGACATAATGAGAGGAGATGGAGGTTCTTGTTTTGCCGTATGTTTCTTGGGTGAGTTTTAGGGTTTGGTGATATTTTTGAAAGAGATTTAAAGGGATTATATGGTGAAAATGATCAGTTATTTTAGCTAATATTGAGGAGTCCTAGGCGTGTGATTTCCGAACAAAGAGGGATCCTCAAAGACCAATTCACAAATTATATTCTTTCCTAGTTTACTTGTACACCTATTTATTTGTGTTTTCTTAAAATGGTGCATACAACATTTATAGTGTGCTATATAATTATGATAGGTAAATTGTGAGTTAGTTATAGGTTTAAAATATTCAAGTCTAGTGAAATTAAATTATCGTCAAGTGCCCATCAATTTAACGAGCTTGTCATATGTCGCGAATTAATTGAGGGTATTATAGTCTTTTAATTGCGTTTACGATTTTAGGGTTTTACAGAGGTCTTGTTGAATTGGTAGCCGATAAATGGAAACACATCAAGTCGGCAAGCTGGGGAAAAAAAGGAGCAACAAGACTCCTATATAAAGTTGAAAAATCGGGAGTTGAGTCTCCATGATGCAGCGCGTCGAGAAGTAGTGGAGTTGAAAAGAGAGGAACTTGTACTACAACGTCAAACATTTGAATTAGCCATTAAAAAAAGGGACAAAGACTTCTTTTTCTTTAATTCATGAATCGACGAGACTTTGCCCACAAAGCAACAAGAGAAGCTAATGGAGATAAAGCAAGAAATCAAGGAGTACTATTACTTTGATTATTAGTTTAAGTTTTTAATTATTATTATAATGTTTTAATTTTATTGGAATTATTATGTAATGTGTTTTATTATTAATGAAGTTTAAATATGTTGTAAAAAAAAAAATTGTCGATTAGCCTTCTTTGTGCTTAAAAAGTCGGTATGTCGATCGCGGGAAAGACAAATTTGAAATGGCGGGAAAATTTGTTAGGAATTAGAAATTCCGGTATTAAAAGTCGGTCACCTCAGTATATGTAATCGTTAAGCTCGTAGTCGTAGTTCTTTTAAGTTAAGTAGTAATTTAGTTAAGTAACACCGTGGAGGACAGACGGGTCTTTACCAGCTGTATGCACGATCCATGACCCAAAGTGTGGCGAGTTATGTAAGACTATAAATACTCTCTACCTTCCAAGGTAGAGAGTTGGAGCTCATAATAATATCTTTCACTTTCTCTCACTAAGTTCCTAAACCTCTAACTTTCTCTCTAGAATTCCATCTTATTCGCCACCTTGTGTTATGGTTTGATGTGTATGTGAAAAGTTATATCTTACAATTGGTATCAAGAGCCATGGTTAGATCATATCTTGCACATCTTTGGATTTATAGTGGTTTTAGGTGGTTTTGAGTTTGAAAAAGTTTAGTGGTTTTGCATCATTTGGTTGATTTCTTGTGTTAAAGTTTGAATTTTGTTGGTACTTTTATGTTTAGAATCATCAAAAGTGTTTAGGTTTTCATTTGGTAAGCTTGAATCATCTTGGTTGGGTTGTTTTGGATTGAAAAGTGAAGGTTATTTGGTTTTCAAGCTAGCGACTTAGCTCTCGGACTTGTTTTCTTGGTAGCGACTTACTTCATAGTTTTGTAGCGACTTACAGTTATAAAAGCTAGCGAGTTAGAGCTAGCGAGTTAAAGTACAAGTAGTGGAATCTCCACTACGGTTAGCGACAATGGTAGCGACTTAGTGCATGTGAGTTGCTCTTTAGCGACTTGCATATCTAGCGACTTGTGTGGCAATTCTTGCACAAATTTGGCTAGCGACTTAGTGCATGTGAGTTACTACATAGCGACTTGCTTTTTGTCTAGCGACTTGGGATTGTAGCGACTTAGTGGTGTAGCGAATTAAGTGTTAGCGACTTAGCATAGCGACTTGGTGACTTAGCGACTTGGTTCAAGGGTTATAGCGACTTGGTTGATTTTTACGAAGAAGAGGTTTGACCAAAGTTGACTTTTCGTCAAAACTTCAAGCGGCCATAACTTTTGATCCAGTAACTCCGTTTCGTGAAATACATCAAAGCAACCGGAACGACTGAATATTGTGAAGTTTCACTACGATGTCGTGAAACGAATTTTCGAGCCCAAATCCACTCGAAAGGAAGTTATTGAGCTTTTAAGTTTTAGACCTAAAATTCTCCGTAAAAGCGTGCATCAACCAATCCAAATCTCAACCAATCAACATTGCGACCTTTCCTACGAACAATCTAAAGTCCTATCACACAATCGTCTTTCATCGTATCATTCCATCGGTCATCTTAACACCCTCTCTTGGTCATTGCTTAACGGTTTCGTCTTGATTTTAGTAAAATCCGCGAAGATTCTATTTCTCGGTTTAAATCATAGGCGTGTAAAATCCGTGCATCCTTCCACATCATGTCTTACTCTCTTGACCCGGTGATTTTGAAGTGCTTAAAGCGTATGATGTTGTGGACAACAATGATAATGTATGCCACCTTTGAGCGATTAAAGATGATTGAATTAAGCAATGAGGATGTGAGATCTCCGTGTTCGAGAATCTAATGAGAGAGAATTGCACCGGTCAAGCTACGAGAATGCCATGCAAATGAAATGCGACATTGAGCCCTATCGACTACTTCATCGCACCTCATTCGGTTGTTATCCATAGGTGGGGATCGAACATGTAGTGCTCTTTTCGCGGGACTTACCTACATTGACAAGAAGCTTCTTTGTTGAACTTAGAGCATTTAAAGCGCAACTTACCAATGAAGAAGTTCAAAAGGATGGTTCGGTCGACTCTTCAAGTAATCTACAAACAATTTCAACCATTCATCGGTGGGAATATTTGATTACAATCAACACTTGGAATGGAATTTCCTTCAAAAACATCTTGGAATGGAAATTCGAGAATTCATTGAGACATTTATCCAACTCATGGATAATATGAAAAGTTCATTGAAGAATCGCACAAAAGAATGAAGGCGTGAATGAGTGTCGGTGCGGTTGAAAAATTGTTGTGATAAGTTGGGTAATGTATCGGTGAAGAATCGGGTGGTCTTGAATGCGAGAATGTTAGAAAACAAATAATGATGAGTCGGACAATGCTAAAATAGAATCTTCATGCTCATGTCCACAAGAGAGAGGTGCACGATCACAACCGTGCAAGCTAATGCAAAGGCGCTACATGGAAGCTTGGATGTACCCAAGATAGAGATGCACCGCCACACACATGCTGCGTTAATCTGAGAGAAACTTGCATGAAAGTTTCTGCGGTACCTAGGTATGCATCTTCTTCTCAAAATGATGATTATGGATTGCATGAGTACCTTGCATTTGTGCTGATGATTCCTTGACCCTTGAACTCAATACCTATAAGGATCAAGTTGCCATATCACGAACAACGTGCTAAGTTTGAACTTACCACTCGTGAGCGGAGATGGATATCCAAATCGTACAATTATTAGAAAAAGTAATTTTAGAAGAAGTATTAAAACAAGAGTTAAACTCCTTACAAGAAAAGCTTTCCAAAGCGCTAAGCAAAAACACGAACTTCAAGAAAATGTTAAAATGCTTAAGCAAGAATTCAAGGCTAAGGAATCAAAACTTTTGAATGATTTTCCAATCTAAAAACTTTGAAAAACAAGCTTGAAAATAAGTTATGCGTACAAGGAATACCATTCAAGCGCTCACAT
The DNA here is from genome assembly GCA_022545495.1 of Chrysanthemum lavandulifolium. Lineage (NCBI taxonomy): Eukaryota > Viridiplantae > Streptophyta > Magnoliopsida > Asterales > Asteraceae > Chrysanthemum > Chrysanthemum lavandulifolium. The sequence continues at coordinate 247,206,421 of CM040243.1, read as the reverse complement.
GATCACTAAGCATCGAGTCTTAAGCGATAAGCATAGCATTCCCTTGTTGAGGAACCAAATCGGAGGTAATTAAAAAGGCTAGAAATGCTCATAAGGTGCTTTATGATGGTAATGAAATCCTTAAGCCTGGCGAAACCTAGTTGCGTTGAGTGCCTTGAGGAAGATAAGAAATCGATGAAGTCACTAGGGAGAAAATGAATAAGAAGTTAGAAGATCACGAGTGTAAAAGAATAACATAACGATCAAACCCCATAATTACACTAAAGAAAATTGGATCTCCTTGAACAAGTTTAAGCCTCGAGACTCTATTAACCCCGAACAAGTGTTACGGAAAAGGATATGGAAATGCAAAAGTGAAAATCTTGTTGAAAAGAATCCCCCTTGTAGGAAGCGCCTAAATCAGCTGTGTATCCTCTAATACACCAATGCACTTAGTTCCTAGATCTCTTGCCACTAAAAGCAAGACCTTAATCGATGAATATGTTATCTTTCAACTATTTGTTGATTTTGAGAAAACTTGTGAAAAGGATCACACCCACGGTATAGCGAAGGGAAGGGGTTTGAGCAAACTAAAGAATGCTATTTAAGCGAGGTCATGCCTTTCTTTAAACAACTAAAAGATCAATTTGAGAGTCTTAAAAGGGGCGCATTCGATATTAAAGAAATGGAAAAGGTATTTGATGCAATGATTGTTGAGGTTAGTGATTATGAGAGAATTAAAATATAATGAGATTGAGAGGAAGAACTTGCATACTGTTGAATGAGAATCGATTTATGAATGTATTGCTCAAGATGTGTTTTCTTTGCTACAAATTGTTCCATTAATGCTTCTCAATTTCATGAATTATCATTGCTCTAAAAGTCTCCCATGATCGTGTCATTGAGCTTGAAACAACAAATTCAAAATTGCATGAGAAAATAGAACGGATGATCATGATAACTTGGTGAACATTATTCTAAATTAGAAGTTGAACATCTTGCTTTGCAATTAAAACATCAACATCTCAAAGAAAATGTTAAAACCTCAAATATCAAGACATCCTCGATGCTCACGAGTTTGATGCGAGTTTTGAAATTAGCAAGCGTGATGAACAAATTCGAGCTCATTATAACACGATCAAAAGATTGAAAGCCCAAATTTCTGGCGAAAGGTGAAAAGAAGGATGTGTTGGTTCCCATATGCCTCCACCTTTAGATTCTCGAATTTCCAACTTCAAAACATAATTGATAACTTGCAAAAGGAAAATGATTGTTTTAAAGTGAAATTTCAAGGTTAATGATCAAAACAAAGAGTTATGTGATTCATTTAAAGTTAATCATGATAAACAAATTGAAAAGATAACTTCTTTACTTAACGATATTGAGAATCGAGCGTGAGGTGAAAGGAAAGTTGCCAATCCCAAATTGCAAATACTACATTCCTAAGGTTTACGCTTGTGATAAATATGCTATCGATATGTTATATATTCCCCGCCCATTAGGAATAATGAACTTGCACATAAAGCATATCTCTCATACCTTAAGGAAAGTTTGAAGGGTCTCCGTGAGATTGTTGAAGATGAAAGATTAGAAAAACCTTTTGATAGTACTATAGCCTATGCATGGATGCCAAACGATCTCGGGAACTCTTAGAGTATGTAATTGTCACAAGTCCGAAATCTAGCAATAGGCGAGATAGAATAGTTGTGCCTTGTTCTATGCCTAAAGCCAAGCATGTGACCCTTGATATGCCTTGTTCCATGTCAAAATTCAAGCAAGCAACCTTTGATGTGCCTCCTAGAACTTGGATCCAGACACTTCTAGACCGAAATGCGAGAAAGTAGTGAAGCCATGTAATGTTCCCATCGTTACTTCTCTGGATGTTAAGATTGACACTAAAGTTAGCGGGTCAAAACCTAGAAGCAATGCAAAGAAGGATAGGATTACGCAAACTAAAAGTGATCATGATAAGGAAGTAAAAGAACACCATAGGGACAAGAAGTTTGATTTGAACAAAAGAATCGTGTTAGTTCTAGTATTAGCTCTAAGCTTCTTGAAATTAATTCGAGGCCTTATCTTTGTCTGCAAAACATGTAAAAATGTTTATTTTACGGTAATCATGATAAATGTGATGTGTTATTTCGAGATCTAAGAATCATACCCGAGTTAAGAAAGTTTGGAAAGCAAAGCAGTTAAGCAATCACGAAACCTACGGGGAAGGTTTTTACCAATGTAGGATTTCGGTGGAAGCCAACAGTCGAATGTTCACGAATGGCAAACCTTGCTCTTTAACTAGATCCACTATGCCGAGAATAGTGCTGTTAAGGTTTGGAAGCCAAGCGGTAGAATAATCCCATTAAGCACAAAATGTCATTTGACTAAGTCGATGCCTCTACTAGTTCGACTCCTAGGGATAATGCCATTGCATCTAGGGTTCTCTGTGATTCAAAGGCTGTTTGTGCTAACCAAAGGAACCCATCGACACGTGGGGATCCAATGTTTCCAATTCTATGTCTTGATACATTGTCCAAGCGGTCGTACAAATCGTCCCTTGGTATTTGGATTGGTGACTCTAAACATATATTTGGGCTCTTAACAATGGCGTCTGTTCAAATCGATTCGGGCCTCGTACTTCATCATTATGGCGTCTGCGAGATAACACTTGAGGCCCGTTCCTCAAAGAAAAGAAAGGTGTGCGCTTGATGCGCTTTATCTTCTTAAGAGAAATCTTCATGTTTATGACCATTCTCATCGACATTCTTCATCAACATGCTTCATGCTTTTCCATGCGCTTGGTCATCAAGTGAACGGACTCTTGATAATTACTCTTATTCCTCTTGCTCAATATAATGAAGATGGCGACATCATGTGCTAATTTTGTGGGGAGAAGTGTGAATATAATACATTTGGATGATAATCACTTGGTTAATCAAGAATGGCATCTCTGTATGCAATTCTTGAGGGGGAAAAGTGTGAATTTTTGCATGGTTGGTGATATTTGAGAATATATGGTCAAGCGGCTCTAACCCATGTAAGAACCGAGATTCTTCTTATCGGATCATCTTCACATGTAGTTTCTTCTAAGAGCCGTTGGTTGACATCTTCACACGGTGATATGATTAAATGACAAAGTGCTTCTAGTTCTTTGGTGATTTCTTTGATGAACATCTTTACTGTTCTTGTTTGATTGGGAGGATTTTAATTAAGGGATTTGCTATTTACAAGTTAATGGGAATGCCTTTGGTGTGAAGAAGATGTTAGCTGTCTATTTCCCCATTCGGATAATCTTGAAGAAGGTCGAGTCTGATCTAATCTACATTTGAAAGCTACATGATTAGAAGACTAAAGGCAATTGCATTTGATGATCTAAAGACTTCTTCTTAATCCGGTGAGAAGAACACTTGAAAATCTTAAATCGGTTTAGGGAGAGCACTAATTGGGGAGATTGAAAAGCCAAAATTTTATCCCAATTAGACTTGCTCGATTCTTGACAATGATTCATTGCTTGATTTTTGATGACACTCCTCCAACGCCTAATGCTTCAATTACTAAGGATAATTGGGATTCATTATTTGGGATTCATTGTTTTTCAAAGATATGTTTGATGAGTACTTCCAACCTCTAACGAATGTTGATCATCCGACACGAAGCTCATGCTCGGTTTCTATTGACTCATTGGTTCACCATCTAAGTACTTCTTGGAATTCTCAAGAAACCTTATCTCCGGTTACTTCACAAGGCGTTGTTAATGACTATCATTGCGGTTGCACTCATGAATAGTGATCCGCTCTTTGGTACTCCTTTGCCAAATCTTCACGGATCATTGTTTCATTTTCTTCTCCAAATGTGCACTCGTAAATCAACCACATGAACATTAAGGAAAATGACTTCCTCATCCGCTTAAAACATTATTGGTAAATCTTCGGATCGGTTTCTACATGTATACCGTAAGGAAGAATGCATTGATGTTGAGGAATCATTTGCTCGATTCGATCGGTGGGTCAATGTACATCCGATTGTATGTTTATTCACGTGTTGGACATTTGACACAAGTTGATTACTTGAAGTTACTCATTTATAACTTATTTGAGGTTGAAGTTGATGTTCACAAAGGCGTGTTCTTATTTGATAACTTGCTCGGGCTTAAGTATTTGAGTTGAAGACTTGGGTTATCTAGTTACCGGCGATCGAGGTGGATGATTGAAGACACGGTTAACTATCACTATTAGGAGTTACTTTGTTTTACTCGATGTCACACGCATATGACGGTGTGGATAATCGCAAGAGGTGTTAATGTCTCATACTTTGTTTGAGTAGTGAGTACTTAGAGATTTGCTTGAAGCATAGATTCTCGACACCGTTCTTCCATCTTTAAGTGCAAGCTTAAGACACAAATGCGAAATTCGACTTGATTTCAAGTTTGGTATATCGGGTTTTCTTCAACGATGGTCACTTCAAATTGTCTACATATGGGTTGATAAAGATAGTCGAGAGAGTTTATGTAGAGATTGATTCTCACGAGATTCACTTGGGCTATTTGAGTTCTTCTCACAAGATTTCAAGTTTATGGATATATTATGTTTCTTGATTACGAGGTATCAAAACTATTTGGGGGAAGGATATATTATTCCAACTATTTGGGGAAGTGGTCTCAGAGACCTTTGGTTTTGTTACTTGATGTTCGGTTGGAAGAAATGTGAGAAGAATATTTGGAGCATGAGATGATCGCCTATCGACATCTTATATACGGTTTATGATAAAGTGCTTACGGTTATATGCACAACATGTTCACTTGATCGAGCTAATTCGGTTATTTGAGTTGACATCCACGAGAGATGATTAGTGACTCAACATGTTACGTGGATGTCATCGTCTCTACTCTTGTTGGGTACATGTGTACATTATGTCTTGATTGGTTATATGTTATATAAGCTGGAATGCACTTGGTAAAATGAAGATGTTGATATATTGTTCCCCAACTAGACAAGCTGGTCAATCTCGAAGAGTAAGGTGTACATCGGGGATGCAGCGAGTTCATGTGATCGGTCGTGTCAGTTAATCCGGTTTGATAACCAGGGGCGATCAATGTTTCAACTTGTTACCGGTGTTCTCGTGTTCTTGAGGTCTTGAGCTTCAATCAATGAGACCGCTTTGTATTCAACTCTACTTCTTTGGGAAATGGTCTTTATTCGATGTTTGTCGGTTTGGGGAAGCTACCAAAGATTCAAATTGAGAAGGCTCATGTTCGAGACGATTTTCTTAGAAGCCTCGGATGCTTTGGTGGCGAAAGTTTAAGAGATGTTGATTCCTTTCTTCTACAAGCGTCTTTGAGCGATATCTTTATCTCGGTACTCATTTCATCATTCTCTTAAACTAATTTATCTCTTGTAAATATTTATTCGAAAAACAAAATACAAAATTATAAAACCTTCAAAATCAAATAGAAAATCATAAAACTTTCAAAATCCATAAAAATTTGAAAAATTGAAAAATCTTCAAAAATATTGTCATTTTGTCATGTTTTTCTCGGTTCGATAATATCTACGGTCTTTGTCTTGTCATTCAAAGAATGACACGGGACTTTAGATGTTGTTCGAATGTTATAAAAAAAAAAAAAAAAAAAAAAAAAAAAAAAATAAAAATATTTTTGGGAGAAAGAGAAATGGTTTATTGTCATCTTGAGGCAATAACCGGTTTTAAAGAAAAACGAGCCATATCTTACCAAGTTTTCAAATCTTATGCTCGATTCTATAAACTCTATCTGCTTTGAAAACTAAATGCTTTGAAAAATAACTCAATCTCTATTTTTGATAATCATCGGGACTTATTTGTCAAAATCTCTATCTCTCGATCAACAACCTCGTCATTGATTGAGGGAGAATGATTTCAATTAAATTAAAAAGTTATTTGGCATTAAAATTGTTTTCAAAAGATATACATGCATGTTTATAAATGGAGTTTAAAGTCTTAAAATCCGATCCTTATCGGTTCAAACGCTTTCACAATCAAGTCACAATTCTCCTTAAAAGCTTTCAAATCAATTTAAATCTATACGAGATCACAAATTTCAAATGATTTGATAATTGTGATCGGGGAGAATGTGTGATTTAAATTAGATTTAAAGCGATAATTAGGTAAATGGTTATAATAGGATGTACATGCTATCCCGCCCGCATGTGACAAAGCGATTTCAATTTTTCAATGCACATGTTGAGGGAGCATCTATCTTAAAACCTTTGATTTAAAGCGTGATCATTTATCCCGATGTGCGGGTTCCTCAGTATGTGCAAAACTCTTTTCAAACCTCGAGGCACATATTGAGGGAGCAAATTATGGAAACCTCATCCTTCCGGAAATGCTATATCTACTTGATTTGTTGAGGAAGTGATGTTGATATCTTTAGAAAATGGTAATCAAAAGTTAATTCTTTCTCTTGCCTCCGTGTGCAAAACATTTTCAATACTTGATGCACATGTTGAGGGAGTTCTCGTTCTAAAATATCAAAAACAATTCGGTACAAAAGCTTTGATAATATATCACAAGTATACGAATTGATTTTCAAATGGTTTTCAATTGGATCCAATGGCGGATGAACAATACCAAATAGACCGACCAACTTTACTTCATATACGGTGATATAAGGATGATAAGGTTAGGTATGTGTTCCCATGATCCGCCCGAGCCGGAGGATCTACCGAGGACAATCCACTAGTTAGTGTAGAAGTCCTTAGGTATGATGATAAAGGAGAAAAATGAGATATGGGAAGAGTGCGGACTAAGGCGAGCTAGTCTTGGAATAAACCCAACAAGGTTCTAGCTATGAAGTCTCGGTAAGCCTTGAAGGGGTTGAAGAATTAAAAGAATTGAATGAAAAAGGGTGAAAACAAATAGCCCTCCATTTATTCAACCTTAGAGGCGAAACGGGTTCAATTCATATACTCTTGATGGTAACATCGGTATTGAAGACAAGGCGTCATGGACCCGGTGGTGCTTGCACTTCAACTTTCCAAACCACTCAAGTTCCTCTTAAAGGGCTTGTTTCATTCTCACGGGAACCGACATTATCTATCGACTTTCTCTTAGAGATGGTTGATATTGAAGAAGGAGACCTCTCCTAGTCTCCGTTATAGGATCCAAATATGCACAAATTGAGTCTAGAGCCACGAGATCATCAATAAATCTCATTAGGACACTTTCAATGAAGACTCTCTGTTTCACACAATGTGGAAGAGATTATATCATGAGTCCTCGCATTATCCTTGTGGTATTGCGGAACATCGAGTGATGTGTTTACACATTCACAATGAAGATGGAAAGCCTTACGGAGCCAACATCAAACAAGCTCACGGTAGGTGGCATGTGAGATCTATTATATAGATCAACCATGTGACAAGCGAGCGAGAAACAATGGGCGATTCAATTTCTTGAATCAATCACGGTTCGAGTTAGGGATTGGCGGATACCTTTGAAAAACCGGTCTTTGTGCTTATAAACTCTTTTCTTTAGCACATCGACCGTGTACTCATTTTCAAACCAAAAGGTATTTTATGATTGATAATTGATTTTCAATAAAACCTTCGTTGTATTGCAAAACAATTTCTATTGAACAATACGATTGTTTTCAAATCTCTTTTCATCAATCGGTGGACTTAAAATTATTTGGTTCACTCACTCCGTGTTGTCTTCTTTGAGATGTTCGGTTTGAGAACGACTAGAACATTGCGAAACCACATCAAGGAGATTCTTAGGAATCCTACGATCACAGGCGGTACTTGTCTTGATCAGCGGGGAACCGTGGGCGTGTACCTCGATTCAGCGAAAGTGATCAAAGACACTTTAGATGCGATTTGTTGCTAGCTTGTTGTATGCGAGTGCGCTTGGCGTTTGCGGTGATCGAATGAAGCGGTCAATCCATAGCCGCATGCTCACTTAACACATTCATCTCAAAAGAAATCATGATTAGTGCATCAATGACTCGATATTTTCACTCCATGCTTACGCTTCTGCTGCGCCAATATCATGATTCAACAAATGCTTCGCTACTCGATGAGAAGAATTCATGATCCGAATGTGAGCATGTCGGTCCCAAAGTCACAACACCACAATGGATGTCTCGAGATTTTTGATAGCCGATGATCTCCAAAGATGGCTCAAACTCATCATCGCGTGGATCGGTAAAGACCTCCACTTGGAATAACCAAACATGCAATGTGAAGAATCAATGACTACGAGCTTATGAGCAAGGACTACATCAAGAATGCAAGATCAGCTGTTAATGTAATATCTATCGTATTCAATGTAATTTTGATGTAAAATTGAGGTGACCTCCTTAGGGAGATTGTTAGGAATTAGAAATTCCGGTATTAAAGAGTCGGTCACCTCAGTATATGTAATCGTTAGAAAGCTCGTAGTCGTAGTTCTTTTAAGTTAAGTAGTAATTTAGTTAAGTAACACCGTGGAGGACAGACGGGTCTTTACCCTGTATGCACGATCCACGCCCAAAGTGTGGCGAGTTATGTAAGACTATAAATACTCTCTACCTTCCAAGGTAGAGTTGGAGCTCATAATAATATCTTTCACTTTCTCTCACTAAGTTCCCTAAACCTCTAACTTTCTCTCTAGAATTCCATCTTATTCTGATTATGCCATGCCACCTTGTGTTATGGTTTGATGTGTATGTGAAAAGTTATATCTTACATATTTATAATGTTATAAAAGTGGTAAAAAAATTTAAAAAGTTTTATTTTATTTTATTTATTTATTTATTATTTTAATTACCAAGCGTTCACAATTTTTGTCCATTTGTGTGCTTCAAATTCGGTTGTTTGGGCAACTGGTTAAACAGCCATTGTTCCTCGACCGATCCTCACCCCACCTCCACATTGGTGGCCACCGAACATAACCTTGGTCGACCGATCGGATCAACCGATCCGCTGCGTATAGCCTTATGAAAGTACCATTAAGTATCTTTTCTGAAACATTAGTAATTACGTGGATGAAATAAATAGCAAAGTTTATTCATATTTTCATAGTTTCATTTCATGTTATTCCATGAATTTTACTGATTCCACTGTGTGATGAAGCCACGAACATATGTTCATGTCCTTCTTAATTTATAACTTGACTACAATATAAGTTTCTAGATCATGAGTTATTGATCAGTTTAATTGACATGAAAACATTTATGTTGTAAATCATGTAAAAACTTGAAGATGAAATTATGTTTTTTCGAGTAAGACACGCTCGTATCTGTAACCTTTACGATAACTTAAGATGATATGAGTTTACAAAAGACAAAAGTACTTGTTAAGAAACATGTCCACATACGTATGATAGCCTATTAAAAAGTTCGTTACTCTAAACTAACTTTTAATACTTGATCTCCCCTTAAGACTTCAGCCATTGTGCTAAAGCACGAAGCAATATCTTGGTTAAACACAAATGATTGAATGTCGCATGGCCACACTTGGTGCCAAGAACATTGTTTTGGTCTTTACCAACATGAAAAAACAACTTTATAATTTTTTGGCGGCATAAGAAACCAAAAGCGTGCACGTGCATATGTACACACATACATTCTTTTATCTATCAACATTTTTATTCTTACAAATCCATGCTCGAACTCATACATTCACGCGTCTACGCTATATTTTATATGAAATTAGTTTGACCAAATATGAAATTTATGACAAAGGTTGAATTCTAAGATACATCTTTAATACCACTAGGTGATGGACATAAGATTTTCGCATGGGTGTTTAGAGGTGCACATTTTGATTTTTCTTGAAACCGAACCGGTTTCGGTTTTAGTCAAATAATCAAAAATCGATTTTGTGTAATATCGGTCCGGTTTGAAACCGATTTTGGAAGAGAAAAATCCTCGGTCTAATTCAAGAACCGGTTCGGTTCAGTATAAAAATATTTCATTATAAATATTAAAATTTGCATCATAAAAACTTTTTCCCCTCTAAACTCAAGTTGCACCATAAAGAAATAAAATACAAAGTAGCAAAAATATTATTAGGAGTTCTTGACTAAAAAGACACTTTTTAAAAACAAATTAAACTTGTACTCAAAATCGGTGGCTCGTGCCACATCCAAACTTCAAGTTGGCACGTCCTGAATAGCAGTCCACAAAAGTTTACCTAACTATACAATGTCTTCACATGTATAATGATCCAATTAAATTGTATCCTAATCTATTTTTTTACCTTTCACATTTAGTTGTTAAGCCATTGTGCGGATATGATTTTTTCGTTTCTTACCCGAAACTCATTTACTTTTTTTGCTTCTAAAATTTTATTTTGTTATCGGTTAAAAGATCCGACCCGTGGCTTGCTTTGACTATAACTCGTTTAACCCGCCAACCCATTTATTAGAAAAAACAATAATAATAATAATAATAATAATAATTTACACCAAATCGTATTCAAATTATGTGCATATACATATCCAACTTACCTACCTAACCACATAACTTTAAGTCAAATTTTAACGACTTGTCAACCCAATCCCATCCTTGTTAGCAGATAACGGAAAAAGGTTTGTATCGTTCATCTTTAAAGACTTATATGGTCCAAACTCAACCCGAGTTGTTATAATTTCTCATTATACAATCAAAAGAACGTCATCTATTTTAAACTAGGGATATGTTATAGGAACACCTTTTGATCGACTAAAGAAGGTTTTAGTCGAAGATTCTTTTGTCTCCTTTTGTTTCAGTCTAATCTGATTTTTGTCGATTTCATTTCGTATTTTGTGAGTTTAAGCGTTTAACATTAAACTTTATATTTACATTCAAATCTTTCGAGTTTATAATTTTTGATATAAGCAAAATTATAAAAATAAATAAATAAATAAATAAAAAGAAAAAAAGCAAAAAGAAGGAGAGTGCATTTTGTAAGAAAAGGAGTTTTTTATAGAAATGATATATGAACTTTAAACTTGCCGATTGTAGCGCAAAAGCAATGTCGGCGTTTGATGGTGCAGACAAAGATCAAACTTATTTCTGTGCATGAAATCTTGACACTTATTTTAGGCCTGCAATTGGCGCAAGTTTAAGTCATATATCATTCTTTATATAACCTCCACCTCCCACTTTTGGGTCACACAGCTACTGTATATAATTTGACACTTTGATTGACATTTGAGAATGATGTAGCCTATTCAAAAACTCTTCTTTTTAGTAGTTAACTTACCTTTCATTCTCACTTTATTCCTCAACTATAGCTATAGCTTAGCTTGAGTGTTCTTCAATCCCAATTTAGATCCCTTCATATACCAATCACCTTTAATAATTCTGCTCCAAAATGCATATCACTATCTCCATATGCTCCAAAATTGTCCATTTCTTCCATAGAAATCACAACTTAGATTAGATTTCATATTGGTTTTGTTTCAAACTGACAAAAAAAAAACAGAATCTTTCTAAAAATAGAAGTGTTCAATGCAAGCATCTGGGCATAACAGATCCATCATAACAAACGTTTTAAACCCACAATTTCAATACCAGTTTCAGTTTCTTGATCATGAAATTGGACCATATTGCACACTTGAATCATCTTCTGCAAATGGAAGCTGTACAGCAATGTACAGCTCCCAATATGGGCATGACTTGAAGTGCAAGTTAAGGCAATTGGAGAGTGTAATGTTGGAAGATACTGATTCAGGTGAGGATGCAGGTAATGGGGTGGTGGAATTGCCAGAGATTGGAATTTGGAAAGAAATTATGGGGTTTGGGAAAGGTGGTTTGAGAGAGGTTTTAGTGGCGTGTGCGAAAGCGGTTTCGGATAATGATTTGTGTAGTGTGGAGTTGTTGGTATCGGAGCTTCGGCAACTGGTGTCAGTTGCTGGAGATCCGATACAACGCCTTGGGGCGTATATGTTGGAAGGACTTGTAGCTCGGCTATCCTATTCGGGTAGCACGATCTACAAGTCTGAGTATTTGGTAGATACTAATGTTTTTTACGAGATTTGCCCCTATTTTAAGTTTGGTTATATGTCAGCTAATGGGGCGATAGCCGAAGCAATGAAGTGTGAGAAAAGAGTGCATATTGTGGATTTACGTATTGGGCAGGGGAGTCAATGGGCACCATTGATCCAGGCGTTTGCTAAGAGGCCGGGTGGTCCCCCGCATATCCGGATAACGGGGTTTCATGACTCCCCAAGTGGGTTGCGGGTTGTGAGTAAAAGGCTTTGTAAGCTTGCAAAAGCTTACAATGTGCCTTTTGAGTTTCACACTGAGGTTGGGTTGGAATGTTTTCGAGCCCAACCAGGTGAGTCATTAGCTGTAAATTTTGCGTATGTCTTGCATCAAATGCCGGATGAGAGTGTTAGTACTAGGAACGACAGAGATCGAATTTTGAGGCTTGTTAAAAGTATGAAGCCCAAAGTCGTAACACTAGTTGAACAAGAATCTAACACAAACACATCCCCCTTCTACCCTCGGTTTCTTGAGGCTTTAGACTATTATAATGCGATGTTCGAGTCAATAGACATCACACTTCCACGTGAGCATAAGCAAAGGATAAACGTTGAGCAGCATTGTTTGGCAAGAGACGTTGTAAACATAATAGCATGTGAGGGAGATGAAAGGGTTGAAAGACACGAGCTTTTGCGAAAGTGGAAGTTAAGGTTCAGTATGGCAGGGTTTAGCCCGAGTCCAATGAGCCCGGTTGTGAACGAGACCATCAAACGGCTACTAAAGAATTATAGTGACAAATATACTCTTAAAGAAAGAGATGGAGCTTTGTATCTTGGCTGGATGAATCGAGATTTGGTTGCTTCTTGTGCTTGGAGATGATCAAGATGTTGTCTTTTTAGCTTATAGATGAGAACCTTAATGTAACTCAAACAAGAATCTTCTGAATCAATGATTATAAATTGATCTTAAGTTTACTATAATTCACTTTCTTTTAATTTGGTCGTTGTTTCCTTAATTACTATAAACATTTGCGCTAAAGAATCGTCAAAATCTACTAAAACATAAAACACTTTTTACGTATGCGGGTCGCCGGTAGGGGCCTCACATTCTGACAATGGTAGAAAAAGCAAGGTTTTGTTTCTTTGGCCATTGAAAGAAGTCTTAGAGCAAGCCTTATTCATTCCTGTTTCGCACGAGGACAACTATAATCCAACATGAAGAAGAGTAAAGTCTTTACTATAAAAGGTCGACATCAAGCTTTGACATAAAGAGACAAACCCCATGTGTATGCTTCTTGAAGATTTGAATGTTTTCTTGACTGGTTATTGAAGCGGGACGGTGCCGCCCAGATTGGTCAACACAACCCACCTATAACCAAGACCATGGTCCACTGAGTTTAAGACAAGTGAATTGTTGTGTACTAACTTTTAGAACATGAACCTTGTCACAACAATATCATTCATCAACTTATTTGTGTTTTTTCTTGAAGATTATCTTCGCTTCGCTTGCTGTCGGATATCTTCATCAACAAATTAGTTATTCAGTAGTATTTCGTAACACTACACCACAAAACAAGGGCCAGGCCGTAAATACATGTTCAAGAACCCCAAGCTCGTCGTGACTGAGAGTGACCTCAATGAAACCATAGTAGACCAATGGCATGTTAACTAGTCGCCACCATCGATACAAGACAAATGAATGTGAGTAATGTGACAATATAATAATGTTATATCATATCACACTTTAACAATAACATCATCGATTCTTTTGTCAATGTCAATATAAAAGACTAGTTGTAACTTGTAACGTATCGGATATTGGCAAGTAACTAATCGAGTACTCAAATCATATGAGTTTTGCAGTCATATGATTTAATACCACACATACTTTTCGATTTTGGAATTGCTCGACGTGATATGAATTTGACACCATGTAGGCATGTACTATTCACTTTGTAAGTTCTTTTAATTTGGCATAAATATACAAAAAAAACACTAAAGTATTTCAGCCTTGTATTTCTATGATTAATAGTACCAGTACAAATTTGTTTCATATGAAGGCAACTTATGAAAGATTTCGATTGAAATGAATGAATGACAATACCTGGATTATTTTTATTTTTTTAATGCAAAGGTGAATTATATTAACATTCAAACATACGTAGATCATAAGTATTACAAAGAAAGATTGGACATTCCCCAAATCTCCTAGAAACACAACTCAATACATCAGATATCTTGTAAGATCACACAAAGAAATCTGTCAAGACTAAACTCTGACAAACAACAACAGAACCAGAGTTTTATATCTCCTCTGCATAGACCAAGCATTTATGCCAAACAGCCTACATTTCCATCTCAAAAATGGCTTCAACTGAATGGGAACGCACTCCTTGATGAAAGACCAACCATTACCTCCTATGATGATGTATTGGGAGGACCAAGAAGGTTCATTTTTCGCACCTCTCTATTCCTCCCATCATACACCATCCACCCAAGCATTTACCCTTCACAATGAGAGACCCTACTTTATGGTACATCCTTACTAAATTAGACCTCCTACTTAGCCCAACATGATGTTCAATTTTCCTCTCAAGGCGAAACTGGAACAAACATATGAGGTTAGCATAGGTACAGTCACACCAGATAGGACTCCAAGATACAAGGTGTATACCCACTGTAATGACTTTGAAAACAAAAACAGATAGCAATTTGGGATTTTGATATTGTTATCCAGGCATCCAAACACCCCTTTAAACTAATCTGCTTATTCATACCAGCCTGCAATTTACTCACACTGTCCATTTTGTATATCCTTTGCATAGACTGCATAAGCATTAGTCTTTCCTGTCAAACTTAACATTCAAACTTGCTTCAGCTTTGAGAACATTAGCATTTTGCTTAACCTTGATTGATACTAACTTGGCTCTAATTTCATCACAGTTATGTTGAAAAGAGTATTTGCACTTCTATTGCTCTCATTAAACAGTCTTCCATTTCTTTCTTACCAGTTGTAATAGACTGCAGCAGCAAAACAAAGTCTTTTAATGATCTCCCAAACACTCATGTTATCATTTTTTGTGCACATCTTATCGAAAATTCCATCTCATGTGTAATAATTGATCTGGATATTAGCCATTTTGCTCATTTTCTTCCAAAATTACATTTGAAGAACAGATGGTCATGTGAATCCATTTCAGTTTTGCATAGACTACATTCAAATGTTTTGTTTGAATACCACTTCTGCAACTTATCTTGAGTGCACAACTTTTGCCTAACAGACAAATACATGGATTATGCACACCTGATAAAAACAAAATGTACGGATCGAGCTGATGTCTACATCAATAGTTGTCACGTTTTATCTCTTTTGTTTAATAAATGTGTTTTAATAATGCACATAGTTTACAAAAGGAGACCAAACTATTGTAATGTAAAACCACATAATAGCAACGTACGTTTTGAAAATTTTCATTTTGGTAATTAACCTTTTTTTTATCCATTTTGGTTATGATATATTTCTCAAATTTTGTAACCGACATAACCTTTCAAAATATAACATGCCATAAGTTATACTCAAATATTAACAAATTTTGACGTTTTTAACTGATTGTTAAAAAATGTGACAAAAATAAGTACAATAAGTGAAGATTTTTCTCTTTTTCATAACACGTCAAAATATGTCTAGAGTTAGGTGTAACTTACGTTATATAAAAGATTTTGACAAGTTATACCAATCATCCGTTGAAAAATCAATAAAGTAATAATCATCATGACTTACACATGTAAGTATAATAATAAAGAATTAAATAAATAATAACATTATCAAAGAGAATTATGACTTACACATGTAATTATAATAATATTAATCTTTTATATAATAAAACAAAACACTTAGTGGGAATTTTGCATTTCAAAGAAATCAATTCTTTCTTTTTTAGGTATTAATTAAATTATTATTATTATTTTCTCTAAAAGTTTTAATTAAGAAAAAGCTAAAATATTTCCTAATTTGTCTAATGTTTTCGAAAATTCGTTTTTCTATGGTAGATATATAAAAAAGTGACAAATACACATGTACTTACCGGGTATTTGTAAAAAGATATTGGTTAATTTGTAAATTTTTTTAAAAGAAGCGCACCTACAAACACACAAATCCATCCACACAATAAGCAGGAAAAAAACACACACATCTTATTCAATTTTTTTTCTTCAATTCCAAGTCTTACAACTGATCCATGTGATTAATCAAACCAAAAGTATTTCCGGAAGATTAATAAGATATGACAAACCGCCACTGTACAACAACCCATTCTTTGCGACACGGTAGATGTAGCCACGTGTCAGAACAAGAAGAGGAAGAGTTTAAGGTTAATTGTTATTTTAAGTTTATGGTTAACCACTAAAATGTATCGGTAATGTTTGTATTGAGATTTTAAGTGGAGCTTATTGATTTAGCTTTGTGTTTATATTTCAATGATTGGTTCTTGTGAGAAAATTGCCTTTTGTGTATGTTTTAATTCTTGTGTCTTTAGTAAAATAGCCTTGATGGTCATGTTCTCAAGTACCTTGGATTATTGAGGTTTCGGCGTTCTTGATTGTTTGTTTAGGTTTTAATGATTCACTCATCTAACCACTTATAGCGGTCGTTGAAACAGATTGCGTTATAGCTATTAGTTTTAATGTAGAAAGATGTAGAATATTGAGCCTCATATGTTGCATAAGCAAGAAAAATAAGTATGTGACTCTTACATTAGCCTTTTGCTACTTCAATGTTTTATATCCGGTAGAAAAAGCAAATAATGGGTTCGTTTATTGTGGTCGAATAATTGTGCTTCGTACCTATTTGGTGTTAAAGATGGAAGGACCGCTAACTATGTACTACTCAAAAGTTCATGCACGGAAACCATTAGCAGCCTCAAAATGGGTGTCCCTCTTAAACTTTATATCTGGTCTTATTAGATACTATTAAGATAACTATATAATTATAGTACTAACCTCGAATTTTTTTATAGAAGGTAGGCACTTAAATACACTTATACACTACAGCCACTTTTGACCCATTCAACCCACTCCAGTTTGAACACTTTTAAAGAATTTACCAACTTGACTCTTTACGGGTAGTAAATGAAAAGATCAACTCAGTTTTTAGTAAATGAGTTCAAGTCGGTGACTCTTAACTCTTAATTATTTGGGTTGAACAAGCTTAAAATATTAATTTGTAAGTAAGCCTTTACACGTGTCCACCTATTTAAGAGAACGTGAATGCGAGTTCTGGTGAAAGTGAGGTATAACCAATCTTTTAATACTATTAACGCAGAGTTTTGAATGAGCTCATCCTTTCAACTTTTAACTTATTTTTAAGCAATTGCCACAATTTATCGACACTATTTGTCTACCGACTGCAAGCTTTATTACATCTCAATTGATACACATTTTGATCATTTCTTTAGTAACTAGAGCACTGCTTGAAGGTCCAAATCTGATTCAATGGACCCTGTTGTTCAAGGCGTTTCCAGCCTCATTGCTTTGATATGTGGGATGGTTATATAGTTTGCATCAATTAGATTTATTATATCGGGATTGATAAGTAAGCTTAGTGTATATATGTTCTCTTTTTCTTTCAGTAATGACAAGATACGACACAACTTTATTGATTATTTCTGGTTTTGACGTTGGTTTTATTTTTCAGGGTGAACAAACCTTACTTACCTATTGGCGCGGCCCGTGGGACACCTTTCTGTACAACCATCATGGTTTTTGGTTCCTCTACGTATTGCAAAGTTTTCTAGGTATTAATGTAATTGTTGTTATAGTATATAGGTTTAGAAGATATTAGTTGCAGACGACATGATAAGGATTAAGTATTAGGCTAACATGAGAATATTAGGTACTAGAGGAGCTGGTTTTATTGGGTCTCGCTTAGTGGATATATTGATGCAAAAAAAAAAAAAAAAAAAAAAAAAAAAAAAAGTATCAAATGTAGAAATGGACCAGTTTTAGATTTATTATGTGCATAACCTATTAACGGAGTGATTTCCCATGGGTATTTTTTTCTTAGCAACATTATCATATAGGTACATTTACAAATTACAAGCCACATGGGCTGAGCCCTACATACAAGGCTAACTATTATCAGTTAATATAAACATGTCAAGTTATGGTTTTAATATGTAAAGCCCCCATTTTTCCCCATTTTCTGATATAAGAATCCAATTAAACAAATAAATTTTTATCATTTAGGTACATTTACAAGCCACATGGGCTGAGCCCTACATAAAATGCAAACTATTATGAGTTTTTCTTGATTACCTTATGAATTTAAATATATATAAACTAAGTTTTGACATGATGAACTCATATTGATGCCTTTTACTCTGAATGCATATGACATTCAATCATTTATTATCAATATTGAATGCATATGTCATTCAATCATCATCATACAAGGTTATATATATATTTTTTTGAGCAACATACAAGGTTATATAAATAAGCACATAAGCTTTATTTATAAAACAACTCTTTAATTCAGAAAGTAATTGGAGAGAATTCATTAGCTAATTGTGTTTTGGTATAGTTTCAATTCCACTAACATGTTGAAGTGCTTTGTCAGGTGCACAGATGTGAGTAAAATTGACAAGGGTAACATAGAAAGAAAGGTATGATTACATCACTTTTTCTTGTGCATACCGTCTATATAATTATCTATGATAAAATAATGAGTTTGTGAAAATAAGACACGATTTAAAGAGTAGAGACATGATTTAAATAGAAGGGTATGTGTTATAGGTTATTGTTCTGTATATTCTGAATGTTGTTTTCTTACACAATATAAATTATGCTAACAAGCTAAATTATGATGATTGACGCAGTTTTGTAAGTTATAGGTTATTTGTTTTCAACAATGTATTGTGATAGGGCTGCAATCAAGTCAAGCTTTTATCAAGCAACTCGAGCTCGAGCTTGGCTCGATCGAATCAAGCTTTTATCAAGCTCAAGCCCAAAAATAGCTCGAAACAGTTAACGAGCCGAGCTCAAGCTTTGGATAGCTCGGCTCGAGCTCTTATCAAGCTTTTTCGAGCTTTAATATAGTATATTTTCATATAAGTATTTAGGAACTAATTTGATTATTGAGCTAATTATAAGGGCTTAGTTTGTAAATAATTTGATAATGTATTCTAGAATACTTTAACCCTACCCTACCTAACGATTTGTATTCCAATCTTTTAACCCTTTGTATTCTAATCTTATCTAACACAATCACGACTCTTGGCTTTTCTTCACGATCTCCGTCTCCACTCATTTGATTCAACCACCAAGTCCAAAGGTTCTCTCATTTTTCCTAGAAGTATTCATTCGGTTATCATTATCAAGAATTTTTATTTAACAATGTTAAGTTTTAACATCATCAATCTATATTATATGCATGTATCTATGTTTTTTTTATCTTGTCATTGTCTTGAAAAATAATCACAATGCATTTTATCTTAATAAGTACTAATAGTTGCAATAATTGAACATAAAGCTTTGTAGCTTAGATTGCAAAATGATGCTTTTTTATGTTACAGCTCCATGGTTCGATACTTAGGGTGTGTAGTTGTGTTAGACATATTTTTTAGTTGTATATTTTTTCAAACATATTTGTTATTTAATTGTTTCAGGGTTCTTATTTTTGTTTCTTTCCAATGAGATACATCTATTAACCAGCCATTTGCTATTGCGCATTTGCTTGTACATATGGTTCGGGGTTCAAAGCACTCTTGTTAATATCATGAAACAAGTATTACTTAATATTGTGTCACAATTGTTGCTTACTTGCATTCTCATTTTTATTCTTTTGTTTATCGTGGGTTATCGATGTCAACAACACGAGAAGAACCAATTGAACTTGATGATTCAACCTCTAACCCTTCCGTATATCAAGATGATCCAATGATTGATGAAGAAAATGAAAGTAATGAAGAGGTTCAAACAAATAAAAGGCAAAAAACAATAGACGAAAGGCCGCCAAAGGCTGAAAGGACGAAAACAGCTCTTGTGTGGAAGGAATTCGAAAAAGTAGAGAAAAATGGTGTAACTAAGGCGAAGTGTATTCATTGTGCTAAACTTTTGACATATAACAAAAATGGAACCACCACCACATTGACTAGACATCTGAAAGACCATTGCGAAAGAAGAAAACTTGTAATGAAAAAACAAGGGTTGCTTAATTTTCAGCCTGATGGTTCAAATGTAGGAGGTAGTGAACCTCGCCTTGCACCAGCCATTGTAAATGGGAAGTATGATCACTTGAGGATGCAAGAAGCTATTGCTCATTGGATTTTAATGCATGAAAATAGCTTTTCTATTGTTGATGAGGCGGGGTTTGACTTTATGATGAACGTTGGAATACCACAATGGCCTGGATTGTGTCGTACAGCTGCAAAGAATGATTGTCTTAGAGTTTACGAGAATCAAAAAACAAAGTTGAAGGAAATGCTAAAGAAGGTTGATTCGATTAGTTTGACGACTGATATGTGAAAATAAAAATGTCAGAAGATTGGTTATATGGTGATTACTGGTCATTTTTTAGATAAAGATCGTATATTGTCTAAGTTAGCGCGTGACATTTTAGCAATCCCTATTACTATTGTAGCATCTGAAGCCACATTTAGTGCAGGAAGTAGATTAATCGACAAAAATCGAGCATCACTAGGAGTTGAGACTGTCCAAGCGTTACTTTGTGGAGGAAACTGGATCAGGAACATTCATGGCGTTAAGAAGAAAAACCAAGTAAGTTATTAATCTTTTGAAAATTTATATAGTAGTAACTATGAATTTACTATTTATGTAGTATTGACTACTGATTGCAATTTTATTTTTTAAGGGAACAAAAGTGCCAACTGTGATCAATCCTAACTGATAACTTGCTTGGATTGTGCTTTAAGGTTTGTTGATCAATCTTAATCTCGTGTATTTTTAGTTATGATTTTAGTTGTGAAATAGTGTTACTTTTCATTGTTTTATCAAGTAGACATGTAGCTAACACAATATAAACTCTACCAGGTTCTTACAATAAAACGATGAAGAAATTATCAAGTTATGTCTCAAAGTTTGGGCTAGGCCGTAGTACCTACAGACTACAGAGGAAGGGGAGATCTTTTTGCTTAAGAACTCAAGATCTGTGAACGTTATAAAGCCTCACGAGATATATTTTGTTGATGTATTTTAGAATTTAGACATTCAAACATTAATTAGTATTTTGGCTTATGTTTCTTTCGAATGTTGGACTTGGGTACGAGAATGTTATTTTGGCTTATGTTTCTTTCGAATTCCAACTTGTGGCTGCATTTTTCTTGTTTGGGACAGGAGATTGTTGTGTAGTGTTAAGGTTGATATGAAGTGGTGCGCATTTTGATAGTTACGTTTATGCAGGGTTATTTGATTGTCCCTGCATCTTTTGTTTCTTCTTATGGGCCACGTTCAAGGCTTTTTACTGAATAGAATGATGGGTCCTTGTGTGTTATAAAGTGGCTATTAGATACAATGTTTTTATATACATTCAAGCTTTTCAAGCCCTATCAAGCTTTTCAAGCCCTATCAAGCTTTAATAGAATTTTTCGAGCCAAGCTCAAGCCTTGATGTTTAAAGTTTGACGAGCTATCAAGCCAAGCTCAAGCCCACTATTTATTTTGCGAGCCAAGCTCAAGCCTTATCAAGCTCGAGCTCGGCTTGACTCGATTGCAGCCCTAATTGTGACATTTCGTTATCAGGTAATATACCAACCTACAGTTAAAAGCTATTTGAGCCTTATGCATGGTATGAAACAAAAATGAGAAGCAATACCAATAACGTTGATCTTCAACTGTATTCTTATATTATGTTTTCTTACTGAATGGTTTTCGATAAATAGTTGAACATGAGATGAGTTGACATTACTCTTTTTAGGCATTGTTACCTATGATTGATTTTAGCCCCAATGAAAAATTGATGTACTATGCCTTATGAAATTGGTGCCCTACTACGGTATCGTGATGACTTAGTGAATGTTTGCAAAATGATTGTTCTGTCTAAGAAGACATGAAGGATTAGTTTGGTTTTGATCTACATTTGCTCTATTTTAAATAATAGTTTGAGTGACGGTGTATGTGAGTATTGATATATCGAATTGATTTAATGAAGTTTTAAGCTAAAGCTCTTATCCCTGTGCCCCTATATTTTTTACGCTTTTCGTGCTTCGTGCATAATAAAAGCTTCACACATGACCATCAATGGTGCTACTGAAACACTGGTTATTCAAAATAAGCTAATTGATATGATTGGTGAGGGTTGGAGGTTGGGTCCAAACGGGTCATTTTTTTTTAGTGGGTATGAATTAGATTATTGTTTCAAGTTTGAAAAAGGTAATATAGTGGTCACGGTTACCATGGCTGATAGTGGTCATTTTGGAAGATACTAAGAAGATGGTGGAAATGTAGCTTAAGCTCGTGGCATTATATCAACTATTATTGATGGAAACTGGAAAGAATGAAGAGCTCAAACAGGTGTGGCATATTTCTTATGAGGTTCCATTTTGACGAAATCATAATACCTTACAAGTTGAAAAGGTTCATAATCGCAAATTTTGAAAACTAAATGTGATGTTGCTAAATTATCGATTCACAAACACAACATGCGGTAGCTAAACTTTGTATATAAAGGTGACCATATCTATGAAAATACCATATACTGCATAATTTTTACCACACACATCAAACATAATTATAAATAAAAATTAAGAACAATAATTTAAACAATTTAAACATAATACAAAAACTAAGCTATTTGCTTGTTAATAAATAACAACTACATTATTGAAAATTTTAGAAAAAAATCTTGCGCATGCGCGGGTATTATAACTAGTAATAATAATAATAATTTAATTACCAAAAGAGACGATTACTAAAAGTAGTAATTTTAGTTTAGTTGCCAATAAACTAGTATGACTCTTTTTAAGTTTGAACGCTTAGTTACACATGCAATATGTACCGTGAGATTGTAAGCGAGTTGAACGGACTAAGTTTGACAAGGTGTGAGGTCAGCATTAGGGAAGACTCGAGGTCAAGCTCGGCTCGTTTTGAGCCTTCCTTGTATAACTAGAGCTCGTATCACGAGTTAACCCTAAACTTTAGGCTCGGCTTGTTTATATTTTTGTCTTCTATAAATCCAAAAAATAAATAAGTTCATTAAATAGAATTTTCTATCGAATTATTTTTTCAAGTAACATTTTATTTGATACGACTATGTATCTTAATTGCTTCATTATCTCAAAAACTATAGTGTATAATAATACAATAGTTATATAAGCTCGTTTAGATTCACAAGCTCGATATCTAAATATACAAAAATGAGTATAAGTATCACAAAGTATAACAGGTGTTAAAAGACTAAAGAGATTTGATGAAAAAGTGTTTTCAATTCACGAGAGAGCAAATTAAAGAAAAAGGCTCACTAGTTAGGAGGGAGTAATCCTAACTAGACTATTATAGTTGAAGTTCAGGGCTACAAAGATCAGCGCCTTTAGTGGACAAAGATCAAATGCCGAGATCGTCGGAAGAATGAACTTCAAGTCATCCTCAGTATCTAAACTACATAGACTCTGCACTTCAACAACGTCAACATTGTTTATTCTTATTGTAATTTACTTTGTATATGTACTTATAGGTCTCATTGTAACCATTCACATGTGACGATATCTTGGAGGGAGATTGTTAGCCTTGCTAGTTTGTAAAGATAACGTCTTACACGTAAAATGGACTAGATACGTAGATTGATATGCCCGCAGAAACTATTATTGTACAAGTAGCATAGTTATATTGTAATGAACTTATAAATATCCCTCATGGCTATTGGCTCTCTATGAGGGGTGTGAGAAAATCCTTGTCTAAGCTCCATTTATATCATCTATGTAATGTCACTCATTGCTTTTTTGCTTTATAATTAAAGACCGGCTAACCTTAGAGATTTGACATTACTTTTCATGACATGAATTACAGGATGAGATGCATGAGATACTACATACAAGGGGAAAAAGAGGGATCCATTGACGTATTCATTGATAGGCTAGTTGGCCTGCCCGATAATATTCGTTATGATGGTGAGGGACAATACTGGATCGCGATTAACGCAGTAAGTCATTCATTTATTTTTGGTACAACTGAAACTGAATCCTTTTACACAGTATTAGAATCAGTTGAATAAATCGCAATCGCAACCATCAACACTCTTTAACTTATTTATGCACTTTATTATTTTTGGTAGGAGCATACATACAGTTGGGATCTAGCACGCAAATATCCATATATCCGTAAAGTTTTTGCATTTTTGGAGAAGTACCAAATGAGACCTTCAGCGGAGAAAAATGCAGGTGCAATCGTAGTGGATTTGGATGGGAAGTTGGTCGAGCGATACTATGAACCTGAATTGACATTTCTTACAACTGATACAAAATAATATACAAAACTTTTTAAAATATTTTCCTTTCATGGGGCTAAAATCGAGTGAAGCCTATGTAACACCGTCACTACATAACATTAGGTTAGCCACTGTTAGTGCCAATCCCAGACTGATTAGATTAATCATTCTAGACTAATATCTTAGGCCCATTTTGGACAATACGTCATCAGCGTGTAGCCTAATATTTCAATCGGATACATGCTAAAGGAAAACATAATTGATGAGTTCAGGGTTTAAACAACCTAGAAAACATTGATATAACAGGATAAATCAACATAACCAAAACAGATCTCAAAACCTTTTGAATCTTTGATGCACCTTCAAGTGTCGTTGTCACTCTATCTAAATAGTTTACTGTGTTATTCTTATTGTATATACGGTGCAAAGTGTCAACAGAATATTGAGTTATTTGTCAAGTCATGCACTACACTTGATTTTGTTAGACGATATGTTTAGCCAGAGCCTTTAGGGGTGGAATACTTGTGTTTTGTTAGATGATAAGATCATATGATTAGCCCAAACCTAAAGAGGGTTCATATGTTTACCTCTTCTCTAAAAACAAATACAGTCTCACTATGTGATTTTGTTGTTGTATAGAGTTTTTTGTGCTATACATAATCTTCTATAAAGTTTTAAAAGTATGTTTACAATTTATACAAAGGCACCTGTTGAAATATAAGTGTTCTAAAAGGCGATCCAAGGCGTCGCTAAAGCGTCGCCAAGGCACGCCTCAAATAAACCAAGGTGCGAGGTCTAGGCGTCGTGTGAAAAGGTGCGAAAAGACAAAAGGCGCACCTTTTGGTAAGGCGTAGCGCCATTTTAAGAAGCATTTATAGATCTACGGATACGGGCTTGATTTTAAGTATTTAAGCTATTTCCTTCTTAGGCCTAGTAATTTTCAAAACTTAATTTCTACTTAGGTCTCGTATTTGAGCATGGTTATTTGAGACTTGGGTTTTAATATTTGAAATTTCATTTAAAAAATATTTTACATACCAAACTTATCTCACATACCAAGGGACTCATCTCCACCATCCATCTAAAAAGAAATCGATGGGTGAGATTAAAAGCGTTTTATTATTTCACATATTTTTATAATTTAAATATCTCTTAAACCGTTAATCGTTAAGTAAAAATATTTACATTATCGCGACGACGTTTAATTATCTTCTATAGGCGCAAGACTTTGATATACTTTCGAAAAAAGAAAAAATTTCGTTTTTCACGTTTTTTCGTTGTTTTTCGTTTTTACGCTTCGAAATTTGCGTGAAAAAATCGTATATGATAAAAAGCAAGTTGAATATCACGTGTGATATTAGTGTTAAATCATATATGATATGTAATATCGTATGTGATATTACACTAATATCGCGTGTGATATTACATATCATATATGATATTACGTTAATATCACGTGTGATATTCAAATTAGTGTTTATCATATATGATTTTTAATGCGAAATTTCAAGAACGTAATAAAACGAAAAAAACAACGAAAATATATCAAAGTCATTTCATATGAAAGATAATTAAATCTTCGTCGAATGATATATTTTTTTCGCTAACGATTAACGGTTGAAAGACATTAATATTTGAAAAAAATGATGTAAGTGGGTTTTTAAATTGTTAGGATTAATCTCATCCATTAGATCAAATAAAAATAAATGGTGGAGTATGTAAATAATCTTTTGTCCTCAAATGATCTTAAATCTAAAAAATAATATAAAATTATAAATACATAAATCTATAAATATTTTTTTTGTCGCCTTAAGCACGGCTTAAGAAACGCAAAAGCTTCGCAAAGGCTCTAAGACTTGAGTCGTCACGCCACGCCTTTTAAAACATTGGAAAATATACTTAACACAAGAGAAGTTATTACAAACCTTTTTTTTACAAAAGGGACGCTTGTCCCATTTTTTATGTTTGTTTAGACTTTTGTAAATAATAAAACAAATTCTGTATTAACTTGATTAATAATACACGACAGATAAAAACTTAAACTAACAACAATATTCGTATGATAGTTCCAACTTCTTCCTGTTACAGTACTATATAAACAGCAAGTTAGCAATTATGCAAAAGGAAGTTTAACAATCACTTGAAAAAGGTTTTATTAAATAGAGAAAATTGAACCATGTAATAAATAGATATTAAAAGGCCACAAAAACAAAATTAATAAACTCGATTAATAACCAAAAAAAGGCCTCAGAATTGCAGAATTGGTCATCAAAAAGAATCAGTCCCGAAAGATGGTGTTCTTTATAATAGATTTCCTCATTGGCCTTCAAAAATAAATTAAAAAAATGTCATTCTCACGGCCAGTCCCAACAGGTAATCGCAGAGACTCTGCTACCGAAGGCGATAGGATGTGACAAGGATGTCTCCACCCAAACAGGATCCGCCAGAAGCGGCTCAACCGATGGGTCGAAACCCAAACGGGATCCGCCCGGGCGGCTCAACCGATGGATCGAGACATCTCTTTTTTCGACGATTTACGTTTTGGGTTTTACGAACATTTATTTATTCGCCCCAAATATATATAAATCGTCGGTAAACAAAAAGAAAAACAAAAAACTATTCCAAATCATAAAAGCAATAAGAGAATAACAACTTATTATAAACGGCGTTGATGAATGTATGTGGTGAGTGTTAGGTTAGGTGATATGATGACTATTTATAGGGAAACGATGGTGATGTGTTTTCTTAACCCTAGGGGAACTACATGGGCTGGATTTGGGCTTCTTTATCTTACTTACAAATTACAATGTGATAGTAATATTTAATTTAATTTACCGTGTATGTATTTACTATATTAAAACCGGGTAAATAAATCTGGTTTTTTATTTTCAGATACATCATCAAGAAAACATGTTCTTGACTCACATATATGCAGTCAAACAACATCCCCTGTTTCTGAAAAAAATTATTTAAATTTTCCGACCACAATGTTATAATAATAATTAAGCATATAAAGTGTGATACTTACAATGGGTGTTTTGAATTACTCATTGAAAGTAGATTATTATTTTCAAAAATGGATAATTAGGTAACTGTTACAAAACGTGATTTTAAAGCATGGTGTTTAGTTTTAATTATTTTATTTGATATCGTAATAATCCGTTTTATTAAGTATTTTGGCAAATAATATAATTTAATAGATAAATAAGTAAATTGACATATGAGTACAACTTTATAAATTTTAAGAATGAGAATTTCCTAAAATTAGTTAATTGCTATATATATTCAAAAAATAATATTATATACTACTAAAATAATCTAACACATTTATAATTGGAAGAACTATTTGATTATTTTATTTCATATAATAAGGGATCATTCTTTTGTTTTTGGAGACCGTCATCAGAAGACTCGACAACTAGAGGTTTTACAAATTTGGCTTGTCTTGTCCCACCTATTGATGCTTCAGAGAAATTATATAGTCTATACCCGTTTTATCATTGGAGAATTTTTTAGCGTTTATAAATTCTTTAAGAGAATGAGTACTCTTTTTAATTTTAGTTAGTTTTGAGGCTTCCCTTTTTAGTCCTTTATTTTCGAGTTTAAGGTTTTGACACGTTTTACACTCGACATCAGTTTCTTTACCTTTCTCAAATCTAGATAGTTTATCTATTAATTCAAAAAAGAATTTATCTAGTTTAGATTTAATGGACTTTAGAGATTTATTTTTGAAGTTATCTTTTGACTCATTTTGCAAAGGCGATCATACTCATCATTTAATTCTAGAGAATCTGAAAAGGATGTGTCATCATTGTAGTTTTCGATTTATGTAGAACCGTATAGGGGGGTGAATACGGTCTTTTCGGCTTCTTCGAAGTTTAAAGACTTTAAACCTCAAAGATCAATTTATGGTGTAAACAACAAATCTAACAACCACAAGCACAACCAAAGTATATAAAGTAAGTAAAGAGACACCGCGATATATACTAGTTCGGGATGGGGGTTATACCATCTGTACATCCAGTTGCGAATCCACGACACTATATTATTCACTAAGTATAATCCTTTCGGTGGATTACAAACCGTTACAACTTCACTCCACCGATATGCACAAAGATCGGCGCTCACAAAAAAGGCCTACTCCCAACGGTATTCCACCCTCGGAAACCACCCAAAAAGACTCGTGATTCGATTTAACCACAAAACCACAAAGACTTCCAACCGAAAGTGTCAAACCCCAACTAGATCTCCCACGATCTAGGCTTGGTCACCAAGACACAAGACTTCCCTTACAAACGAATCAATTGATAGAATGTTTGATAACACAATCAAGCCCTAACCTAACCTAGAGACTCTATTGTAATAAAAAGGGTATAGAAATAAGAGCCTAGACACAATCACAAGAGTGGATTAGGTTCTTGTGATTCTTCTCTTGCAAAGGAATGTGTTCTTTCGAAGATGATATGTGAATAATCAAGAACACAAGAGATAATTAGAGGATTGAAGAAGAGAAATATAGAGAGAAAGAAGTAATGGTAAGGGTGAGGAATACAAAAGGCAAGGTGGGTATTTATAGGCCAAAACCAAAAAGTCTGAAAACATTAACGAGCACAGGCGCATGCGTGTCGGGCGCCAATGACATGGCAGGAAGATGTTAAGATTTTTCTTCTATTTTGGCTTTTAACTACCTGACCTTTCTAAACCCCCAATTGTACTTCACACTTTGACCTTCTATTATTATCCTCAAGGTCAACCAACTCAAATAGTCATTTGGTATAAATCATTTGTGAAGTAATTATACACAACCAATTATCAAAGAGAGAAATGATAGAAGAGATAATTGTTTAGGGGTAGTTTGGGTATTCCTCATATGGCATAGTAAGAGAGAAAGAATATGCCATAGAATATTACATAGAGAGAAAGGGAATAGTGTGTGAGAAGCTTAGTTAGGATTGAACCATGGTTAGGATAAGTGTGTTGGCATGGTTAGGATAGAAAGAATATGCCAAATGTATCAAAGAATATTCTATAAGGATAAGAGGATGAGAGTGAGTGAGTTGGCATGTATGTGATGTGTGATGATGATGAAGAGCTTGTGAGAGAGGAAGAGGAGAGTATGTGTGTAGTGTGTAAAATTTGAATTGTAGTGTGTGGCAGAGTGTATGACATGATAGAGATGGCGGTGTAAGAATGATGTGATGGGGAGCCTATGTAAGAGAAGATGAGAGTGTATGTGAGTATTGTGTGTAATTTGAAAATCTAGTGTGTGTATGGATGTGATAAGGAACCTATGAGAGAGTATGTGTGGAGTGAGCTTGGCATGTGAGTGTGTAAGTGAGTAAATTGTGTTTAGTAAGCTTGATAAGTATATGAGTGAGTAGGATGTATTTGACAAGCTTGATAAGTATATAAAGGTGGTTGAAGAAGAAGGTAAATAGTAATATGGTGATGTGTTTGATTATGTGTGGTTTATAAAGAATGTGGTGAATAAGAGGTTTATGTGGAGAATGTTGGAATGTAGAGAGACAAATAGTACATGCAATTACAAAATGTGTAAGAGAATATTTAGAGAATGTTTAGGATAAGATTTGGTGAGATTTAGAAGATTTATTTGTTAAAGGGTTGGTTTTGTAATAAGAGAATAACATAAGGATTGATTATGAGATAATCACATTGTCATTAAGAAAGAAAAGAATGGACAATGATGATTATGGGTTGTGTGTGTCGGGTGAGAAAATCAAAGAATACCCAAGCTCCCAAATAACATAGCGTCAAGTGTTCATAATATCATAACTCGTGTTTCCATAACTTGAAGTAATCAATAATCATCTTGATGCAAATAAGCTAAATGATTTGCATTATAGTAAAGCATATCTCATGATAAGGATTTAAAACGTACGTTTTTAGGAGGTCATTTAAGCCATAAACTAATGTATTTATGATCAAATGTTGCCTAATTTTTTTTTTCACTTTTTAGGTACTTTAAAAGCAAAAGCTGGAAATCATGCATATTTACATGTAAAGAGATGAAAATGTGAAGAAAACGACCAAGTCATGAAAAGTCTATAAAGGGCACCAGACGGCGTCACTTGCAAATGAAAATACCAAAACAATCCAGATTTTACTATAGATGGTTCATTGGAAAAATAAAGAAGTAACATATGACGCTGTCACTTGTTAAGAAAGCTAGAATTCTCTGTGAAAATTAGATCGTGACGGCTTGAAAAAATCAAATAGGGACGACGTCAGGGAATTTTGGACGACGTTTGAAGTCATAAAGCGACCCCGTCACAAGGCTGACTTTGAAAAGACGAAACCCTAATGGCGGCGACACAATAAAGTGACGTTGTTGCATATGTAATCTTATATACAGTTTTAGAATGTTCTGCATTAAGTGTGCACACTTGGAGAGTTATTTTTTTGTACGAATTTTTTCAAGTTTTTACAGTCTTTTTAGGGTTTTAACACCCCCATTCATTAAGAGATAAGTATATTAATCTCTTCTATCATTATGTTTAATTCAAGCTTGATTATGGTTACTTGTTTCTTTATCTTTAACATGTCTAGCTAAATTAACATAGTGTTTGCTTAGATCTAATGAAACATAGTTGTTAACTATTTATTGTCGTCTCTTGTTTGAATGGTTGTTACACGTTAGGTTAGGAAAACTTGTTTCTTCCTTTAGTGTTCTGACTTGAACGTCCTAAACAACGATTCATGTCCTAGAATGCACTAGTAGACTTTTCGTTGTGTTTATTGTGTGAATTGCGATTGTTGATAATAGGAGATTTGGGGGGGAGATAACTTAGGTTACTTGGTGATCCCGGTTTCTTGGAGGAGATCAATACATTCATAGAGTTAGGGCATTTGGCACCTCCCTAAGAATAATAGAATACAACGCGCCAGTTAAACAAGGATGTGACAATTCGACTAATCAATAGGAGATAACTAGGGAGTAGTGAAATCTAAGTAAACACGTTTTTACCTATTATAAGAATCCCTCATTTATTTTACTTGTAATTTAGTTTTAATTAGTTGATAATCAAAACCCCCAATCAAAATATCAAAATTTTACTGGCTTTCATAAAACATAAAAAAGACAAAAAGAATCACCCCTCACCTTAGACCTATTTGTCATACATCTCGAACTTCCCAACACTATTCTCTTATAGAACGATCAATCCCCCGAGTCTTACTTATACTACACTGCAACGGTTAGGTACACTGTATAGGAGGATTGTAAAACTTCTTTCGGAGGTCTTACATCCGCCGCATCATCCCATAATGGGAAAGGATGCAATTACGCAAAGAGACCTATGAATTAATTTGACTAATAAGGGAATAAAACCAGTTACGTGATTAGAGAAACGTAAACACAGATTATGGTCATATGAATATTTTCCCTTGATGTCATATGAAAGGTATGAGTCTCCTAGGTTTAGAAAAGCCTTGGCTAGAGTCGTTTGATAAAATATTTAAGTTAGCGTTTTGTCAAAAATGGGAGATTGTGATTTTGAATCCTCTAATTCTAAAAATCATTTTGAGTGTTCTCAATGAAGCACATATCATATTTATACCTGTATTGAAAGAACCACATTTGTCGAGTAAAGGGAAAGCCTACTTTCAAAACCCGACCCTAACCAAACAGTCCCTTGCGCGCTGCCTACGCGTCGGAGCGCCAGCAGCGCGTCAGGAGCAACTATGGTTCGTTTTAGTTTTTGTCTAACATTTGTGATTTTATGTGTTGCTAAAGTTTATTTGTTATCATTAAAACTAAATAAGACCCAAGCAATGTTGTCCCAACAGTTTTGATATGTACCTATTTTGGAGTTCTCGCCATTAGGCATGTTTCATCTTTGTTATCTTCGTCGCTATCGCTTCAAGCCCCACCAATGTATGCCTTTTGATTCTTTTATTTTGGTATTTGAGGACATTCTCCTACTAGATGTCTTGTATCACCACATCTAAAGCATCTTCTCTCGCCTTTGCTATATTTATCATCTCGATTCTTTGGGCGTTTCTTTTAATCTCATGGTTGTCTCACGTGTCTACCTATTCGTTTAAAGAAGGAACCAAAAATTTGGTTCCTTGTAATTCGTGGGTGATCTGAACTTCAAGATCTTGCAATCATTAGGACACATGTATTGCATATCTTGGTCTCTTCACTCAAACCTTCTTGTATAGCTTGACTTAGATGATATGACTAGCATTAAAACTCTTCAAAATCATTAGAAACCACTCCATTTCTATGGCTTAACATCTAATCAAACACAATTCTCCATAATCTTATAATCCTAGAAATTAAGAGCTTCAAAGATGATCATCCTCACACCTTTCCAATTTCTCTCATCTTCTCCTAGAATTAACTTAAGCAAAAATGACTAAGTCGTCCACCTCTTCTCCATCAAACCCATATAAGAAAACGGCTAGAATGAGTATTAGACCATGTTGTTTTGTCAACATTAGCTCATCTTCCGATTCCTCCCCTCTAACCATCTCATCTCCCATAAGAGATGATAACTTTCTTACTTTGAGCACTCCTACACCACCTCCAAAATCACCCATTGTAATCACCACTCCACCACCTACAAAAACTCCCATTGCCACCTCTCCGCCACCGGCTCCAATCCAAACATCCAAATCACCATCACCTCCTAAATCTCCAAATCTCATACCATTAGAACTATTCTCCACACCACCAACATCTCCAAAACCATTTTTGGAGGACTTAGAGGACTTACTGATAAGGTTTTAAAAGGTACCTTTTGAGGGTCATTTAAGCCCTTATTCGATCACTTTGTATCCGTTATTGCTTAATATCGTTCCTTTTCACGTTTTAGGTCTCTTGAAGGCAAAATGCTGGAATGATGCTTATTTGGACGAAAAGGCGAATATACGAAGAAAATGGCCAAAGTCGAATCGAGACACTCAAAGTCTTTGAAACATAAAGCGACGGCGCCATCGCATATCTGCGACGCCGTCGGAAGGAATTTTATGACGGGTCGGGCGAAATTGCATGTTTTCAAGGGACGACGCCAGTTCTAAAGGAGTAGGCCGTCGTTACTCGACGGCCTAGATGCGCCCAAGACGGCGTCAGAAGGCGAAGGGACGGCGGCCACGGTCATAAGGTGACGCCGTCGCAAGGTTTACGTGGCCAAGACGAAACCCTAATGAGCGGTGACACGACGGCCACGAAACATAAGGTGACGCCGTCGCAGATGTAATCTTATATATAGAATCCGAATTTTTCGGTTTTTGTGTGTAGTCTTTTGGAGTAAAACCTAAAACCGAACCAAGGCTTTCTTGTGCAGTATTTTAGGGTTCTAAACCCTATTATACATCAAGATAAGTATTTACTTCATTAATTTAATTATGTCTTTGATTATTTGTGTGTATGCTTGCATGTTCTCCATGTCCGCTAATTTATTTGTGTGTTTGCTTAGGGAATATGAAACTTAATTATTGAATATTGATTGGTTGATACTTATCTTAGTTGACTAATGATCTAGAGTGCGCTAGATTATTCGTTGTGTATAATGCTTGACATTTCTTTGTGAACTTTAGAATATAATTATCTAGGTAATTGTAGGATAAAGTATTCAAGGACAACCGTAGAGTAGGCGTCTATAAATCACTAGAGGATTTGTAAACAAGACCCTTTGGTAATTTCAAAGAGTTAGGAAATAAGCACGCCTATAGCCTTAGAATCACAACGCAACTAGGAATAAGGACGTGACAAATCAACCATCAATAGGAGATAATTAAGGAGTAGTAAAACCTAAGTAAACACATCTTTAAACTATCATACAGTACACATCAATTAGACATAGACTATCACAACCTTAGCTTAGATAATTAGATAATAGTAGAGTAATCGGTAGCAATACCAACCCCCAAATCCAATACCGAGATTCGTACCTTTTCATTTTCTAAAAAACATAAAAGATAAAAATAATCTTCCTCAACCTCAACCTTAGCGTAGTAACTTCTCACTAGCATTCCTATTCCCAGAGAACGATATCAATACCCGGCTTACCCTAATTACTACACTACAACGATTAGGTTCCTTGCCTAGGGTGTTATAAAACTTGCTCGAAGAAAAGGAAGTTTCCTTGACCCCGACGACGGCGTGTAACGTTATCACTTACCTCCTCGGTCCACTAATCCACCTCCATTACAATTGAGCGAATCGCTCATGACTCTCCACGCACATCTTTTGACCCAAACGCCCTGTTAGAACCTCAACCTCGCCTTTTCCATCCACTTCACAATGACATTCATGGACCATTGTATGGGGACCATGCCCTACCTCCAACATCCTTGTCTCCTCATATCGAGGACATTGATGAATCTATGTGGGAAGATCACCCACAATCCAACTTTAGTGAAGCTATGCAAATGCAAAATGCTTTGCTCTCCTCTCTCATCACTCCAACCACCAACAACAACAATTTACCATTCCACCACCACCAAATCATGAACCCTTTTTCCCACCTAGACACGGTTGCTCAAATTGTGGCGGACCGCCCAATAGCGAACAAACCGGGTTATGGTTCATGAGCTCCAAGATGAAATGAGGTTCATCCTCAACCACATCCTAGAACGAATCAATGCTCTTGCTCATCCACCACCTCAATAGGAGGGTTCTAGTTTTTCTTTTAAAATTCTAAGTTATTTTTTATTTTATAGGATTTTTTATTTTGCATAGGACACCTTTTGCATAGGACACCTTTTTGTGGCAAAGGCTTACATTGATCGTAAATCCCCAATTAACATAATGACTAGCACCTATTACAATTGGATAATGAAGAAGCCTATCCCAACTAGGCAAGACCTCGATAATCCTAGTGATAAGTGTAATTTTCTTGGTAGAGTTAAGGGATTGCCCGTCTATGTAGGTAGTTTCACATTCCCTACGGACTTCATAATTGTGGAAGATATTAGCACGGCCATAGACCCTAGCTTGTCCCACGTTATTCTAGGAAAACCTTTCATAGAAAGCACCGGGATGACCTATGACCCATTGTTAGGAGTAGTGCGATTCAAGGATGAGACCGACGACGTAGCCTACCAAATGCCGTTTAAGATTGAGAAGTTTTCATCACTCCAATGATGAAAAGGAACTTAAACTGTCGTTCTATTACAGGAATGATGAGGATAGGGAAAAGGAGTAGATTATGTTATGGCTAAGCTTTTCGGGTTCTATAAAGATTGTTTGAATTTAGGACCGAAATATAGGACCGAGTGGGAGAGGGTGAACTCTTAGAAAGGAGTATCATGGGACACTTCTACAACATGGAACCCCGATAGAGACCGCCAAGAGGGCGGTGATGCAAAACGTGGGAGTAGGACTGCGAGTCTAGCTACAAGACTCTTAAATAAAGAAAAGCGCTTCGTGGGAGGCAACCCATGCTTAATTGTTTGCTTGTTAGTGTCATATATCTTTTATTAATTGTTTGTCCTCATGTTTGAATTTGTAAAATGCTTTATTTTGTTTTAACCTCGTCTTAATTACATATAAAGGTATTTTACATAAAGGATAAGTGTAGGGAGGATTACACGTTTTCAAGAAACGTAAACATGAGAATAACAATTAACTAAAAGATATATATGTTTGTTTGTTCGAGTCAAATGCTTGTATCGAGTCATAATGGATGTTTTTGCGAAGTTTTCCGATTCTAAAGATGTAAATTTTCGAATTTTTTCCGAAAATCGCAGACCGCTTTTTGTCGGGATAACTGACGGCGTCAGATTGCAACTCGGCGTCGAAGGAATAAAACTTGACTTACTTTTCTCGTTTCGAGCTACTTGTAAAATTTTGGAATTTTCGGATCTTAACTTTCAAAACAAATTCGTAAACATCCATTCCACAAGCATTATATCCTAGTTTAAATCGAGTCTTATGTATATTATTACCGCCGATTTTCTGCGAAGGTTTCGTTTGTTTTCTTCTAGTGTGCGAGTTTAGTTTGTCAAGAAGAAGTTACACAAGTTTGGAAGGAGCCTTTCACAAAAAACTCTTCTTGGAAAAGATTTAACCACCACTTTTACGGATCCTACCGAGCTAATCGGGGAGTATTAGTTTCTTCGTTTTAATTACCTTCTATTATCATAACTTTGATATTTCGGGAACATTGGGGACAATGTTCGGTTTAAGTGTAGGGAGGAAAATAAAGCGGAACTTTGAAACTATGCTTATCCTTGACTATTTGCTTTGTCAAGTGTATTTGTGTAATAAACCATGAGAAAATGTAGGTTAGGGTAATTTTAGCCAAATTTAAAATTTTTTCATGACGTATAAGAGTGGGCCATTAGTCTTAACAAAAGCGTCTCATGGATAGGAAGTTGCATGACTAGCACAAAAAACCTTACCACCTAAATTCCACCCAAAATGTGAGGATCGCCCTTAGATTAGTAGGAATTAAAGCATTCATCTTTAATGCTTAGAGTGTGAACCGGTAGTATATTAGATTCTAGAACTTGTTTTGTGATGCATTTCGAGATCGCAAGTGAGGCTACACTTGTGTAGTTAGGAATAACTAAATGATAAGAGGCATTAGGATAACCCTTGTTTAATACACGTAATATAATTACTTCTTCCATATCGGTTGAGTAATTCCCCACACCCTTTGCGTTGTACTCATCTTTAGTACACGATACCCTAGTTAACCCTCGAGCCTATCCTTTTCGCGGTTCTCGTGATATTTCGGTTTTCGGAATATCAATGAAAACATTGTTTACACCCCACCCCAAATATACACCCAAATCGCCTTAGCCTACCTTTATTGCACTCACTTTTAGTGCAAATTTATGTTATCACCCAAAACCCTTAGTTCAATTATCCGGTTGCTTGCATGAGTTGCTAAGTCGAGTCATATCCCTTGTATACAGTTTGGGATGATTGGGATTCATGGGAAAAGTTAAAGTTTATGAAACATAGGAAGAGAACGTTAAACTCAAATTCCTTTGTTTGCATAATAATGTACTCCAAGTGTTTTGATCTTTTCAATTCGGGTCAAATTAGTGTTAGAGTAATAAAAACTCAAGTGTAGGGATGTGTCTATAAATCCCTATCATTTTGATGTACCGTAGAGGATGGTAGAGTAAAGTGTATGCAAAAAAAAAAAAAAAAAAAAAAAAAAAAAAAAAAAAAAATAGAAAAAAAAAAAAAAAAAAAAAAAAAAAAAAAAAAAAAAAAAAAAAAAAAAACATACTGCTACCATCCTACATCTATCTTTTAAATTATGTTTGTTTATTTTCGTTGCTAGTTTTAGAGTGTCGAGTCTTGGCTTAGCAACGCCATTCTTCAGATATACTTGCAACATAGAGATTTTTGACTATCCACCACTATATAGCCTATCCCACCAAACCCTTATTTCCTCTACCGTAAGCCTAACGTTACAACCCTTTAAAGACCTCTTTGATAGTCTTTCCTAGGTGCTTACGCCAAAGCGATGGAGGTTTGATCTATTCTCAAGCCTATGGTAATCTATGTACTAGGACCGGTTAATGAGTGTTTATCTTCCATTTCGATTTGTTATATTTCATATATACACCGAGAGATGTGAGTATCCAAACACCCCATGTGAGGTGCTAGTATGTAATTCGTGCTTGTTATGACTTTTGGGGCTTATATGTGTTGTGGACCGTTTTGAATGGATGCTTCATGACCCTAACTTATAAATTAATTGGCTAAAAGCACATTTGCTTGAGGACAAGCAAATACCAAGTGTAGGGATATTTGATAAGGTTTTAAAAGGTACCTTTTGAGGGTCATTTAAGCCCTTATTCGATCACTTTTGTATCCGTTATTGCTTAATATCGTTCCTTTTCACTTTTTAGGTCTCTTGAAGGCAAAATGTCGGAATGATGCTTATTTGGACGAAAAGGCGCGAATATACTGAAGAAAATGGCCAAAGTCGAATCGAGACACTCAAAGTCATTGAAACATAAAGCGGCGTCATCTGATATCTGCGGCGCGTCGGGAAGAATTTTGCGACGGGTCGAGCGAAATTGCATGTTTTCAAGGGACGACGTCGAGTTCTAAAGGAGTAGCCGTCGTTACTCGAGACGGCCTAGATGCGCCAAGACGGCGTCGGAGCGAAGGGGCGGCACACAAATAAGGTGGCGCGTCGCAAGGTTTACGTGGCCAAGACGAAACCACAACGAGCGGCGACACGGCGCCACGAAACATAAGGTGGCCGTCGCAGATGTAATCTATATATAGAATCCAATTTTTCGGTTTTGTGTGTAGTCTTTGGAGTAAAACCTAAACCGAACCAAGGCTTTCTTGTGCAGTATTTTAGGGTTCTAAACCCTATTATACATCAAGATAAGTATTTACTTCATTAATTTAATTATGTCTTTGATTATTTGTGTGTATGCTTGCATGTTCTCCATGTCCGCTAATTTATTTGTGTGTTTGCTAGGAATATGAAACTTAATTATTGAATATTGATTGGTTGATACTTATCTTAGTTGACTAATGATCTAGAGTCGCTAGATTATTCGTTGTGTACTTAATGCTTGACATTTCTTTGTGAACTTTAGAATATAATTATCTAGGTAATTGTAGGATAAAGTATTCAAGGACACCCGTAGAGTAGGCGTCTATAAATCACTAGAGGATTTGTAAACAAGACCCTTTGGTAATTTCAAAGAGTTAGGAAATAAGCACGCCCTATAGCCTTAGAATCACAACGCAACTAGGAATAAGGACGTGACAAATCAACCATCAATAGGAGATAATTAAGGAGTAGTAAAACCTAAGTAAACACATCTTTAAACTATCATACAGTACACATCAATTAGACATAGACTATCACAACCTTAGCTTAGATAATTAGATAATAGTAGAGTAATCGGTAGCAATACCAACCCCCAATCAATACCGAGATTAGTACCTTTTCATTTTCTAAAAACATAAAAGATAAAAATAATCTTCCTCAACCTCAACCTTAGCGTAGTAACTTCTCACTAGCATTCCTATTCCCCAGAGAACGATATCAATACCGTGGCTTACCCTAATTACTACACTACAACGATTAGGTTCATCGCCTAGGGTGTTATAAAACTTGCTCAAGAAAAGGAAGTTTCCTTGACCCCGAACGACGCGTGTAGCGTTATCACTTACCTCCTCGGTCCACTAATCCACCTCCATTACAATTGAGCGAATCGCTCATGACTCTCCACGCACATCTTTTGACCCAAACGCCCTGTTAGAACCTCAACCTCGCCTTTTCCATCCACTTCACAATGACATTCATGGACCATTGTATGGGGACCATGCCCTACCTCCAACATCCTTGTCTCCTCATATCGAGGACATTGATGAATCTATGTGGGAAGATCACCCACAATCCAACTTTAGTGAAGCTATGCAAATGCAAAATGCTTTGCTCTCCTCTCTCATCACTCCAACCACCAACAACAACAATTTTACCATTCCACCACCACCAAATCATGAACCCTTTTTCCCACCTAGACACGGTTGCTCAAATTGTGAGCGGACCGCCCACAATAGCGAACAAACCCGGGTTATGGTTCATGAGCTCCAAGATGAAATGAGGTTCATCCTCAACCACATCCTAGAACGAATCAATGCTCTTGCTCATCCACCACCTCAATAGGAGGGTTCTAGTTTTTCTTTTAAAATTCTAAGTTATTTTTTATTTTATAGGATTTTTTATTTTGCTTTATTTTTCAATTTTTTTAGGATTTTCTTTATGTACTAACACATACATTGTGTTCCATTTCATGATTTTCAAATCATGAAAATTTTAACAAATGAATGGTGTTTCTTATACAGTTGTTGGTTGTTACTTGGTGATTGGAAATGCTTATATACTTGTGATGATGCTTGTTACTAACTTTTCTTTTGTAGCTTTTTCACAATTCATGTATCTTTCTCTTGACACCCAATTTAGGGGGAGCATTGGCCAAGGGGGAGAAAATAGCTCGGGCTCATTACATTTTCGGCCTCGCCTCTTCTTTTTGTTTCGACAAAAAGGGGGAGAATACTATAGAACTTGAACTTTGACTTTTTAAAAGTCAACATCATACTTTGACTTACAAAAAATCAAAATTGTTTAAAACCAAATAATTGGACAAACTAGTCATAAGATAAAATAAACCTCTTATTATCAACTTTATCTAATTCACTAGTTCTTTCAAGTTCTAATTAATATCATGTTTTTATAACTCTTGTAAAACTTTTACATCTTTGATAAAAATAAAATTTATGTTTTGTCCTCAACAAAAAAAGGAGATTGTTAATACAAATATCGTCATTAAACGTTATTTATATTTTATGTCTTTACCTAAGTTAACGCCAAAATTAAATTTCATTTTTGTAAAGTATAAAGCTTGTCAAGATTAATAGGTATTAAAACAAGCTTTCCTTAAATAAAGTCTTCATCACTCAAGCATTTACATTTTGATTAGTCATGTATCAATTAACTTTGATATCTTTCTAAACCATAATGTGTGTCAACATTTTTATAACAAGTATGTTTTAGTTTCTTAAACACAACATTACATATGTATTTATATTTAACATATTACTTCTAAAAATAGAAAACAACATATGACATAATGGCTTGCATCACATTGAAATCTCTAGAAGATTTCATAAGATATTTTGTTTAGATTTGGATTCTACATATCTTACATGATCTTGGTTAAATTTGGTTGACTTTGGAAAGATCTTTGTAATCTTGCTGTCAGACCGGCGGAACCAAAAAAATACAAGGGCGAACCCCTTTTTTGGTTCCGTGGTCCATGGTGACAACACCAACCCAAGTTGTTTCATCATCTCTTTCTAGCATAATCACATACATTCTTTTTCTCTATTATTTCTAACTCAGTTTCATATCATTATAGTGATCCTCTTTTGTAGCAAAGAAAATCAAGGCATAATCAAGCTTCAACAAATGGTTGGAAGGCTTGTTTGTTTTGTTGTTGTATGATCTAGTCTTGTTCATACATCATTGTTGTACCAAACCATCTTAAACCTCTGAGTGTGAGTGGTTAGTATTTTAGTCCTTAAAATACATAGTGTGTAGGAGTGGTTGTACCTTTGTAAAAGAACTCGACATCTAGCTTTGTGTCGGAAATATTAAGCGACGTGTAAAGGTTTCTCCGCCGGTTAAAGGAGCTTGTTGACTAGTGAAGATACTCTCGAGTTGGAGACTCGGGGAGTGGAGTAGGGCAAGAAAAAGAGTCCTTGTAGACCGAACCACTATAAACAACTTGTCGTGGTTTGATTGTTTCTTTCCTTATTTACTCATTATATATTGCTTACATATTGTTTATTATTCACTAACATATATTTGATCAGTATCAATTGATCTTACAATAAGTTTCAAAACAAAGATTTTAAATGGTAAACTATTCAACCCCACTTCTAGTTTTTCACAATTGGTACCAGAGCCTCGTTGCTCAAGAATTTCTAAAATATATTGTATTTTATAAACTTGAAACGATCTATGGATTCCGAAAACTTTAAAGAATGGCAATCTATGCAAAGACCACCACTCTTTGAAACAAATGGATTTATCTATTGGAAAACCCGTTTTGAAACATATGTAAAGTCAAAAGATATAGATCTTTGGTTTGTTATCATTAAAGGTAATTTTAATCCTACAACAAAAGATATTTCAAGTGATGAACAAAAGAAATTAATAGCTAAAAATAATCAAGCTAAAATGATGATTTATAATGCTTTGCCTAGAAAAGAATATGAAAGAATTTTTATGTGTGAAACCGCAAAAGAGATTTGGGAATCTTTGATTATTACACATTAAGGAAATTCACAAGTCAAGGATAACAAAATTGATCTTCTTGATTTGTTATCCCTGAAGATGAAACCATTGATTGTGGATTTGCTCGCTTTAATACTATTGTTACTTCTCTTAAAGCACTTGATGAAACTTTTCGTAGTAAGAACTTTGTCAGGAAATTTATTAGAGCACTCCATCCGAAGTGGAGAGCAAAAGTAACGGCTATTGAGGAATCAGAAGATATCTCAATAATGTCACTTGACGAGCTTATTGGAAATCTCAAAGTACACGAAATGGTGATGGAGAAAGATTCAAAGATCATCAAAGGAAAAGGAGAGAAAGTCAAATCCGTTGACCTAAAGGCAAGAACGGAATCAAGTGATGATGAAGAATCTTGCTCGGATAGTGAAGATGAGGAGTATGCTATGGCCGTTAGAGATTTCAAAAAGTTTTTTAGAAGAAGAGGAAAGTTCGTAAGGCAACCCCGGGATGAAAATAAGCCATTTCGAAAAGACCGAGATGACAAAAAGGGTAAAGGTGAAAGGAAGTGCTTTAGATGCGGTGATACAAGTCATCTAATAGGAGATTGCCCCAAGCCACCTAAAAGCAAAACTCAACGAGCTTTTGTAAGTGGTGCTTGGAGTGATAGTGAGGATGATGAAGAATCAAGCAAAGATGAGATCACTCTAACGGCACATGAATCAAACGAGGTACATTCCGACTCGTCTTATTCTTCTATTGATGATAACACTTTGCAAAAACAATATAATCAATTGTGTGAGCTTAGCTTAAAAATCATAACTAAAAACAAGT
This sequence comes from Chrysanthemum lavandulifolium, assembly GCA_022545495.1. NCBI lineage: Eukaryota > Viridiplantae > Streptophyta > Magnoliopsida > Asterales > Asteraceae > Chrysanthemum > Chrysanthemum lavandulifolium. Next base: position 247,163,492 of record CM040243.1, on the reverse strand, counting down.
TTTTAAAGACTAAAAAGAAATATTTAGAAAACGAAATTTATGAGTTAAAAGAAAAGGCAAAACGATTAGAAAATGGCAAAGCAAATGACGATGGTTGAAAATCTTGTCAAGAGCTTAGTCTTGAAATATAAAAGCTAAAACTCACACAAAAAGTTCTCATTGAACATAACTCTAAATTTAAAATATTTAACAAAAACATTTCTTGTGCCGATGAAATAGTAAGAATTCAAAAAGTACCAGGAAACACAAGTGGATTAGGTTTTAATGAAGTACTGATTCCAAATAGTCAAACCAAAACGGCCGAAAAAGGCAAACAAACTGTCACATCTGCTGCCGTACAGCACGGACCAGACGAACCCAAAAATTTAGTTCCGTCCGTTGACAGAATTGGGTCCGTGGTGTCTGCAGCAGGACAACGTGCTTGCAAAACGGACCGTAGTAAATTTTTCAAGGTAACAAAGAAAACCAAGGATGTTGTTAAACTTAAACATGCTGCTAGAAATGAATTTTGATCTAAAACTACTCAACAATGGCCTAAAACACCTATTGCCAAACGCCCCTTTCCCAAAATCAACTACAGCATACAACCCAACTATCAACATACCGGTTGAAATCAAAACTACCCTAGACCATATCAAACTTCAAATTACATACCATTGAACCCTTACCCATCATTTCCATACATGAACCAAGTAAATGGTATGTTTAACCCAAATGGACCAATGAGATATTGGGGACCAAACGCTTGAGTTATTTGTGTCATAGGTATGCTTGAAAGTTGGATTAGAACCTGATGAATGGATAAAAGATAGTGGATGCTCAAGACACATGACGGGTAACAAAATCCTCTTCTCAACATACCAAGAGTATGACGGAGGTAATGTCACTTTTGGTAGCAATCTCAAAAGCAAAATCATTAGCAAAGGTACGATCGCTCATAACTCCCTAACTATTAAAAATGTTTCTCATGTTGATAGGTTAGGATTTAATCTACTTAGCATTAGCCAACTATGTGATAAAAAGTATAAAGTACTATTTGAAGAAAATGGTAGTAAAATACTAAAAGATGGTATCACTATAGCTAAAGGAGTTAGGAAAATTAACATATATGTCATGAAAATAGATAGAACATCTAAACACAAACTGTGCTTAACAACCTTAGATGATAACTCTACTCCTTGGCATAGACGATTTGGTCACGCTAATATGAGACTCATCCAAAACCTATCCTCAAAAGAGCTAGTTAGAAACGTACCAAAATTGAAATATGACCAACACTTTTGCGCCGCTTGCAAAATTGGTAAACAAATTCATAGTAGCCATAAGGCAAAAAACATGGCTTCCACATCTAAATGTCTAGAGCTTTTGCATATGGACTTGTTTGGTCCATCCGCTATAAGAAGTTATTGAGGGAACCTCTACACTTGAGTTATAATAGATGATTACTCAAGGTTCACTTGGAAAATATTTTTTGAAAACTAAAAATGAAGCTTTTGATAAATTTGAAATACTAGTAAGAAAATTCAAAATCAACTAGGTGTTAAAATTGTGTCGATCCGAACGGATCATGGTCGCTAGTTCGACAATGAAACACAATTTGGAAACTTTTGTGATACAAATGGTATAACACATAACTTATCGGCTCCTCGAACACCCCAATCTAATGGAGTTGTAGAATGTAAAAATAGAACTATTCAAGAAATGAGTAGAACAATGCTAAATGAACAAAATATACCTCAAAAGTTTTGTTGTAACACAGTTGATACTTCCACATACATTTTAAATAGAGTTTTAATACGTCATTTCTTGAACAAAACACCATATGAATTATATAAAGGCAAAAAGCCGACTTTAGGATATTTTAGAGTATTTGGATGTAAATGTTTCATTCTTAATACCAAAGACTATCTCACCAAATTTGACCCAAAGTCTTATGAAGGTGTGTTTCTTGGTTACTCACAAACTAGCAAAGCATACATAGTTTTAAACAAAGAAACAATGAGAGTCTAGGAATCGTTGAACATAACATTCGACGAAAGTCCACCTCCCTCTAAGACATCACCTTTGGTAGATGATGACTTAGTTGAAAGTCAAGAAATAAATTAAAATGACAAGAAAGATGAACCATTAAATAAAAAATTTATAAACATCAAAGAATCCAAAAGTCGTCCTTTATAAAAAGTCATAGGACAATTAAATCAAAGAACATTAAGATCACAAGCCCAAAATCAAAGTAACTACTTTTGCTTTGAATCGTCCGTTGAACCGAAAAACATAAACGAAGCAATAAAAGATGTATCTTGGGTAATTGCTATGCAAGAGGAGCTAAACCAATTTGTTAGAAATGATGTTTTGAAATTAGTTCCAAAACCTAAAAATCAAACTATAATTAGAACGAAATGGGTTTTTCGAAATAAAATGGACGAAAATGGTGTGGTCTCTAGAAACAAAGCTATGCTTGTCGCACAAGGTTATAATCAACAAGAAGGGATTAATTACGATAAAACTTATGCACCGGTAGCTAGGCTTGAGTCTATTAGAATCTTACTTGCATATGCATGTGCTTATGACTTTAAATTATTTCAAATGGATGTTAAAAGTACATTCCTAAATGGGTTCATTAACGAAGAAGTATATGTTTCTCAACCTCCCGGATTCACCGACTTTGAAAAACCACATCATGTTTTCAAACTTAAGAAGGCACTATACGGACTTAAGCTAGCACCAAAAGCTTGGTGCGATCGACTTAAGAATTTCTTAGTTATGAACACAAATACACCATGAGATTAGTAGATAACACTCTCTTTACCAAGAAAAGGGAATCACACGTTATCATAGTTCAAATATACGTTGATGACATCATATTTGGATCAACTTGTCAAGAGCTATGCGATGAGTTTTCTAAAATCATGCACGACGAGTTTGAGATGAGTATGATGGGTGAGTTAAACTTCTTTTTAGGACTTCAAATTAAACAACTAGAAGATGGCATATTCTTTAACCAATCTAAATACATAAAAGATATGCTTAAGAAATTTGGTCTTGAAGACTCAAAACCAACTAAAACACCCATGTCCTCGGAAACAAAACTCACCAAGGATGAGGAAGGTGAATCCGTAGATAACACTGAATATAGAGGAATGATCGGTAGCCTACTTTATCTCACGGCTAGTAGACCCGACATTATGTTTAGTGTTTGTCTATGTGCTCGCTTTCAAGAAGATCCCAAATCATCACACTTAGAAGCCTTGAAACGAATATTTAGATACATTAAAAGCACTACATGTCTAGGATTATGGTATCCCAAAGGAACGGGTGTTGAAACCTAATAAGGATTTAAAAGGTTCCTTTTTGAGGGGTCATTTAAGCCCTTAATTGATCACTTTGTATCCGTTATTACTTAATTTCGTTCCTTTTCACTTTTAAGTCTCTTAAAGGCAAACTGGAATGACACTTATTCGGACGAAAAGCGCGAATATACAAAGAAAATGGCCAAAGTCAAGAATCGAGACACTCAATCACTGAATTGAAAGGGACGCATCAGGTCTTATTTGTGACAATCGTCGCGACACATCTTGTGACGACTCGAGAGCAAATTGACATTTTCAAGTGACATCATCAGTTTAAAAGAGAGGCGTCGCACTCGACGGCCTAGATTTGGACCTGCACGGGCGCCGAGATCAAGGCGATGGCGCCACGGACATAAGGTGACGCCATTACAGAGTTGACGTGGCCAAGACGAAACCCTAATGAGCGGCGATTCGACCTGGCCACGCTTAAAGAGTGTCGTCGCAGCTTTGTAACACTATATATAGAATCCAAATTTTCGCTTTTAGAGGTAGTTTTGTGGAGTAAAACCTAAACCGAACCAAGGTCTTTGTACAAGATTTTAGGTTCCATACCCTATTTTACATCAAGATAAGTGTTTTACTTCATTGATTCAATTATGTCTTCAATTGATTGGGTGTATGCTTGCATGTTCTCCATTTTCGGCTAATTTACTTGCGTGTTTGCTTAGGTAATATGAAACCTAGTTATTAAATATTGATTGGTTGTCTCTTATCTTAATTGTGATTGACCTAATATTGCGATAGGTCATTCGTTGTGCTATTAATGCTTGATTAATCTTTGTTGAACCTTAGCATATAGTTACTAGTGAAATTGTAGGCTAAACATCCAAAGAATACCTTAGTGTTAAGTTTATGAATCCTAGAGATTTCGTAGTCATTAACCTTTGGTAGCTTCAAAGAGTTAGGATAACGCATACCCTACGACCTTAGAAACACAAGCGTTAAGAATAAGGGCGTGACAATTCAACCATCAATAGGAGATAACTAGGGAGTAATAAAATCTAAGTAAACACATTTTTAACTATCATACGAGCACACAACAATAGACACAGACTACCCTTAGCTTAGTTAATTAGAATAGATAAGTAGAGTAATCGGTAGAAATACCAACCCCCCAAATCCAAACCTCGAGATTCGTACCTTTCTATTTTCTAAAAAATATAAAAAAGATAAATAATAATCTTCCTCAACCCCAACCTTAGCGTAGTAACTTCTTACTAGCATTTCTATTCCCCTATAGAACGATATCAATACCTGTGGCTTACCCTAATACTACACTACAACGATTAGGTTCACTGCCTAGGGTGTTGAAAAACTTGCTCGATGAAAAGGAAGTTCCTTTGACCCCGAACGCGCGTTGTAAGCGTATCAAGTTTTTGGCGCCGTTGCCGGGGAATAGAATAGCTAGTTAGATTTCTATCTCATTTGAGTCATTAACAAATGAGGAATAATTGAATTTCACAGATTGGATTGCTTTTTATTGTTCTAATGAATTTGTGAGTGATCTTAGAGATATCCAAAAGGAGATGGGTGTAAGGTTGGATGGATTTGATAAATTTTGTACTTGTGTGGCTTCTATTCAACGATCATTGTTAGAATCAACTCCTTTTAGTGAGACGTTCTGAATTTTTTTTGAGAAAAGCCTCCTAAGCATAAACCATCAGTTGTCACAACTTGAGGAAATGGATAAGGAGGATTTATCCAACCTTAGGCATCATGATCAAAAAGACCTAGTTTTTAAGAACATGGAACCTAAACCCGAACAAGATTGTGAGATGGTTATAGTTGAACTACCTAGTTGCATGCGTGGGATAGATTTCACCAAAACATATGACACGCGTGAGGAATCCTTTAGGCAAATAGAACATAGTGATCAAAAATTTGAGAATGATTCTTATGAATCTGACAAAGAATTTGAAATGGCTAAAGAAGGATTTGAGATACTTAGGAGTGTATTTGGGTTAGATCATACTAAAACACATGATGAACATTTAGGAGATCTAGATATAATGGAGAATGAGGTGGAAACTCCAAGCCCACAAGCCCTACCATCACTGAGGAACACACATCGCCTATAACTTACCCGGAAGAAGTAGAAGAGACTATAGGAACCCCGATTGATATAGAACCTTTAGACCAAACGCTACTAGAGAATGTAGGTTTAGATGCTTGTTGTCATGACCTCTCTTAGTCCTAGGAAGTTCCTAATTTTGATGAACCGAGCCTCAACCAAAAACCTTACCCAATTTTCGCCTTTAGATGTGAATCTTGAATTGAATTAGGCCCCAATCCACCCATCAAAATAAATGGTCCGGGTAGTTGCTTGATAAAGGTGTTAGACTCTAGGCCATGTAGAGTGGAAGCTAATATAGGAGTAACCCATGACCTTACACACTTATATCGCCCATTCATGGTTGATAACAAGAAACATTATGGGTTTAAACCGGGTTTATTAGGTCATGATGGATCCTTAACTAAGAATCTTTTGAAGTTGATAGAAGATGATCCATTTTTAGGAGAGAGATTTGATTCACCCGCTACACCCATAAAATTAGGTAAGGTTAGAATGAATGGAGCACACCCCTTTGAGCATATAAATCACCCATCACCCTCTCATCACGTAGCAAATTTCCACCCTAAGGGTGTGTATCGCTACCATAGCTTAAGTGTAGAAAAAACTTCCCCTTTATCCGTTAAATAAGGGTAGAGTCAAGCTCGTGACTCGAACAAAAACAAGCGCTTCTAGGGAGGCAACCCATGCTTACTTGTTTGCTTGTTTGTGTGTCGTGTATCTTTTATTGATTGTTTATTCTCATGTTTAAATTTGTAAAAATGCTTTATATTGTCTTTAACCTCGTCTTAATTACATATAAAGGTATTTACATAAGGGATAAGTGTAGGGAGGATTACACACGTTTTCAAAAGAAACGTGAACATGAGAATTACAATTATTTAAAAGATATACATGTGTGTTTGTTCGAGTCAAATGCTTGTATCGAGTTATAATGGATGTTTTGCAGAAATTTTTCCAGATTTTAAAGATAAAAAAATTCCATAATTTTTTCCGAAAATCGCACCGTTCTGTGTGATAACTGACGGCGTCAGAGGAGCGTAAACAAATTATAAATTTTTCTCGTTTTCGTGATACTTATAATTTTTGAAAATTTCCAAGTCTTAATTTTCCGTAAAATCAGAAACATCCATTCCACAAGCATTATATCCTAGTTTAGTAGAGTCATATATATATTGTTACCACGATTTTACGCGAATGTTTCGCTTGTTTTCTTCAAGTGTGCAAGTTTAATTTATCAAGAAGAAGATACATAAGATGAGAAGGAGCTTTTCACGCAAACATTCTTCTTGAAGAAAGATGTAACCACCACTTCACACGGATCCTACCGAGCTAATCGTGAGTACTAGTTTCTTTCGCTTTTAATTACCTTCCATTATCATAACTTTGATACTTTCGGGGAACATTGGGGACAATGTTCATTTTAAGTGTAGGGAGGGAAAATAAAACGGGAACTTTGAAACTATGCTTATCCTTGACTATTTGCTTTGTCCAATTTCATTTGTGTAATAAACCATGAGAAATATCTTTTAGGGTAATTTTGGCACCAAATTTAAATTTTTTCATGACATATAGGAGTGGGCCATTAGTCTTAATAAAGCGTCACATGGATAGGAAGTTATATGACTAGCACAAAAACCCTTTACCACTTAAATTACACCCAAAATGTGAGGATCGCCCTTAGATTTGTAGGAATTAAAGCATTTCACTTTAATGCTTAGAGTGTGAACCGGTAGTATAATAGATTCTAGAACTTTTTTTGTGATGCATTCCGAGATCGCTAGTAAGACTACACTTGTGTAGTTAGGAATAACTAAATGATAAGAGGCATTAGGATAACCATTGTTTGATACCTATAATATAATTACTTCTTCCACATCGGTTGAGTAATTCCCCCACACCCTTGCGTTGTACTCATCTTTAGTACACGATACCCCTAGTTAACCCCTCAGAGCCTATCCTTTTCGCGGTTCTCGTGATGTTTCGGTTTTCCAGAATATCAATGAGGAGCATTGTTTACAATTCACCCCCAAATGTACACCCAAATCGCCTTAGCCTACCTTGTATGCACTCACTTTTAGTGCATTATTGTTATCACACTAAACCCTTAGTTCAATTATCTAGTTGGTTGCATAAGTTGCTAAGTCGAGTCATATCCTTTGTACACAGTTTTGGGACGATTGGGACTCATGGGAAAAGTTATGTACGATATTGGATTTCACATACACATCAAACCATAACACAAAGTAGGCGTACAAGAGGTTTTTAGAGAGAGAAAGTTAGAGGTTTGGGAACTTTAGTGAGAGAAAGAAAACTCTTATTATGAGCTCCAACTCTCTACCTTGGAAGGTAGAGAGTATATAGTCTTACAATAAACGCCACACAACGGGTGTGGATCGGTATACAATGGGTAAAGACCCGTCAGTCCTCCACGGTGTTACTTAACTAAATACTACTTAGCTTAAAAGAACTATGACTACGAGCTTAACGATTACATATACTGAGGTGACCGACTTTAATACCGGAATTTCTAATTCTAACAATCTCCCTAAGGAGGTCACCTCAAACATATACTAAAATTACATTGAATACAAATGATATTACATTCAAAATTGTTCTTGCATTCTTGATGTAGCACTTTTCTCCAAGCTCGTAGTCATTGATTCTTCTCATTGCATGTTAGGTTAATCCAAGTGGAGGTCTTTACCGATCCACGTGATAATAATTTTGAGCGATTTTGAGATCATCACCAACAAAATCTCGAGACATCCATTGTGGTGTTGGTATTATGTGATGTTGTGACTTTCGGACCGACATGCTCACGCCCGATCATGATATCTTCTCATCGAGTAGCGGAAGCTTTCGTTGATTCATGATATTGGCGCAAAGCGTGAAGCGAAGCATGGAGTGAAAATATCGAGTCATTGATGTACTTATCATGATTTCTTGAGAAATGAATGTATTGTGTGAGCATGCGGCTATGGATTGACCGCTTCATTACGATCACCGCAAACAGCGTCGGTGTACATGCATAAAATAGTTAGCATAAAGCGCACGAAAGTGTCTTTGATCACTTTCGTTGAATTGAGGTACACGGCCCACGGTTCCTCGCTGATCAAGACAGTATCGCTCGTGATCGGTATAATTCAAGAATTTCCTTGATGTGGTTTCGCAGTTGTTTCAGTCGTTCTCAAACCGAACGCCTCAAAGAAGACAACACGGAGTGAGTGAACCAAATGAATAGAAATTCACCGATCGATGAAAAGAGATTTGAGAAACAATCGTGTATCGCACAATTGAATTTGTTTTTGCAATACAACGAAAGTTTTAATGAAAATCAATTATCAATCATAAACACCTTTTGATTTGAAATATTCGTACACGGTCGATGTGCTAAAGAAAAGAGTTTTAAGCACAATGACCGGTTTTCAAAGGTATCCGTCAATCCATAACTCGAACTGTGATTGATTCAAAAGATTGAATCGCCCATTGTTTCGCTCGGTTGTCACATGGTTGATCTATTGAATAAATCTCACATGCCACCTACCGTGATCTTGTTAGATGTTGGCTCGAAGGCTTTCCATCTTCATTGTGAATATGTATGCATATCACTCGGATGTTCCGCAATACCACAAGGATAATGCATAGGACTCAAGATATAATCTCTTTCCACATTGTGTGAAACAGAGAGTCTTCATTGAAAGTGTCCTAATGAGATTTATGGATGATCTCGTGGCTCTAGACTCAATTTGTGCATATTTGGATCCCGATCGGAGACTAGTGAGAGGGTCTCCTTCTTCAATATCAACAATCTCTAAGAGAGAGTCGATAGATAATGTCGGTTCCCGTGAGAATGAAACAAGTCCTTTTAAGAGGAACTTGAGTGGTTTGGGAAGTTGAAGTGCAAAGTCGCGCCACGGGTCCATGACGCCTTGTCTTCAATACCGGTGTTACCTTGGTAACCACCAAGAGCAAATGAATTGAACCCGGCCGCCCTAAGGTTGAATAATTGGAGGTTATTTGTTTTCACCCTTTTCTCATTCAATTCCTTTTCATTCTTCAACCCTTTCTGCTTACCGAGACTTCATAGCTAGAACCTTGTTGGGTTTATTCCAAGATTAGCTCGGACTCGATCCGCACTCTTCCCATATCTCATTTTCTCCTTTTCAATATACCTAAGGACTTCTACACTATCTAGTGGATTGTCCTGGTAGATCCCTCCGGTTATGGCGGATTATAGGAACAAATACCTAACCTTATCATCCTTATATCACCATACATAAAGTAGAGTTGGTCGGTTTATTTGGTATTTTCATCCGCCATTGGAACCAATTGAAAACCATTTGAAAATCAATCCGTATACTTGTGATATATTATCAAAGCATTTTGTACCTGAATTGTTTTTGATATTTTTAGAACAAGAGCTCCCCCTCAACATGTGCATCAAGTGTTTGAAATCGTTTTGCACACGGAGGCAAGAGAAAGAATTAACTTCTTTGATTACCATTTTCTAAAAGACAACAATATCACTTCCCTAATCAAATCAAGTAGATAAAGCATTTTGGGGAAGGATGAGGTTTTCATAATTTTGCTCCCCCTCAATATGTGCCTCGAGGTTTGAAAAGAGTTTTGCACATACTAGAGGAACCCACATGAGATAAATGATCACGTTTCAAATCATTGTGGTTTAAGATAGATGCTCCCCCTCAACATGTGCATGGAAAATTTAAAATCGTTTGGCACATGTGGAAAGGAGAGCTCGTACAACCTTATAACACCATTTACCGAATTATCAGATTAAATCCAATTTAAATCACAAATTCTCCCCCGATCACAATTATCAAATCATTTGAGATTTGTGATCTTTGTAGATTTAAATTGATTTTGAAAGCTTTTAAGGAGAATTGTGACTTGATTATGAGAGCGTTTTATCTGATAAGGATCGGATTTTAAGACTTTAAACTCCATTGAATAAACATGCATGAATGTCTTTTGAAAACAATTAAATGACAAATAACTTTTTTAATTTAATTGAAATCATTCTCCCCCTCAATCAATGACATATGTTGTTGATTGAGATGGATATTTTGACAAATAAGTCCAGATGATTATCAAAAATAGAGTCCGAGTTATTTTTCAAAGCGCTTAGTTTTCAAAGCAGATGAATGTTAATAGAATCGAGCATGGAATTTCAAAACATGAAAAGTATGGCTCGTTCTTTCTTTGAAAAGCGGGTTCTTGCTGAATCGACAATAAAACATTGTTTCTCTTTCTCCCAAAAATATTTTTTGATTTTTTTTAAATTGAACAATATCTAAGTCCCGTGTCATTCTTTGAATGACAAAGACAAAAACCGTAGATATTATCGAACCGAGAAAAAAACATGACAAATAGACAATATTTTTTGAAGATTTTTCGAATTTTTCAAATTTTTATGGATTTTGAAAGTTTTATATTTTTCTATTTGATTTTTGAAGGTTTTATAATTTTGTATTTTGTTTTTTCGAATAGATATTTACAAAAGATAGATGAAGGAAACCTTTTACTCCTCGTCTTCCTCCTGAAGACGTTTGAGTGTTTTCGTTGAAGGCTTTTCAAGCCAAGTCGTGGAAGAATAAACTCAAACGCTCTTGGAAGAGCTTTGGTGAAGATGTCGCTAACCGGTATTCGGTTCTCACAAAATAGAGTTCCACCACACCTTTTTCCACTTGTTCCTCGATGAAATGATGTCGAATGTCGATATGCTTAGCTCTTGAATGTTGAACGTTATAGCATGAAAGAGCAATAGCACTTTATTATCACAAGACAGAGGATTTTGTTGAATACAAAGCCATAGTCGGTTAATTGAGATCTCCTCCAAAGGATTTGAGCACAACAAGATGACATGGCTATGTATTATGCCTGTAGAGGAAATAGAAGTACTCATTTGCTTTTTGAAGACCAGCTCACAAGCTTATCACCCAAAAACCGAGCACCTCGACGCATTGACGAGTATCTTGACATCCCGCATGATCAAGATACGCATAGGTCGTTAGTGACATACCGGTGTCCTTCGGTACCAAAGTCCCATATTGATGGTTCCTTGGAGATACCGAAGACCCGTTTCACCACTTCAAGGTGCTTTTAGTAGGCTTAGCTCGGTATCTAGCACACATGCAAACGATGAACAAGATGTCCGGTCAACTAGTCGTGAGGTACATCGTGGATCCAATCATACTACGATATTTCGTTTGGTCTACCATGATCCCCGAGTGGTCCTCATCTAGTTTAGTTCGCTCAATCATGGGAGTGTCAACAGGTCACTTGAATCAAATCCAAATTTCTTTAAAATCTCATTTGCATATTTAGATTGATTTATGATGATGCCTCCGGACTTTGTAAAATTTGTAATCCCAAGAAAATGACATTTGTCCCATCATTGACATTTGAAATTTTGAACCCATTTCATTTGAAAACGGTCACACTCATTGGGGTCACCGAGGCAAAGATGATATCATCAACATAAATTTGAACATGAATTAAATGTTTGGTGACTTCACGGTGAACAATGTTGGATCAATCGCTCCTTTGTCGAAACCGTAGATAGAAGAAACTTTGATAGCATATCACACCATGCCCTGGAGCTTGCTTTAACCCGCATGAGCCTTCTTCAAACGACAGACGTGAGTAGGATGCTCGATTCACAAAGCCTTTGGGTTACCGACGAGACGACTTCTTTAAGATCTCCGCTCGTAAATGCTATCTTTACATCCATCCGATAGACTACCATGTTCTTCGGCAAGATTAGCCAAAAGATTCGATTGCCTCGACACGAGCAACAGAGCAAATGATTCTTCAAAGTCAATACCTCCTCTCGACGGTATCCTTTAGCAACCAATCGAGCCTTGTTCTTTCGGACATCACCATGCTCATCAAGTTTCACTTTGAAGATCCATTTTAGAGCAATGATCATAGCACAATCTGGAGCAGGTACTAATTCCCATACATCAAGTCGATCAAACTCATGAATTTCTTCTTACATGGCATTGAACCAGTATCTTCATTCATGGCAGTTTTAACATCTTTTGGTTCGATCTTAGAGAGTACGGAGTTGAAGAAGCACCGTAAGGCATCGGTTGCAAGTTGTTTCCGTGTGGATACTGGACGAGAGGGATTTCCAATGATTTTGTATAATAGATGATCGTGAGTCCATTTTCTGAGGTGTTCATGTGGTAGTTGTTGAGGGATCAAGTAGCAGAGTCGATGTCTCCGAAGAAGATGGTTCTAATGAAGATTCGTGGAGAAAATATGTTTTCAAATGGAGCATCTTCGTGAGTAGCATAGGATTAACTTCATCATTGATGCCGACACAATTCCATGATGTACAATCAAGATTGATGATTTGTTGATGAGATCGAGTGATCAAGCAGCGCTTCTTGACTTAATGAAATTGAGACCAAGGATTGACTTCATTCACGGTGGATATGAGCAACGATGTAGGAATCGACAATTCATTAGCACTTGGCTCATAATACTCATCAAACATGGGATCAAACAATTTCTTTAAATCATCTTCGATGGAGGTACATATGGAGTTGCATGAGAAGAGTTTGGTACAAGGGATGAACCAATGGGACAGATTTTGAAGTGCGGGTCCCGAATCGGATTGTCTGGAGCCATTTGACCGGTCGGTTCATCGAACGTAACGTGAATTGTTTCTATGATATTACGGGTTCTCTTGTTGTAGATTCGGTAACCTTCTTGTTTGGTGCATAACCAACAAAACACCAATATCCGCTTTTGCTCTTAATTTACCTAAATCTTGATTGTCATTTGTTGGATAGCACAAAGCTCCAAACACACGAAGGTAGGAGAGATCGGGGTTTTCGTTTATGAACAAGTTCATATGGAGTTTTTCCATGAGAGGTGTGTATAAGGAACGATTTTGGGTAGTATGCATGGCAATGGCTTCAAACCATAGAAACATTGGAACCTTCGAATAAATAAGCATTGTTCTTGCGGCTTCTACAAGAGTTCGATTTCGCTCTTTCAACTACACCGCTCGCTGAGGAGTTCGTGGAACACTTCTTCGATGATGATTCCAACACTTTCATAAACCGAATTAAGTCTTTGTTGACAAACTCGTGCCATTGTGCTGCTCGAACAATTCGATCGTATTGTTGAGTCGAACCGAAGTCGTTTGATTAGTTTGATGATGACATCCGGAGTTTCATCCTTTGTCCTCAAAAACTTTACCCAAGTAAATCGAGTAGTCAACAACAACTACTAGAATGTATTTCTTCCCATTTATCGCTTGCACTCTCATTGGTCAAGACAAATCCATTTGAAGGGTATGAAGAACTTCCATTACGTAATTTGTGGGTTTTCGTTGTGGGCATATTTCGTGCTTTTACCCAATTGGCAAGTCAACAAAGATGATCTTTTCATATTTTAACTGGGTAAGCCTCGACAAGATCCTTTCGGAAAGGTTGTTTATGGTGCCAAGTTCAAGTGATTGAGACGACGATGCCATAACCAAGACTTTGTTTTAGAAGCCTTTGATAGCAAGCAGTTGGAGAGGACTTCGTCATGTCATCGATAGAGATGGTGTATAGGTTAGAACCTCGAGTACCTCTTAATAATTCTACACCATCAAGTTCTCTAACGAAGCAAGTATGTTTTCTAAAAGCCACTTCTAGATCGGAATCACGAATTGACCAACAGAGAACATATTGTGACCAAGACCTTCCACATAATATACCCATAAACTTGAAATCTGAGAAGAACTCAAATAGCCCAAATGAACTCGTGAGAATCAATTGCTACTGTAAACACTCTCCGACTATCTTTATCAACCCATATGTGGACAATTTGAAGTGACCACTTGAAGAAAACCCGATATACCAAACTTGAAACTCAAGTCGAATTCCACATTTGTATCTTAAGCTTGCACTTAATGATGGAAGAACAAAGGTCGATAATTTACGCCCAATAAAATCTCTAAGTACTCAATACTCAACCAAAGTATGAGACATTAACACCTCTTGTGATTATCCACAACGACATTTGTGTGTGTCATCGAGTAAAACTACGAACTCCTTAAAGTGATAGTTAATGTGTCTTCAACCATCCACCCCGATCACGGTAACTAGATAAGACAAGACTTCAACTCAAATTCTTAAGCCCAAGCAAGTTATCAAATAAGAACACGCCTTTGTGAAAGTCAACTTCAATCTCAAATAAGTCATAAATGATTAACTCCGAAGTAATCAACTTGTGTCAAATGCCCAACACGTGAATAAACATACAATCGGATGTATATTGATCCACTGAATGAACCGGAACAAATGATACCTCAACATTAATGCCTTCTTCCTAAAAGTATTCATGTAGAGACTGATCTGAAAGACTCACCAATAGTATCTTTGAGCGGATGAGGTAGTCATTTTCCTTAATGTTCATGTGGTTGATTAATAGAGTGCACAATAATCCATGAAGATTTGGCAAAGGGATACCAAAGAGCGGATCATTATACATGAACAGTAATCCGTGAAGATTTGGCAAAGAAGTACCAAAGAGCGGATCATTATTCATGAGTGCAACAACAATGATAGTCATTAACAACGCCTTGAGGAATAAATGGAGATTGGAAGTACTCATCAAACATATCTTGACATCCAAATATTCAAACATCCCAAACAATGAATCCCAGATATCCTTAGTAAGTGAAGCATTAGGCATTGAAGGAGAGTCATATGACCATAATTCAAGCATCCATCAACATGTAGTATATGCACTCTTCTCCCCCTCAAAAATTCATTCCGAAGTTGCCATTTTTGACTTGAACAAGTGAATAAGAATATACACCAATGAACGTAGATCCACTTGAAGGTTGAAAGAGCGTGGAAAACATGAAGCTTGTTGATGAAGAATGTCGATGAGAATGGTCATACACATGAAGATTTCTCTTATTTTGAAGATAAAGCGCCATCAAGCGTACACTTTTCTTTTCTTTCGAGGAACGGGGCCAAGTGTTATCCGCAGACGCCATAGTGTTGAAGAACGAGGCCCGAATCGATGCGAGCGGGCGTCGAGCGGTTGAATATCAAGGTTGAGTTACTTGAACCCGTGAATTATGAGATATCAATCCTTGTGTTATCCATACTTTAAACAGTCCATGTATTGAAGGATCAAGTATCCGCAATGAGTAAGGACTACCGCACTAACATCACAAGCTTGATTTCATATATATTGGTTAATGACATTAGTATCCAAACCCTTTGGAGGTTCACGGTCAACCTTGATTTTGTCATCGAAAATGACTTTCCGGTAGGAATCCACCTAAGTCCAAAGATCCTTAAACATTCTACCGATCGTATCCACTTATGGCAAGGTCTAGGATTGTAAGGCTTCTTATGCATAGTGGAAGACTTATCCTTGTTCCTAGTTTCCAAAGATTTAGCAGTTGGTATCCATCTAGGCGAAGTTTTTGTTTGCTTTGCTTCATAACATGTTGAACCTTCGTCACATTAGTAGTCTTAGTGGATTGTACCTTGGCATGTGAATTAGGAAAGTGTTTCTTATGTGGAAAAGACTCAGAATTTCTAGTTTTGTTTTCTACATGCTTAGCATTCTTATGCACGTAACTACTCTTAGATGTACGGCAATCCCTAGTCTTTTGAGTGTTCCTAGGTAGTGGTTTACAACTACTAGCAGTTCTTTGAAATCTCGTAGAACTCATCACCCTAGGTCTTGCACCAAAAATTCCGTCTTTTCGAATCTGTGCCTTTTTCCTAGCTTCTTCTAGATAATAGTTCTTCCACAAGTCATTTATATCATATGAATTATGGGTTTTAATGCTTGGTTTTGACACTGTTTTCGATCTAATCCTAGAGGTGTTGGGAGTAAAAGTAGCTGCATGTTGAGGTTTAGAGGAACTAGAAGCATGACTCTTAGGTAACACAGGTGAAGTGGTGGTTTGACAAAACTTGTTTCTCAAAAACTTGGGAGGCAAACCGTGTTTTTGAAAATTTTAGTCTTCGGATATAAACGCAGAGGTCGCCTAACAATGCACCGGTTTCTAATGGGTGAGAAACCGGTTTCCCAAGGTTGATGGTTTTGTAAACTTAGTGCTCACACTTTTCCCTACAGTTTTCCTAAGCTCATTCTTTAAGGCAAAGAATAGCGAAACTCTTATCCTCAAGTTGAGCTTTGAGTTCATCAATTTTTTCTATCAAAGAGTTTGTTTTTCCATTGACTTAGTTCTAGCTTCTTTGATGAGTCACTTAGTTCTATTTGATGCTTTCTCAAAGACTCATTTTCCTTAAGTAATTTAGCCACATAAATTGATTCATTATTTCTTGTTATAATAGCATCAATGTCTTGTGTATTCATGACTAAATTACTTTTCTCATTCAAGATGTAAATATGTTTCTTCGATTGTAAATGGTTGACTCTTTGTCTTGAATTTGAGCTTTCAAAGTGTTAATTTCAAAAGTTCACGAATTCGTGAAGTTCCGGTTTTACATGGTTTTTAAGTTGAAAACTTTCTTCTTTACTCGAATCGCAATTTCAAGTGAAATGCAATGTTTTCAAGATTTGAGAATTTGTTTGAAAGTTCATCAAAAGCCTTCTTATCAACCATATCTTTTGTTTTGAAACACTTAATCTCGGACTCACCTCGATGTAACATTTATGAAAGTCATGTTTAGCATCATGATCGGCTTGTTTAAGTACTTTAGCGGATGCACTATGTTGAACAAGAAGGGTACCTCATTACATGACACCGCTCAATTTCCGTCCGATATCCGCATCCACATTATGTGTAACAAGAGTCACCGGACATTTGGATGTATCAAGCTTATCCATCTCTCGAGCCCTCAGATTCGATGCCAACCGATCCATCATCCGGTGTTTTACCCGACTCATCATTATTTGTTGTCTCGGACATTTCGCATTCAAGAACACCCGATTCTTCAACGGATACATTACCCAACTTATCACAACAATCTCTCAATCGCACTGCACACTCATCCACTTTTTCATCCGTCTCGAGTAACTTTCTCAATATACTTCTCCACATTATCCATGAGATGGATAAGTGTCTCTATGAACACACTAATTTCCATTCCAGTGTGTTTCTTGAAAGACACTTCGGTCATGTCTTGATCATAATCGATGTGAATTCTACTTATGAATGACCGAAATTGGTTGTGGATCACTTGAAGTGCAAGACCGAACTACCCTTTTGAACGTTTCTTTATCAAGTTGTTGTTCTAATTTTTCTAAGTTCAATAGTAACGTTCCGTTAATGTGGATAAGTCTTGACGGAAAATGGCAATGCATGTTCGCTCCATTCTTATCGGTGTGAGTAACATGAGGTGTGAGTGAAGTAGATGATAAGGTTCAATGCTACTTTCCTTTTGCATGGCATTTTGTAGTCTAAACAGGTGCAATTCTCTTTCTTCAGACTCTGAACACGAAGATCTCACATCCTCATTGATTAATTCAAGCATCTTTAATCGTTCAGTGTAGCATTCATTATCATTGTTGTCCACAACATCATACAATTTAAGCACTTCTAAAATCACTGGGTCAGTAGAGTAAGACATGATGTGGTAGAATGCACGGGATTTTACAAGTCTATGATTTAAACCGAGAAATAGAATCTTTCGCGGGATTTTACTAAAATCA
Source organism: Chrysanthemum lavandulifolium (assembly GCA_022545495.1). Lineage (NCBI taxonomy): Eukaryota > Viridiplantae > Streptophyta > Magnoliopsida > Asterales > Asteraceae > Chrysanthemum > Chrysanthemum lavandulifolium. The sequence continues at coordinate 247,145,399 of CM040243.1, read as the reverse complement.
AGACCAAACCGTTAAGCAATGACCAATGGAATGTGTTAAGATGACTGATGAATCGACACAATGATAGACAATTGTGTGTTAGGTCTTATGATTGTTTGTGGGATAGGCATAGATGTTGTTTGGTTGTGATTTGGGTTGGTTGTTGTACGATTTTATGGAGAAATTTAGGTCTAAAAACTTAAAAGCTCAATAACTTCCTTTCGGAGAGGATTTGGGCCTCGAAAAATTCGTTTCATGACATCGTCATGAAACCTCACAATATTCATTTGTTAGGTCGCTTTTGATGTATTTCATTTAAAACGGAGTTACTGGATCAAAAGTTATGGCCGTTTGAAGTTTTGAAGTAAAAGTCAACTTTGGTCAAACCTCTTCTTGAAAAAATCACCAAGTCGCTATAACCTTGAGCTAAGTCGCTAAGCACCAAGTCGCTAAGAAGCAACTCGCTAAATCACCAAATCGCTAAGCACCAAGTCACTATACAGTCAAGTCGCTAAAGAGCAACTCGCTAAATCACCAAATCGCTAAGCACCAAGTCGCTACGGTCAAGTCGCTAAGCAAAGAACTCGCTAAGGTCCAAGTCGCTAAGAATACTAAGTCGCTAACAATTTGCACCGCAACTCGCTAACACATTCTCAAGCAAGTCGCTAACCTCACTAAGTCGCTAGCCGTAGTGGAGAATCCACTAACTTGTACTATTTGCTCGCTTGTCTCAAAAGACAAGTCGCTAGGACCAAGTCGCTACCACTTAAATCGCAACTCGCTACCAACTTACAAAGCAAGTCGCTACCAAGAATAACAATCCGTGGCTCAAGTCGCTAGCAAGAAAAACTCAAAACACCACTTTTCAATCCAAAACAACCCAACCACGATGATTCAAGCTTACCAAATCAAAACCCAAGCACATACAATGATTCTAAACACAAAAATACACCCAAGATTCAAACTTTAACACAAGAAATGATCCAAATGATGCAAAAAACCACTAAACTTTTTCAAACTCTAAAACCACCTAAAAGTCACTAGAAATACAAAGATATGTAAGAGATGATCAAACCATGGCTCTTGATACCAATTGTAAGATATTGGATTTCACATACACATCAAACCATAAAACAAAGTAGGCGTACAAGAGGTTTTTAGAGAGAAAGTTAGAGGTTTGGGAACTTAGTGAGAGAAAGAAAATCTTATTATGAGCTCCAACTCTACCTTGGAAGGTAGAGAGTATATAGTCTTACAATAAAACGCCACACAACGGGTCATGGATCGGGCATACGGGTGGGTAAAGACCCGTCCGTCCTCCATGGTGTTACTTAACTAAATACTACTTAGCTTAAAAGAACTACGACTCTGAGCTTTCTAACGATTACATATACTTGAGGTGACCGACTCTGTAATACCTGGAATTTCTAATTCCTAACAAGTTAAATTTTATGAAATGACGGGAAGGGAACGTTAAATTCAAATTCCCTTTATTTGCGTAATAATGTACTCCAAGTGTTTTGATCTTTTCAATTCGGGTCAAATTAGTGTTAGAGTAATAAAAACTCAATTGTAGGGATGTGCCTATAAATCCATATCATTTTGATGTTATCGTAGAGGATGGTAGAGTAAAAGTGTATGCAAAAAAAAAAAAAAAAAAAAAAAAAAAAATACGGGCTACCATCCTACATCTATCTTTAAATTTGTGTTTGTTTATTTCAATTTATCTAGAGTTTAGAGTGTTGAGTCTTGGCTTAGCAACGCCATTCTTCGCATGCTTGTAACATAAAGATTTTTGACTTGCCACCACTAAATCGCCTATCCCACCAAACCCTTTGTTTCCCTACCGTAAGCCTTACGTTACAACCCTTTAAAAGACCTCTTGGATAGTTTTTCCTAGGTGCTTACGCCAAAACGATGGAGGTTTGATCTAGTCTCAAGCCTATGGTAATCTATGTACTAGGACCGGTTAATGAGTGTTTATCTTCCATTTCCAACTTGTTATATTTCATATACACCGAGAGATGTGAGTATCCAAACACCCCATGTGAGGTGCTAGTATGTAATTTCCGTGCTTGTTATGACTTTTCGAGGCTTATATGTGTTGTGAATCGTTCTAAACAAATGCTTCATGACCCCTAACTTATAAATCAATTGGCTTAAAGCACATTTGCTTGAGGACAAGCAAATACCAAGTGTAGGGATATTTGATAAGGATTTAAAATGTACCTTTTGAGGGTCATTTAAGCCTTAATTGATCACTTTTGTATTCGTTATTACTTAATTTCGTTCCTTTTCACTTTTAGGTCTCTTAAAGGCAAATTGTTGGAATGACACTTATTCGGACGAAAAGGCGAATATACAAAGAAAATGGCCAAAGTCAAGAATCGAGACACTCAAGCTCATTGAATTGAAAGGGACGGCGGGTCTTATTTGTGACGCCTCGCGACACATCTTGTGACGACTTAGAGAGCAAATTGACATTTTCAAGTGACGATCGAGGTTTAAAAGAGTAGGGCGTCGCACTCGCACGGCCTAGATTTGGATCCAGACGGTGTCGAGATCAAGGCGGCGGCGTCACGGGCATAAGGTGACGCCACAGAGTTGACGTGGCCAAGACGAAACCCTAATGGCGGCGATTCGACGGCGTCCGATTAAAGAGTGACGCCGCAGCTTGTAACACTATATATAGAATCCAAATTTTTCAGTTTTAGAGAGGTAGTTTTGTTGAGTAAAAACTTAAACCGAACCAAGGCTGTCTTGTATAGTATTTTAGGGTTCCATACCCTATTTTACATCAAGATAAGTGTTTTACTTCATTGATTCAATTATGTCTTCAATTGATTGTGTGTATGCTTGCATGTTCTCCATGTCCAGCTAATTTACTTGTGTGTTTGCTTAGGTAATATGAAACCTAGTTATTAAATATTGATTGGTTGTCTCTTATCTTAATTGTGATTGAACTAGTATTGCGATAGGTCATTCGTTGTGCTATTAATGCTTGATTAATCTTTGTTGAACCTTAGCATATAGTTACTAGTGGAATTGTAGGCTAAACATCCAAAGAATACCTTAGTGTTAAGTTTATGAATCCTAGAGATTTCGTAGTCATTAACCTTTGGTAGCTTCAAAGAGTTAGGGATAAACGCATACCCTACGATCTTAGAAACACAACACGTTAAGAATAAGGACGTGACAATTCAACCATCAATAGGAGATAACTAGGGAGTAATAAAATCTAAGTAAACACATTTTTAACTATCATACGAGCACACAACAATAGACATTGATCTTTGTGACATCTCTATACGAAGCAAGCTCTCTGGATGAAGCAAGCTCTCATGGATTACAGAATTCATCTCAACGACATCTCTATACTTTGTGACAACAAAGGAGCCATTGATCTCAGCAAAAATCCCATCCAACATGCTCGAACGAAACATATTGAGATTCGCCATCACTTCCTTCGCGACAATGTTCAAAAAGGAAACATTTCAATTAAGAAAGTATCATTCGAAGATAACTTTGCCGACATCCTAACTAAACCTCTTAAAAGAGAACCATTTAATCTTCTTAGACTTGGGTTAGGATTAATGGAACCAAACATGTAGTTAAAATATAGCCTAAACCTTAGAATAACCAAAACAAAACAATTTAGCAAAATTCTGCTACAGTGCCCACGACACCAAACAACTACACGGACGGAACCAATCTTTTAGGTCCGTCTGGTTCGTGGTGCTAACAGTAGCAAAATTTTTAAATACAAAACATCTTCTTCTCCACAACGCACTTTACCAAAACGAACTACAAACATACCTAACTTATTATTAAGGTTTCTTCCCCTACTAATCACTGCAGAAAACATCATTGTAAGTATCCTAACTACATTACTTATCTTAATTCTGAGTCTAGGGTTCTAATTTATGCACAAAACCAATACATGGGGATTATGTATATTCTTGCACAAAACATGAACTTAATTGTTAAATTTCATAACTAATTACTGAAATTATGAACTACATTATCAAATTGCATAAACTAATCATGTTTCCCACTACTTAAAAGCTAATTACTATAAGACATTATCCTAATTAAACAAAAACCCCATGTCAAAATTTTGAAAAACTTCTCACTTTTAGGAAAACAATTTCTCATTGTTAATACAAATAGAAACGTTACTTTCATCACTTGCATAATGTCTCTTGAATACTAAAGGTAATGCATAACTAATATGCATTCCCGGGTATATTCAAATGAAGCCACATTGAATTAGGAGCGTTTGGGTTATCTCTTGCCTTTTGCCAAACACAACCAATAAAAACTATTTTATGCATAAAATGAGTCGAGATAACCGCAATCCAAATTGTTTTCATATAGGCACACACTAGAACAAAAACGCTAAGTTTTTTTTCGTTTTTACTAAAACTTATAAACTCTTGCTCATAGGAACAAACATGGTAGCCGCAAAATTTTACGATCACAAAGACACTCTTGATTACATCCCTTAACATCACAAAACCAAGCGCCTTACCAAAGAACAAGTTTAAATCTTTAAGAGTCTAGAGAAAAGGTATTTCCATGAGGGTAGGACCATTCATTCATCTTTTGTCGACGGAACAAATCTCCATCAAGAACTAGCCACTATCAACTTCGATTGTCTCCTTGACATCGATGAGCCAATTTTGCCCTAGGTTTGTCCTAGAATTCTATGCTAGTGTTGTTTCCTTCACAAATGAAGATGATAAAATGGCTCTCAAGTTTAAGATCAACCAAAATGATTACACTACTTCTCTCAACCAATTTGCTTAAGTGTTAGGAATTCCTTGCCGTGGTACTTGTCTTTACTCAGATAAGTGGTCACTCATTATCCTTGATGCTATTCATGACCGCTCTCTTCCCTACCAAACTCCTTTGGTAGACAAGGACGTCATTCGTGAGCACCTCTTTAATGATAGGGTAGCACCAACCGGTCTCACTTGAGCGGGAATAGAAGTCAACCGAGATCCATACGGTATGGAACTTAATGAGCTTAAGCCTCAATTCAAAAAGTGGGAGGAACTCCTTAGAGCCAATGTCATTAGCACCATAGGAAATAGATACCACATCAATGCTTTCCTTTGTTACATGCTCTATAGCTTGTCCACTCGTCAACCATTCAACTTGGCTTACTACATTGCTAGGAGAATGGTAGACATCCCTACTCAAGGTTCCATTGCTCTTCCATACGGGATGTTACTCACCCGTCTTTATAGAGCTTATGCACCTATTCCACCAAGTCCTAGAGGGTTAAAACTAGATTATTCTCTCATCCCTCACATATTTGTGCCCTTGAGTGATGAAAGAGTGTCCAAGACTAAGGCAAAGGGAAAAAGGCCAAAACCTCCAACTCCTTCATCATCATCATCATCATCATCAAATAGCTCCGAAGACGGTCTCCCTAACTCTAGTCTTCAACCTCATGAGTACTATGCTTCTCTTCCAGAGATTGATAACCAAACGAATGAGTTCTAGCAAACCAAGGGGATGTTCAAGTGCCTTGGAAGGATGATGACCAAGATTTATAAGAAGTTGGATAAGTGAGTTGAGGTTTAAGAGGGTGTTTGGAACAAGACAAGAAAAAATGTTGTATGATATTATTTATGTGTTTTCGCTTCGTAGGATGATAAAATAACTTCAAACATTGATGTATGCTAACCGTTTCATGTAGGGGATAACAAGGGTGTTATCAAATTTTACCCATTTTCACTTTTAAGTGAAAATCATTATCCCTTGTTGAAAATAGATGCTCCACTATGTTTATATATGCGTTATTTCTTGTTCCTAACTAGAAATAGTTATTTCCATATGATTTAAGAAAATTTTTAGGTTTCGAAAATTTTCTGACACAACTATTGACATAAACACCTTCATCAAGTGCTTTTAGACTAGTAATAGTAGTATTAAATCTTGCAAAAGCACTATCTACAAATTTGTCTTCAGGAATGACGAAATGTTCATATTGTTGAACAAGAAGACCGATCTTGTTATCTTTGATTTGATTTACCTTGATGAGTGACTAGCAAAGTTTTCCAAATATCCTTAGCCGTGTTACACATGAAAATTCTTTGAAATTCCTTTTTAGGTAAAGCATTATAAATAACCATTTTTGCTTCATCATTTTTAGCTAATTTCTTTTTAAGATTTTCATTTTGTTTTTCGTAAGGAACAACTTTATCTCTTCTTATTTCGGATTATGTTCAATAGTTTAAAGTCACATTCGGTAATAACATGTCAAAGATCAAGATCTTTTAATTTCACATAAGTTTTGAATCTTGTTTTCCAATAAATGAAGCTATAGGCTTCAAAAAGTGGTGATCTTTGAGTAGACTTTCCTTCTTGATATTTGTCAAAATCCATAGATCAATTCAAGTTTTAAAATACAATATATTTTAAAGAATCTTGGTTGACCTGTCTTTGATACCAATTGTAGAAACTGGAAGGGGAGGGGAGGGGAGTGGTTGGTTGAATAGTTTCACCGCTTTAATTACGCTTTAAAATATTTTCAAGTTTCTTTTAAAGACTTTTAGATTGGAAGTTTATGTGATATCAAAACGACAATATAAAAAGAATATAAATAATGATAACAAAAGTAAAGAGAAAGAATGATCAAACCAAGACACGGAGATTTATAGTGGTTCGACTACGAAGCTCTATCTTCGCCCTACTCCACTCCTCGAGTATCACACTCGAGAGTTTCACAAACACTATATCAGCAATCTCTCTTTAGGCGGAGCAAATCGTACACCTTCGCTTATACCAATTTACGACACTAAGCAGAATGTCGCGTCCTAATCTTTGCTAGAACCAATCTACACGCCAATGCACAACACTACACGACTTACACCTAATCCACTTGGACTTACACACAATCCAAGTCTACACACAACACTTCACGGACTTACACCTAGTCCAAATCAACACAATCGCCTTACGGACCAACACCAAGTCTGAATCTATGCATAACACAATTCCGTACTTACACATAATTTGGATCTACACATTCATACAAGAATCAAGATTGAGGAGAGAAATGTAATAAAGGTTATGTCGTGAATGTCTAGACCTCAACACTTCGTTTCTTGATTCGAATAAGGCGTTCTTCTCTTGCACTTCGGGGAGGATGGATGAGAACACTTGTAAACAAGTTACAACACGTTAATGTGATCAAATAAGATAGTTTTGAAAGTTTGAAGAAGACATAAAATTTTAGTGATCAAGAGGTGATTTTTTTCGTAGAATAGTGCAATATTTATAGGCAAAACAGGAGCGGAGTGCAGTATTTATAGGCACAACAGGAGCGGAGGACGGTCCCTTAAATGTGGACGGTCCCATATATATAATGGACCGTCGACCCATAAGGGACCGTCCCTAGTAGACACTCCTATTTTTATCCTTTAGTGATGAAATATTAATTTGGTGAAAATTTATCTGATTTGGGCGGGAAAATTCATATTCAAATATTTTCTTATGAATAAAACATTACTTTTAAATACAAAATTAATTTGTATAAGTTATTTGTAAAAACTTTTGTCACATTTATTAAAATGTAAGTTTTAGGAACAAAATAACTTATTTTGATCACTTAACTAAGTTGGTATATTGTTTGTACATACCTTAAGTGATGATGTAGTCGAAACAAACTTTCTCGGTTAAAAACTTATCAAGTATATTTCTACGTAACATGTTCTTATGTTTTGTGATCATCAAAACATATAGAGATAAAAAATATGCAAACAACGTTTTTGACATTATTTGTATTAATACGCACTTAATATTTATATTTATCATCATGAATTTATATGTGAACCTAAGATGTTACAAGTGTTGTATAGTAGACTTGTAACAAGATTAAGTTGACATATAATTGTCATGATTTACTTAAAAAGTTTTATCTTATTTACAAGAAGCATATGAATTCACCAACCTTTGTTTTGACACTTTTAGCATGTTGTTTCTCAGGTCAATAAGACATAACTTCGGCTTGTAGCATTTGAGTCACATGACATGTTTTGAAGGCTGGGATGCATTATATTCACCATTCGATAATATTTTTGAAAAACATTTATTTAATCTTATACTTTGGGACCTTTAGTTATAACAACGATATTATTTATCGAATGGTAACTTTTAAAACATCTCATTTAGAGTTCGTTTCTATGGCGAACTTTGTCTTGTAGATGTAGCACAGGTGATAATCGTCTTGTGCTCCGATATTTTGGGAGTGTAACAATAGATCTGGCCCTGATTCCATTATTTGTTGCATTCTCATTTTTTAATATTCAGTTGTAGCAAACGTGCCTTTAAGCAGGCCTGATTTTGGGGAGGGGCAGGCTGGGCCGGTGAAAAGGACCCCAAATTTTGAAAGAGCACTATTTTTTTTTAAAGCACAATGTATAGTATAACTAGGTACGTTTACAGCCGTGCATATGCACTGCCCGGGGCAGTTGATGTTTTAGAACATAACTAACATGAAGTGTTGTCCAAAGTGAAATAAACACATGCAGTTACAAGATCATGTTTAGCAATAGTTGTAATGTTTTTCGATAATAGCCAAGATCAAAATATTGTTGATAAGCTCATGCAATAAGTGAAACAGACACATGATTGATTTATATTAAGACTTCCAACATCGATATTGTGTTCCTGAAATGTGAAAAAGTGCTTATATCTAAGCAAACAATTTCAAAATCATTTTGCTCAATAGTTAGACAATAAATAAAATGCATGTACTTTAGTCTTACAAGCAATTACTGTACACTTTTAAGAGCTATTTACTTGCGTTTTATCCTTCTTGAATCACATTTGACAACTTGTCCATGTAACCACGGTAGCTGAAGTCGAACGGGTCTCTCCGGTCATCTTCTCCGACCACCTCTGCAATCCTGGTGATATCTGCACAAAGTCGACACACACACAAATCTTTCAGAATTCTGAGGCTGCACACAATGGGGAGGTGAACCGAAGAGGTTGAGTGCCGGTCGGCCTAGGTTGCCCCATTGTGGGGTGTTCGGTTGGCTTTGGTTGAGAGGGAAGAGGAGACGAACTAGTTTGGCTAGTCGACCGAATTCAAAGCAAGAAAAACTTCCCAAATTCCAACCGTTTGGATTAAGAAAAAAAAATCAGGTCACCACTGTGGCAACTAGTTCGTCGTCAGGTCGTCGGAGAGAGAAAGCTGATGTGGCAGGGTCGACCCAGGTCACCACTGTGCCTAGCCTGAAGGTTTATGAAAATCTATAAATGTAACAGAAAACACGTTTATAATTACAGATCCGCTCCTCTATATTTGGTTGACCGTCGTCACCAAGCTCCACAACTGATCCACCTCCACTCTCCAAGTATTATATTAATAAAGAGAGGAGAAAAAATACAACCCGACAGTACAAACGTAATAGAACCCAGAAAATGACCATGTTGAGCGAGTTCTTACCTATTTGCACTACAACAATTTGCGTCTTTATGTTCGTGCAAGAAGCTCCTTTGTAGCTCCACCCAGAAAAATGTACCTACCTTTTGAGTTGAGGATAAAAAAAAATAAAGCGGTAGAGAGAAGAGAAGGAAAAGCAAAGAAAGAAAACAAAAAACATACCTTTGTTAACTTCATTGGTGGAAGGATGAGATGAGAAGTTATAGACTCAAACGAGAGAGTTTAGAGTGTTGTGATTTGGTGGAGTGAAGAAGTGAATGAGATAATGAGAGGTATGGGCTATATGTTTGAATACGGAAGAGTCGAGAGTGAATTGGGGGAATGGTTGCGCACTATTGTGTCAGTGAAGAAAATCAAGCAAAAGAAAGAGAAGCTTGTGCAAGCAACAAATAGAAAAGGTAAATAATGAGCAACTATTACATGAGACGTGTCATTTTCTCTTATTTCTCAAAGCATACGTGTAACCTTCTTGTGTATTGATGTGGGCTTTTTGTGTCTCCATGCTTATTTGAGGCTTCCTTCTTATATTATAGGTAGATATAAAGCTTTTTTAAAAGCCCATGAGTTGGTGCGACTAGGGGTGTCATTGGCCGACCCGAACCAACCCGACCACCCAAGTCAATCGGGTTAGGTCAATCGGGTTCAAAATTATATTGGTCAACCCGAATCGACCAATTTAAACAAGATCGGGTTGGTATATATTTTAGCCTTGACCGACCCGAACCCGACTAACCTGGCTCAACAACACTTTTACTATGTAAAAACTCGGGTTGACCCCAAACCCGAATTGACCCGACCCGAGTTGACCCGAACCCGAATTGACCCGACCGAGTTGACCCAGTTCTAAACAAGGTCGGGTTCGAGATATATTTTTAAGGTTGACCGAGTTGACCGAACCCGACCGGCCAACTCGAATAACACCCCTAGGTGCGACATCCAAAATTGAGTAAGAATTTATTCAGATACATTACCCACATCAATGTGCAAACAATGGCAATAAAAATGAAAGCATACAATTGATCGATCGTCTACATTTATATAACGTTTTTCAATGATTCTTTTTGGTCTTAAAAGTAACTCTTTACCATTGTTGTTTTATTGTTATAGTATAATTGATTGACCATTGATGGACCTCATTATTATTTTCTTTTTAATAACAAAGTACTTTTACTATGAAAGATTTATTCTATATATTATACTAATATAAAGATGGGGAGAAGATTGTTGCTACATTAACACGCCTAACATTAATTCATCTCATATCAAAACGACAAAAATAGTTTTAAGGTTTAGTTATCCTGCAAACTAAGTCCTTTGTAAGCTTTCAAGATTAATTACTATCTATAGCAATTTGACAAAAATAGTCCTTAAGGTTTAAGTGTCCTTGCAAACTAAGTCCTTTGTAGCATTAATTAGTATGTATAGCCATTTAACGAAAATAGTCCCTAAGGTTTAATTGTCTTTGCAAACTAGGTCCTTCAAGGACTAACGATGTACCATAATTAAACTTTAAAGGACCGCTACATAAAAATATAATGAGTCACAACATCAAGAAGAACGCGACGGATCACCCGCCGTTCTACACTAATTTGCAAGACACTGGTCTGTTGAACTTAGTAGCTATGTAGATTTTGAGTTTTAGTTTGTGGTTTAAAGTTGAGTACTTGAGTAGATGATTAACAAATTACTCACTTCAATATATTGATTTCTATACCATTTTGTAGTATCGATGAACCTTTAAATCTATACATAAAATCTATTTGTGGTTATCGCCTGCGCCACCTAAACTCGGGCGAAACATATGGGATGGCGCTGCCTTTAAGGATGTAAATATATCGAACCGAAAGTTTATATGAATATGCTTTGTGTGGTATAAGCTTGACAAGTCTCTTGGGGAGGAGGGAGTGGTCTCGGGTAAGGATTCGGTACACTTACCCGAGCTAACACCGCCGCTTATCTTCGCACCTTAATCGGGTATGAATTTCGGTTTGGGAGCCGAGTGTTTTAAGGATGAAATTTTGGAACGTTGGTGGTTGTTTGTGTGTGTTTTGGTTGTTTGTGTGTGTTTTTCGTTTGTGTTTCGTGATAGTGTGATGTGTGTGTGTGTTTTTCGTTTGCGGTGGGAAGGAGGAAGACACATGTATATACATATGTATTAAAAAAAAAAAAAAAAAAAAAAAAAAAAAGAAGGTGGACCTCCGTCCACTTGGGTAGTGTTAGGGTAATTTTGAGTTGTGCTTTTATCGGATAGAGGTGATGCAAGACCACATGACAGCGACCACTCCTCCTCCCTTAACATTTTAGAGATCTCTTACTCGAAAAGGGCTTATACAAAAATACGGTATTTTGACCAATGAAATATAGTTATCCAGATATTAGAAAAAGTGTTTTGTAGGTTATCCCACCAATAGCCAACGATGGAATCTTTTCCTGATTGTGGGGCATTTTGTGTGCATTCTTTTTTTAGGTTATCCCCATCAGATATGTTTTCTAGTTTCGCAACCATGAACCAATAAAGAAAATGTGTTTTTATAACTAGTTGCCAACTTGGTCCATTCTTATTATTTAAATCAGATTTAAATATTTTGATTAATGTCATCCATCTTTATTTTTTGAACCAAGAAGATTGTTTTGTTTTATATTGAAAAGAAATTGTTAAAATTGGATTCGAGAAATAAACAAAGTAAGATAAACAACCAAGCAACATCATGAACAAAATAAGATTAAAAAAAAAAAAAAAAAAAAAAATTCCTCATTCACTTAATTAGCATCTATATTCGTTTCAGCAAAGAAAACGATATTATGCTGCAGGCATTTAGCATGAACTGATCTACCATTGCTTCCGGCGAAATTGATAAATGTATGTGTACACTCAAGAAAATTGACCTTATAAAAGGTGTCAATTTCTAAGGTGGTTCCCGGGAACCACCTTATTACACTGTAGGTCCGCCTCTGCTAGTGGTGGTGTTTATATTTTTGGTTGGGACGACCCTCAAAATCATGCGACATGTGTTCTTTTTCATGTTAACTATGAGAGAGGGCAATTTAATGGTCCAATAATTTACTTAATGATGATCTCACTATCTAACTTACTTCTATTTGATTGGTCTAACCTAACAAAAAAAACATTAGAGAATCCTAATCCTTCTGATAACTCGCTACAATATTATCGTTACAACAATAAATCATGCACTTACACATATTGCATTATGCGTATTTCATTGATCACGTTTGAATCGATATTTTGACAGGCAAAGGTGAGATCCGACACACAGGGCAAGTAGTATGAACCTTCAACCAAGTGTCTATACACTCGCGGTGAAACAAATGACCACATTTTGGTAACAACCGGATAACATCGTCTGCTTTATAATCCGTCAAACAAATAGAACAACCAGAACCATTAGTATTAATGTCACCTTTGTGAAGCATCATATCCTGGGAGTAAATAAACGCGGGGAACATCTTGAGGATGTCATCGTCAACGCCTCTAAAGACATTTCTAAACTGAGGATTGTCGTTGGCGTCTGGTGTTGATATCGACGAAGAGTGCATGCTACGGTTGCAGTACTTGTAAGAAGCGTACGAGAGCGTGATTAAGACTACGACGGTGGCGAAGGTGAGTCCGATAACATAGCTCATGCCTCCGTCTGTTTTTCCCGTGTCGCTCATATTGTGTGTGGGGAGGAATTCTCAACTTGGGTGGGTGGTTTTTTTTAACAACTTGGGTTTATTATATATACGTTTATCTGTACTTGACCATTTTATATATGTGGAAAGATAAGATCTATTGCTTGACCTTTCAAGTTAATCAAAAACCACAATGGTTTCCGAATTTAGAAACATAATTGTGTTTTTAATTGTGATTACCACATACATAGGGTTAATAGCTGGAGGGCCATTGAAGGACCCAGTCGAAAACCAAGTTGTTCACTGATTTAGTCAAGTGGAAAAAAATTAATAGATCAACTCACGAACCTATCAATTCCTATGAGACGGGTAGAGTATGTCGGTGGTTACAGCCCAGAAGCAGGGCAAAGATAATCAGTAGCAATGCAATACCACTAAGTGGTTATAGGATATCACTTGTAATCGTGTTGTCACTTTTCAAAGAAACTATTCAACCCTGTCATGAGTTACGAATATCTCTCGTGATAAGACCAAACGTTGTTATTGAATTACGCACAAATCAATAACCTCGCACATATAAGTGTTTAAGCTTTTCTGCTTGTTTCTCCTTGTATTTCACATCTATTCATGTTGATGATGTCCATCTCTATTTATAGTCGGGAACACTCACTCCTAGTCAATGGACTTTATGAGTAATTAACGGCCATTTAATCACCCATAATAAGCCTCCATTATCATAGGAATAGTGGTTACATGACCAATTAAACGTGGTCAAAGCGATCATAATGACCCACTGAATGAGTCAAAGTTTGTTATAAATTGAACACCGCAACACTACCAAGAGGAACCAATACACTACCAAGGGAATCAATACACTAGCAAGAGGAACCATCGCCACTACACCAGCGTAGTAACCAACACTACCAAGATTAACCACTATTGAGTCGTGGTGTTCGGGGACCCATGGGTGTACACTCCGCACCTCCCAACCAAAACCAAGTGTGAACTAATCCAACAAGTACACTAAATTTTCCAACAATCCTCCCAAATTTAGTTCACTTCTTTTGCATGAAAATCAAACATTAAGTAAAACATGTGCATAAACGAAAATATCCCGAGGATTGAATTTCCATCTTAGTAAATTACACGTTCAAATATTCGAGAATCGTGGTGTTCTAAGAATTGAACCTCCAACCCGTTTGAATACACGAAGATAAAATACACACAAGTTTTCAAACACTTAAACGCTCACGACACTTTACAAGCCATGTGTCCATATCCAAATTCATAAATGTTGTAAGAGCCAAAAGTCCAAAGCCCCTAAAGCAAAACTTCAACATTCACATAGGTGGTTCCTCTTTATTCATGCTTCTCGCCAAGCACTTTTTCAAAGAAAATTAACCATTAAGTAAAGACTTCATCCTCCTTTCCAGTGAGTTCGAGCACAACCTTGTATGTAAATAAAACATGTGCTCCGCTGCATGAATGTTGACTTTCCACATTGAACTCGGCCCTAAGTTTCCTCGGGAGGAGTTGGGTGTCTTAGCATTCGGTGACTAAGTTGGACTTAAACCCATCCCTTTAGCGCACTTTATAACCAAGTCTCTAGCCAAACCCTTCGTCAAGTTATCGCCTAAATTTTGTTGAGATCTAACAAACTATATAGATACCACCCCATTCATGATAAGCTCACGAATCATGCTATGTCCGACACCTAAGTGTCTAGACTTCCCATTATACATCGGCTATAAGCCTTTGCCAATGTAGTTGCACTATCACAACGGATAGAAATAGGTGCTATAGGTTTAGCCACAATGGAATATCAAGAAACAAGTTTTTCAACTATTCGACTTCTTTACCAAAGAAATGCTAAGGCCACAAATTCATATTCCATTGTTGAACCGGTGATGCAAGTTTGCTTCTTGGATGCCCAAGAAATCGCACCTCCACAAAGTAGAATACCCACCGTTGGTAGGCTAATTGTCTTGATGTTCTTGATCCAACTTGCATCGGTGTATCCTTCTAATATCAAGGATAACCAATATAAGAAAGACTATAATCCATAGTTCCCTTTAGATAGTTTAGTTAGTTTAGTATCCTCTGAATTACTTGCCAGTGATGAGCACTAGGATTATGATGCAGGTTTTACTGACCAGGTTTTAATATTTATAATTACTCGTTATACCTATGGTCTACCTTATTGCACTAACGGGCAGTGTACCCGATCGTGTGTAGTGTAGAATTTCAGTAAAACCGAGGTCGTCCCAAGAGCTATGTGTGCGGATTAATACTAAGTCTAGGTATCACAGATTTTAATATGATTTTGATATGGAATTAACTAATAAAGCAAATAAAGGCGAGGGATGTGATCAATAAAGGAGAGGGGTGCTAACCTAGTTACTCATCCTAATTAGTAGTGTTTACGTCTAATTACTTCCAATTACTTCAAGTGGTGTCAAAGTCGCTAGGACAGCATTTGGTCAGTTCGTCCTAACCTATCAACAAAGGGTCCCACTGGAGAAGTCTGGTGTCCCCTCATAAGTCTAGCTGTTCCTGGTCCCATAAGCCAAGTCATTAAGTACCGCTACATGCTAGATTCATAATAGTGAGTGCCCGGACGCTAGCATCTTAAACACTCAACCCCTACTTCTTAAGTTCATCCAAACGGTAGGTGATCAGTTGGTCAAATCGCACAAGTAGAAAGGGTCATCAGTTGGTCATATCTTACCATTCCCATCTCATTCTACTCACTTAGGGTCAGTTGGTCATATCTCCTAAGCAACTAGCCTCTACCGCCATTCAAAACTACCGAAACAAAGGTAACTACCAACAAACTATGCATGCATACACTTGGAAATAATTATACTGAAGCAATGTAAGCGCAAGCAAAACAATTAAGGAATCATAATGATAACATCAAATTAGCCTGATCTTTTATATATCAAATTCCCGTGTTTATGGCCTCATTTGCATTAATATGGTACTTAATTCTTTCATATTCGTTCATATTTGCATTTCAGGATAAATGAGGCGTTGGAGCGGAAAAGAAGTGATAAAAGGCCAAGTATATGTTCTGAAGATTGATTTACGAGGGCCTTTGGATTTTGTGTGAAGATTACGCCGTAACTAGCTAATAAGGTTACGACGTAAATATGAGCTTTGAAGGATACGGCGTAACCAATTCTTATGGTTACGTCGTAATTATTTTTATGAAGGTTTACACGTAACGTTGAAATTTAGTTACGCCCGTAGAGATTATTTCGAGGATAAGTATGAGATGAAGAAGGATTACTACGTAACTCGGATAATTAGTTCGCCGTAATTAATTACTTAGCGCAAAGTTTCGAGGTCCGAGTTTGAAGCGGCAAGTTAATATTTATTTTATTCACTTCGAGGACCAAGTATAAATATATCAAGAACGACGAGGGTGAAACCGTAAGTATTATTAAGGCTTTTGACTTAATTTGAATCAACACGCTACTTGTGGACTAAAAGTGTCAACCAAGTGCAATATAGTTTCAAGAAAATCAAAGGATGAGAAAAAGTACGAAATATAATGTTTATGGCGTAATTGCATATTTTGGTTACAGCGTAACTTAGTTACGACGTAATTGTTCGAAGTCGATTTTATTTGCACCGACTTTAGTTACGGTGTAATTAGTCCTTAAGGTTAAGCCGTAACCATGTCGGGGCCTATAAACACTGACCTTAACTGCATTTTTAGCATCTCTCTTCACCCTCTCCTGTGGATCGATTAGGCACCACTCTGTGGCATTTTCCAAAGATCAAAGCCGGTTTGAAGTAAGAATTCACCGCAATCATCATCATTATTAGCTCTACATCAAGTAATTTGTATCAAACATTATGTTCAATTCAATTCAATTTATGATTTATTCATTTTGTTGGTATAATTTATTATATGTTTGGCTAAGCACCCGGTGTCTTGGCCTAGTTATGATTCCTTAATTGTTTTGTTTACATTTATATTACTTTCTGTATAATTATTTCTAAGTGTATGCATGCTTAGTTTATTGGTAGCCACCCTGGTTCGATAGTTTTGAATGGCGGTAGAGGCCAATTGCCTAGGAGATATGACCAACCCGACCTAGGTGGCAATGGACCGAGACGGAAGGGTAAGATATGACCAATGACAACCCTTTCTACTTGTGCGATTTGACCAACCGATCACCTATCGTTTGGATGAACTTAAGAATGGGGGTGTAGTGTCTAAGTTCCTAACGGTCGGGCACTCACTATTTTGAATCTAGCATGTAGCGGTACTTAATGACTTGGCTAGTGGACCAAGAACAACGGGACTTATGACGGTGCTTTGATTTCTCACCTGGCGGCATCTTTGCCGATAGGTTAGGGCGAATTGACCAAATGTTGTCCTCTCGACTTTGACCCCACCTGAAGTAATTGGAAGTAATTAGACGTAGACATTACTAGCTAGGATGAATAACTAGGTTAGCACCACTCTCCTTCATTGATCACATCTCTTGCCTTTATCTGCTTTCTTGTCTTATTAGTTAATTTATTATTTCAATCTTAAAAGCAATTAAAATCGTGACATAGACTTAAGTTAATTTCCGATCCTCGTAGCTCTTGGACGACCTCGGCTTTACCATTTACTACACTACACGCGATCGTACACCGCCCATTAGTGCACTAGGGTAGACCATAGGTATAACGAGACACTATAAATATTAAGACACAGTCAAGAAACTCGCATCAAGTTTTTGGCGCCACGGGAGGTATTTAGGATTTTAATTTAAGTCTTTCTTTTATTTTATTTTGTTTTTAGTTTTCTTTTTTCTTCTTTTCGCTTTTGTTTGTTTTCATATTCCGGGATATGGAAGATTGATTTGACATGCTCACTATGGAAGAATATATTGCGTTGACTCGAGATAACCAAAGATCGGGCATAGTATGCCCGAATTGAATGATGACATCGATTTTGAGATCACCGCCGGTTCATGAGGAACTTAGACAAAAGCTTTTGCTGAACTAATGATGAAGATGCCCACCTGCATGTGCGAAGAGTATTGGAGATCACAGATCTTTTCCAAACTCCAAGAGTCACTCAAGATGCATTAATGCTTAGAGTGTTCCCAATTACACTCACTAGTGCAGCCAGAAGATGGATGAAGATGCTTCCTGCTGGGTTGATCAATACATGGAATCTTTTGGAGAAAGCATTTATTAGAAGATATTATCCTCCTTCAAAGATTGCCAAGAATATGGAAGAAATAAGGGGTTTCGGACAGAAGATGGATGAAACACTAGATGAAGCTTGGGAAAGATATAATGACCTTCTTTACGGATGCCCAACGCATGATATCGGCAACCATCGATGGTCCTTATTTTCTACAAAGGTTTAAACATCTCGTCCGCCTTAAATGCTCGACTCTCAAGGACCTATTCCTACAATGCCACTGCACAAGCCCTTAGATCAATTGAAATGATGGTGACCATTCACGAAATTGGTATGATTCGGCAACCACTTGGGCCATAAATAGCAACTTGGATGACATTGGCAACATCACCAAGCATCTTGATAGACTTGGATGTTATATGAATATGGTTAAGGAAGACATTCATGCTATACAAGAGCATTCTCTCCAAGAAGAACGCAAAGAATATGAGCAGGTCCGGTATATTGAGTCATTGGAAGAAGCCGTCAATAAATTCTCGGATAATCTAAAAAGGATGGACGACTCGAATGATGAATGGATTAGGAAATTCAAAGAAGGGGCGGACTTAAATTTAAAAAACCTTGACACCAAGAGGAAAAGTTTGGAGGCTAAGGTTGAAGAATTAAACCAAAAGGTCCTGGAAAGTAAAAAGAATGTGGTTGAAACTATCAAAGCAATGGTGGGAAGGATGAAAGAAGTCAACAACGAGCCGGTTCCTTATATCAGACCTTATGTCCCACCTATCCCATTTCCAGGACGTTTGAAGGTTGTTAGAGATGAAGAAACAAGCAATGATCAATTGAAGAAAATGGAAGCAAAGAACTTACAGAGTGATGAAGCAATGCCACAAGCTAATGAGGAATCAACCACAACACAAAACGGTATTACTTCTAACTCTTCTTTTATTCCTAACAATCTTGCTTGTTTTTCTATTCAAGATGCTGAAATCATGGATGAAATCGTGCAACCTATCACATCACCCGATAATGGTTATGTAGCTTCGGCTACTGAACCAATTCTAGTTGATCTTGCAAAGGAATTAGAAGACAAAATCTTGGACACCTCTGTGATAAACAAGGAGACATATGATCAGCCACATCACGAGGTGAACAAATCATCAATGCCATCAACTAAAACGGGTAAGGTATGGAGGGAAATGACATCTCCTTTCAGGTATGATCATAATTTATCATTTCCCCATCCCATTGCTAATTCACACCTTCATGGTGTTTATTGCTATTTTCACCCACACTTGATTTCAAGTGAGGGAATGAACACCCTTTTACGTCGTAAATAAGGGTGGAGTCAAGCTCGTGACTCGAACAAAAACAAGCGCTTCATGGGAGGCACCCCATGCCTATCTTTCTTTTCATTTTATTAGTAGAGTTGGGTTTGTGTTTTCTAACCATTTTGCGAGGAAACGAGGAAGTAATTCTCTTTGCGGTCGATTTGATCGACAGTTACAACGTAACTCATCTTAGTGATTCTGTTGTAACCAACTTTTTAGCAAGATAATTCTTGATGCATTAATAATTACGGCGTAATACCATCTCCGTGGTTCTGTAGTAACCACTCGCTTTTGACTTATGTCGGGTTTGCTAGTTACTGGCGTAACTCCCTCGTAAGAGTTACGACGTAATCTTCCTCTCGCTTTAATTCTTTCATTTTAAAACACAATAACCTTGTATTAGTATTTTAAATGAACTTTGTGGGTGTGTTCCCTGTAAACCCTCACAAGACTTCACTCGTCCACTTGGGACACCAAGTGGTTTAAAAGGCTTGTTGCATACGCTAAATGCGACCGTGATTCCTACGAAAGTGAGTTAGGTTTTTCATTTTCTTTTTATACTTGTTTTTTTTCTAGTATGATGCGTTTGGTTGTCTTAAGTGAATTCAGATTATTAAAGTTTGCTCGTGAATCTCACAGGGGGACACGTTTGTTCGTGCGTCTTCGATCACGCCGAGCAAATCCAGGGAGTTTTCTGTTCAATTCTAACCCTTATTATCTTTCATTTATATGCTTAAGTATGACCCAAGTGGAAGGGATTAGACATAGACACCGCTTGATTTTACTTGCCCTTATTTTCTAGTTTTGATGAAAAGTGTTTTATTAATTTTGACATGTTTTTCATTACTTAACTAGATTAATCTAGGTCGAGCACACCTACCCTATATTTCCATTGTGTGAGGATAAGCCTTCCGTTTTCCCTTATACATAATTCCATAAAATGAGTGTCTTGGGTGGTCGTAGTTGACTTTAGAACTTGGCCTTGCATATCTTTTGAGACCATTATCATGAGCATTACACTGAGGTAACTTGGTGTGATCGGTGAAGCTAGGATTTAAGGCAATTTTAGGATTAAACCCAAATAGCTCATATATGTATTGTGTATATTGACTTTTCGCATCGATTAGTCAATCGCCGTGTTAAACCCTGTTTGTTGCACTCACCATTAGTGCAAGATACCCCTAGATACACCCTTCAGAGCCTTTCCTTTCATTTTGTTCACCCTATATATGTTTCGTTACACCCATCGCCTAGCCTACCCTGTAGTTTCTTTATGTCCATGGTCCGTATTTGTTGGTTAATTTTGGTTCCACTAGTAAAAGTCGCGGGTTTTGAATAAAGGGTTGTGGAAGAAAATCGGGTTTAGATGATAGTTGATCTCAAGTGGGGGGATACTTTTTATGTTCGTATCGTTTATCCATGTATACCTTGTCTTGCATAAAAAAAAGTGAAAAAAAGCATGCAAGCAAGTATTTTATTTATAATTAGTGTTTTCGCCTTGTTCAACTGGCGCAAATTTTTACAAATTCGTTTTATCTTACGGATAAAATTAGAAACCCGAACATTTCTATCTCGCCTTTCAAATTTTAATCAATATTCGTACAATGGGGACATTGTACATTTCAAGTGGGGGGATGGGAGATAGAAATGGCCGATTTTGACACAAAAATATGTGCTAAATTGACCCAAATTTTAAAATTTCTTATATAGCACATTCTTTTTTCATTGATGATGAAGGCCGAGTTAATGCATCTTATTTGCCTAGATTATGGGTTTATGAGGCACCACATTACATTTCTTATGCATTAACTCGTGTATTGGATTATTGAAGACCCTCGACTCTTGACCCTCAATTTTGCTATGGGATTGAATGCGACTAGTGGTGGGGTATTTGTGGACTTAAGAATCTATTTGTTTCGTGTTTTTATTTACACCCATTTAAAATTTCCCATGTCTTATCCTACCCTTAGTCATGAATCGAGCTTAGGTGAGGAAGCGAGCAATCATTGGTGTCTTGGCCATGGATTTGGTCATGTATCATTGGTTTTGTCCCATTCGCCGTAGCTCGTTAGTAATGACAAAATAACCCCATAAGCCTATGTTGTGTCAACCCATTGCATTTTAGAATAGATGCATCTATAGACTCTAGTGGTGGAGATTAGTATCTTTGTCAAGCCTATGATAGAATACTCGCCATGACTGAGCAGTTGAGTGATCACCCTAAAATATTAAACACGTGAATTATGAGAGAGAGTGTGATTTCAATTCCCTTTTCGTGAGGTGTTCGGTTTGGAATTTTCTAGCTTAGGTGATTTTTAGACTCATAACTTCTAATTAATCCTGGGAGATATCTTTTTAAGAATTATTTAAAGGGTCTACTTGAGGACAAGTAGGATTCAAGTGAGGGGATATTTGATAACATCAAATTAGCCTGATCTTTTATATATCAAATTCCCGTGTTTATGGCCTCATTTGCATTAATATAGTACTTAATTCTTTCATATTCGTTCATATTTTCATTTCAAGATAAATGAGGCGTTGGAGCGGAAAAGAAGTGATAAAAGGCCAAGTATATGTTCTGAAGATTGATTTACGAGGGCCTTTGGATTTTGTGTGAAGATTATGCCGTAACTAGCTAATAAGGTTACGACGTAAATATGAGCTTTGAAGGATACGGCGTAACCAATTCTTATGGTTACGTCGTAATTATTTTTGTGAAGGTTACGACGTAACGTTGCAATTTAGTTACGCCGTAGAGATTATTTCGGAGGGATAAGTATGAGATGAAGAAGGATTACGGCGTAACTCGGATAATTAGTTACGCCATAATTAATTACTTGGGCGCAAAGTTTCGAGGTCCAGGGATTTGAAGCGGCAAGTTAATATTTATTTTATTCACTTCGAGGACCAAGTATAAATATATCAAGAACGACGAGGGGCTGAAACCGTAAGTATTATTAAGGCTTTTGGACTTAATTTGAATCAACACGCTACTTCAGGGACTAAAAGTGTCAACCAAGTGCAATATAGTTTCAAGAAAATCAAAGGATGAGAAAAAGTACGAAATATAATGTTTATGGCGTAATTGCATATTTTGGTTACGGCGTAACTTAGTTACGACGTAACTAAATATGTTAGTTACGACGTAATTGTTCGAAAGCCGATTTTATTTGCACCGACTTTAGTTACGGCGTAATTAGTCCTTAAGGTTACGTCGTAACCATGTCGGGGCCTATAAACACGACCCTAAATCGCATTTTTAGCATCTCTTCACCCTCTCCTGTGGGTCGATTAGGCACCACTCGGGGCATTTTCCAACGGTCCGAAGCCGGTTTGAAGGAAGAATTCACCGCAATCATCATCATTATTAGCTCTACATCAAGTAATTTGTATTAAACATTATGTTCAATTCAATTTATGATTTATTCATTTTTGTTGGTATATATTATTATATGTTTGGCTAAGCACCCTGGTGCTGGCCTAGTTATGATTCCTTAATTGTTTTGTTTACATTTATATTACTTTCGTATAATTATTTCTAAGTGTATGCATGCTTAGTTTATTGGTAGCCACCCTTGGTTCGGTAGTTTTGAATGGCGGTAGAGGCCAATTTCCTAGGAGATATGACCAACTGACCCTAGGTGAGCGGATCGAGACAGGAAGGTAAGATATGACCAACCTGACGACCCTTTCTACTTGTGCGATTTGACCAACCGATCACCTATCGTTTGGATGAACTTAAGAATTGGGGTGTAGTGTCTAAGTTCCTAACGGCGGGCACTCACTATTTTGAATCTAGCATGTAGCGGTACTTAATGACTCGGCTAGGGACCGGGAACAACAAGACTTATGACGGTGCTACCGATTTCTCTGTGGCGGCATCTTTGATGATAGGTTAGGCGAATTGACCAAATGTCGCCCTCTCGACTTTGACCCCACCAAGTAATTGAAGTAATTAAACGTAGACATTACTAGCTAGGGTGAATAACTAGGTTAGCACCACTCTCCTTCATTGTTCACATCTCTTGCCTTTATCTGCTTTCTTGTCTAATTAGTTAATTTATTATTTCAATCTTAAAAGCAATTAAAATCGTGACATAGACTTAAGTTAATTTCCGATCCTCGTAGCCTTTGGGACGACCTCGGCTTTACCATTTACTACACTACACGCGACCGGGTAAACTGCTCGTTAGTGCACTAGGGTAGACCATAGGTACAACGAGACACTATAAATATTAAGATCTGGTCAGTAAAACCTGCATCACATAACTAGGCCAGCACCTAGAGGTGCTTAGCCGCTCATATTAACTATAACAACCAATTCAATGTTTAACGTTACGGAATACATGAATTGAAAGTAAAGAAAAGATAAAAAGCTAATGCTTATCGTAGGGGACCGATTTCTCCTCGAGATAGCTCAGTATGCTCTCTAGATCCGCCTTGACTTCTTCTCACGTTCTCACGAATGTTGTGTGAAATGGGATGCTTTGAAATGCAGGAAATCGTGAGGTATTTATAGGCCAGATCTGGTTAAGGCGTAACTAATTATGAGAGTTACGTCGTAACATGCAATTCTTCGTATTTTGCACTAAAATGCTGGTTACGGCGTAACCTCTGGAAGGAGTTACGCCGTATCTTCAATAAATCTTGGTTACTCCGTAGTTGTTGCATGAGTTACGACGTAATTAGTTGCGGCGCGGAACCTCATTTGACCTAATATGGTTATGTCGTAATCTTGGATAGAGTTACGTCGTAATCTTCTGTTAAGTTGGTTTTCTGAGCCACGCTTTAGTTACGGCGTAATGTGAGAGAGGAGTTACGCCAGAATCGCTTCAAAATGAGCATACTATGATATATCTTCAATAAATCTCCAAATCCGCGTCTCTTTAGCTCCAATGCTCGTAATTTACCCGAAAGTGAAATATAATGGAAAACAAGCGTAAATCCATATAAATGATATAAATTACAAGCATTATCGGGGGAAATTGACACTTAATATTCAAGATAGTTTGATGTTATTAGATTACTAGTATACATGCTCAGTTTACCCACTGCAAAAGCAATATTAGGTCTTGTACAAGTCATGGCATACATCAGGCAACCAATTACCCTAGAATACTCAAGTTGAGATACAGCCTTGCCATTATTAGGCATCAACTTCTCACAAGTATCCATAGGTGTACTCACAGGAGCACAATCAAAGTGATTGAATTTCCTCGACACCTTCTCAATATAATGAGACCGAGATATAGAAATTCTTTTACTTTCATGTTTAATCCTTATACCAAGGATAACATCGCCTCCACCATGTCCTTCATGGAGAACCTTGATGACAAAAATTCCTTTGTCGTTAACTTGATTTTGGTCATGCAAAGATCAACATGTCATCAACATATAGACAAATGATGACTCCTTTACCGATTCATCAAATTTGCTATACACATTTGTCGACTTGGTTAAGAACATAACCACTAGACAAAACCACTTCATCAAATTTTTATGCCATTGCTTAGGTGTCTCGCTTTAGTCCATAAAGAGACTTAATCGCCATACACCTTGTTTTCATTGCCGTGAATGATGAAGCTCGAGATTGGTTCATATAAACCTCCTCATCCAATTCACCATTCAAGAAAGCTATTTTCACATCCATCCGATGAATAATCGATTGTGAATAGATGCCAAAGCAATCGATAGTCTTATGGTATCGATACGAGCCACATGGGCATAAGTATAAAAATAGTCTATCCCGACTTTTGTTTAAAGCCCTAAATGACTAGTCTAGCCTTGAAATTTTCAATAGTTTCATTTACCTTCGGTTCCTTTTGAAAATCCATTTGCAACCCAAAGGTTTGCAACTGTGTGGTAGATCAACTAACACCCAGTGTTGTTGCCCATGATGGAATCCATCTCATCATTGATTGCTTCTTTCCAGAAGCAATATCCTGGGACTTCATTGCTTCTTCAAATGTCTTGGGATCATCCTCAACAATGAAGCAATAGGAGTATTGGTCAGAGACCTCATCCCTAGTTCCTTCAACTAAATATAATTGAAACTCAGGTCTAAATGACTTTGGATTCCTGATCCTTTTGCTATTTCTAAGCATAGGTTCAGGTTGTTAAACCACAACCTCATCAGGGACCACTGATGATTCTTCATCAGGGACCTCTGATACACCAATGTCATGAGTTCCATTAGGAATCCTATGACTTGGTCTAGGGACTGATGATAATATATTCTCATCAAAGTTTGCATCCCTTGATTCAATTATGGAGTTAATTGAATCAGATTCATTAGGTTCAATAACTTAAAACCTAAAAGCCTTGGAATGCTCATCATATCCAAAAAAGATGCAATCAATGCCTCTTTCACCTAAAGTTTTAAGCTTTGGATCAGGGAGTTTCACAACAGGCCTACAACCCCAAACCTTGAGATAGTTCAGGTTTGGTTTCCTTTTAGTCCAGAGTTCATAAAGGGTAACCTTGTTTCTTTTGTTGGGAACCCTATTTAATAAATAAGCAAGTCATAACATAGCTTCACCCCTAACCCTTGACTCGATCTGAATAGGACAACATAGAATTAACCATATCCTTCAGTACCCTGTTTTTCCTTTCAGAAATACCATTTTGCTGAAGAGTATAGGGAGCAGTCGTTTCATGGATTATACCAACAAACTGAAAATACATAGTATCCATGTACTCACCTCCCCTATCAGTCCTTAATCTTTTAATAAGTGACCCAAGTTGCAATTCAACTTTAGTTTTAAATACTTTGAATTTATCTAATGCTTCATCCTTAATATGTAACAGATAGACATAACAAAACCTAGAAGCATCATCAATAAATGTCACAAAGTACTTCTTATTCCCCAAAGAGGGAGTGGCATGCAAATCACACAGTCATGTGTATTAGCTCCAAGAGCTTAGTTTCACGCTTAACACCACGAAAAGGTTTCTTAGTTATTTTGGTCAACATGCATGTTTTACACTTTTCGGTGTCCATGTCAAATCCTGAGATTAACCCATCCTTAGACATATCTTGCATCCTTTTATAGTATACATGGCCAAGTCTAGCATGCCATAGGGTAGAGTCAGTCAGGTCAGTGGTGGTCATAAAAGCTGAATTATCACATTCATTAACAATATTAAGCCTGAACATTTGGTTACATAAATAGCCAAAACCAATAAACACACCATGCTTAGATAGAACAAATTTATCAGATTTAATAACTTGTTTATATCCATGATTATTCAAAACACTACTTGAAACCAAGTTCTTCCTTATATCAGGAACATGAATAACATTAAACAAAATTACAATCTTTCCAGAACTAAACTTAAGATCTACACAACCATGACCATGCACCAAGGTCGTTGACTCATTTCCCATGTAAAGAATAGAACCATCATTCGGTGACTTATAAGTCTTGAACCGACTTCTATCTTTGCACACATGAACAAGAGCTCAGAATCAACCCACCACGCAACATCATCATCCTCGCACATAATAAGATTCGATACATATGTAACATAATAAATCGAAAAGACTTATTAAACATATTCGACCTTTCGGTGAGTTGGTAGAACCACCACTCCCCGAACCATTAGTGCATGATCCATTGGCTTTACCACCAACCTTAACACCTTTGCAATCCCTTTTAATGTGACCAGTTTTGCCACATTTCCAACAAGTAGGGGTTGCCTTCTTGTTAGGATCTGCCTTTGTGTTATCATGATGTTTACGTTTTCCTTTGTTGTCATTGTACCGGTGGAGTTGTTATGCTCCACCATATTGACAACGAGATGCACCGATAGATGCTACTCTTTGGCTTGTCATTATCACGCACCCGAGAGATTCCTCAATGTGCGGATGATCGCCCAACTCAACAAGAGTTAACTCCTCCTTCTTATGTTTTAAGGTATGCTTGAAATCTTTTCAAGAAGGGGAAAGTTTATCAATGACACAAGAGACTGAAATAGCCTCATTCATGTGCATATTGTGTTGTGTAAACCTTCCAAGTATACCAAGAAGTTCATTGTATTGTTCTATAACTGGTCTTAAATTAGTCATTTTGTAATTTGTGAAATTACTTAAAAGGAACTTCTTACTTGATGCATCCTCAACCATATATTTGGCATCCAAGGAATCCCATAGTTCTTTGGAAGATTCAAAATTCTGATAAATTTCAAAGAGTGAATTAGACATACCATTGAGAATTAAGCCTTTGCAAATGTAGTCATCATTCTCCCATTTGCTCCTCCTCCTTATCTGTTCCATAGTAGCATCATCCCCATCGTCAGGAATAGGTGTGGTAAGAACATAGACCACACTCATGCTTGACAGCAAGAAGTGCATCTTCTTCTGCCATCTCCTAAAGTCCACCCCTTCGAACTTGTCAAGCTTGGCAAAGTTTGATGCCATATGTTTCATTGCAGCAGCAGCCATTGATTATCACAAAATAGTTTACTTTGATTGTTGGTGGTTACAGCCCAGGAGCAGGGTAAAGATAATCAGTAGCAATGCAATACCACTAGGTGGTTACCGAATATCACTTGGAATCGTGTTATCACTTTCCAAAGTAAACTATTCGACCCTATGCATGGGTTACACAAATATTTACTTGGGATAAGACCAAATGTTTGTTATTGAATTAGGCACAAATCAATAACCCTTGCGCATATAAGTGTTTAAGCTTTCTGTTTGTTTCTCCTTGTATTTCACCTCTATTCATGCTGATGATGTCCATCTCTATTTATAGTAGAGAACACTCACTCCTAGTCAATGGACTTTATGATTAATTAACGGCCAATTAATCACCCATAATAAGCCTCCATTATCATAGGAATAGTAGTTACATGACCAATTAAACGTGGTCATAAAGCGGTCATATGACCACTTGAATGAGTCAAAGTCATACAAATTGAACACCGCAACACTACTAGTAGGAACCAATACACTACCAGTAGAACCAATACACTAGCAGAGGAACCATCGCCATTACACTAGCAGAGTAACCAACACTACCAAGATTAACCACTATTAATTCGGGGTGTTCGGGGACCTCATGGGTGTACACTCGTATCTCCTAACCCAAAACCGATGTGAACTAATCACACAAATGCACTAAATTTTTCAACAGAGTACAATCTAACAAAATGCATTAGTGTAACAAAAGCTCTAAATTTTTCTAACAAAATGCTTTAGTGTTAAACATATGTTATATTTACACTTCATGTGATACTTTTAGTATTGCTTTATAGAATCATATCTTACCATTTGACTAGGTAATTTAGGAAAAAATTAAGTAAAACCATTTAAAAGGAACTAGTTTTATAACTCGTGTACGTACGGGGTTTGGGCATATAGTATAACGAGTAATAATACTTCAATAACTTTGTTTTGAAGTTAATTAACGAGAATTCATAAAATTCATTATTTTGTAATGTTTTATATTTTCTATAAAACTATATTAAATTTTTAATACTTATACAATTATAATACCCGTGCATACCCAATTTTACATTATGTGTTAATATCGATTAATATTTTGTATAGATTCTTGTTACACGTAGGATTTGACTTTGTTTAACTGACATGTTGTTTAGGTTGATCTTGATTAAATTTAATTATTTATATCATATTCTAGACATTATAAGTGTTTAGTAGCATGTAATGACCTTGAAAAAATATGTATAGTTAATACGTAGAATCTCATCTATTTATTTTTATTTTATAATAACGTGTGAGGTCATTGCTTCATTTTGATATTTATATTCACGTTAATAATAATTTAAGCTGATTTTTAAACCTGTGCACGAGTTAAACTTATAAAGAGGACATGAGTTGTTAGCGAGTGCTGATAGT
Organism: Chrysanthemum lavandulifolium; assembly: GCA_022545495.1. NCBI lineage: Eukaryota > Viridiplantae > Streptophyta > Magnoliopsida > Asterales > Asteraceae > Chrysanthemum > Chrysanthemum lavandulifolium. The sequence goes on along the minus strand of CM040243.1, from coordinate 247,115,982 downwards.
TAAAAAAGAATACATTTTTTGGATATGCTTACTTAATCTCATAAAGAGTAATAATACGGGTCGTTCGTTTATGTACAATCTCGTATGTTTATTTACATGTCACAGTAAGTTGTGTTTTTCTTTTCATATTTATAATTTCGTGCAAATACTAATAATAATATTTCTAAATAACAACATATTGTTGTATTTTTAAATAACATATAAAAAATATATATATAAGGGCCTATTTATTAAATTTATAAAGTTATTAAAAAAACATGAAAACTGATAAGTATATTTTATTTAAAATTTATAAACTAAAGTTTTATTAATTAATCCAACTTTTTCTAAGTTTTTTTTTACAAAATTAACAAATATGTTTTCTAACACATTTTATGAATTAGACGAGAATTTAATAGTTTGACCAAACTGAGCTTCAATTTTTATTTTTATTAGCCAGTCACTCTGCTTGATTTGTTACGTGTCAAAATAAAGTAACCTGATTGGTCCAATTTTTTTTCAATAAGATTGTTTGGCAAAACTACTCTGAAATGATGTAATTATTTTATTATATATAAAGATTAAATTAATCATAATAATTTAAGCCAGTCAATTAGTAAATCCCTAGCTTGGTTTTTCCAATCCTCCCGCCCCTTCGAAGTCTCGGTTGAAACACAAACCAAAACAATTCCCATTGTTTTCCTTGGTTCTTGATTTTGTATTGATCATATCTTGTTGTTTATTGATCATACAATATTGTGGTATTGGACTAACAATTTCAAGGTTTCACTACAATTGTTGGAGTGTCTCTACATAGTAATTAACACACTTGAATTAAATTAACAAGTGTTTGTACTTGGGGTTTGAATTAAAGAACTGGTTTTAGGTTAGTGTTCCGGGTAACCAATTCACCAATGCCATTCGAAAGGTGCAAGTCTTTCCTTTTTGATTATGTCATTTATAATTATGGTCAATTATAAATTGCATGTTTTGAATAAATATGTTATAATTATTAGATTACTTGTGATTGATAACATGATGCATAAAGATCAATATAAATCGTGTCATTTATTTTTAATTATGCTTGCATGCTTCCGCCTATAATATGTTTATTGTAAATATATATTCGAACCCTAATTTGGCCTAATACACATCGTAATTGGCATCTAGAGTTAGGCTGAATGTGTCATGTTGATTATCACTCTTGTTGCAATATGTTTATATGGTTATTTTGGCAAAATTTAATTTGTTGGTCTTCTCCTTTTCTTGTTCTAGCCGCGACTCCAAAAGGACCCCGGGTTTTGGTCAAAATTTTGAATCTTATAAATTGTGACAATTAAATCTCTATTGACTTATATTAATCTTGATGTTTAAATAATTTGTCTATTTTATCCTTTTACGAGCTCATGTAAATCAAGTTAGGGTAATGTGGACAAGCTTGTTCACAAAAACACATCGATATCAGCTAAATCAATAATTGCTTGATTATTTTTCATCCTCACTTACTGAGAAATTCATTTTTTTTTCCACAAACTTACAAAATGAGTAACATTATTTTAGTAAAATAGTATCAAGTCAGAAATTTTAATTGTTTTTTTTGGATGCAAATGGCGAAAATTATATTAACTTCCAATGAAGGTACATCAAACTGTCAAAATCAGTTTGTTGTATGTGAGAAATTTTAATTGTTTACTTTCACATACAACATAATATAAACACCCTTTTTCAGCTTTACTTTCACATAACTTTAAATGGTATTTTTTATTTATTTATATTTTTTTTATTAACTAAAATTAACAAGGTTATAAATAGCGCGAGCTCGTGGTGTGCCGACATGACCAAACCTCACGCTTTAGCGGCCAAGACGAAGCTTGTTCGTTTATAAGACGTGACATAAGGTGGCACAAAACATGAAAATATTTCTATATTTATATCATATTTCATATATATTTAGTTTACAAAAAAACGTGACATAAAAAGTAGCGTGATGTCATGACCAAAGCTCACGCCTTTGCGCTACCAGAAGCGCGTTTTAAAACAATAAAAATTGATAAAACATGTGTGCAATATATAAAAATATTAAGGTGACAAAAAATATTGATAAGTCTATCATCAAGCTACAAAATACTACACATATTATCAAGGCAACCGAAATTTTATCGAAAGTATGCACCACCGTCCACCGCCATCAGCTTATGTATGAGAGCACACGTTTTCAAAGCAAAACTCGAAAATATTTTCAGTCACAATTTTAAGTCAGGTTTGATTTTAAAGTCTTTTCTTGAAACGATTGTAATTATTTTTTTAGTATATATAATCTTGATGAAAAATATATGAATGGATTGTGTTTCAAATGTAAGTTCATCAGATACTTTTCATCAAGATTATATAACACTTAAAAAAAATTACAACAAATCGAGAAAAGAAAAACAAACCTGACTTAAAATTCGGACTTATGAAAGAAAATGATCAAACGTCAGCTTGATGGTTTAAGTTACTAAATTAAGTTGAAGGTTTCAACAAGACAGTTTGGCCGAGTGGTCTAAGGCGCCAGATTTAGGCTCTGGTCCGAAAGGGCGTGGGTTCAAATCCACAGCTGTCACATTCTTTTATTTATTTTTCAACCTTCATTTATATATTTTATTTAATTTATTTTTTGCTTAAACAAAAGCGAATCGCATATATACCCATTAAAACTACATATTTACATATATACCAAATCACGCTTAAATCAGATCAGACATCACGCATCAAACACTGCGACATGGAAATACGCAGTTTTAAGTTTTAATGGTATATACGCAATTCTCCTAAACAAAATAATACTACACCGACTCAAACCCAGAAAACACATACAAAAACCACCCAACCAATCATTCTTCCAATTTTTGTTACGTTTTCAGAATCTGATCAATTTAAACCCTAACCCTAAACCACAACAACAACATATTCAATCATAAAATAACAACTTATAAAAAACCCCCAATTTTACAAACCCTAACCCTAACCCTAAAATCAAATCATGCTCCTATCACCAGGCCACTCCCCACGGGGTTTCTCCACCCCATCTCCGTCACCAGCACCGTCATCTTCTCACACACCGTCACTTAACGCCGTTAACTCAAACCCTCAAAACCCTAGGAAACGAAACTCATCATCAACAGTGCTTGATGAAGACACATATGTAGCAGCAATTGAGAAAATAATCGAACGTGATTACTTTCCTGACATTCCTAAGCTTCGCGACCGGTTAGATTTGCTCGAAGCGTCTCGAACGGGCGATCCGATGCTTATTCGCGACGCGCAGTTGAAGATTATCGAACGGCGGTCTGGGAAAACTGCGGGTAGTGATACGGCAGGTAAGTTTCGCACGCCTGGGTCCACTTTTTTTAGAAATAGTGTCTCCTTAGGGTTTGATCAAACACCTGTTGAAAATGTAAATGTCGATAAGGAGAAGAGTTCGGTTGATGAGAATGCTGATAATATGGATGAGTTAACGTTGGACGCGTTTTTTAGACGGTATACGAGTGAGGATAACGAGAGTTTTAGTAAACTGATTGAGAAGGTTAATAAGAGGAAGAAGGAGAGGTATGGGTTTTTGTTGGATGGGGAGAATCGTGGGACGGGTGGTTTGATTGAGGATGTGAAGAAGGATAGGATTACGGATGGGTATGGGACGTCGGATCAGCCTTTGGCGACTTTGGAGAGCTGGAAGTATACCGCGAAGAATTTGTTGATGTATCATCCGGCGGATAGAGGTGAGGTAGCGTTGACGAATGATGAGTTGGCGAATAGGATTAATGGGATGACTAAGGAGATTAGTAAGACGAATACGAGGTTTCATGGGAAGGTGAGTGATTATAGGGTAGAGAGGATGATGAGCTTCGGTGATTTATAATCCGGTTGCTGGTGGGACGCCTGTTCCGTGGTCTTTGTCGGATAGGGATGGGGATAAGGGAAGAAGTATGATTTGGAGGAAATGAAGAAGACGCCTAATCCGTTTTATGTTGAGTCGCATAAGAAAGCGGATAATGGGTATAGTTTTGTGAAGACGCCGTCGCCTGCACCAGGTGTGGATGAGTCGCCGTTTATTACGTGGGGTGAGATTGAAGGGACACCATTGAGATTGGAAGATGAAGATACTCCTATTGATATTGGTGGCAGTGGAAACGGGCCTCATTTTAATATCCCTCTTCCACCTTCACGGGATTTAAAGGCTCATTCTTTGTCAAGAGACGCTTCTCGGAAACTGAGGGATCGGTCGCTGATGTTTCAGAAACCGCCATTGCATTCTCCGGCTAGAAGTGGTAGTGCTAGTCCTAGTGCGCGGACACTTTCACCTGCTGCACAGAAGTTCGTTAGAAATGCTATCGCCAAGTCTTCTCGTTCGGCTACTGTTGATGAATCGCTTCGTGCAAGTTATCGTGGGTCGAGTCCTGGATTAGCTACACCAAAACCTGGAAGGAGTACATCGAGGTTGGCAAGAGATGGTAGCGTGAGTTTGAGGTCGCCATCTGTAGGGGACGGCTCTAATCCTCCTTGGTAATTGTATGTATTTGACTTTACTTTGAGCTTTCAGTAATGTTCTTGTTATTGAAGGGTATAATGTTTGGGCTCACAGGGTCGTCCTGTAGGTTTACACACGCTTGATATATGATCTGTTTCTGGATCTGCTTTATCTAAGTATAGACTTGTGTGATATGTTAACTTCTGTTTCATCGCTTTTATTTTGCTGTATCTTATTTTAACCCAGGCATCTGTCTTTTCTTCACATCCCATTAGTGTAACCTTCTGATAATAATTTACCTTCTGCTGTGGAATTTTCATTAGTTTACAAGTGACATAAGTTGAAATTGTGTTTGAGACTTTGAGGCGACTTGTTTAGATAGTAGAAGCCTTTGTGTATAATTATAGCTAAGATTGTTCCATGAGCTTTTTTTAATCATCAAAACATGATATAGACTACAATAACTTCCAAGTTACCCTGCAATATTGTTAAATGCTTTCAAGTTTCACCTTCAGAGCTTGTGCCTACTTATGTTTTTTGTATTGCAACATGAACATCTTGTCTCAAACTGTTAACTTGCTTTTTCCTGGTGGCTCAAAGAGGTGGTTGTATTTCTGACACATTTTTATGAACAAGTTGATTTGGTCTATGTTGTATCTCTGTAGTAGGTAAAATAAAATAATAGTAAAATAGGATAATTTTTATAAACATTTTTCTGTAATTATGTTTTAATTAAGGCAATTTAGTTGTGTATTTTTCAATTTAAACTAGCTGGATTAAATGATTAATATCTACTTGAGACTTAGTTTTCATTCGGTTTCGTAAACTTGTTAACTGCGAAAATTTGTGTTTTTGAGGTCATAAAATGACAGGTCGCATGAGTTAAAGGTCAACATTTGTCAGGGAGGGATCTTATTCTCCTTTGTAACTGTATGTACTTGACTTCACTTTGAACTCTCAACAAAGCTTTCATCATAGTATTATTTTGAATGACATAATGTTTGGATTCATACGGTCATGTAGGGTTACATATGAATGATAAATGGTCTGCTCTATTATACTATTACAAGGCATATTTGAAATATTGAGCCCTCTCAAGTAATATGATTCCTTATGCTCCACCCCTTGGATTGTCTTATTTTAGCTCATTATATACATTTGTCTTGAATATTCGCAGCTTTCCATCTGATTTGGGATTTTAGGAGTTTAAAATAAATTACACATTTTAAGATTACTTTTGGCGGCTTTTGGAAATGACAATTGGTGTGCTTATAATGACTTTTTGTACCAAACACGGCAGACTATCTTGTTTAGACAGCAGAAGCCTTAGTGTATCAATAAGAACGTTCCACATAATTTATTTCAATCACGAATACATGATATGCTGTAGGCAGTGTTGTAAGAAGCGGCCTAGGCGCTAGGCGGCTACATACCTTAGCGATTTGAAGCAAATCGGCCAGGTCAAAAGTCGGTCAACCATCCGCCTAGGCGGGTCAAATAGGCTAAATCGGCCTAGGCGGACGACATGGTCAATGCTCGTGGACAGTGGTCAACAATGGTCAACTGTAGGCATCCTGTACAAGTTTGAGCGGACTCAAGTTTACCTAGTTTCTTTTTTTTTTTACTGCAACAAGAACCATACCTTTTGTCTCATACTAAGGGTATGGTTCTTTTCAAATAGAGAAATGATATATGCTCCTACTAATCTTCTTACTTATCCTCCTACTGCCACACGTTAATCATCGAACAGTGAATAAGAAAGTGGGCCTGTGTACTTACTTATGAATGATTTATTTGGCCTTTGCTCTATCTATTGCGACCCAATATGCCTTCTCAATGGCAGAAGAGGAAGCGTGTCAGATGGATTGTAAGGCAGAAAAATTGTATTTGTAATCCATGCAGCCCTTCTAAATGGCTTTATGCATAAAATGTATATTGCAAATCATACTTGTCACAAAAATCATGCAAAAAATAAAAAGCTTGGACAAAATGTGTTTTTACTCAACCCAGCTAGACACAATTTGACGTGTAATGGAACTGTTTTGACGGGTTTTGATTCTGATTGAAATCTCTGAATTATGTATTTACATTAGAATTGGTCTTATTTTGGTTTTATGAGCTTGTTGACTGAGACAAGTTGTGCTGTTTGAGAATTGGCTCAAGATGTATTCCCCTCCTTAACGCTGATTTGTGTCTTTAATGATGAGCTATCCACATACATGGAATAGATTTGCTATGACCAGGAAAATGTAACTAAAACCACTAGGCAACTAGCAGCAGTTTGTTGTGAGCAAAAACATTGTATGAAGAACTGTTTTGCTGGTAATTCATACCATTCCAGTTTGTTGTGAGCAAAAATCATTGTATGAGGAACCGTTTTGCGGTAATTCATACCACACTCCTTCAGTTTCTGCCCTGGATGCCAAAATCTATGTTCAAATAGAATGTCAGACTTGAGGACGTGTTTTGATGTTTTTACTTGGTTTTAGGTCAGGATGCACTGTAACGTTTAACTTTGGCTTTGATTAGGCATTGTATTGAGGTATCTTTGGCTTTGATCCTTCTTTGTAGCATTCTTGAGGTATCTTTGGCTTTGATCCTTCTTTGTAGGCATTGTATTGAGGTATCTTTGGCTTTGATCCTTCTTTGTAGCATTCATGCAGGAAAAGAAACCATAAGGCTTCACATGGGTTCATTAATGGTGAACCTTTGATGGGTGTTGGATTTTCCAATTTCATGGTTGTCATTGAAAAGTTTGCTTTAGTCATGATTGAAATGTGTTTAAAATAAAGTCTTCTAATTGCTTTTACTTAAAAGGAATCCGATACACCTTTTCTTATGTTATTCTACAAGTAAAATATCACATGCTTGGAGATGGATTCAAAGCTAAGTTGGATTTGTGACCCACACGATACTTGTGATAGAGGCAGAGTCTTAATAGAACTCTCAACCATTAGATTATTCTTTTGTAATGTTTTGTGATTAGATGTCTCGTAAGCATATTGGTCGTTTTTAATGTGATTCACGTCATGTCCCGATACTTGATTCAATGTAGGTATGGTATCGCTTTTTGATAGAAACATTTAATGTGCGCAATTGGGGTGGTACAAATACAATGGGTGTCGTGTGATTTCTACTTTGCTTTATTTTTCTCCTATGTTAGAGGGAGTCCTGGAAGGAACTCGTAACCACAAAGATTTTTTCGCTTGTGATATTCTGTGATTGGGGTGTCTTTTTCGCAGATTTGGGGTCGTTTTTATTATGATTCTTGTGATATGCAATCAAGATATTTGATTTTATGTATAGCGTGACAGCAGTTTGCTTAACTAACAACATTTAATGGTGTGCAAATTGGGCACTATTGTCACATGAGCTTTGCTTTGCTTTGCTTTTTCTTCCTGGATTCCTCTTTTATGATTTTGACAACTGTTTTTTCACCGGTGTAAATGGAATTGAATGAAGGTTGATGGGATTTTAAAGACAATGGGGCAAATTATTTTTAAAATATCATTTCATAATTATATATCACTAGCGAAGTGATCCGCACGCGATCCATGGCAGTGCACTATATGATTAAATATTTCGATGAATAAATGTTATTTGTTTTGAATTCTAGATTTGATTTATGTTTTGAAGTTTTAATTAGAATGTATATTATGGTTGAATGGTTGTATATTTTGGTGAAAGTGTGTTTTAATAGTGTATTAATTGTATTTGTTTGAGTAGTGTGTTTTTTTAGTTTTATTTGTGCTGTAAATACTTGTAAATTATGCTTATTTACTTGTATTTTTGGTAAAAAACTATTTTTAGTTTATTCATGTGTGGAAGCTTAATCATATTGTACTTTGTGGTTAAAAAGTTGTATTTTTGGATGAAGGGGTGTCTTTAATAGTGTATTAATTGTATTATATGAGTAGTGTGTTTTTTAGTTTATTATGTGTGCTTTAAATACTTGTAAATAATGCTTATAAGTAGGGCTGTAAATGAACCGGACAAACACGAACGGAGTCTTGTTCATGTTCGTTTATTTAATTTTAACCGGACAAACAAACGAACACGAACGCTTAAATTGACGAAATTTCTTGTTCATGTTCGTTTATTAAGAAAATGAGTTGTTCATGTTCGTTTATGTTCATTCATTAAGACACTAAACTAACGCTAAACCAACATAAACGATCGAACATAAATGAACATAGACAAACAATCATAAACTTTATTAAATTATGCATCTAATATTGTTTTATAAGTGTTGTTTTGTTTAAACAAACTCATTTAAAAATTATACAACTTAAAGATTTGACATACGAACATAAATTAATAAATGAACATAAACGAACGCATAATAGGACGTTCATGAACATAAATAAACGGACTTGACTTTTGTTCATGTTCGTACATTTAACTGAACGATCGTAAAATATTGTTAATGTTTGTTCATTTAATAAATAAACGAACATAAACGAAATTTTTACCGAACCGTTCATGTAATGTTCACTGAACGTTCAGTTCGTTTACAGCCCTAACTTTCTTCATTATAAGAGCATCCACAACGAACATTTTAAATAGGTTTATAACATGTCAAATTATTAATTTATAAACTATAAACCTATTATCATTGTGTATAAACCTTTTATAATTATATCAAATATTCAAAAATAACACATGCATTAAATTATGAAAAGGTATAGGATTTTAGACCTCTTTATGCCATATCGATATAAACCACAAGTTCACTATGTTTGAAATAAAAAATAAATCTTTTCATAGCTTTTAGATTTTTTAAACTTTATAATGAATGACTTAAGTAGTATAGGTATAGATAATTATTTAATGTTGTTTTACTCTGGTGTGAAAGCTATGCCCATATTTCTATTTTGTTTGTTTTTCACTTCAAAGTTCAGACAACTTGGCAAAAAGATCCACACAAAGCAAAGAATAAAAGAAGTTTCAATGTTGACTTCAATTCGAAACACATCTAATAACAAAATTTGGTTAGTCCTTATCGTTTAAAGATTCTTGCTCAATAATATCAGCATGTGGATTTTTTTGTGGAACTTTGATGTGGATCTAGTATTCCTCTAAATAAAAAGGTTAAGGCAGCCAACAATTTTATTTATTTTTTTGAACTAAAAGATAAGCAACAATTAAGAGCATAAGTCATCACACACGTTTTTTTTGTGTGTATATATATAGCCACAGCCCATTACAACTCATATTTCCTTCTTTCTTTCATGCAAATCCTTCTTTTAAACCCTTAACAAAAATCAAGGTCCCTGAACAAATCTCTTCCTCATTTCTCTTCAGGTAACTATCAATTTTTTATTTGGTTTCAACTTATTACTGAATATTTACAGTTTAAATATTATAACTTTGATGTATTAGCTTGACTATTCTATACTTATTCATTGTGATTGCTATAGTAAAGGATTTGTATTCGTAAATAGTTGTTAACGTACGTTGTATATGCAAGACATGTTGAGTTACTCAAGATGATGAACATGTGGAGTGCTTGAATTTGCGTAATTTAGATAATTTTGTTTTTTGAGCATTTAAATTTTGATCATATCTAATCGTCGTTTAATCAGTATAGATAGGTTAAGGGTAATTGGAGACGTCAAGACTCCAGAATCTTCCTTGTTATAGTAGTTTTAATTACTTGAAGGGCAGATGATTAGTAAAGTGGTTTATGTTTTTGCTATAAATTGTAAAAACAGGATTCATAATATTAGTAATCTGTAAAATTATGGGTCAATCTTTTGTGTGAAAGCTTAAGGTGTAAGAACCTAAGTATGCTAGTGTTGTTTTTTGTTTTCTGCTTGTTAGATTTTGCTGCGTTTAGTTACTGTGTCACTTTCTTGTTAAATTGTTTGATCCTGAAAATTTAATCGGTTTACTAAGCTTTAGGAAACCATGTTCTTATGAGTTATGACAAACTGATATCTCACATGAATGTTTTCGGATTTTACCTTTGGATCATATAATTTTTATCTATATTGCGGTTGCTAATGGTAAAACCAATTAACTATCAAGTTCAACTTTTTTCCGGTTTATCCCATAGCTTTTTTGTAGTGGTTCTGCTCCTTTTACTTTTTAGAGGTCATTCCTATGTGGTTATTCTATGATGGCATAAATCATCTAGAGATTACACTAAAAGATAAAATTGGTTAGACGTAACATCAAGAAGTTGAGGGCCGGGGCTAAACTTTATTTATTTCATTTACATTCTCAGGTTCAGGATAAATTTTTTAATACAATGCCATCTGTACATCCTGAGACATCAGATCAAGACAGAGAACCATTTGTCGAAATCGACCCATCAGGAAGATTCGGTCGTTACAGCGACCTCTTAGGCACTGGTGCAGTAAAAAAGGTCTACAGAGGATTCGACCAAGTAGAAGGAAGGGATATTGCTTGGAACCAAGTAAAACTAAGGAACTTTAGTGACGACCCATCTGTTCTCAAAAGACTATTATCAGAGGTTGAACTGCTACAATCACTCAATAATGAAAACATCATTGTTCTCTATAGTTCCTGGAGGGATGTCCAACATAGTACACTGAATTTTATTACTGAGGCATGTGCATCTGGTAATTTGAGGGATTACAGGAAAAAGCATAGAAGGGTGTCGCTTAAGGCGATGAAGAATTGGTCAAGACAAATTTTGAGGGGGCTGGAGTACCTTCATACTCATGACCCGTGTATCATTCATAGGGATCTTAATTGCAGTAACATCTTCATCAATGGGAATATTGGAAAGGTAACTATATATGTTTTCTGATCCTAAATTGTATAATGGTTTTTGTATCACGTTAAGGTTTAGCGTGCCCGTCATTTATAATGTTATTGGACTAAGCTTAACCTATTTTAGGGGGTGTTTGGCATTGGAGTTTGAAAGTGACTTGTTTAATTAGCCTTAAATAATCACTTATGAATTACTTTTATTTTGCAACCATTCCTAAACTAATCACCCTTTCAACTTAAAGTCTATAGAATCAAGCTGCATGCTAGTCGTACACGTTTACTGACTTTCAATGTCATGAACAGGTTAAGATCGGTGACTTGGGTCTAGCAGCAGTGGTAGGGAAGAACCACGCGGCTCATACGTTACTAGGAACACCAGAGTACATGGCTCCAGAACTCTATGAAGAGGATTACAATGAATTGGTTGACATTTACTCATTTGGGATGTGTTTGCTTGAAATGGCTACAATGGAGATACCCTACAGCGAGTGTAACAGCATTGCTATGATATACAGAATGGTTACAAAGGGTGAGATGCCTCGGGCTTTCAACAAAGTAAGTGATCCCGAAGTAAAAGCATTCATTGAAAGATGTATTGGTCAACCACGTGCAAGGCCTTCTGCATCTGATCTTTTGAAAGACCCGTTTCTTGTGGAGATTAACAGTGAAGAAAGTGATGGTTGTGCCTAAACTGTATAACATATAGTCTTGATTCTTGAACAAGTTTCTTATGTCTTACCTTATAATGTCATATTAGGTGTATATGTGAATATTGTGTTTATTGATTTTGTTAATTGGAGTTTTATGTTCAAGTAGATGTTGCATGTTGATGACGTAAAAGAAAAAGATTTAGAATAGTTTGAAGTTATAATGTTTGGTTGCGTTTACTGAAAAATAGTTACAACGCTAATCTCCAAAATACAAATCATCATCATTTACTGAAAAATAGTGTAATTTTTGTAGTGTATGGTTTGTTTTATTTCCGATCATCACAGCTTATGAGTTTTATGATATAGCCTAATTCATAAGCTTAGTCAACCACCCTTTAGTTTCATGTCCGAAATTACCACCCCGAATACCATATAATAAAATGACAAAGAAAAGTCAATTAGAAGTTTTACTGTTCTGTTACGCTAATCATCTGAACTAATCCAAATCTTTCGCGTATAAAAACCTGCGAAATTATAATTGAAACCATAAGCTAAAGCCAAATTTTATCGAGTAAGTTTCAAGTCCAGATATGTACGTAGCCTGATATCTTTCCCACTACAAGAGCTTTCCTGAAGCTCTTTATTCACCTCCTGAAGGTCCGAACTCAGGTTACTTGGTAATCCAAGATGAAGAGTCTGAAACGTACTCTGTGTTTTGGACTGTGCAAGAATCGGCATCTTGCAAAATTGCCATTTGATGTGGGCTCAAGCGTTGAGGAACGGGCCATCATGTATGTGGAGGCCCAAGATCGTGTGAGAAAAGGGGTCTCACTAAAATCAGCATAATTTGGGCTACGGGGCTTCGTTTCAGGCCCATGACGAGTCAAATCGAAGCTTGGATCTTTCGGGCCCAAAATGCTCTATTATATAAGTTATTTGCATTTTTATTTTTTTCCCTAGTTTTGTTAGACTCTGTTTTTGAGCTAGTTTTTAGCCCGTTTGTCTTTTGAGGCTCATTTCGACTTTGTATAGCTATTTAGTAAGTGTATTGCCATAGTGGCTGAGCAGTTTCAAGAAATACAAAAAGTCTAGACAATTTGCTAAGAATTATCTTAGTAGTCAGTATTCGATTGTATCAACGATTGTTAGAAGAATTGATTCTAGTATTCGTGTTGTGTTTCTCATTTTTAGTCTACATCACCATTTCCCCAAAATAAAACTTTGACTATACGTTCGTCAAGGTCAACATCAAAATGGTACTTACAATGAAGTTGCCTTTTGTCCAGTCCTAAATCAAACCATTGTCCTCGAACAAATACTATGTCATAAAAGCACATGGCTCAAAGACAAAATTACATGTTTGGTCCCTATAGTTTACCTCAAATAACAGATTTAGTCTTTAAGTCATTTTAATTACATTACACATACCTATTTTTGAAACATGTTGCCCATTTAGTCCCTATTATGGGAAATAGGGACTATCCGTGTAATAAAAATAATTATATGATGATCCCTATTTTTTTAAATAGGGACTAAATGGCAACAAGTTTCAAAAATAAATACGTGTGACGTAATTAAAACGATTTAGGGATTAAACCTGTTATTTGGAGTAAATCATAGGGACCAAACATGTAATTATTTCGGACTCAAATAAAGGGTACGTCTAACTGAAATGGTATTTTCACTAAAAAAAAAAGTTTTCTTGAATAGTTTTATTTTGATAGTTCCCTTAATGAACTTTATATTAGCATAACTTGTGTATATATCACTAGTTATAATACCTGCGTATGCGCGAGTTTTTATATATCGTGTTTTTAAGAATCGGTTACTAATTTATTTTTTTACATTAGACAAAAATATTTTTAAAATCATTCTCGTTTTTTACTAAGTTTTTTTCTTTATACTTTTGACACTTAAACTTTTATGTTTATTTTTTTTTCTTGACTATATATAAGAACGTTTTTTTTTAACTATCGCAAAATCCGGAATTTTTGAGTTTTTTAATAAATATTTTAAAATAAAAATAATAATAAATAAATAAAATATTACCAACTAAGGTATGAATTATTTTTTTTGAAATGAAAAATTTCCTACTAAAGATTTTGTTTTATTATATAAAATATTAGTATTAAATACAGTATCTGACAATAAAATATGTATAAGATTTATATATATTTTTATGGATAAGGATCCTCTCATGTTCATTTGAACATGAGAGGTAATGTTGTGTTTGTTGAGATTGTACATTGCCTTTAAAATAAAATAGATGTTTTATAATAATGACAATGTACAATCAGTTAAAACATAACATTACTTCTCATGTTCAAATGAACATGAGAGGATCTTTATCCTATTTTTATTATTCATGACATTATATAAAGTACAACGTAACAATAGAAACCCTAGATAAATCTTATGAAGCTAAACCTACAAACGTGTAGTGACCTACAATCTATCATCTATCTCTTTTATATATAGTTTGACTAACCTATACTCATCAACAAAGCATTGCTTTTATTGACATAATGGTTTTTTCTTCTTCTTAATCTAGCTTTGTTTAATGTTTATTTAGTTTTTTAATCTAATACGAGCTTTCGTGATGTCGTCGTTCAGATTGCGAGGGGTATTAGACGATATATACGGGGTTTTTATCAATCTAACAATTGTTTTTTGATGAAACACACTGACTTGTGTAATATAGGGCATGGACCGTATCAACCTCTAAATACTCAGTAGATCTGTTTCTTGATTATCGACTCAATCTGTTTCTTGATTATCGACTCAATCTATCTCTATGGAATCAAATAGGTTAATTCAGATGAAAATAAACCCAGATGAAAAAAAATCAAAGAATACAATATCTACGTATACACCAATATGAGGCATAAAATGGAAGGGCATAAGATAGTTGTACAAGAGTCAAGACTCTTGATTTACAGGCACTACCATCACTCCTATCCCTGTTGGTCTCGATAAGAAATTGGTCCATCAAAAGATCAGATGCATAAGGCTTTACTCGTGGTTGGCCAATACATCAGAGTAACAACATTTTGAAGCTAAAAGTTAATACAAAAAAATAAAAATAAATAAATAAATAAATTTGGTATTGACCATATATACATAGGATCTCGCCGAAATATGGGAACTTGGGAAGCCATGTCCGCATGGGTGCATGATAAAGACAATAAAAGGCTACAGTAAGTATCCTTTTTAGGAAATACCTTCATATTCTTAATTGTTGGTTTCAACAAGAAACGGGTACGTGCTGTCAAGAAGGTATATAGGGGATTCGATGAGGTAGTAGAAGGCATGGATGTGGTGTGGAACCAAATCAAACTAAAGGACTTCGACCCATCCGTCCTCAGGAGATTGCCCTCGGAAATAACACTATTACAGACAACATCATAGTTTCTTACAATTTCTGGATAAATACCAAACATGGTACACTGAATTTTATCATGGAGGCATGTGTATCGGGTAATCTGAGGGATTATGATAGTAGTCAAAGTGTAAGTGTGAAGTGTTGGCACTTGAGGTGCATGTGTGTGTTTTTAATCACACGCATGAGGTGCACGCGAGTCTTTCCACACAACTCACATAACCACTTTTGGCGCCATTTTCCTTCTTTAAATAGCTGTTATGTTATCATTCTTAGCTAGCTTGAATTTGTAAACTCTTTCTCTCAACTTCTCAATGTAACAAATCATCTTGTAGTTAATATGTTGTAACTGGTTTAACTACTTCCACCATTAATAATATCAAGCATTCCGATTCTCATTCTAGTTCATTGAGTATCCAAACTTGTATGTTGCCTCTTAACAATTCTTACTGAATTCTAAAAGTGTGTCTATCAATTGGTATCAAAACCCTTTCCTGGCTCTATATCATCACCAAATATCATTTATACTGCTCAGTTTTCCTGTCAAATTCCAACGAAGGTTTTTATTTTTCGATCAAGAAATTGAATAAATCAAGAATACTACACTGGTATTATGATTCTAATCAACTGTACTACTCTGGTACATTGATTAATCGTGTACTATCCGTTCAGAAACACGACTACTTGTAAAGTATTCATCACAATCACAAGAGCAACGCATAAATGCTTAAATCCTCTGCTTTTGGTTGAATGATCAGCTTTGTCTGACTTGAGGGTAGCCAAGAAACGGTTAAAAGTTGTTAGTTATTGCTCGGCTGAAGGGAAGAGAGTGATAACTAGTAACAAACTCAATCAACATCAAGAATAGTACACGTGGCATACAAGTTCCATCAATGGCACCATCCACAAGAAGTGTGAACACTGGAAGTGAAGGAATTGATCTTAATGTCACGAACTATCTGGATAATGCACTTGATGAAATAAGGCAATCTTTGGTCAATCTTACAAACACAATCACAACCATGGGTACACATCACAATCAGTTAGTGAATCCTGGTATGGGAAGGCAAGCAAATTAGTACAACATAATGGCCAAACTGGAATTTCCAAAGTTTTAAGGAGATGATGTGAGGAGTTGGGTATTGAAGTGTGATCAGTTCTTCCTCATTAACAACACCCCAGATGATGAGAAGGTAAAAATTGTATCTGTACATTTGAGTGAAAAAGCTTTACTTTGGCATAGGAAGTTTATGTGAATTATTGGGGATAATGTGGGTTGGGAAATGTATAAGACTGGTATTATTCAAAGGTTTGGGTCAAATAATGAAGATCCAATGGCTGCTCTTAAGAATGCAAAGTATGAAAAGAGTGCTAAAGAATATCAAGATCTGTTTGATACACTTTTGTGTAGAGTAGACATAAGTCAAGAGCATGCTGTGAGTTTGTACTTGGGGGGATTGCCACCTGAACTGGAAGTGTCTGTGAGAATGTTCAGACCTAGAACACTAGCTGATGCATATAATTTGACAAATTTGCAAGAAGCAACTTTAGAGGCTATTAAGAAAAAGAACAGATCTTTTTTGGGTCAAAATGTGGGAAGATTTGGGTATAATAATAATGTAGGAGGAAGTAACAAACCACCATTGTTAGCTTTGCCTATTTCCAATAATAAGTTTAACCCAAACACCCCAGTTAGAGCCCCAATGAGAAAACAATTAACTCAACAAGAATATGAGGAGAAGAGAGCTAAGAACATGTGTTTCTGCTGTAATAAGATGTATGTTCCTGGCCATAAATGTGAAGGGTAGTTATTCTCCTTAGTTATGTTAGGAGAGGATGAAGAGATTGATGAGGAGTTTATGGATCCACACGAACAGTTGGTAGAAACAGTTCAAGAATTGCCACCCCACATATCTTTGAATGCCTTCACTGGTGTGAGCTCTTATAAGATTTTGAGGATAGTTGGAATTGTAGCTAACAAGTATAGGCTGCATATTTTAGTGATTCAGGATCCACTCACAAATTTCTTGACATTAATGTGGCAAAAAGAATGGGATGCAAAATTGGATAGACTAACCCACTAAAGGTTTCCGTGGCTGGTGGAAGACAACTCATAAGTGTCAGTGAATGCAAGAATTTTGCTTGGAAAATAAAAGGGGAAACTTTTGTTAATGATGTCATGCTTTTACCTTTGGGAGGATGTGAAATGGTTCTTGGCATTCAGTGGTTGGAAACTTTGGGTAACATTAAATGTAATTTTAGAGAATTGAAGATGGAGTTTGTGTACAATAAGAAGAAAATGTTGCTTAGAGGAACCACTAAACCACCAGTACAATGGGTTAAAGGTAGGAAACAAGTGAAAGCTATGGAACATAAAACACCATCTGAGGTAATGATGATGAGTGTTTATCCAAACACTGGTTTGGAATTATGGTCAGTTGAGAAAACAGAACCAAAGAAAATGGCACCAGAATTTCAAACAATGCTTGATGCTTTCACATATGTTTTTGAAGTACCTATAACATTACCTCCATACAGAACTCATGATCACAAAATTCCTCTGATGGATGGAACTGCTCCAGTCAACATTAGGCCATATAGGCATCCTCCTGCACAGAAAGATGCCATTGAGGCAATGGTGAAGGAATTACTTGAAGCTGGAGTGATTAAACACAGTCAAAGTCTATTTGCCTCACCTGTGGTTATGGTAAAAAAGAAAGACAATACTTGGAGAATGTGTGTGGATTATAGACAGCTCAACAAGCACACCATCAAAGACAAGTTTCCTATTTCTATCATTGAAGAAATGATAGATGAATTACATGGATCAACTATTTTTTCTAAACTAGATTTGAGATATGGTCAGGATGTATGAGGATGATGTGGCAAAGACAGCTTTCAAAACTCATGAGGGACATTATGAATTTTTGGTCATGCCATTTGGCTTTAACTAATGCTCCTTCAACCTTCCAAGCTTTGATGAATGAAGTTTTCAAGCCATTCCTAAGGAAGTTCACTTTGGTATTCTTTGATGACATACTGATTTATAGCAAAAGCTTGGAAGACCATATCCAACACTTGACTCAAATTTTACAAACTATGAGAAACCATAGCTTATGTGCTAAAATGAGTAAGTGTATGTTTGGCACAAGTCAAGTGGAGTACTTAGGCCATGTCATCTCAGCCCACGGAGTAGCTACTGATGCAACTAAGATCCAAGCTATGGCAGATTGGCCACAACCAAAGAACATCAAACAGTTAAGGGGATTTTTGGGATTGACAGGCTATTATAGAAAGTTCATCAGAAATTATGCTATCTTGAGTAGACCCTTGACTCAATTGTTAAAGAAGAATGGGTACATATGGGATGCAGAGGCTCAACAAGCATTTGAAGCACTTAAGCAGGCAATGATTAAGGCACCAGTATTGGTACATTGTAGTAAAAAAAAAAACCCTTATTTAAATGGTAATTTTCTCATTCAAAACTCGTAAGAAACAACTTTTTATCGTTCAAAGCCCAAACAAAGCATTTGAATGTGAGCTCTGAGTATTCAGAATTTATATAACCAAACTACATGCTAAATAAGTGCTACGTGATTACTGACTTTCGCGTACTGTCATGAACATGTTAAGATCGGCGACTTGGGTTTAGCAGCAGTGGTGGAGAAGAACCACATAGCCCATACGTTACTAGGAACACCATAGTACATGATATGCAACTTCTGTTTCGCGACATGTAAAGCAGAAATCATGTACTTCCCTAATTCTGAAGCGCACATGGATCTTTGGTCAAAAAGGCTCAAGCTATCTTGATGTAAATTTAACTTATCTTGGATGGAAAAGGGTATTTGCAGAATCGTCTTCAAAATCTAAAATCTCTTCATTATCAAAATTCGTTGAGTGGTGATCGTCCTGTGAAAATGTGATATCTGAATTCCCCGACTTGTTAGCTTTCTGTGGATTATGTTGATCAAACATCTTCTTTAGTTGCTTTGTTTGTTCTTCTATCCTCAATTGTAAGTTCCTTTGAATCTGAAAATAAGAACCAATGTTAGACTTAATATTATAGAAGTTAAACCATAAGGGTATTTTAGTATGTTTTATATATTGTATGTAGGGGTGGCAAGTCGGGTCGGGTTCGGGTTGGCGGGTCAGAAAATCCCAACCCAAACCTGACCCATTTAAATCATCGGGTCAGATATGTCAACCCTAACCTGTTTAGACATAACCCGAACCTAACCCATTTAACCCGTATATATACTTGGGTTGGCGGGTTAAATATGTTACACGGGTTGAATATGTTAAGCGGGTTGAATCGGTTCAGCGGGTTTCGGGTTGACCCATTTAACCCTTTTTATATACAAAAGTTGGCACATTACACGAGTTAAACAGGTTATTGGGTAGACTCGTTTAACACATTTAATCCGCATAATAAAATATAAATAATTTTGAGTTTATGAAAAAAATCTTAAACGGGTTGGCGGGTCGACCCGCTTATTTTATTCTCAACCCGAACCTGACCTATTTCGTAAACGGGTTAGATAGGTCGACACAAACCTGACTCGAAATCTACTTAGCAAAACCCGAACCTGTTAATTTTCGTGTCGGTTTCAGGTCGGGTTTCGTGTCGGGTCAGAAATTGCCACCCCTAATTGTATGTTTGTGTAAAAAGACTGTAAACAGACTTCGATTATGGGCTGAGTCAAAAAGGGTCGTTTAGGTTGTTAGGGTATAACGGTTAAGTTAGGTTGTGTCGTTTATAGAATCGGTATAACATTCACATGGTACCGATTCATGATGTATAAAGGGTCAAGAGTCTGTAAACAATGTAAATTCATTCCATATCAATTCAATATACAATTGCATTGTTAGTATATTATTGTTTTCTGCAAGTTTATACATTATATTCTGTTGTTATCTCACTGTCCCAAACACCCTGTTACTTTTCAGTCGAAATCAAAACCACACACTATGTGTTAGGAAATTTGGATCACAGTAATCTGAGAGTCGTGTAAACACTTTCAGATTGAAGTATTTCGGTGGTTCTACCGAAATCTTAAATCGGATAAAACTCAGATTTAGAAACGAGAATATGTTTTTGTAAGTTATGAAACCGAACCAGGACAATGCATAATAACGTCATACAAGTGTGCACTCCGCACAACCCCGACTTGTTGAACATTTATCACGATTACACATTGGGCACCTAAGTCAATTCATTACACTTAAATAATATCGGTCATGCAAAATCACCAACACTATGTCGAATTACAAAGGCATGTTAGAGAGGAATTGGCTTCGATACGACCCTGTGCAACAACCAAATTGTTTTCAGCTAGTCAAACTTTGACTTTTGAGATCAATGGTTCAATTTTTTACTTTGAAATTAACATCTAAAAAAACTTGAAAACTAAACTAAAGTTTTACCTCTAGTTGCTCATGAAGTTGCCTCTGTACAGCAAGTTGCATTTGAAGAGCGTCCTTAAATTGCATACCACTACTGAAAACATCAATGTTTCAGATAACAGCTGTAAGTTTATGTCGATTGTCGAAAGGGAAAGAATCCTTATTTAAGACAGAAACTGTAAACACATACATTGAATTTTCAATCTGAGGTATGGTATGGATACTAGTGCTCTTCTCCAAATTTCCTATAAACAACACAAACGCGATCATGATGCATTCTGAAGAGTAAAACGCATTTCAAACAATAATGATTTAATATAGTTATTGTACCTTTTTCTGATACTGGCAAGTATTTGGCCATTCTGTATTTCTGGAAAAAAAAAAAAAAAAAAAAAAAAAAAACATTTTCTGATTTAATATCTAATAAACTTGTTCCCTAAGAAGCTGGATGTGTTAATCGGTACCTGTAAATGACTTTTCACTTGAAAGATTGTTAACCCGTCAGAGCACATCAGTTTCAGTATTGCCTTTGGCGTCGCCTCTAGAAAGTATTCAGGAAATAAAACAGCTTAATGGAAATTTAGATCAAGCGTAAAGGATAGATTGTAAAGGGTATATGGTAAAATAGTCTTTACACTAAAAGACGTACTTTCAGCACCACCTAAGCTACGCACACAATCCTCAAACCGGTCATGTAAATCTTGAGTCCATTTGAGTCGTGTTTTACTTGACACAACAGTTCCAGAATTTTTATAGCCCGCAGAAACTTGCCCCGAGGTCGGTCTAGAATGACTGAATCGCTCCTGTCCACAAACAAAAACATTAGTTCTGTCATAAAGAATAGAAACAATAAAGATAAACCAAAAGATCACGAAAAAAAACTTACACCACTATAATGATTTCCATTGTAACAAATAGAGGGTTGTGATCCTCTACATCCGGAAACATCAGATTTATCGGGTGATTTTCTCTTTAGATTCCTCATCTGCTCGCTTTCTGATGGGATACCAATCTTGACCGATCTATTGTACGAACTGAGGTACCCATTTTCATGAGGACATGCACAATTATCTAATATTATCTGGGGTTGAGAAGAAAAATCTGTATCTTCATTAGAAGATTGATCAACGCTATTTCGTATAGAGCCCAAGTATCGTTCAATCGCTAAAAGTGCAGAATCTGGTGATCCGATCTGTTCCATGACCCCTTTACTACAAGATGGAGTTTCTTGTCTATAAGATATCATGTGTTGATAGTGATCTTCTTGTTCTATCTGGCGAATTATTTGAGTAGGACAAATGGTTATGCCAACTGATAAGGGATGTTGTTGTACACCAAAATATTCATTCTTACTGTCAAAAAGGTATTTTTCGAATCAAAACATGTGGCGCTTTTGAATTTTTTTAAGAATTCTGTCACGATTCGTGTAAGAACACAAAAAATATCAAGTATAATGATGGAAGAATCGAAAAAAATGTGTGTCACTATGTATGTAATGTAGTTACATTCTTAGTACGATGGAAGACACTTCATATGTATTATTGCTTGTCTTCACATGACAGCATGACAACATCGTGTGAGTATATAAAAACAGCATGACAACATCCGTCTTTGAATGATTCCAACTTATTTAAATAACTATTTAAAAATCAGCATGTCTTGATAAATTTGTCTGTTGCATGATTCACTGCATTGTGGATTAAAAAAACATCTTTTAATGAACAAACACAAGGCCAGATAAGCTTAACGAGCCGATTGTTTAATTTTAGGGTGTTGATATGCACATGTATCTTTTAATACGTAGTTTACAAGATCCTCTTACTGTCCCTTTCATGCTCCCATGCGGCATGCCGTTTCATATTTTATGTCCGATGCTATAATGTATATATAGATCAATACCGCATTCCTTATTTTAATAGCTATTTAAGAATCAGCACGTCTTGATAAAATTCGTTTGTTGCATGATTCATTGCATTGTCATAAAAAAATTATTTTGATGAAGAAACAAAGGCCAGATAAGTTTCACGAGTCGGTTGTTCTAGGGTGAAGTCATGCATCCGGAATCTTTTTATACATAGTTACAAGAGCCTCTCAGACTACTAAGCGAAATAAGTCTTTACATAAGCTATTACAGCTACCTCACAACACGTTAAGAACCTGATTTGTGCACTACACCTATAATTTTAGTATCATCAACTATTTTATGTGATTGTAATTTACTAGAGATCAATGAGATTTCATATTATGTTAAGATGCAAGTTAGGAAGGTGTGGAGTGCACACTCATTTGAACTGATGAGTTTCTGATGTGGGCCTAAGTGTTGATGAACGGACCATTGTGTTTATGAAGACCCAATAGCGCGTGACCAAAAATGCCTCACTAAAATGGGCATAACTTGAGCTACGGGGCTCCGTTTCAGGCAAATTACCAGTTGATTCGAAGCATGGAACGAGGAGCACATTGTGGTAAACGGACAATGACAGTTTACGGAACTTTCGAGTCCTGAAACACTATATTTTATGAGTTATTTACATTTTAATATTTTTTCGGGTTTTTTTACTTTTGTTTTTAGGCTAGTTTTCGGCCAGTATGTCTTTTGAGGCCCATTTCATTTTTGCACTCTTATTTAAAAAGTGCTTTGTAATCCTGCCTATTCAGTTCAAAGAAATATCAAAAGTCAATTTTTAGCAGTTCTCGTGCTAAGAACCCTGATAGTTGGTATTTGATTGATTCAACGATTATTGAAAGAATCGAACCTGGTATTTTTGAGAATCAACATGCTTGATTTGTGTTATCTTGTTACTTAGTCTACATCAGTTTCCGACTAACAAAGACGCGTGAGTCAAGGGGGTCGCGCCTCCTTACAGGGTTTGGAGGGCAGCGCCCCTAGTCCCGCTCCCAACAGAGCGAGCGGGGGTTGGGGGCCGCCCCGCGTGTTTTGGGGCAGCTCCCCAAAACCTAAAAGATTTCTAAGAATCAGCATGAACGCCTTTACCATTTTTCCCGCAAACTAAATCAACATAATTGTTTGTCAACACTTGTGGATGTTGGTATACAACCGCTCATTACCGAAATAACTGTCAACCTCCACCTGCAAATATAGAAGACATTAGTCTCATTTGTAACATACAAATTTCACAAATATCTTTATTTTGTTTTGTTCTCTTGTGCCTATAAACAAAGTGTTCTTCTTGAATTATCACAATAAAGGTTTCGTGACACCTAGGCATTGTAGGGTCGAAATACTTCTTTCGAAAAGTGAACATATGCCATTTGAGAAGATTATCCAAGATTATTATCACATCCCTTTACCAAATTTCTACACAAAATTCCATTTTTTGTGTATGTGTGTGTGAGCATATTGTGGATGTGTTTGTGTTTAAGTAGAATATGTTTGTGTGTTTGGTTTAGTTGTCACTACTATGCCTGTTTGATAGTTGATTTGGTGAAGGAGTGAAATCTGATTTTGTAACATATTGGTTATCATAAACACACAAACAACAAACACAAGGTTCAGACTATGGTGAGTCTAGAGAGAGAAAGATGGGGAGAATGGGAACTCTAGTGAGAGAAAGTGTAAGTAATATTAGAGAATCGCAAAATCATCTCGTGGTTTGTGTATTTCGCGAGAATCATCCTATCTCAAACCTTCAACATTAAACATCCCAAGTCCACAAACCTTTAGCAATAATCATCCCCGAGCACTAACGTCGTTAGTTTTACCGCTAAGTGTTAAATAATATTTTCCGTTAGTCCCTCCGTTAACATTTGTTGCACCGTTAGTCCTCATTTTATGTTTTCGCCACTTTTTACGTTTTGTCCGTTTTACTCGTTTCGTCCGCTTTTATCCGCTTTTGTCCGTTTTTGTATGTATTCTTCCGGTTTTACGCTTTTACGTTCTCGTTCGCTTTTTTACGCTCGTCTGCTTTTTACGTCTTCGCTTTTTTTACGTTTTGTCCGTTTTATCCGTTACCGCGTTTTACGTTTTTCCGTTTTATCCGTTTGCTCGTTGTTTATTCGTTTTCGCCGTTTTTACGTTTTGTCCGCTTTTTACGCTTTTGTCCTTTTTTCGCTTTCGTTGGAAAAAATAAAAATTTGAATAAAAATTAAAAAAAAATTGAATAAAATTTTTTTTCAAATATTTAAAAAAAAAAATCTTATAAAAAAATTTTGAATTTTTTTTCAAAATTTTCAATATGTCGAAATTTGAATAAAAAATCTTATAATTTTTTTTCAATATTTTCGAAATTTGAACATGTTGTAAAAAATTCGAAAATATTGACAAAAACGGACATTTTTGAATTTTTTTTCAAATTTTTTTCGAAATTTTTTTCCAATTTTTTTTTTGGAAATTTTTTTCCAAATTTTTTTCTTTATGAATAAATTTTCAATATGTTGAAATAGTACAAAACGAAGAAAAACGGACAAAATGTAAGAAAAACGGACAAAACGTAAAACCGGCGAAAAAGATTTAAAACATGCGAAACGGAAAAACGGAAAAACGTAAAAAACGGATAAAACAGACAAAACGTAAAAATACGGTCGAAACGGATAAAACGGACAAAACGTAAAAACGGACGAAAACATATAAAAACAAACGAAAAGGGATAAAAACGTTAAAATGACGAACGCAAACGTAAAAACGTTAAAATGACGGACGTACACGTAAAATAAACGGACGGATACATACAAAAAAGGGACAAAAACGGATAAAAAGCGGACGAAAACGAGTAAAAACGGACAAAAACGTAAAAAAGTGACGAAAACGTAAAATGAGGACTAACGGTGCAAAAAATGTTAACGGAGGGACTAACGGGAAAATATTATTTAACACTTAACGGGTAAAACTAACGACGTTAGTGCTCAGGGATGATTATTGCTAAAGGTTTGTGGACTTGGGGATGTTTAATGCTGAAGGTTTGAGATAGGGATGATTCTTGCGAAAATACACAAACCACATGGATGATTTTTGCAGTTTACTCGTAATATTATGAAGCTCCACCCTTTGCCTTGGGAGGCAAAGGGTATTTATAGTGTCTTACAAAATACGCCACCTACGGGCTGTGGATCAGGTATACAGTGGGTAAAGACCCGTCCATCCTCCACGGTGTTACTTAACTAACTACTAACAATAGCTTAATGACTACGACTACGAGCTTTCTAATGCTTATACATACTTGAGGTGACCGAGTCTTTAACTTACGGATTTTCTAAATCCTAACAATCCCCCCCTAAGGGAGGTCACCTCAATTACACATAGATATTACAATTTGAGTTCTAGCATTCTATGACACGCTCTTTACTTTGTAGCTCGTAATCTTTGATTCTTTAAATTCTGCATGCTTTGTACTTTAGGTGGAGGTCTTTAACTGATCCATGAGTTGGTTATTCTTTGAGCCTTCTTAGAGATCATCAACAACCGTAAATCTCTTGACTTATCCTTTGTTGTGTTGCCTTCATGTGATGTTTGTAACTTTTGGACCTACATGCTCACAGTATTGGATCATGACATCTTTTCATCAGAGTTGCGGAAGCATTGTTGGATCATGATATTTGCATCAGCGTAGCAGAAGCATATTATGATGATATCAGAGCAAAAGCAAAAGTATCATGATGATATCTGAGCAAAAGAGTGTAGATGTGCACTTGTCATGATTTCTTTGATCGTGAGTGTGATGTGTGAGCATGTGGTTATGGATTGACTTCTGAATTGTGATCAGTTGCAACCGTCCGATGTTCTTGCAAACAACAGTTAGCAATAAAACACACGAAAGTGTCTTTGTTCACTGTTGAATACGATTGCAAGAACCATGGTTCCCGCTGATCAAGATAACACCGCCGTGATCGGTAGAATTCTAAGAATCTCCTCGATAGGGTTTCACAAAGATGATCTAGCCGTTTTCAACCGGAGCGTCCCAAAGTAGACAACACGGAGTGAGTGAACCGAAGGAATCGAGATTCATCGATTGATGAAAATTGATTTGAAAAACAATCGCGTATTGCTTAAGAGAAAGAGTTTTGCAATACGACGAAGTTTTTATGAGAAAGATCAATTTTCAATCATAAATACCCTTTTTATTTGAAAAATTAATACACAGTCGATGTGCTAGAGAAAAGAATTGAAGTGCACATCGAGAGTTTTTCAAAAGTATTCGTCAATCCATTTCCTGGACCAAGGTTGATTCAAGAGTGAATCGCCCCATCGTTTCTATCCAGTTGTCACAAGTTTGATTCTTGAAAAATCTCACATGTCACCCACCAAGAGCTTGTTTGATGTTGGCTCTAGAAGGATTTCCATCTTCATTGTGAATATTTTACATATCACTCGGATGTTCTGGCAGTACCACAAGGATAATGTGTAGGACTCTCAATATATAATCTTACTTTCCACATTGTGTGAAACAGCAAGTCTTCATAAATTGTGTGTCCTAATGAGATTTATAGATGATCTCTTGGCTCTATACTCGATAGTGCATTTTGGTTTCCTGAGCGGAGACTAGGGAGAAGGTATCCTTCTTCAATATCAACAATCTCTAAGAGAAAGTCGATAGATAATGTAGGTTCCCCGTGAGAATGAAACAAATCCTTTTAAGAGAACTTGAGTAGCTTGGGAAGTTTAGTGCAGTGCGTCACTGGGTCCATGACACCTTGTCTTCAATAGTGGCGTTACCTTAGTAACCACCAGTAGCATATGTATTGAACCCAATTTCTGCCCTAAGGTTGAATTATTGGAGAGCTATTTTTTTTCACCCTTTTACTTTTCATTTCTTTTCATTCTTCAACCCTTCAAGCTTACCGAGACTTCATTACTAGAACCTTGTTGGGTTTATTCCGTTCTAGTCATAATACAAATAAGTCAGAAAACGTTTAGTTATATTTTACGATCTTCTATTGTTTTGTCGATAACAAACGTAAAATCATTTTAGCGAAACAAATAAAATACGTAAATAGTTTGAGCCAATAGTTTACTAACACACTTACATTTTCATATAAAACACTAAACAAGTAATAGTGTTTACATTTTATAGAAATACATATGTATAACAACTAGTGTTTACATAATATGGAAATGTGCATACTTATATTGTAATGGGTAAAAATCTAAGTACTTGACCCATTGACTAGATACATTAAATATACTTGGGTAAAACCCAAAGTCCATGACCCATACCCATGGAACTTGATCCATAACCCATGACCCATTGCATGACAGCATGCATGAAGTCATGTTGGGTATTATCCATGGTCCATGAACCATGACCCATTATCCAATGTCTAGATACATTGCATCTTGTATAACCCATGGTTCATAACCCATAACCCATAATATGATTTGCAACCCAAAATCCGGACTTAAGCTGACCCAGACTGGCGGATCCCTTGAATTGCACTAGCCGGATCCCTCTGAGGAGGGATCCGTGGGAACCGGGGAACAGTAGAGAAAATTGCCTATAAATAGTGAGCCATTTCTCTCTTGCAACTCACCCCTTTTACACATACCCTCTCTTAGTATTGTAAACGCTCTAACCTCGGATCCAAAGGATCTTTCTATGTAGTTTTGTGTTTGTGTGATTCTTTAGGTTCCTCTTAAAGGAGAGATCACCACCTCTTGAAGTCAAGCAAGCTCAAGTCCATGAGTTTCCAAGCTTCGTCATCATCAAGACTATTGAAGTGATCTTGTTGATAGTTCTTTCCTTCCTCCTAGAAGTGTTGTGATGAAAGCATTAGTGAAAGGTGCCAAAAGTCTGTGTCGAAGGCATTAGTTGAAGGTACCAAAAGTCCGTGTCGAAGGCATTAGTGAAAGGTGCCAAAAGTCCGTGTCGAAGGCATTAGTGAAAGGTGCCAAAAGTCCATGTCGAAGGCATTAGTGAAAGGTGCCAAAGGTCCGTGTTGAAAGCATTAGTAAAAGGTGCCGAAGGATCGTGTCAAGATCATTAGTGAAAAGTGCAAATGGAGTACATTCGATATGGTGCATCGATGTACAAGATAGATAGGTTGGGTTAAATGATATTGATATCCTTTATGTTGTTGTAATAAGGAGTGTGTCTCTTTTGGGGTTGTTGTGAATTGGTGTAGTGTTGGGTAGTAGTTCCTCTTTTCTAATGGAACTCAGTATCTAGCCTTGTACCGGATAAAGTGCAGGCGACGTTGTGATAGGTTTGGTTCTACCTCGTGGAAGAACTCGGTGTCTAGCCTTGTACAGGATAAAGAGTAGGCGACGTTGTGAAGGCTTCTCTGCCACATTAAGGAGCTTGTGTTGTGTAGTGCTTACGAACTCTCAAGTGGGGAACTCGGGGAGTGGAGTAGGGCAAGGAAGGTGTCCTTGTAGCTGAACCACTATAAATACTTGTGTTGTGGTTTTGTGTCTCTTACTCTTTATCTTTGTATTACTTATTTATATGCTTATCTATCATCATGCAACACACACATTAAATAGATTGACATAAGTCGATCTAAATAGTTTAAAAAAAAGTTTTAATCGGTAAAACTATTCAACCCCTCCCCCTTCTAGTTTTCCACAATTGGTATCAGAGCTTCGTTACCAAGTTTCTTAGAGTATATTGTATTTTAAAAACTTGATACGATCCATGTATGTTTGAAAAATACAAAGAAGGGAATTTCTTAAAACAAAAAAAATCATGTTTTTAGAAATCATCAAATTTTAAATGTTGGATAGTGATAGATCATTCTAACGTTTTTCTTTTTGAGAATTCTTCATACTAGGATTTGGGCATCTTAGAAGATCATGAAGAATTTCGCGTCTATGAGTTTTTAAATCATAAAAAGAATATATATAGCAAAGGTATGTTCTTTTATAACTTACTTATAAATAAATTATTAATGTATAATTCCTAGCTTAATTAGTAATATCATTTCTTATAACATGTAAAGAATCGTAGACTTAATACGTATACTCCAATATCACTAAAGTTGTTATCTATATTGAACACATCATCAAGAATAACATTATTTGTTGATCTCTATAGACAAAACTACAAACTAGTCATTTTACCTCATAATGATATATTGGCTATTCGAGAGCCTTGGTAATCATTTCTCACATAAGGTTATTGACATTACACCCATGTCAATAGTGTCCATGTGAAACTTCTCATAACATGATAAAATAGTATTTTGTCATGATTCTTAACTTCCCAAATTATGATTCATTCATAAAAAGGGAACCTCGTCAAAAAGGGCTAGTAAAACACTAAAACTCATCAAAACCTCGAACCATAAACAAACCTTAAGCTATAGAGCAAAAACACTAACATTAGTCAAGAATTAAAACTCCCATATCAAAATTATCAAAGTTCACTTAAATTGTTAACTGCTGATTTGCCGGATCCCTGAGATTGAACTAGCTGGATCCCTCATTCAAGGGATCCATGGGAACCGGCACATCAGAAGACAGAATAATTGCTAGATGATCACTGTGGAGTTTTACTTTCCACTTTACTCTCCCACTCACGAACATAAACCCTAAGTTACTGTTCATATGAGCTCATTCCTCATCATTTCAAAGGAAACAATCACTTGTGTAAGTATTATCTTCACTACATTATTATTTCCATTCTCTAATTCCTAGAAGTATAATTTTCATCTTGAGAACTTTGGTTCAAATGGGTTTATCACAATTTGGTATCACATTGTTTTCTAAGATAAACTAAATCAAAGAATCACCATTGTTAATACAAATTAAAAACTCATTTTGAATTCAATAAGATGTATTGAGCAAAAATGTGATGAACCTAATTAGGATACTATTCACATAAATAACACCACATTGTAGTTTTGGTGTTTAGGATCAATCATTCCGAGCTCAAGGCAACAAGATAATCAAGACACGGCACACTACATACCAATGTATCATAGGAAGGGAGGTTTAAGTCCCGAGGACCGAAAGGCCTTCAAATTGTTGCAAAAGAGGTTGTTCCACGAAGGGCGTGTAGTCGAATCCTCATTTCTCAACAATACCGACATTCCCCAAGTCTTTGCGGGAATCAACTTCCAATGCCATCTAACCATCAATGAACAAGTTTGTCCGGTATTTGTCCTAGAGTTCTACAAGAGCATGAGGATCATAAGAAATGAGGATGGAACCATTTCGATCGCTTTTGTCTTCAATGAACACGAATATACCTTCACCCTCGAGGGGTTTGCTAGGATACTTCGTATCCCTTGCCGAGGGACATGCTTGTTTTCAAATGAATGGTCACTAGCCCACCTCCACGACATGGTCGATGAGCATCCTGTCTATCCCACACCTCTCCCGGATCCTACTATGGTAAGAGATACCGTCTTCATCCAAAGAGCCTCCCCATCTCGGGTCACTAGGAAATCGTGGGTCATCTATAGGGATCCCTTTCAAATGGAGCTTTCAGAGATGTTCCCATTGTACAAGAAATGGGAACTAGTGTTAAGGGAGAATGTCCTCTGTTTGGTGGGAAATAAGGGTCATCCCAATGCTTGCCTAGCCTACATGATCTATTGCCTTGTTACTGGGACTCACTTCAATCTTTCCTATTAGATGGTTAAACGGATGTCAAGTGTATCAAGGATAGACAAGATGGTGCTCCCCTATGCCATGCTCTTAACTCGCCTAGCCAATTTTGTCTTTGCTCTAGATCCATCTCCCTACACCGATGACCACATCTTTTGCAACAAGGTCAAGGTGCCCTTGTCCGATGAGAAGACTACAAGGTTTATGGTTGAAGGCAAAAGACCTCACCCACCGACGGGCTCATCGGATGAAAGGGAGGGAGAAGGAAGCAACCCTATTGGCAACGTTCAACTTGACCCCATAGCATACATTGAGCAACTGCTAGACATCCCAATCCCATCTTAAGAATTTCAAAAAACAAAGGGGATGTTTAAATGTTTTGCCAACTTTCTCATGAAGAAGAAGAAGTAGGCTTGAGGGGTTGGAGTAGAAGACTGAGTGAAGCTTGGAGGCGATGGAGTAGAAGATTGGGTGAAACGGGAGGTAAGGTCGTGGACCTTAAAATTGAACAATGGTCTCAGAAACATCTTAAACAATATTTCAGAACTTAGGACTTAGCTTTAGTAGATGGCATGACGTGAACAATGACACCCTAACTTAGGCGACCCAATGAGAATTTTACGACTACTTGATTGAAATCAAGAAGTCGGTCTTGCTCATATTTACGTACCTTTTAGTCACTCTTACTTACCATGCGTGATGTACCTTTCTTGCATATTTGATTACTTGATGTAGAAATGATTAGGTTGGGTATTTGCTAAGAGGTGCAAATTCTGCACATTTTTGTGAAGCTACCGGTCGCCAGTGGTGGATCCTGAGCTATAACTAGCCGGATCTCTCATATAAGGGAACCGTCGGATCCGGGTAAACTGATATAAGAATTCTACACTTTCACATCAATCCAATCTTCCAGACCTTATTATACTTTGTAAACATGATACTTTAGGATCACTTAAGTCTTCCTCAAGCTCAGTAGGTCTCACACTCACTCATAGCTAACTTAGGATCACATTCAAGGTGTTTTTGATTTATCACTTCACCAAAACTCACCATATGTCCGCTCCAATGCTCACACATTGTGCCTCACATCTCAAAACACCTAGTTTTTTATTTCTCTTAATTTTAGCAAATTGATTTTAGTCATCTTTACCTCAAAATAGGCTAAAAACTAGTTTTTCATTTCTTTTGATTTTTTAGGAATTTTCCAAATTTTTCTTAAGTTACCATCTGATCTCTAGGATCATTTGGGTTCATTTGTCATCCTCAAAAAATTAGTGTCATGCTTAAACACATAGTTACAAGCATAAAAAGTCCACTTTCTTATCAAAAACCATCATTAGATGTCCTCACTCCTTATGGTTGGACATTTAAGTCCCATACCATTTAAGACATCTTAGGGAACCTATACACTCAAGATTTATAGGTACTACACCTTAATAGAACATAATCACTCCACCACATTGCTGTCTGAGAGACGGATCCCCAACTTACAACTAAACGGATCCCCAAAATTAGGGAACCATGGGATCCGGGTCTACAGAACAAGTTACAATCACTTTACTCATCTAATTCAAACTATCTTTGGTAGTTAAACACTTTACCTTGCCTTACATGACTCCCTAGGATAGAACAACACTATAGTTGACCTTAGTGCATGCCAAAATTCTTAGTGGTCAAGAATTTAATTCACTAATCTAATTTCATCCTTTATAAACCAAGTGTATTTATGCAAACCATCACTCAAGTCACCATTCAAAATCAGTAGCTAAGGCATCCATTAAATCCTCTTTTCACTATGACTAAAGCATCTAGCATAGCTTCTTCAACCAAAGGTTCCTCCAAGAATAATGCTCATAGTTCATGAGATATCATCAACCGAGTCATCACCCATCAAGAGCTCAAATACTAGAATCCCTGTTGGGAATTATGTGAAGTAGGATTTCTGCTGACATTACTGCCGACGGATTCTGCTGAAGTAGAAGAATAATCAAGAAGTGATTCTCTTGAAGAGTACAAGCGTTCTTGCGTGTTATCGCCAAGGGTATAAGCCGACTAGATCAAGATGCTGTTGTCAGATGAATTAAATGCTAACTCATTATTATCTTTGAACGCCCGAGGTTAGCATGGGTTTTATTGTCTTGCTCAATATAGTTTAGTGTATTAGTCATTAAATGCATGCTTGCATGTTTAGACGATTGGGTTGTAATAGTATTAGGTTCCTTGTCAATAAAAGGAACCTTATAGTTTGTAATAGAAACTCATCCAAAACATAGAGTTTCATTAATAAAAGATCCATAGAGGATCTAAGTGTTCTTAGTTATAACAACTTGTATTTACTTTCCGCTATAGAATACGAGTGTTAGAGACCTGTCTATTAGTTTGCTTATGATTACATAGGCAACACTAACGATCCACGAAAGTGCTAAAGATCCGTCAAGGTCCGAGAGTTTACAACAAGTGGTATCGAGCCTCGGGAGAGTCTCTACGACATCGAGAACCTTATTTACCTCACCCCCATACAACCAAAAACATAATCACCATGCTCGAACCGATGATGAATCGAAGTAACCACCAACAACAACATCAAAACACCACCTCTATGCAAAGAACTAAGTCTCTCCAACAAGAATGGTAAGTTTCCTTACCTAAAGAAAGAAGAGTATGATCATGGACCATGAAGATGCGAATCGATCTCCAATATTGATTGGAATCTATGGGAGATAGTGAAGAATGGTATGATCAAGAAGACCATCCCGGATCTTGATGGTAAGTTTTCCATTGCTCCTCCCAAAATCGCGAAGAGGTCTTAGGCATGCAAAGAGAGCACAAGGTAAGAACCATCCTCCTTCAATCTATTCACGAAGATCACTTGGGTGATTTTCATCACATGGTTGATGCAAAGGACATCCGGATGGCTCTTAAAGCAAGATTTGGTGGAAATGAAGAGTCCGTAAGAATGAGGAAGTCCATG
This sequence comes from Chrysanthemum lavandulifolium, assembly GCA_022545495.1. Classification (NCBI taxonomy): domain Eukaryota; kingdom Viridiplantae; phylum Streptophyta; class Magnoliopsida; order Asterales; family Asteraceae; genus Chrysanthemum; species Chrysanthemum lavandulifolium. Next base: position 247,081,845 of record CM040243.1, on the reverse strand, counting down.
CTAAGACAACACTTCCAAGAGTTCAATATCTCGAAGAAGAAGGTATCCACAAGGGATACGACATGTTTCACAAGATTCGAGTCGGCTAAACCGGTGAATGTAAAGCCCCGACAATGATGATTGCAACTCAAAGTTCCCGAGATCCTTGCCTCCATCATGGTTACATGTCGAGATAGCTCTTAAGGCTAAAGGTGGGTTGGACATGCTCACCTTTGATGAGTCATACAACAAACTCAGTCTCTCGAACTCGATGTCGATCTCCTACCGTGCATCCTCTTACGGTCATTCAACCTTTGTTGGGACATCCCACTCGAATATGATGATGCATACTTCAAGTCCATCTTACTTACCATCATCATCCTATCGTCCCACTCCATCACATCCTCGTGCTAAGGCGGAAGTATATTGGAGGATGTTCTTCACTCATTTGTTGCTAATTATGATACTCAAGAAGATCCGTATATGAAGATTTTGACCAAGTGGACCCACTAGAGATGGAGGAGATGAAGCTAAAATGGCGGTGGCCATGCTTTCAAATGGACATCAAGAGGTTTGAGGAGAAGGTGGAAGGAAGTTTGGATTCAAGGAAAGGATCCACTCGTTTGACAGGAGAAAGGTCAAGTGTTTCTCTTGTCACCGGATGGGTCATTTCTCAAGGGAATGTAAAGACAGAAGAGTGGAGAGTACTAGCTACAATTCCTATCGCAGAATCGGAAGGAGCTAGCACTTCAGCTCTAGTCACCATGGATGAACAGTCAACTGGGGTGCACATGAACCCGTGAATGAGGAAGTCACGATGAGAAGCTTGGATTGTGGCCGATGTACATCGGAAGATAGGCATGATCGGTTTGCCTTCATGGGACTTTCACGTGTACACAACCGTATATTTGGTTGTAGTGAAAGATACAATGAACTAAAAGAAGCTTATGATACTATGAAACCTAAATACAATGAATGCTATGTGGATAATGAAGCATATAAACTCTCGTTAAAAACATTAGAAAAACAAAAGGTTTGGTTTCAGAAGAATTAGATAGCTTACGAAGAAAAGATTAAGGTGCTTCAATTTGATCTAGATATTGCTAATATTAACTTTAAACGTGACCGAAAAGAAAAAGTCGATACTATTATCGAGAATCTAGAGCTTAAAGAAAAACTTGCGGAGGAAATAGCTAGACACAAACAATGGTTAATATCGGTGACAATCTAGCTAGAGCACTTTGAAGAGTCAATCGGTGAACTCGTGAATAGGTTTAGGCTTTAAGTATGTAGGATTGGAAGCTAGGCAAGATGGGCGTAAATCTACACTTGCGTGCTTAGAACACTTTATAAAGGAAGGTGATTTACATGTTGTCCCCGGACCTATTAGACGTGAATTCATGCCCACCGACCGCCCATTAATGTTGACTTTGATGGATCACACCATCCGTATGGCAAAAGTCAAAAGACTTGTCGACAACGATGCTTCATCTTATGATTTTGTCTCTTTCTCTCGGCGGTGACAATTCATCGGATCAAGGATCTACTTACACCGTGATTCAAGTGATAAGTCATACCTTCCCAAGCCCTCACCGAGCCTTCACCCAAGCTCGCACCCAAGTCTATCTACAAGCCTTCTAGGATAGTCACGAGGAATCTACTTCCAAGCCTGTTTCCAAGCCTTGTCTTTTAAATCTTTGCATAATTTGTCCGTTAAAAACAATTCCTTTAATGTTTCGGTTTAAGTTCTTCTACATGTAATCGAACATCTTCTTTGTTGAATACATCTTCCAAAAGGAAGACTTGTTTTGTGTGTGGAAGTAAACTTCATTTAATTAAGGATTGTGATTTTTATGAGCAAAGATTGGGTGTTTGTGCTAATCACAGAAACCAAGACCGGTGTGGACCAATGGTAACAATATTCCACCTTATGTCCCATGCTAGAACCGACTCTCCTTGGAGAGATCGGTGATAGACCTTATGTGCAACCTATTAGCCCATACTTTAAACATGGTTATTGGCCTGCATGTATTGACTCTATGAATAATGGGAAAGGATATTGGGGCACTAAAGGAGGTTGGGGCACTACTGTCAAAACTTCAGCAGGTTGTTCTTGGAAGAATAAAAGACCTAAACTTCACTGGAAACCCAAGAACAATGGTGGATCTTTCTCTTCCCTTAACTGCAAAGTTTAAGGGGAGGCATATGCCTCAGGGGAGGATTTTATAGTAAACTTTGTGTATATGTTGTTTGCTAACACTTGTTTGTTCATAGTTTTGTCTGCTTTTGTCTCTCGCTTTTGTTCCGTGTTCCTCCGAGTTTGTTTTGCGTAATGCCCTGCTCGCTAAAACTCATCAAGTGTGGTCCTTTGGTATATGGTCTAGTTTGCTCAAAGCTTGTTACCTCGAAAAGCTAAGTAATGGAGTGGGCAATTGGTTTCACCGAAGATAAAATATCAAGACAAGTATTGAAGTTAAAATTGTTCATTCTTTCATTCAAATTACGACCATACGACACGACTTACAATCAACTTCAATGCAACTACAAGAAAAGAGCTATTCTACTTATCCTAATCTAGTACATATCATCTATTCCAACATCTAACATAATGTTGGATATGCATGATCGCTCACATCTTTCACACTAGATGTCGGATATGCGTTTTAGAAATCTTGCATAACCACCCATTCCTTCTATATTAATGGTGGATATGCATGACCAAGACGACGAAGATGCTAAGGATCAAAATGGAGAGGATGGATTGATGCAAACGTTGATGATGACGATGACCACACATGATGATGGAGAAAATAATATGTCCTTTGTGCTTCATCTATTCATTTCAACCAAAATGCAATCCATCCACCCTCCTTAAGCCCTTCCCTTATACGATGTGTGTTGATGCACCAAACCCGTGCAGAAGACCAAGAACCACCTCTATCCTTAGGGAGTGGCGGGTTTCGCCTCGTGGCCTTCGTGGAGGCCGAGGTCTTTGGAGGTTGGGAGTAAGATGTCTCTCCTTACTGTGAGTCATCAATATCATCAATGGAAGGAAGGCTCATTCACAATGACAAGGGAGGCTCTTTCACTCTCTTTGAAGTTGCTTCCTCATCTGAGTCTTCATAAGGTGATACATAAGAACTTAAGGATGAATCGTCTTCTCCACCGCCTGGATTGCTTGACAAATAATTCTTCTTCCACCTCTCAAGACTGCTTATGGAGGTGGCATTGTCATATGAAGAAAGTGTGATTGGGTTGGATCTACTCATGGTTGATTGTGATTAATTTTGGAGCATTGAAGAAACTAGGGTTTGTTATGATATTTAGGGATCTTTGATGAAGAGTTATGTGTGCATTGGGATCATTTTATAGACGGATTCGAGTTTCAATGGAAATTAATGCAGTGGTTGTACAAGAACTCTCTAGAAAATTACCAAGATATTTTTATCTTTGATGGTTCTTCCAAGTGTATAACTTCCGCAGATTGACCATCCGTCACTGCTGAAGCGTTACACTTTGGTTGGTCAAGTTGAAATACACGTAAGCTACGGTCAACCAAACGGTTTATTTCTTTTTTCTATAACTTGGGCAACAACTACCACTCCACCATTTACATCCTTCCACTTCAAAACAAACCGATTCCCTCCTTCATCCTATAACACTTCATTACGAGCTTCCTAACCCTAAAATCTCAAATCATCACATGGCCTTTGGAATTTAAGAAGGATCATTAACAAAGTTGCTTTTCCGGGAAAAGCTAAAGATGATGAGTGTATGAACCAATGGTGGAATTCTAAAAAAGGTCCAAGATTTGCTATGCTCTAACACATTCTCCAAATGCGATATATGAATCACTAGTCACTCAGTTTTGGGCATCTGCTTCAAAACGAAGTGAAACAGAGATTGTGGCTACGATTGACGGAACAGAGCATGTGATTACGGAAGAGATGATAAGGAGGAAGCTTCACTTGGAAGATGCTGATGGAGTTTATCACTCTAAGCAGATGGAGGTGCTTCTTTGGTGAGCGGTTGGCTATCGAGGTACGGGACCGACATTTGGTCAAGAAGCATCTTGCCCAATGTGGAGGTTCTTGATTCACACGTTGCTTGGTGCATAAGCAACAAGTCGAGGATGGGACCGCCTTCACCCAACCTGGGATGTGGTATTGTGTGTCTTTCCCAAGGGGTAACTTATAATTTTTCTAAGTTTATTTTGATAACATGATTGAGAATATTCAAAGGAAAAGACTAAGTTTTAATGTACCCTAGGTTTCGCAAATGATTTTAGACACCACTACCCAAGACCTTTCATTTTATGCCGAGGAGCTCTGTCACCAAACTTTTGCCTCTATGAGAACTAACTTTGAGGGGCACATTATCCCTCGACGAAGCTATGTTGCCTCAAGGCAATGTGGTCAGCGATGAGGAGAATGTTGCCAACATCCCACCCTCTTCACTGTTCACCGATGGCAATCCATCACCAATATTGATGAGGGCCCTCCTTTTCTGCTGAAGCTTCTCATGTTGCTCGAGCACGCCTCCACCAACACCAACTCTAGCACACCGTCCTAGTCCGCCATCAAGACATAATACTCTTGATGATTTTTCCGATCCGAACAGGATGTCCACACCTAGTCCTCCAAGGGTACTGTTGATGAGGTACTCTTCATGTTGAGAATGACCATGTCTCCACCGAAGGTCCAATGAAGCTCCCATTACCACGAGCAATCTACCGGTGGAGCCGAGGACCCCATTACTCTCACATCGATATGATCTTGTGAATGTGTATGCAACAAGTGTCCAATCGAAAAAGGAACTTGCAGAGACCAAGTCTACTCTTGGTAGTAAGATTGAAGATCTACAGAGTAAAGTTAAGGACCTAGAGAACAGACTTGAAAAGGAAACCAAAAGGAAGTTTGTGGTTTCTTCTGAGGAGGAAGAAGATGAACCTCAGTTTGGGTCTCTTGATATGTTAGCTGATGTGTCTCTTAATGATCCTTCATCAGTAATTACAGAATCTTCAACGGAGAAGGAACCTGTTCTTTACAAAAGGAGAAAGAGATCGAACTTGAATAAAGCAACCATCAAGTATCCAAGGAACCGAGTGTGTCAAGTCGCATCTGTTGATACCCCAATGGAGGATGTTGCTCTCGAACTTGGTCGCCTTGGTCATACAAAAACCTTCAAGATCCACTCCTCAAGCACCCTCACAACATGTTTCTTCCGAAAAGACTTGGGTGTTTCTTCCGAGATTCTCATATCGATATTCGATAATGAGCGTGCTAAGGAGCTGCGATAAAGGAAAAGGTTTCTTTGGTTGAAGATGTGCTTGGTCCGACTTGGTAAATGAAGAGGAAAGGCGAGAACAAGATGTAATGCTAATGAGTGTAATGAGAGAAAGAAAGATGAAGAAATGGCTAAACAACTTGCGGCTCTACCGCATCCGATTTACCTCCCGAAAGAAAAGGGAGCTAGATGAAATGCGACTAAGCTTCTTGACACTCATTGGGATGCCTTTACTCAGCAAGTCATATCAAACCCTTCACTGGCTCAGAGTATCTTAGGTGCAGACTTCAACAGTGGAAGTTTTGTGGATTTGATGATGGCTCGTGGAAGACAAATGAAGCAAGAAGCAGATGAAAAGAGGAGAGCCATCACAGCTCAAAGGAATAAAGATAGACCTCCTACTAAAGCTGAAATGAGGCTTGTGGTGAAAAACCAGAGCTCATCTCTGTATAACTCTGGGTTGTCAATGAAGCAAGTCAAGGCCTTCCCCGATCATATTTTGATTCATAAATATAATCAAATCATGAAGTATTCTTCTTCGCACACTTCAAGTTTAAAAGGATTCTTTGGTAGTTCAGCTGCTCCTAAGACTAAGAGGACAAAGACAGATGAGATTGTGGACAATTTTGATGATATGTCATGTTCCTCCAAAGTCTCTACTGAAGCTACCATAGAGACTACACATTCAACTCAAGGGATCTATCTCACGAACCTCATGGTGTTTCCACTGAAGATATAGTCATGCCCTCTTCCACCCTACCTATAGCATCCGCCGAGGCGTAAAAGATATTTTGGATAGAAAAGATGACAAGGTTCCTTCACGAACCATCTAAGGTTTCTTGAATCTACTCTAGATTGCTAGCTCACCGACAAAACTTCATCTTGAATCGGTTGCCATTTCTTCAAGTACCTAATGTACCGCTCCCACTCCATCTGTGGCATCTGCTTGCTCGTGTCGATATAGCAAGTATAAGAACATGGAAGGCTAGAAACTCACGGTAAGATTGAATGCCATTCGTGAAGATGCACCATCTTTAGGAATCTATAGGCTCGGAAGAAGGAAGAAGAGGATGGCCAAAATCACTACCTTGGATCTTGAAGTCGATGACGCAACATTCATTATAGAAGGTTCTCGCTCGATTTTCCCGAGGAGATCAAAATGTGTTGGTCAATTGGAATCAAGGATGAAGAGATGAATGTCATTCATCGAAGGATAACTCTTCAATGGAATTCACCTTTCTGAAGGAAATCCTACACTTGGTTGACAGGGCAGATTTACTAACTCTATACACTCTTGTCACCAAACATTACTGCAATAAAGCACCACAAGGTTCTGGGATGTTCTTATTAGGAGACCTTCAAGTACTGTTTAACTCTCATTCTCTCAATAGTAAAGGACATTCCATTTGGGAGAACTCACATTTATGGCGAGTTGTGTCCTGGAGACTCTATCCTCTCCCTCGTGTGCATGTGCTTGAGACTAAGGGTGGAATCACAGTCTGCATGTTTGCTGAAAGAAAGTATCCATTGCCCAAGAGACTTATGGAAAGAATGCTTTGTCAGAAGTTGGAGATTCCTCCAGAGCCAGTGGGAAATGAAAAGCTAAATGCTGAACAACTGGTTAGTCTGATCAAGACCCAACTTCTGCAAGAACAGACTGCCTCTTCTTCTCAATAATGGTACATTTTCTTTGTTTTACATTATTTGTTTTATTGGTTAGTTTTGTTTTTCTTTGTTTGATTGTTTGTTATTCTTAGTTAAAAAAACTAACTTTCTCTTGCAGGTTTGTTGTATTTTGTTGATGGTTTTAACTCACCGCTTATACCTTGTGTGTATCAAAGAGTTGGCTAGTCCAAAGGGTACAACTTTGGTAAAGACATGTCAAATCATGATAGTCGTAATGATTTGCTCAAAATCATAGGGTCAAGAACCACCCATGCTTAATTGTCGAGTGTTATATGGTCATCAATTCACCATGGTCTATTCCTTTTGGAATCCAAGAATTGGCTAGCCCACAAGTATATGGATTGTGGTAAAGGCAACTATCCCCATATTTGGTTATCAATTCACCAATTCTAAGAATTGACTAGTCCCGAGCAAACGCTACTGTGTAAAGACAAGTCAAATCCGTTTATATAGTTCTTTGATTTGCTACTAAATTAGATGGTTATCGTTGTACCATAGTTTTCGAACTTAAACATTTGGCTACTCCGAGTAATGGCTATTGGTAAATAGACATCAAATCCATTATTTTCAATGATTCACCTCTCACGTGAGATAACACACCGGATGTGATGAGAATAGTTTGCAACCGATAAGTATTGATGTACATTATGTCATTTGTTGCCGCAAAGACCGGCATTTCAAAGCTTGATCATCATAGAGATGAGTTTGTTATTGGTTCTTTGCTACCGATGTGTGAAACCAATCCTCTAGTAATCAAGTCTCAAAGATCTTTCAAAGTCAGAAACTGGAACTTAACCATGTTAAATTCCAGTTTAGGGAGGATTGTTGGGAATTATGTGAAGTAGGATTGCTAACATTATCGCCGACGGATTCTCATTAAGTAGAAGCGAGTAATCAAGAAGTGATTCTCATCAAGAGTACAAGCGTTGCCATGTTATCTTCAAGGGTATAAGTCGACTAGGATCAAGACATACTTGTATGAATTAAATTCTAACTCATTATTATCTTTGAACGGCCCGAGGTTAGCATGGGTTTTATTGTACTACTCAATATAGTTTAGTGTATTAGTCATTAAATGCATGCTTGCATGTTTAGACGATTGGGTTGTAATAGTATTAGGGTTCCTTGTCTATAAAAGGAACCTTATAGTTTGTAATAGGAAACTCATCTGAAACATAGAGTTTCAGTTAATAAAAAGATCCATAGAGGATCTAAGTGTTCTTAGTTATAACAACTTGTATTTACTTTCCGCTATAGAATACGAGTGTTAGAGACTGTCTATTAGTTTGCTTATGATTACATAGGCAACACTAACGATCCACGAGTGCTAAAGATCTGTCAAGGTCTGAGTCCTCAACAAACTCAACCAACCAAAGCTAGAAAAACTGCTAGGATTAGTATTCGACCTTTTGAGTTGGAAAGGCCCTCATCAAAACCAAACACACCTAGCTCAAGTAAAACACCTAAGCCTTCATTTCTAGAACCAAGATTACACTCCTTTACATCGCCTCTTTCTCATCCAAATCTCTACTCTTTAGAAGACTCACCACCTAGGACTTCTCATTCACCAACCTTCTCATTAAATAGGGAACCACCTTCACCATCAAATAGTCCATCTTTAGAAACAAGGAATCACCAAAACCATATAGAGGACTTCCCATCTCCACCACCAACTCATAGATCATCACCATCATTCTTAGTTGAACCACATCATTTGACACGAAACTCACCTCCAAAAATCCCACCATCCTTTGTGGAACCTCATCAAAACATTCCACCTCCACCGTTTCCTACTCATGACAATAATTGCTCTAATTTTCAACTCACCCACGGATTAGTTCAAGAAGTACGAAATGAGTTTCATTTCATGTTTAATCATCTCTTTGAATGATTTGACCAAATCAACAAATCTACTCGTCCTTAGAATCTAAGATTACAAGCACATTGATGCTTTTTATTAGTTTTAGGCACAATTTAGAAATTTTTAAAAAATATACTACATGCTTTTGTCATTCTCTTAGTTTTAGAGATATGTATATCATTTCTCATGTTTTATTGAATGAAATTACATGTTATATGCCATGTGGTCTTGAAAATATGTTTGGTACCTTAATACATAACTCCTGCTGATGTTGACATCACATTTTACGCCTACATTGTTGTCATGAGAATGCGAGTTACGGATCCCCGACTTTTGCCTAGACGGATCCCTCCCAAGGAGGAACTGTGGGATCCGTGCAATGAAAGCACTTTTTATTACTAATTTGAGTCTCATTTGCAGGAAATTATGCATCATATACTTGTTTTCTAACCTTTGTTTTGTAGATTTTCAAAATACACATGAATACTTTGACACCCTCAAAAAGGGGGAGCTTTTAGTCAAAGCACAACAATTGAAAAAACACTTGAAATACTTTCACTTAGGATTTCGTTATTACTTGACGCTGTCACTAAGGGGATCACTCGTCTAGGGGGAGCATGTTCGTCAAAAGACGAAACCATTTGCAAACATAATTGTAAAACACTCGCTTAGTCTTCCTAATTACTTGACGCCTTCAACAAAGGGAATCATCCGTCAAGGGGGAGCTAAGACGAGAATTCTTCTCTTCTCTTACACTCTATTTCTCATATTATTACTTTTCACACGGTTTTCTCAAAACAATGTGTTAGTTTCTTTTCGACGCTCTATTTGTTTCGACAAAAAGGGGGAGAAGAGAGTAAAAACTCCAATTCAAACTTTTACGAATTTTAGTTTTTCCTTAAAATAATCTCATGTTTTGTCATCAACAAAAAGGGGCAGATTGTTAATACAAATAAGCCGTAAAAATGTTTATTTATATTTTACGATCTTTTATTGTTTTGTCGATAACAAACGTAAAATCATTTTAACGAAACAAATAAAATACGTAAATGGTTTGAGCCAATAGTTTACTAACACACTTACATTTTCATATAAAACACTAAAAAAGTATTAGTGTTTACATTTTATAGAAATACATATGTATACTAACTAGTGTTTACATAATATGGAAATGTGCATACTTATATTGTAATGGGTAATGTAATGGGTAAAAATCTAAGTACTTGACCCATTAACTAGATACATTTAATGTAGTTGGGTAAAACCCAAAGTCCATGACCCATACCCATGGAGCTTGATCCATAACCCATGACCCATTGCATGACATCATGCATGAAGTCATGTTGGGTATTATCCATGGTCCATGACCCATGACCCATGATCCAATATCTAGATACATTGCATCTTGTATAACCCATGGTTCATAACCCATAAGTCGACCTGCATCAAGCGGATCCTTGGATTGCACTAGCCGGATCCTCCGGGAGGGATCTGGGAACCGGGAATAGTAGAAAATTGCCTATAAATAGTGAACCATTTCTCTCTTGTAACTCACCCCTTTTACACATACTCTCTCTTAGTATTGTAAACTCTATAACCTCGGATCCAAAGGATCTTTCTATGTAGTTTTGTGTTTATGTGATTCTCTAGGTTCCTCTTAAAGGCGAGATCACCACCTCTTGAAGTCAAGCAAGCTCAAGTCCATGAGTTTCCAAGCTTCGTCATCATCAAGACTATTGAAGTGATCTTGTTGATAGTTCTTTCCTTCCTCCTAGAAGTGTTGTGATGAAGGCATTAGTGAAAGGTGCCAAAATTACATGTCGAAGGCATTAGTGAAAGGTGCCAAAAGTCCGTCTCGAAGGCGTTAGTGAAAGGTGCCAAAAGTCCGTGTCGAAGGCATTAGGGAAAGATGCCAAAAGTCCGTGTCGAATGCATTAGTGAAAGGTGCCAAAGGTCCGTGTTGAAGGCATTAGTGAAAGGTGTCGAAGGATCGTGTCAAGAGCATTAGTGAAAGGTGCAAAGGGAGTACATTAGATATGGTGCATCGATGTACAAGATAGATAGGTTGGGTTAAAGGATATTGATATCCTTTATGTTGTTGTAATAAGGAGTGTGTCTCTTTTGGGGTTGTTGGAAATTGGTGTATTTTTGGGTAGTAGTTCCTCATTTGTAATGGAACTCGGTATCTAGCCTTGTACTAGACAAAGTGTTGGTTGTGATTGGTTTGGTTCTACCTCGTGGAAGAACTCGATGTCTAGCCTTGTACCGGATAAAGAGTAGGCGACGTTGTGAAGGCTTCTCCGCCACATTAAGGAGCTTGTGTTGTGTAGTGCTTACGAACTCTCGAGTGGGGAACTCGGGGAGTGGAGTAAGGCAAGGAAGGTGTCCTTGTAGCCGAACCACTATAAATACTCGTGTTGTGGTTTTGTGTCTCTTACTCTTTATCTTTGCATTACTTATTTATATGCTTATCTATCATCATCCAACATACACATTAAATAGATTGACATAAGTTGATTTAAATAGTTTAAAACAAAGTTTTAATCGGTAAAACTATTCAACCCCCCCTTCTAGTTTTCCACACTAGCTCTATCTCTGTCGGCACTCTTTCCTTATTCTCACTTGTCTCCTTTTTTTCACCATACCTAAGGACTTCTACACTAACTATTGGATTGTCTCTGGGTAGATCCCTCCGGCTCTGGCGGGATCATGGGAACTAATACCTAACATCACCATCCTTATAACTCCAATGCATAAAGTAAAATGGTCGGTCTTTTGGTACAGTTCTTTCCGCCTTGAAACCAAATGAAAAACCATTTAAAAAATCAATCAAGGTACTTGAGATATCGAATCAAAGCATTTTGTACCTTAATTATTTTTGATCATTTAGAAATGCTCCCCCTCAACATGTGCATTGTGTATTAGAAATCGTTTGACACATGGAGGAAGAATCCAAATAAGTGAGAGAAAACAAGAAGGTTAGATTTGAATGAAAGCTCCAATTCTTCTTCACGTTATCTATAAAGTGATTTTGTTTTCTAAAATGATCATCATCTCTTCCCTGATTAAATCTAGTATTTAAATACTTAAAACAAACATTTTGAGCAAAGATGTGGCTTTCTTGTAATTGCTCCCACTCAATATGTGCATCGATATTCGAAAGAGTTTAGCACATATTAGAGAGAACCTGCACTTTGAGTCAAAACAATCACTTTTTAACCCCTTTTGGTTTTAGATAAATGCTCCCCCTTAACATGTGCATAGAAGATTTGAAATCATTTGGCACATGTCGGAAGGAGTACCTTTTATTACTTTTCTAAAACACTCACCAATTAATCATTTTATTTCCAATTTAAATCACAAACTCTCCCCCGATCACAAATTTCAAACCCTTTGAGATTTGGGATCCCAATTGATTTAAATCATTTAGAAAACTTTTTTTGGAGCGATGTGACTTAGTTTTAAAACACTTAACTTATAAAGATCAGATTTTGTTAGTGTCAGCTATCGAAAGGATTTTTTTTGAGTCTTGAAAAATCATAACTTTTGAACCGTAACTCCGTTATAAGATTATATCTTGACACATTTGAGCTAATTGTGTTCTTATCACAAAAGTGGTGATTACAAAGTACAAATTAACATGCTCATATACCAAATGTTTTAAAAGGAATAAAGTTAACATGCTCTTGTGCCAATTGTAGATAAAATCTTTTGACAAGGTAACATGCTCTTGTACCAAATGTATAAACCATGCTCTAACCAATTGTTTGAAAATATCCTTTTTTGAAATGTTCAAAATCACTCTCCCCCTCAATCAATTACCATAGTTGCTGATTGAGTGACAAACATTTTGACAAAGATTAAGTTCGAGTTATTTTCAAACAATATTATAACCATTTGAATATAAATATTTTTCAGAAGAATCTTTTAGAATGAAAAACATTTGTGAAGGAACATTCGTCTTTTTGTCGACAAATTTTCCTTATTAACTGTTTTTAGGATCAGAGCTCGAAATTTGAAAAAAAATCGATTTTGCACAGCACTGTCCTTTCTTTAAAAGCGGGTTGCAGTCTGAAATAACTACAAGCCATGATTTTAAGCCCGGGTTACTGTCGAAATGACAGTAAGTCATGAAATTAGGCGCGGGTTACAATCTGAAGTAATTGTAAACCTTTTGATTATTTAAGGCATGTTTTGAAAAACATTTGAACTTTTGTTCGAACTTCATCTAAAGTGTTAGGATTCAGTAAATCCAGTTATTAAAGAGTCGGTCACCTCAAGTATATGTAATCATTAGAAAGCTCGTAGTCGTAGATTATTATAACTTAAGTAGTATTTAGTTTAAGTAACACCGTGGAGGACGAACGGGTCTTTACTCACTGTATGCCTGATCCACAACCCGATAGGTGACGATTTATGTAATGACTATAAATACTTACTACCTCCCAAGGTAGAGAGTTGGAGCTAATAATAAGACTTTTCTTTCTCTCACTAAAGTTCCCTAAACCTCTAACTTTCTCTCTCTAGAACTCTTTGTACGCCTACTTTATGTTTGGTTTGATGTGTATGTGAAATCCAATATGTTACAAATGGTATCAAGAGCCATGGTTTGATCATCTCTTATATATCTTTGGATTTCTAGTGACTTTTAGGTGGTTTTAGAGTTTGAAAAAGTTTAGTGGTTTTGCATCATTTGGATCATTTCTAGTGTTAAAGTTTGAAACTTGAGTGTAGTTTTGTGTTTAGAATCATTGTATGTTCTTGGGTGTTGATTTGTTAAGCTTGAATCATCGTGGTTGGGTTGTTTTTGGATTGAAAAGTGATGTTTATGTGTTTTTCTTGCTAGCGACTTAAGCCACGGACAAGTTTTCTTGGTAGCGACTTGCTTTGTAATTTGATAGCGAGTTGTAGTTGAAGGCCTTAGCAAGTTGAGCTAGCGACTTGTCTATTGAGACAAGCCGACAAACAGTACACTTAGTGGAGTCTCCACTACGGGTAGTGATAAGGTTTTAAAAGGTACCTTTTGAGGGTCGTTTAAGCCCTTATTTGATCACTTTTGTATCCGTTATTGCTTAATATCGTTCCTTTTCACTTTTAGGTCTCTTGAAGGCAAAATGCTGGAATGGCACTTATTTGGACGAAAAGGCGAATATCTGAAGAAAATGGCCAAAGTCGAATCGAGACACTCAAACTGCCGAAAACATAAGGTGGCTGGCCGGTGTTATATTGCGACGCCGTCGGAGGATTTTGTGACGGACGAAGCCAAACTCCTATTTTCAAGTGACGACGTCAAGTTATAAAAGAGTAGGCCGTCGCAACTCGCACGGCCTAGATGTAATCCGACGGCGTCCGGTCAAGAGAGGACGGCGTCACAAGCATAAGGTGACGCCCGCAAGTCTAACGTGGCCAAGACGAAACCCTAATGACGGCGACACGACGGCGTCACAAAACATAAGGTGACGCCGTCGATATGTAATATTATATATAGAATCCGAATTTTTCAAGATTTGGTGTGTAGTCTTTTGGAGTAAAACCTAAACCGAACCAAGGTTGTCTTATACAAGATTTTAGGTTCCAAACCCTATCTTACACCAAGATAAGTGTTTTACTTCATTAATACAATTATGTCTTTGATTATTGTGTGTATGCTTGCATATTCTCCATGTCCGCTAATTTACTTGTGTGTTTGCTTAGGGAATATGAAACTTAATTATTGAATATTGATTGGTTGTCTCTTATATTAGTTGATTAATGATCTAGTAATGCGATAGGTCATTCGTTGTGTACTTAATGCTTGATTAAATCTTTGTGAACCTTAGAATATGACTCCTTGAGTAGTTGTAAGCTAAACCATCCAAATAGTGCCTTAGAGTAAGAGTTTATTATCCTAGTGGGTTTTGTAGACGAGACCTTTTGGTAAGTTCAAAGAGTTGGGAGAAACGATACCCTACAACCTTAGACACACAACGCAACTAGGAATGAGGACGTGACAATTCAACCACCAATAGGAGATAATTAAGGAGTAGTAAAACCTTAGTAAACACATCTTTAAACTATCATACGAGCACACAATAATTAGACATAGACTACATACACCTTAGATTAGATAATTAGATAAGTAGAGTAATCGGTAGCAATACCAAACCCCCCAAATTCAAACCCCGAGATTCGTACCTTTTCATTTTCATAAAAATATAAAAAATACAAAAACAATCTTCCTCAACCCCAACCTTAGCGTAGTAACTTCTCACTAGCATTCCTATTCCCCTAGAGAACGATATCAATACCCGTGGCTTACCCTAATACTACACTACAATGATTAGGTTCACTGCCTAGGGTGTTGAAAAACTTGCTCGACGAAAAGGAAGTTCCTTTGACCCCGACGACGCGTGTAGCGTTATCAAGTTTTTGGCGCCCGCTGCGGGAATAGAATAGCTAGTTAGTAGTCCACCTCGTTTAGGTTTCTTTACTTGATTCCTATCAAGTAAATTTTTTCTCATTTTTAGCTTTCTCTTAGTCTTTCCCCTTCTTCATGACCTTTGTCTGTAATCCCATCACTTTTCATCATGGAAGGTGATAACCAACCACCACTCATCAACCAACCACCAAACAAATACCCTTTGCTTGACCCGACCTCGCAAACCAACTCGAGCCCGTATTATTAGCGAAATTGAGAGCTTAGGAAATTAAATAGGATACTTGAAAATACGCCGAGGAAGCCCTTAAGGAATCTAATCACCCTTTGATAGTGATTCACCACAAGTGATTCGGATGATGATCTAGAAGAGGAAGATTATAAGGTGTTAGAAATTATGAAGGGTAGTAAGGGGGAGGAAGAACTTAGGAGTATTTTGATTCATACCCTAAAGGGAAGGAAACCGCTTATCACTATAACGTAGTTAACTTCCCAAGACCACCTTTCGAGCCTCGCATAAGAAAGGGAAATCATAAAAACATCAAAATACCGTGTATGATTGGATACTTATATAGGGATCACACCTACATTGACTATAAGGCACCCATGAATATAATGTCTAGGCTCTATTACAACCGGATCATGAGCAAAAGCTAGAACCTATGAGGGACCCTTTCACCTAGGAAAGCAAGTAACTATGTGGGGAGGGTTAAGGATTGCATGTCTTCATAGGTAACTTCGTTGGATCGATATACTCTAACCAAACTAACTTAACTAGCTTGTTTAAGGTTTAATATCTCGGATAAATCCTAAGTTATTAACAATGAAACACCGAGTAATCTTTATTAAGCACGCGGAATTTATTCAATAAATCTAAGAAGAACAACTTTATTAATAACTCTAAATGCTTCTTATGCGATACTTTAACAACTCTAAGATTATTGAACTCTCTAAACTCTAAACAACTTGTAATCGTAAACTCTAAGACTTGTGAATACGTATCTCTAATGCCAATCTAGGGTCCTTTTATAGGCTTAAGGATAACCCTAGTCGAGTTTACAATAATGTATCCTTGTGCGACAAGTAATCTATTCTAGAATTACAAGACTTTCCATAAGCGAATAGGCAGTTCTTTAACTCTTGCAAGATTTTGACCTTCATGCAAGACTTTGACTTTATCTTTAGCGATACTTTGACTCTTTGACTTTCTCCAGTTCTTTGCCATTCTGCGGTGCTTTGTAAATCTTGAAGACTTTAACTATTCAAGACTTTCATATCCCAACAATCCTCCCCTAACTTGAATTCTACTTGATTGACTTCAAGTTTCTTTGTAGATCAATCTTTCACTTTTCCGACTTCAAGGAATGATTGTCTTTGTCTTTGGATTGTAGTTTACGCACTTTATCAAAGTATCTTTATTCTTTTACGACATCATCCAAAGCAAGCTCCATCTTTTCAAAGAACACAAACAACATATGACAGTTTGTACATTAATTCAGTTTAAGTTGCATACTATTCTCATCACTTCGGTGTGTTAACTCTGTGAGAGGTGAATCATTGAAAATTAATGGATTTAGATCTCTTTACCAAAGCCATTAACTCGGAGTAGCCAAATGGTTTGGTGTGTAAGACCATGGTACATTGATAACCATATGATTTTAGCAAATCACCGACTATCAACAGATTTGATTTGTCTTTACCAAAAGTCGTACCATACGGACTAGTTAGTTCTTTTATCAAATGGTGAACTAATTACCAATAATGGTTTTTCCAACGCCTTTACCACAAGCCATTTTCTTATGGGCTAGCCAACTCTTCACATTATCGATAGGGTGAGTTGATTACCATCCAACTTATTAGCAAGTTGTCAACTAAAAGCGGATTTGAGATATCTTTACGAGCCGCTTGCTCATGGATTAGCCAATCCTTTTGTAACCATGGTGGATTGATAACCTATTGATGTTACCATCTCAAAACCATTTATTCAACCTTTGTTTCAAAATATTTATTACTTAGCAAAAGGTTTCTTCTAAAATTCATTTAAGCGGTTTATTTCAGAACAAGATGCTTTGACTAAAGTCTTGTCGATCAACGATACTTTGAATAAAAGTATCGATATATCAAAAAGTATTTATTCAAATAAAATTCATACCGGTTATTGATCATCCTCAAGAATAGTAGTCCGGTTTATAAACAAATTGATGACCATGAGAGCAATTTCATTATCTCTCTACTTCCATTCCATGCTCTAGCATTCTTCTCATGAGCTCGATTGTGAGAGGATATCTTCATCTCACAAACATGTGTATCATTGTTCCATTTTCCGACTCTAAAACATGAACTCCGGACTCTTCAAAGAATCTCCAAAGAAACAATTTCCCAATTTTCTTGATTCTTCCAAATATCATCGTTTCTCTTCTTGATTCCCATGCGTTATGAGATCACCATGTAAACTAAACCAATCCTTCTAATGAATTATGTTCAAAGTAGTCTACACCAAACGATATAGATGAAATAAATCCACTCATCAATTGCATGCGGTACATCCCATAACCTCTTGAACACTTTGAAACTTTCATCATCTCGTGAAACATCATATAATTTCCATCTTTGGATTTCACAACTTCAAAAGCACTAATCGTGATCTGTTCATCTTCATGTCAAAGATCTTCTTTTGAATATTCAAAATCTACCACCGAGATAATTCCTTAGTTCATCCTTAGTCTCGGATCTTAATTCAAATTTTCTTTCTTTGAAAAGCGAGCGTCTGTAACATCAATTTTCCTTTTTCTTTTCAAACTTTTCTTTCTCTCGCTTCACCCAAGTAGCTTCATCTTTATAATCTTTGATGCTTGCAACATCCTTCTTATAAGCTTCTCTCTCATCATCATATAGTCTTTTCATATCAACATAGTTCAGCTTATGCAATCCTTTATATCCTCTGCTTTTCGAATACGCCATCATTGCATTCCTTTCTAGCTAAATTAGGTCTTCTTGACATATATCTAACAAGAGTAGGTGATTGTAATGGTTCGTGACTTCAACATCTAATTCATCTTGTAACTTTTCACCGCTTCTCTACTCGAGCTTCTTGAGCTTCTCGAGCTTTTCTATCTTTAGCATCTAACTCTTTTGAAGCTTTCTAGCTGCACTTCATTCCTAGCAACTTCAATTTCTCTAAGTTACGCCAAAGTTAGCTTTTTCTTCTTAGTTTCAACCAACACACCCTTTCCTTTATCCTTAGGATTAATTGCAGTTGAGAAGTTCCTTGTTGTTCTTCTTCTTGTACTTCTCGAATAGTAACTCCACCTCTTGGTTGTGATAAATCTCCTAAAAGTGTAGCAATGAACTCATCATCACTTGCGAGAATGAATAGGTTTGAAAATAGCCTCCTCTTCTTGTATAAGCTGTTGTAGAAGGACCGACTTCCTCTTCAAAATCTAACACTCTTGGAGTTATTACTTCTTGTCTAAAGGTACTTTGAAAAGTAGTACTTTGTTGTTCAATACTTGAACTTGAGAAGACTTTGAACTTGAACTTGCTCTTGAAGATCTTGAATGATCTTTTCTTGGACTTTTTAGAACTTTCGTGTTCATTCTCTTTAACCATATCTTCTTTCAAGTTCTGTTCTTCTAAATTCCTCCCAAGTTGATGAAGATGGTTTATGAACCTTGTGGTGTTTACTTGTCTTAGACTGCCTTTGTGCTTTCTTCTTTGATTTGACCCAGATACGAAATTCTTTAACCAAAGGCCAGGCAAAAATTCTTAGCCGTCTAAACTTGAGCTTCAATTTCTTTATCTGCTTGGCTTGAGCCTTAGTAGTCTTCTTCAACTTGACCAATTCCCTTGTCAAAATATAATTATCCAATGTTAATCCTTCACGAGGGATAGTATGGGTAGCATCTCCTTGAAGCGGTGAATGTTCCTCGGTTGAGAAAGCAGGAGCAGTTGTGGTGGAGATAGAAGGTGAACCTGCAACTTCTTGAACTTCAATACTTGGGAAGCGGTAGCATGAGTTGTAGTACCTCCTTGAGATCACGGCACCTTACGAAAATGCAAGACTTTAAGAACCGATTACTTGCGAGCGATTGCTTGAGCGATACTTTCACTTTCTTCATCATCTTCAACATCGGCTCTAACGAACTTGAACAACTTCCATCATGGAGGTAGTTAAAGGAGTATCAGGACCTTTGAATAAATCACTCCTTGCGCCATGAAAGTAAAAATCTTTGCTTGTTGTACAATAACAGAAGTAAATCGGTAGGCTTAGGTACATCAAAAAGTTGTTTGTTTAAGAAAACTGTATAAACCTTGGGTACATCAACCATTTTGACCCAAATGATATATGTGAAAGCATCCCATCGAATTAGCCTTGAAAAGTTAAACACTCTATTTGTAGCTAATCCAACCACTACGGATGCAATATTTGACCCAAACTGCTCCCAAGAAGTACTTTTAGCACTTATGCAATAGAGCAATACATGAATCAAAACTTCCATTGAGGACAAAATAAAGCTTTCTTGAGCGTTTGTTACATCAAAGATCCTTCATAACCAATATGCCCAAAAGTTTCCCAAATCAACTCCTTAGCAAAGCGAAGAGCCCTTCTTCATCATTAAACAACAAGTCGTCTCGAATAGATGCTTGATAATCTTCAGATTCTTCCAACAAGCTGTTGATCTAATATAGTATTCATCTTCTTCCATATTATCTCTTGCATTAGCCCAAAATTCTTGAATCCAAGGTGCAATAATATCCGCTCCACTAAAAGAGCATATCGATTGGCGACCAGTAAGATAATCAATGATATCGTGAAAAGCCACATTCGCCTCGGTCTTGTCCAAATTAGCCACCATATTGTGCTTTGAAATAGTAGGTCGATTCGCCATTAATGAATAGATGAGCACAATTAAAGATTTGATCCAATAATAAAGAGATGGTGAATGGTGAGATAAAGAAGAAAAAGATTCTAATGTATCAATATTAGAGGAAACTCGGAAAGTAGTTATTTATAGGTGGGATTTGAAAATCACACCCATAATAACAAAGTTACCGTTACTAGCAATTACCCTCAATATTACCGTTGGAGCAAGATTTTTGTCGACAAACAATTACTTTCCACATAAGCGATACTTTCCAAGCGGTACTTTCATGAAATTAAGAGCGATGCTTTCGAAATACCTCAAAAAACTAAGTATACATACATATCCTCCCTCGAACAATGCATAGGACTATACTAACACCGATAGTCCTCCCCTCAAATGTAACTTACTAACTAATATACTCCAAAACACCGATGAAACTTCTTGTCTCTGTCATGCTCACAGAACAACCACTATCCACAATAAGATGATCTTTAAGCTCCTCTTCTGGGTTGCCCAGTCTAATAAGATGAAAGAGTTAGTGACTTTGAGGAACCCAAGCCATTACTGACTTGTGTTCCCCTTGTGGAGTGACATACTTACATTCTGTAAGTATGTAGTCTCCACTGTTTTTTAAATGATGATCCAGAATTATCTTTTGATCTTGTTAGGAATTAGAAAATTCCTTAGTGAAGAGTCGGTCACCCCAAATGTTATCTAGCTTAAGTTAGCTCGTAGACTTGTCGTTGTTTACATTATTTAGTTGTTTATTAGTTAGTTTGTAGCGTAGTTTAGTTTAGAGCAACACCGTGGAGGAAGGATGGGTCTTTACCCACTGTATCCCTGATCCACAGGCCGATAGGAGGTCGTGTCTTATGTAACTATAAATACCCCTTCCATCCATGGAAGGGGTGGTGCTTCATTTTTCAATCTAACATTTCCTTTGAGTAACTCTCTACCAAGAAAATACCCAACTCTCTAACTTTCTCTCTCTAATGGCTAACATGTATTTTGATCTCCCAAGACCACCCGAATCATCAAACACATAAATATTGAATCCTAACAATTGGTACCAGAGCCAAGGTTGTTGTGTTTTGATGATTTATTCGTGTTAACTGTTTTTACATCATTAACTGTATTGGTATTTCTTGATGGTCAAAAGCATTGTAGAAAATGGTGAAATAATTTTTATAACTGTGGTGAAATATGTTTATGGTCGGATATATTTTTCTTCTATAAGCGTGGTGGCGGTTTTAACAATGTATTTGTCCTTTTCTTTGGTCATATCAGTCATGTTAAGAACATAATCATATCATTCTTGTTATGCATATTTTTGTGGTGAGAAGGACAGATTCATGAGGTCTAAAATGGTCATATGGTATATCATCTTGGTCAACAACATGTCAAACAATGCATTTTTCTGGGTTTCTTATAAACAGGTCGGAAAAACTCTTCGGAAATAGTCATTTATCTTCCTAGCGACTTGTCCTTCATTTTTTGGTAGCAACTTGTCGTACAGTAGCAACTTGTATATTAGCTAGCGACTTACCAGGTTTTGATAGCGAGTTGTTAAATGTAGCAACTTGGATATTCGTTGACTTTTTTGAAAGTCAACAGCGAGTTATGTAAAAAACTAAGTAGCGACTTGTTCTGAAAATGTGTAGCAAGTTGGTCTAAGACTGCCTAGCAACTTGATATTTATCATGTAGCGACTTGTTGACACACTTTTAACAGTTATGCTAGCGACTTGGTTTGAATGCTAGCGACTTGTGGTTTAAAAGGGTTAGCGACTTGACTCATTTGACTAGCGACTTACAGAAATGATGAAGGAGATGTATTACAAATAGGACCATGACCACAACAAAAATACCATTAAAAACGACCTCAACCTTTAACATCATCAGTCCACGTTCAACATTTATCGAAATGAATTAAAGCAGTTTCAAAAGATTCGTAAAACACTAAGCCAACACCTTGAATCCTATATCAACACCTTTCTTGACTCGACATTGAACCTAATTGAAAGATAATTCTTGATCTCAGTCAACTATTTTCATGGTACTCGTAAGTAACATCGAGACCATGGTCTTATGCACAAAAATAGAATATCATCACTGATCCGTATCTGTTTGAAGCATATGCTTCATCAACTATTCGACTCATAAGACATGATGGCTAACAAGGATGTTATCACCATGTCTTCGTTCACTCATATATAATCTCTTCAACAAAATCAAAATCTTTGACAAAAGGCTCATCAAATGTTATGTTCGAGACATACTAAGCTGAAAAATATAATTAATTCAAGATGAACCTACCTTGTTAAATCGAGCTTTATCTCGTGGCTGTCTTACAAAACCTTTGCCATCCCTGTGGCAAGGTCATACGAGTCATAACCATCAAGCCATCCCTGTGGCTTGGTCGCTATGTGTACTAAATGGAGTAGACAAACTGATTCGATTATGTGTACACATGTGGGTAATGATAAGTGTTGTGATGTGCTTTGATTATTTTGGTGAGATGGTATTAGATTTAGTTTGTGGAGAAGTGTTGATGGGAGGTGTATTTTCACAGAGTATTTTTAGGGTTTGATAAATTTGTGTGTGATTTGTGAAGTGTTAAATACCCGTGTAATTAGGTTAAAGTTTCATGGATCAGGCCTAGGATGTAGAGTTATTGGACCGGATGGGATTAATGGTGAGTGATGTGGGCCTGGTACAGTTTGGACTGAAATCTGATACTCAAGTGTTATAATGCCGAATGTTTCTTAGAACAAATTGGATACAATTTTTTTTGTATTTCATGTGTGAGCCGAATATTAATTATCTTTTATGTAGATCGGGTATTAGCATTTCGTGGGCTCGAGATTAATGGATGACTTGATGATTAGGCTTGATGGTATTATTAATTTTTTCTCATTTTTGTGATATGTGTTTTATGTGGATATATGTGATGAAGGGTGAATGGACCAAGTCGTTAAAATTGAATCGGATTGTGTGATATTGGATTTTGCTATGGACTGGGCGATCACTGGATTTTTTTTCTCATGAATTTGGATATTTCGGTAATGAAACTTGATTGGTTATGAGCTTTGTGAGAATGAGACTTGATGACATGATTTAGTGATTCGTCATGTTATATGTGTTGGCACGTTGGTGAATACATTTTCACTGGGAATATTATGTCTCGGCTTAAATTATTTGAACCTAGTTGACTACGTGGTTGCTTGTAAGGTATCTCTTATTTGGTTTTGAAGTGAAGTTTTTCTGGTGAGTGTACTTATTTCATCTTCTTTCTTTCTACCATTCCGCGAAGATGACTTGTTTGGGCATTTATAGAGTGTGATAAAGACTTGGCTATTTAGTTACGGTTGTGATTCTTTCTCACTTATCCCACAACGTTGCTATCACTTCGGTGTCTCACTCAGTTGAGAATGTCAAGAGGTTTTGTACATTGGGTACACCGTTTCTTCTTCACAAGGATTAGTACAAGTTTAAGTAACAAATCTGGGGACGTTCACTTCATGATCAAGTTTGACATATCGGGTTTGCTTCACCAGAAGGTCACTTTGCATTAGTAAGCGAAATCGTGAATGATGTGTTTGCCAAAGTGGTTATTGGATGATTGATGATATTGTTGATGTTGGGGTAAGAATCGTTGATGAATCACTGCATGTTCCTCTTAAACAGATATTCACCGAAACCAAAGTTGTCATAACACGTTCAAACTGACATTGTTTACGGTTTTGTCTTGATTTTGTAAAATCCCGCGAAAGAACCTATTTCTCGGTTTAAATCATGGACTTGTAAAATCCGTGACAATGGAAACATCCTGGTAATAGTAACGTGCATTTCGGATCTATCTTATGGTTTATTCTTGGTTTTGTAAAATCCATGAAAGAATCTATTTCTCGGTTTAAACCATGGAATTGTAAAATCCGTAATGATAGAACCATCACGGAGAAAGGAAAGTGTAATTCGGATCTTATATGATCTTTGGTGCTACGGTTTACGCTTCAAGAAGGGATAAAAGGTGTACTTCATGAATTGGGTGTGTGTTTGGGTTGTCTTCATGGCGGTTTGGTTATTACAAGGTTTTACGGGGGTATGCTCACTAAACCATGGTCGGGATGAAACCATTATCAAAGTTCATTTAAATGTCAAAGAAGGCTAGTTTTTGAGCAATTAACCAGAAGATGTGACAACGGCGTTAATTCAGTATTATTTATTTGAGGTTGAAGTGAATCATCACGGGCAAGTGTACTTAGTATCTGAAGGTATCGGGGATGGATGGATGAAGATTCTTCATGATCCTTGTTCGAGCTTATTATCAAAAAACGAAGACTTGGGAATCTAGTTATTGTTGGGTGGCTTTTACTTTTTCTTTTACCACTTGGGGGAATTGGGCTCTTACCACCACAAAATAACTATCACTTGTAGTGCTCAGTGTCACATTCAATTGTGGATTTTCAAGAGGTAATGTACGTCTATTACTTGATGGTTGGTTGGTTGAGGAGTATAGAGTACTTAGAGATTCAAATGGGCATGAAGTCTCGGCACCTCTCTTTGTTACATATGTGCAAGTATAAGTCACGAGTTGGGTTAGTTTACTTGAGGTCAAATTCATCATATTGGGTTTCTCCATCATTTGTCACGACAAAGGGCCTCTTGAATGATAATGGGGTTGATTACATGTTTTGCTAAGAGAGTGAAAAGAGAGATTATGACGTATGAACTCAGCAGTTCATGCCTCGTACTCTAAAGAAAAGAAATAATATGCGTTTGAATGCGCATTATCTTCAAAGAAGAGAAATCTTATTATGACGTTTGAATACTTGATTCAAGCCTCGTTCTCTAAAGAAAAGAAAAGTGTACGATTGATGCGCTTTATCTTCTAAAGAAGAGAAATCTTCTTTTATGACCATTCTCATCAACATGCTTCATACTTTTTCCCTGCGCTTGGTTATCAAGTGAACCGGACTACCGATGATTGTTTTCTTATTCCACTTGCTCAACTATAATGACGATGGCGACATCTGTGCTAATTTTGCGGGAGAAGTGTGAATTGACTACATTTTAAAGATAATCACTTGTCTAATCAAGAATGGCATCTTCATATGCAATTCTTGAGGGAGAAGAAGTATGATAATTCGCATGGTTGATCGATATCGAGAATAAATGGTCAAACGGCTCCAAACATATGTAAGAACCGAGCTTCTTCTTATCGGGTCATCTTTACATGGTGTTTCTTCTAAGAGCCGTTAGTTGACATCTTCAAGTCGATATGAGTTTATTGACAAAGTACTTCCGGTTAATGCTTCACGTGCACATCAACATGATGATTCCGAACAACCTTACATTCTTGTTTGATGTGATTGTTTGCTTGGTGTTACCATTTCGTGTGCTTTCATTGGGTGATTCTTGATTTCCTTGATGAACATCTTTATGTTCTTGTTTGATTGGGAGGATCTTAATTAAGGGATTTGCAAGATGTAAGTTAATTGGGAAGCTTTTGGTGATGTTCTTGTGTTTTGGTGAGTCGAAGATGTTAACTATCTATTCCCCAAACTGGACAATCTTGAAGAAGGTCGAGTCTCTGATCGGTTCTACATTTTACGCTACATGTTAGAAGACTAAAGGCGCGTTGCATTTGATTATCGAAGACTTCTTCTTAATCGAGCATTTATCAAGCAGTTGTCGGTTTAGGGAGAGCACTAATTGGGGAGAGTGAAATGTCGAATTTAATCCCAATTAGACTTGCTCATATTCTTGACAAGTTGATTCCTACAAGATTACAAGTGTTCTTCTCATAAAGATTTCAAGTATTTGGGCTTATAATATGTTCTCGATTACGAAGTGTCAAAACCGGCAAGGGGAAGGAGACACGTATCTAAGCGAGTAAACTTGATAAACTTAATACTTCTAAGTAATTGAAGATATCCGGGAAGACAAATGTTATTATGAGAGAAACTCAAGGTTTGACTCATGGCGAGTAAACTTGATGGACTTAATACTTCTAAGTGATTGAAGTTATCCCGGAAAACAAATGTCATGACCGAGAGAAACTCAAGGTTTTACTCATCAAAGCGTTTAGTGTTCTTATTCCAACGTCGTGGGGAAGTGATGTAAATGAAAGTTTCGAAGATAAAGAGGTACCTTTGTGTGTGATGATCTCGATGTTATCGCAATCATCGGGGAGAAAATTGTGTACATTGGGGGCGCCATTGTCTCACTTGAGGGCTTAATCGGTGATTCGAGATATAATCACTTATTCGGAGTTGACATCCGAGAGATTGTCATCCGCAGAGATAATCGATGATTCGGACCGCTTCTTCAATGTTATCGGTTGTTCTCTCTTTGGGGAATGTGTACTTGGTCCTTGAGCTTCATACACGATCATCGGGAAGAAAGCCATTGTTTACCACAAACATTGGGAGGTGTTTTCCTTAGGGCATGATGTGTATTCGGAGAGTTCTTGGATATTGGTGTACCGGGTTCTTGAGCTTCATACACATTCATCGGGGACGAAAGATGTGAACATTGGGAGTTGTTCTTCATTACCCTCATGATGTGTATTCGGAGAGTTCTTGAGCATTATACAAAGAGACCGGCGCATCAATTCAACTACTTGGGGAATTGTTCTCTTGACACCTTTTGGAATGGATCGCTTCAGACGTCGGTTGAAAGGAAATTTGAGAAGTGTTATTTATGTGTGGGATGATATGTTCTTTGTTCTTTTGGATGATATAACCTCGAGCGAAGAATCACGGTGATTATTCTTAAAAGGAGCGAGAAGTTCGATGATAATGGTGTGCTTCTTTGTGCACTGGCTAAGAGAAGCTTGAAAGAAAGCTTTGAATACGCTTTCATTAAAGGATTTTCGGTTTGGGGAAGTCGCCAAAGTCTCACTTTCGAGATGGTTCAATTTCTTTCTTGATTCAAGAGCCACGGAAGCTTTGGTGGTGAATGTTTAAGAGTTGATGACTTCTATCTTCTCGACGTCTTTGCTCGATATCCTTATCTCGGTACTCGTATCATCATCTTCTTTAACTATATCATCTTCTCTATCCTTGTAAATATTTATTCGAAAAACAAAATACAAAATATAAAACCAACAAAAAGAAATAGAAAAATATAAAACTTTCAAAACCATAAAAATCGAGAAAATTTCAAAAATACCAAAATATGTTTTCTCAAGACATGTCTTACGGTATCGATAACATCTACGGTCTTAGAAATGTCATTCAATAATGGCACGGGACCATAGATGAAGTTCGAGCGAGGAGGTGTAAATATTCTTTTCTAAACATGTCTCAAAATATGGCTTACAGATTATTATTTGATTGTGACCGTGCTTAAACTATGGCTTGCTATTATTTGAGATAGCAACCCGTTCTTTAAAGGAAGGAAAGTCTTGCGCTAAACCTATTTTCAAAATATTTCATGCACTTATCCTAAAACACTTTGAGGAAAGTATGTCGAAGGATCTTTGTTCCTACACAAATATTTTCCGTCTAAAATTCTTCAGAAAAATATTTGGTGTTTTCTAAAATGGTGGTAAATGAGTTGCTTTTAAAACAATCAGATTCAGAGTTTTTGTAAAATTGAAAACTCAATCAATGACTTCAACGCTTTTAAACTTTTCTTAAAATGAGTCATGGATTGAGGGGGATAATGTTTTTTTCAAATCTATATCTTCTAACGAGCTTTCTTAATTATCCTAATATGCTTAATTAAAAATGATGTTAACCTATGTTGAAGGACTAGGTGCCAAGGATATGATTGCTAGGATTAGATGATCGAGTTTGATGAACACATTATTCCATACATTTATATGATCGATTGATATGTTACATTGACTTTTATTAGTCGATTCTTTGTTTGGGTGATGTCGACCACCATATATCTGTGTGTGTTCACTAACGTATGCGGTATATTGGTATATAATAATGTTCGATCCGGATCCCACAATTGAAGATGATTGGATGCCGAAGGAAAGGGTAACTATATCTTGGGTTGACAAATGAAGAAAGCGGAGCTTAATTGGACTTCTATGGAGAGTTGGCATAAATGCAACGTAAGAGGTCTCCTTGCATCGGCAGATGGTTTTCTTCTAAGTGATTGAAGAAGCGGAGCTTAATTTGACCTCGGTTGGCATTCAAAATGCAACGTAGAAGAAGTCTCACTTGCATCTGCAGACGGTTTTCTTCCAAACCCTACGGCAACAACAACGAAGCTTCTCAACCACCTAACGTATCTTTGTGCGGGATACCATTTTAAACAATTTTGAATAATTTAATTAAATTGTTTTGAAAATGTAAAATATTGTTATGAAAATATATTGGACTAATTTTGAAAATCACGGACTTCATGTTATCAAAACCTAAGTCACTCAATTATTGACTGTCATGGATTGAGGGAGAGTGATTTAAAATAAAATATTTTCAAACGATGTTTCTTCACAAAAGTTCCGTCTTGTACGATAATAAGTGGTGATCTAAAGATTTAATGTTATGTCATGGTATGATTTTTCTTTAGAATCAAGGTCTTTCAAAATGAAATTTTTACGTTCTTGTTCGATTGTGAAATTGTTTTGTTTTACTTAAAAGATCTCTTAAAACTATTATACGACACTAACAATCTTTAATGTCTTAAAATGGTCCTTATCATCATCTTTCAAAATTGAATCTTGCCACGTCTTTCCCAAATTTTTCTAAATGATTTAAATCAGTTGGGATCACAAATCTCAAATGGTTTGATATTTCTGATCGGGGTAGAGATCGTGATTTAAATCTCAAATCTGTTTTAATGGAATTGGTTTTAGTCCTTTAAAGGCACTCATGCCTCCATGTGCCAAACGATTTCTAATATACAATGCACATGTTGAGGAGGAGCATTTATCCAAAAACAAGATGAGTATTTAAACCTGGCAACATTTTCTCCTATGTTTTCTAAACCTTATTAAATCACTTGGGATCCAAAATCTCAAAGGGTTTGACATTTTTGATCGGGGGAGAATTTGTGATTTAATAATGAAATTTGATAAAAGTTGATCGTTTTGATTCAGTTGTGCATGCTGCTCTCTCATATGTGCTAAACACTTTCGAATCTCGAAGCATATATTGAGGGGGAGCATTTTATAAGAAAATAAACTATCGAGGTACAAAAGCTTTTATGTTTTAACATAATGTACCATGATTGAGTTTTCAAATGGTTTCTTAAATGGCTTTTGTAATCGTGGATGTGCTTCAAAAGAACTCTTGCCTCTATGTGATAAAAATGATTTCAAATATCCTATGCACATATTGAGGGGAGAATTTTACCATGAAAATCAAATGGCTTTTTAGTATGAAAATTGTGATCAAAGAAAATATTTCAAAGTCCTCTTGCCTCCTTGTGCTAAACAATTTCTAAATCATACGCACATGTTGAGGGGAGGTTTTCTAAATGATCAAAACTATTAAGGTACAAAATGATTTGATCTCGTATCACAAGTACCTTGATTGGTTTTCCAAATGATTTTCAATTGGTTTCATGAAGGAAAGAACAATACCAAAAGACCGACCAATTTACTTTATGCATGGTGTTATAAGGATGGTTAGGTTAGGTATTTGTTCCCACGATACGCCTGAGAACGGAGGATCTACCAGGACAATCCACTAGATAGTGTAGAGTCCTTGGGTATATTGAAAAAGGAGAAAAATGAGAATATGGGAAGAGTGCGGATTGAGGCGAGCTAATCTTGGAATAAACCCAACAAGGTTCTAGTAATGAAGTCTCGGTAAGCCTTGAAGGGGTTGAAGAATGAAAAAGAAATGAATGATAAAGGGTGAAAAGAAATAGCCCTCCATCAATTCAACCTTAGAGGCGAAACCGGGTTCAATTCATATACTCTTGGTGGTTACTAAGGTAACACTGGTATTGAAGACAAGACATCATGGACCCGGTGATGCCTTTGCACTAAACTTCCCAAACCACTCAAGTTCCTCTTAAAGGGCTTGTTTCATTCTCACGGGAACCTACATAATCTATCGACTTTCTCTTAGAGATTGTTGATATTGAAGAAGGAGACCCTCTCCTAGTCTCCGACAAAGGAACCAAAATGCACTATTGAGTATAGAGCCAAGAGATCATCCACAATATCTCGCTAGGACACTAAATTCTTGAAGACTTGCTTTTCACACAATGTGGAAAGTAAGTATATATTAAGAGTCCCACGCATTATCCTTGTGGTATTGCGGAACATCCGAGTGATATGTAAAATATTCACAATGAAGATGGAAATCCTTCTAGAGCCAACATCTAACAAGCTCTTGGTGGGTGACATGTGAAATCTTGCAAAAGATCAAGCTTGTGACAAGCTGGATAGAAGCGATGGGAGATTCAATCTTGAATCAACCTTGGTCGAGAAATGAATTGACGAATACTTTTGGAAAAATCGTTCGATGTGCAAATCTTCTTTTCTCTAGCACGTCGAATGTGTACTTATGTTTTCAAAATTCAAAAAGTATCTCTGATTGAAAAATACTTTTAGAAAAACCGTTCGATGTGCGAATCTCTTCTTTTCACTAGCACGTCGATTGTGTACTATTTTCAAATACAAAAAGTGTTTTGATTGAAAATTGATCTTTCTCATAAAACCTTTGTCGTATTGCAAAACTCTTTATTCTAAGCAATACGCGATTGTTTTCAAATCAATTTTTCATCAATCAGTGAATCTCAATTATTGGTTCACTCACTCCGTGTTGTCTTCTTTGAGATGTTCGGTTTGAGAACGACTAGAGCATTGCGAAACCTGTCAAGGAGATTCTTAGGAATCCTACGATCACAGGCGGTGCTTGTCTTGATCAACGGGGAACCGTGGGCGTGTACCTCAATTCAACGAAAGTGATCAAAGACACTTTCGTGTGTTTTATTGCTAGCTTGTTGTTTGCGGTACATTTGGACGGTTGCGGTGATCGAATTGAGGAGTCAATCAAAGCCGCATGCTCACAACATCCACACTTAATTTGAAGAAATCATGGTGGTGCATATCTACATAACTCGGCTCGATATTTCATACTATGCTTACGCTCTTTGCAAATATCATGAACCGATAAGGCTTCCGCTACTACGATGGAAAGATGTCATGATTCAAAAGTGTGAGCATGTCGGTCCGAAAGTCACAACTTCACATGATGGCAACACAATAAAGGGTGATCCGAGATATTCTTGTGGTGATGATCTCAATGAAAGCTCGAAGATCATCAAAGATGTGGATCAGTTCAAAGACCTCCACTCAAAACACAAAACTATGCGGACTTTGAAGAATCGCTACAAAAGCACAAAGATTACGGAAATGAAGAATTCAAGTCTTCGAGCTCAAGAACAAAGTCAAGAATAGAATGCTAGGATTCGAAATGTCAAACATGGGGTGACCTCCCTTAAGGGGAGATTGTTAGGAATTAGAAAATTCCTTAGTGAAGAGTCGGTCACCCCAAATGTTATCTAGCTTAAGTTAGCTCGTAGACTTGTCGTTATTTACATTATTTAGTTGTTTATTAGTTAGTTTGTAGCGTAGTTTAGTTTAGAGCAACACCGTGGAGGAAGGATGGGTCTTTACCCTTGTATCCACGATCCACGGCCGATGGGAGGTCGTGTCTTATGTAACTATAAATACCCTTCCATCCATGGAAGGGTGGTGCTCATTTTCAATCTAACATTTCCTTTGGTAACTCTCTACCAAGAAAACACCCAACTCTCTAACTTTCTCTACAATGGCTAACATGTATTTTGATCTCCCAAGACCACCGAATCATCAAACACATAAATATTGGATCCTAACGGATCTTTAGCATGTGGATTTTCAAAACTTTCGATTTTTCAACATAAATCTCTTTTACAAGATTATGTGCTTTTCTTGTATCACAAAAGCATCAGTTACCTTTTGTTGAAATCTTGTTTGTCCTCGGTACCTTCCTCTTAAACCATTACGGTTTAACACGTGGTTCTGTGATCTAGATCCCCTATGTGAATTGTAATACCTTCTAGGTTGATAGTGAGATCTCCTAGGATTCCTATTCAAATAGTGTGATCGATTACCTTGTTTTGGTGAGCGGTATTTGGAAAGTCTTGTAAGATCTTGAAGGTTTTGAAAAGGTCTTCTACGATGTGGGTATCTATGATGCAGTGTGAAGTTTACGTGATTAATCCTATTTGAATTATTCCAAACGGTTTGTGCTCTCTAGGTGTGTGGGTGGCGGATCATTCTTTGGAAATTTGCTAAGGTATTACAGTGTCGATCACAATCTTTGATTAAGTGATTAGGACTATAACACACAAAACACAATTTTTGACCCATATGTCCAAAGTGATTTCTTCTATGTCTATACCCAAAATTATTTTGCCTTCTTGGTGAATGATGAAACTGTTTTGACCAAAGTTATCCCAAAAGGTTTAGCGATTACTATTTTGAAAAGGTTTTACGAGAAGAGTCTTTGCTTGTGTAGCGATACTTTGATTTGAAAGTCTTGCTTGATTTTGAACATTATTTTGAACAACTTCTTTGGGTTTTCGGACCTAGATTGAGCTATAAGCTTTTCCTAAACTCTAGACTATCTACTCCAAAATGAGAAACACCGGGCCTAGAGGGTTGATGAATGCCGATGGGATGAGGAGCGACATGATAACCATTATCTTTCTTATACGAGGAGGTGGTTCACTTATTGAGCCCTCATTACTAGATGTATCTACATAGTTAATGAGTTCATCATCACTAGTGGTTATGTCCTCAAAATCACCTTCATCTTGATCACTAGGTTGGTTTTCTTCTAGTTTAATAAAATCCATTCCAAAACCTAATCCGGTTTTAAGGTAGGCTCTTTCTTTGTTTTGAACATAAGAAACATGTGACAAACAGATTCTTTCGGGCATCAAACTTAGCTAACAAAACATCTCTTTCCTTAGTTAATTTCTCAATTTGACAATTTCTGGTTTAATTTCCATTCACTAAGTTTTAATGGTAATCCTGTTGTTCATATTTTTCATTAAGCTACTTCATTATTTTCATGTGTTATGATTTTAGCTTCCAAAGACTCTAAAGTAATTTGATAACTGCTACCTCGGACCTAGCCTTAACACAATTGTCTCTTTCATACACATAGTTTTTAGCAATTTTGATAGAAATCATGACAATTTGAGCATACCTCGAGATAGGAGATGAACTTGGTGATGTAGCTACCATAGAAAGTAGTACAAGATCATCTTCGGACTCCAGCTCGGTCAAATCCTCCTGAGCAGTCTCGGGTTCCAAAGCGGCATGTTCGGGTTCCTCATCAAAAGCGAGCTCGGTCCAGTTCTTCCAGAATCTTCAACCTCTTCCTTCATAGCAACCATACGGTGGTTCTTGGTTCATCATCAAACTCGGCCTCCAATCAACCTCGATAAAATTTCTTGAGCAACCAAAGCTTTGGTTTCGATAATAGGGATTTCTTTGAGTTCCAGCTTTGGTTTTCGGTCATCCTATTTGCTTGATACTTAGCAAATCGCACTCCACTGCAAAGTGTCCGATCTTTTGACAATTGAAGCATTCAATCTTTGATTTGTCAAAGTGATTCCATGTTTTGGCTTGAAA
The DNA here is from genome assembly GCA_022545495.1 of Chrysanthemum lavandulifolium. NCBI lineage: Eukaryota > Viridiplantae > Streptophyta > Magnoliopsida > Asterales > Asteraceae > Chrysanthemum > Chrysanthemum lavandulifolium. The sequence goes on along the minus strand of CM040243.1, from coordinate 247,048,145 downwards.
TCAATGTTCTTTCTGTTTTCTTCATGTACTTCTTAATCCTTACGATAATCATTGCTACTTGCCACCTTATATCAATTTCTTCCAAAGCATCCTCTTGATCATGAGAGATCTTCTTCATAGGTGACGGTAAAGAAGCTTTGTTGAGCAAAGAAGGAACACACAACTTCATCGAATGCATAGTAGGAGGTGGTAGTGCTTGCGAGCATGGGTGGGAGCGACATAAGAGGCGATGCTTTGAGCCAGCGATCTTGTGAGTTGGAGAAGCGATACTTTTAATGGAATCTTGCCCTTCTTTTCGAGATGATAGAAAAGCAATCTTGTGAGACTTAGAACTTGTTTGACCATTCATCTCATGCTCATAAACCTTTAGATGGTTGTAGAGATCATCAAAGTCCATGACATCTAAACGGGTTGTCCTCGATCATTGTAGCAATAACATGCCATGTAGATGGCAAACTCCTTAGAAACTTGATTTGCATCTTCAATGAAACTTACGCCTTGTATAACTCCGGCATGTTGAGAAGATTTTGAAACCTATCATATGCGACATCAAGACTCTCTCTTTCACCTCGGTGAAAGTTTCAAGTGTTGTTTATTGATTCTGCATCTTCTTAAGCTTCATTCCTCCAAATATGGTCTTGAGAGCTGACCAGAGTGCTTAGCATCTTGCATCATGAAATTTGAGAAGATGACCATACGGAATGACAGACAAGAGAATATTAAGTGCCTTCTCCGATTCCTTAAAGTTGCTCTTGGCGGGGCGCTTTAGGTGCTATAGGTTGTCCGACAATCTCTGAGTTGGAACTACTTCATTACCATTGACAATTACATTCCATAAAGCATGGTGCAGAATGGCAATGTCTTGCCTCATCTTCATACACCATAAGTCATATTCACCCTTTTGATGGCGGGAATCCTCATTGAGGTGATGGAAGGTGTTGGAATAGAATCGATCGACATCTTTAGGGTTTGTTGAAATCGGTTTTCTTCTTAGTCGAGTTTCCACACAAGCTCGATACCACTTATTGGATCGATATACTCTAACCAAACTAACTTAACTAGCTTGTTTAAGGTTTAATAACCTCGGATAAATCCTAAGTTATTAACAATGAAACACCTTTGAGTAATCTTTATTAAGTGCGGAATTTACTCAATAAATCTAAGAAGAACAACTTTATTAATAACTCTAAATGCTTCTTATCGAGATACTTTAACAACTCTAAGATTATTGAACTCTCTAAACTCTAAACAACTTGTAATCGTAAACTCTAAGACTTGTGAATACGTATCTCTAATGCCAATCTAGGGGTCCTTTTATAGGCTTAAGGATAACCTAGTCGGTTTACAATAATGTATCCTTATGCGACAAGTAATCTATTCTAGAATTACAAGACTTTCCATAAGCGAATAGAGCAGTTCTTTAACTCTTGCGATGCTTTGACTTTATCTTTAGCGATACTTTGACTCTTTGACTTTCTCAGGTTCTTTGCCATTCTGCGTTACTTTGTAAATCTTGATTACTTTAAGCATTCAACACTTTCATATCCCAACAACTTCACATATAGGTGTGATTTCATGATTTTGGAAAATGTTAAAGGCATCATTGATGGGTTTTTAGGAGATGTGATACTTGGGAAACCATTTATAGAGGAGTCTAAGATGGTTTATGATCGAGAGAAGGGAATAGTCGAGTTCTCAAATGAAGCCGAGAGTGTTAAATATGTAATGCCCTACAAGAATAAGAAGTTTGAAGTCATGGATAATTTAGATGTAGATAACATTCCGGCATTCGAAGTAGACTGGATGAACAAAGTTTACTACACTGCTTGTCTTGAATTAGGCCCTGAATATATTCGTGATGAGAGAAGAGTTAAGGAAATCGAATGGGCCTCCAAGATTAGGGCAATGTAGGAGCACGACTACGAGTCTAGCTACAAGACTCTTAAATAAAGAAAAGCGCTTCGTGGGAGGCAACCCATGCTTAATTGTTTGATTGTTAGTGTCATATGTCTTTTATTAATTATTTATTCTCATGTTTAAATTTGTAAAAATGCTTTATTTTGTTTTTAACCTCGTCTTAATTGCATATAAAGGTATTTTACATAAGGGATAAGTGTAGGGAGGATTACACACGTTTTCAAGGAATAGTAAACATGAGAATAACAATTAACTAAAAGATATATTTGTGTGTTTGTTCGAGTCAAGTTCTTGTATCGAGTCATAATGGATGTTTTCGAGAAATTTTCCGATTCTAAAGATGTAAATTATCCGAAAATCGCGAGACCGGTTTTGTCGGGATAACTTGTGACGTCGAGATCGCAACTGTGGACGTCGGGAAGGAGTAAAACAACAGTTACTTTTTTTCTCGTTTTACGAGCTATTTAAAAAATTGGAATTTTCGGTCTTAATTTTCCGAGATTACGTAAACATCCATTCCACAAGCATTATATCCTAGTTTAAATCGAGTCTTATATATATTATTACATGATTTTCTGTGAAGGTTTCGTTTGTTTCTTCAAGTGTGCGGGTTTAATTTATCAAGAAGAAGTTACATAAGATTGGAAGGAGCTTTTCAAGCATAAATTCTTCTTGGAAAGGATTTAACCACTACTTCACACACGGATCCTACCGAGCTAATCGGGGAGTACTAGTTTCTTTCGTTTTTAATTACCTTCCATTATCATAACTTTGATACTTTAGGAACATTGGGAACAATGTTCGGTTTAAATGTAGGAGGAAAATAAAGCGGGAACTTTGAAACTATGCTTATCCTTGAATATTTGCTTTGTCAATTGTATTTGTGTAATAAACCATGAGAAAATGTCGGTTAGGGTAATTTTGGCACCAAATTTAAAATTTTTCATGACATATAGGAGTGGGCCATTAGTCTTAACAAAAGCGTCTCACGGATAGGAAGTTGCATGACTAGCACAAAACCCTTTACCACCTAAATTCCACCCAAAATGGGAGGATCACCCTTAGATTAGTAGGAATTAAAAGCATTAATCTTTAATGCTTAGAGTGTGAACAGGTAGTATATTAGATTCTAGAACTTGTTTTGTGATGCATTCGAGATCATAAGTAAGACTACACTTGTGTAGTTAGGAATAACTAAATGATAAGAGGCATTAGGATAACCCTTGTTTGATACCGTAATATAATTACTTCTTCCACATCGGTTGAGTAATTCCCCACACCCTGCGTTGTACTCATCTTTAGGACACGATACCCTAGTTAATCCTCGAGCCTATCCTTTTCGCGGTTCTCGTGATGTTTCGGTTTTCGGAATATCAATGAAAACATTGTTTACCTCACCCCAAATATACACCAAAATCGCCTTAGCCTACTCTGTATGCACTCACTTTTAGTGCGTTATTGTTATCACCTTAAACCCTTAGTTCAATTATCTAGTTGCTTGCATGAGTTGCTAAGTCGAGTCATATCCTTTGTATCTGAGTTTTGGGACGATTGGGATTCATGGGAAAGTTAAAGTTTATGAAATGACGGGATGGGAGCGTTAAATTCAAATTCCATTTGTTTTGCGTAATATTGTACCCCAAGTGTTTTGATCTTTTCAATTTGGGTCAAATTAGTGTTAGAGTAATAAAAACTCAAGTGTAGGGATGTACCTATAAATACCTATCATTTTGATGTTACCGTAGAGGATGGTAGAGTAAAAGTGTATGAAAAAAAAAGAGAAAAAAAAGAGAAAAGAAAAAAAAATAGAGTGAAAAAAAAATACACATACGGGCTACCATCCTACATCTATCCTTTAATTTTATGTTTGTTTATTTCAGTTAGCTAGAGTTTAGAGTGTCGAGTCTTGGCTTAGCGCCATTCTTCGTATGCTTGTAACATAAGAGGTTTTGACTAGCCACCACTATATAGCCTATCCCACAAACCCTTTGTTTCCCTACCGTAAGCCTATCATTACAACCCTTTAAAGACCTCTTTGATAGTCTTTCCTAGGTGCTACTTAAGCGATGGAGGTTGATCTATTCTCAAGCCTATGGTAATCTATGTACTAGGACCGGTTAATGAGTGTTTATCTTCCATTTCAATTTGTTATATTTCATATACACCGAGAGAGATGTCGTATCAAACACCCCATGTGAGGTGCTAGTATGTGATTTCCGTGCTTGTTATGACTTTTGCGAGGCTTATATGTGTTGTGGACCGTTTTGAGCAGATGCTTCATGACCCCTAACTTATAAATTAATTGGCTAAAGCACATTTGCTTGAGGACAAGCAAATACCAAGTGTAGGGATATTTGATAAGGTTTTAAAGGTACCTTTTTGAGGGTCGTTTAAGCCCTTATTTGATCACTTTTGTATCCGTTATTGCTTAATATCGTTCCTTTTACTTTTAGGTCTCTTGAAGGCAAAATCTTTGGAATGGCACTTATTTGGACGAAAAGGCGCGAATATGAAAATGGCCAAAGTCGAATCGAGACACTCAAAGTCTTGAAAACATAAGGTGGCGTCGGTGTTATATTGCGGCCGCCGTCGAAGGATTTTTGTGACGGGACGAAGCCAAAACTCCTATTTTCAAGTGGCGGCGTCAAGTTATAAAAGAGTAGGCCGTCGCAACTCGGGCGGCCTAGATGTAATCGAGACGGCGTCGGAAAGTTGAAGAGACGGCGTCACAAGCATAAAGTGGCGCGTCGCCAAGTCTAACGTGGCCAAGGCGAAACCCTAATGGCGGCGACACGAAGGCGTCACAAAACATAAGGTGGCCGTCGCATATGTAATATATATATAGAATCCAATTTTGAGTAAAAACCTAAACCGAACCAAGGCATCTTATGCAGTATTTTAGGGTTCAAAACCTATCTTACACCAAGATAAGTGTTTTACTTCATTAATACAATTATGTCTTTGATTATTTGTGTGTATGCTTGCATGTTCTCCATGTCCGCTAATTTACTTGTGTGTTTGCTTAGGGAATATGAAACTTAATTATTGAATATTGATTGGTTGTCTCTTATCTTAGTTGATTAATGATCTAGTATTGCGATAGGTCATTCGTTGTGTACTTAATGCTTGATTAAATCTTTGTGAACCTTAGAATATGACTCCTTGAGTAGTTGTAAGCTAAACCATCCAAAGAGTGCCTTAGAGTAAGAGTTTATTATCCTAGTGGGTTTTGTAGGCGAGACCCTTTGGTAAGTTCAAGAGTTAGGGAGAAACGCATACCTACAACCTTAGACACACAAGCGCAACTAGGAATGAGGGCGTGACAATTCAACCACCAATAGGAGATAATTAAGGAGTAGTAAAACCTAAGTAAACACATCTTTAAACTATCATACGAGCACACAATAATTAGACATAGACTACATACACCTTAGATTAGATAATTAGATAAGTAGAGTAATCGGTAGCAATATCAAACCCCCAAATTCAAACCCCGAGATTCGTACCTTTCCATTTTCATAAAAATATAAAAATACAAAACAATCTTCCTCAACCCCAACCTTAGCGTAGTAACTTCTCACTAGCATTCCTATTCCCTGAGAATGATATCAATACGTGAAACACCCTAATACTACACTACAATGATTAGGTTCCTTTGCCTAGGGTGTTGAAAAACTTGCTTTCGACGAAAAAGAAGTTCCTTTGACCCCGAGCACGCGTGTAGCCTTGTCGGTGCGACTTGGTGAAAGTTAGCGACTTGTACTTAAGTTTGTTAGCGAGTTGGTGTTAGCGAGTTGGTGTAGCGAGTTGCTCTTTAGCGACTTGACAACAGCGACTTGGTGCTTAGAGACTTCTTGTCAAAATTTTGCTAGCGAGTTGGTGCTTAGCGAGTTGTTCTTTAGCGACTTGACAACTTAGCGACTTGGTGCTTAGCGACTTCTTGTCAAAATTTTACTAGCGACTTGGTTCGGGTTTTCTTAGCGACTTGGTCGACGTATTTGTCATGTCTGATTTTCTCTTGATTTAGTAAAATCCCGTGAAAGAATCTATTTCCCGGTTTAATCATAGAGTTATAAAATCCGTTTAATCATCATCATGTCTACCAACGTTCCTACAATCATCTCCTTTGTTGCGGGATGTTCAAGCGGTGGTTCGGATACTAAATCCACCCATGCTTGATGTAGCCGACTACGACTCTTGGGCTCACGAATCAGTTGTCTTGTCTTGGAAAGGAAAATGGAGTCAACATTCTCAAATCCATTGATGAAGGACCATATCGGGTTGAGACTACTAGAGACTTAATTGATACAAGCGAAGATGGAACAATGATCTATAGAATTGATAGACCAAAGACATATGATGAGCTCGATGATAAGGAGAAAAGAGATTCGATCTTGATATCGGGGCTTTAACATCGTACTTCAAGGTCTTCCAAAAGATATCTACAAGTCGATCAATCACAACACGAAGCCAAGGCGGTGTGGGATAATGTCAAGATGCTTCTCTCATGTTACGAATTAACTATGGAAGGCAGAGAATCACAACTCTATGATAAGTTTGAACACTTCAAGATGAAACCGGATGAGGTGTCTATGGTACTATGTGAGATTCCACAAGCTTGTTAATGATATGAGGAACATCGAATGACTATGCCAAACATTCAATTTGAACTCAAAGTTTGTGAACAACATGAATCCCGAATGGCACAAGTTTGTCACCTCTGTAAAGCTAACCAAAGGATTGAAGAATACAAACTATGAGCAACTCTATGCCTTCCTCCTTGAATGAGAGACATGCTATGTTTGAAAAAGGATTCTTAATCGGTTCAAAACCAACGAGGGAGACAAGCTCATCAAATGATTCAAGCGCCTTCTACTCGAACATCGGAATCACAACCAAAGCCTCACAAGTCATACCCATGGGTAATGGTAATCACAAACTCATTCACGATCCTATGTTCAAACAAAGGCGTCTTGATGCACACGTGGGAAACTTCATTAATCAAGCGGCTCTCGATTAGTCAAAACATGAACTCTCTTCCACACCAACAACAATCTGAGCTGTTCCAATCCACACAATCAAGCCCTTATCGGAGATGGGAAGGTTATGGTGCGGCCCAGTTCAAGAAAGGCGATGCGAACAAGCAAGAGGTGGAGTGGTAGAGGTTATCTTGCAAATCGAATAGGGAAGGAATGGATACCGTGGTCAAGCAAAGCCAATCAAATGTTACAATTGTGGAGGTGAGGGACACATTGCAAGGAACTACACATTGCCAAACGTCCTCGAGAATGCCGAGTACTTGAGGGATAAGATGTTGCTTGTGCAAGCTCAAGATAATGATGCGACTTTGGATGAAGAGGAGTTCTTTGTTCTTGGTGAGGAAATGCTAAGACATATGATGCGAGATGTGGATGAGCAACCAATTAGGAGATAGGCCATAATCACGAATGCCTTTCAAGTGGCGATTGTGATGCATATGTTAGGAATTAGAAAAACTCCGTAATGAAGTATCGGTCACCCCAAATACTATCTCGCATAAGTTAGCTCGTAGACATTCGTTACTTACTATGTTATTAGTTAGCTATTTAGTTTAGTGCAACACCGTGGAGGAAGGACATGTCTTTACCCATAGTATACCGATCCACGAGGCCGTTAGAAGGTCGTTAAGTTTGTAACCTATAAATACCCTCTACCTTGCAAGGTAGAGGTTGGATATTCTTTGGTAATCTAACATTCCACAAGTTTCTCTTTCTAGAATATCCCACTTTCTCTCTCTAAAATCATCTATACGATTAAAAGTATTAATGCTATGATGTGTATATGAAATCCAATATCTTACAATTGGTATCAAGAGCCATGGTTAGATCATCTCTTACATATCTTTGGATTTCTAATGGTTTTAGGTGGTTTTGAGTTTGAAAAGTATAGTGGTTTTGCATCATTTGGTTGATTTCTAGTGTTAAAGTTTGGATTTTGATAGTACTTTTGTGTTTAGAATCATCACAAGTGTTTAGGTTTTGACTTTGAAGGCTTGAATCATCGTGGTTGAGTTGTTTTGGATTGAAAAGTGGTGTTTATGTGATTTTTCTTGCTAGCGACTTGGTTCTCGGTGTGATATTCATCATAGCGACTTGCTTCATAAAAGTTAGCGAGTTGGAGTTTTATTTGGTAGCGATTTGGTCCTAGCGACTTGTCTATTGAGACAAGCCGACAAAAGTACACTTTGTGGATTCTCCACTATGCGTAGCGACTTGGTGTTAGCGAGTTGGTACCTAGCGAGTTGCTATTTAGCGACTTGACAAATTAGCGACTTGGTTCTTAGCGACTTCTTTGTCAAAATTTTGCTAGCGACTTGGTATAACAATGACTTGGCATAGCGACTTGGTTCAAGGTTTCCTAGCGACTTGGGTGATTTCTTGTTTTAATACGGTTTCTCTTGATTCGGTAAAATCCGTGAAAGAATCTATTTCCGGTTTAATCAAAGAGTTATAAAATCCGTGTGTCTGTTAACATGTCTACAAATATTCCTACTATCATCTCCATTTATTCAGGGGCGTTCATCCGGAGATACTCCTCCACCCACAATGTCCTACTTCATCGACCCGTTTATCTCCAAAGTGCTTGAACTCTATGATACCTCTCAGAACAATGAAACTGGTTGCATTTCTGAATGTCCTACCTTGATTGATTCATCAAATTGTGATCAAAACTCCTCACCTTCCGAGTCAAACCTCAATGAACCACACCAGTTGATAAACAATAATGCAAAGCAAATGGAATACTACATTGATCCCTTTCAACTTCTTCATGACATCTCAAACTACTTTTATCCACAACTATGGATCGAACAAGCAGTGCTATTCTTTGTCAGGACTTTCCCACTTTGACAAGAGCGTGTTTACTTAACTTAGAACAACTAAGGTTTCAAATTACCAAAGAAAAGTTCTCTCTTGAGGAATCTAATGCACTCTTCAAGTAATCTTCTATCAATTTGACCACTTATCCGGGGAATATTCCTCATTTTGATGATAACATATTGGAATCTCATTCAAGAAACACACTGGAATGGAAATTCATGAGTTCGAAACACCTTTATTCAACTTATGGGCAATATGGAAATATACATTAAGGAAGCGCTAAAAAGAATGACAAAGTGAATGAAATGAATGAGTGTCAAGTGATGCTATGGGAAGATTATGACAGTCATGCAATAGATCGAGTTGAACCAATGAATGATACCGTATCACGAAGTTCGGTTGCAATAAAGAGGATGAAGACAATCATCTTGATCTCAAAGACTCGAGTCGAGAAAAGGTTTGGTGATGAGGTACACTTAGCGAGCACGATAATTCATATGTTAAGGTACACGACTCTAACTATGAACATAACACTATGAAATCGATCTTGGTTGAGCACAGAATCTAAAACTATTAATGCTAATGACATGATTGAAAAAGGGTATATGATGAACTTTCAAACAAATACTCAATTCTTGAAAAACATTGTATTTCATTGGATATTGAAATACAACAAAAGGATGAAAGCTCTTACGCAATTTTTTTTTATTAATCAGGAATTTCCAGAATTTCGAGAATTTTTTGAAATTAATCAATTAAAAACCTAGATTCAGGACAAAGATTCGACCATATGCAATCTGAAATTACTACTCTCAGATGTGCAGAAATATGATTGTCATGAGATGAGTGATACACTAGAGTCTAGAAATGCTGAACTAGCTCTATGTGTGTCCAACCTATTAAGAGAAAATGAGTCATTAAGAAAGAACTTAGAGGAGACCAATTCCAAGTTGATCAATCAATCTAACATCTTGTTGAAAGACATTGATGACCTCAAAGCCAGAATTCAGGATAAGAGCTTCAATATTGTTGCTTTAAAAATGAGCTTAGGAAATCTATTGGAAATAAGATGAATACTAAGTTTGCAAAACCATCAACTTTGGGAAAGTCAACTATTCGAACCAATCTAAGCGTCAGTGGTTAAGCGACCTAATGCCTTTAGAACCGAAAGAATTAAACCATCGAAATCTAGGCTTGCCTCCCAGTTGATGAGAATGTTGTTTGACAAAACCGATCACTTCATTGCTTCGTTCGATATGATGAATCTCAAAACCCGGTAAATGTTCAAAGCTCAAAGTTCGAAATACTAGAAGTATGACTAGTTCTCATAAGAAACATCATTTAGGCGATCAATCCCTAAGAAACACACTAATCACAAAAGGACAAATAGTCAAAGCAGGAAGTGCACATACAAATCTACTAGTAGTGCTACAAATGGATTCCTCTTGGCGATTATTTAAGTTCACGAGAATCCAAGCGGACTTACATACCTAGATCTTGCCTTAAGTGGATGCCCAGGAAAACTCTTCAAGTATATTGAGCCTAAAAGGATGTCTAATAATGATACATCTATATTAAACGCATGTTACATCCAATTGTGAGATTATTCATGTCACTAACCCATCCAGTTGCAATTCTACATGTGCTTCTAGTACAGTGTGCTCTCGATCTTTTCGGTACAATGCTCAATTCAATCGGGAACCTCATGACTTGGTTTCCATCGAAATGAATATGGCTCGATCGGGAGCTATAGCATGCGAATTGATGTACCTCTTACTTTGACTCCTATTCATCTTGAATTAGGACTCGCTCTTTTAAATCGAGTACAAATAAAAAAAAATCTACATTTTGGTTTAATACTTTTAAAATATTTCATTCTTTTAAATTCATAATTTTAGTCATTTACATCCATTTAATAAAGGATATATTCGTTGTTATTGATAACATCTACGATCCTAGAAATGTCATTCAATAATTATACGGGATCATAGATGAAGTTCGAACAACTGATATATTCTTATTTTAAAACAGGTGGGTTAAAGTCAATCAATAGTCTTGGGTGACATTGATTGAGGGGGAGATTTTTTCAAGATATCTTGTTTATATCTGCTTCAGTGCTGGTTATGGTGTGTGCTCAGTTGCAGGTTGATGTCTTGTCTTGCCTTTGTGGTGATCTTTGTGTACCCATGTATTGAATGTTTATTTGTTTCATGGTGATCATTATGATAGTGTGCTTATCTGTGTTAGTATGCTATCTGATAAGTCTGTTAAGTCCATGGATTATAAATGTCTACTATACATAATATGATAAGATAGCAACTTTCCATGACTATGTTAGCAACTTGCTTTGAAAAACATTAGCGACTTATTAAAATCCTTTGATAGCGAGTTGCTACACATATCACTAAACCACAGGGACCAAAAGTGACAACTTGGTTTTCTTGATTATTCTCCTCTACTTACCCTAGCGACTTACCATTTTTTTGTTTTTCAAAAACTTAAAAACCTTTCTTTCTCTCTTTGTCTCTCAAGGATCTTCGTAGCGACTTGCGTGTGATCCCACGGAACTTGATCCTCAGCTTTTGATTACCTCGTATAGGTTTGTGGTTGGAATTATTGAATGGAATTAATTATGATATATGTGTTAATAGATTAAGGGCTGTTTGGATGCACTAGGATTGTTGTAATTCTCATGAAGTTGTGTATTAATGAATTTGTGGCGTCTTCTTTATGATTCGAGTTAGATTGTGTATACATGTCGTTTGTGTGTATGGATTAAGCGAATGGGTTGGGTTGTGTTTTAAAATATTATGATGATCGATTATGTTGAATGGTTTGCGATGTTATGATATTGGTTGAGTTCTTGGTGGCGAGTTATCTGTTGTGATAATGTTCTTGGTAGCGAGTTAGTGTTCAATTTCTTTGTGGCGAGTTGTTACTTTTAAGTGCTCTCAAGTTAGCGACTTAGCGTATTAAATCGTGCGACTTAGCAATATTCTCATTGATGGCGACTTGTCTTTACAAGTTAGCGACTTAGTAATTATAGCGATTTAGTGAAGCGATTTGTAGCGACTTGGTGAGTTCTTGTTGATGGCGACTTATCTTTACAACTTAGCGACATAGTATGTTTCGGTGGCGACTTAGCCTTGTTTAGCGACTTGTCCATTTATGATTAGCGACTTAATTGGTTTATTTTCATACGGTGACTAGGGTTATTAAAATGTTTTAAGGCAACTTGCTAGGATAATCTCATGCTTACAATCTTGATTCGAGTTTCTGTAGCAACTTGTATTGACAACTTACTCTTTGTGACACTGCTAAAACATTTTTGTTTGAGCAAGTTGTATGGATTCCCTTGTGGCAACAATGTTACAACTTGTTTCATACAATCTGTTATATCATTTCTACATTTGTATCTTGTTTCATGACATTATTTCTTTACAAATGTGCGTTTTAACCTTTATTTCCAAAACAACTCGTCTCGTGAAAAGCTGTATCAAATGGGTCTTTAAGTAAATAAATCTAGCTAATGCTAATCAATCCATCTCTATATGCCTATGGGAACCTATACGAGCTTCTAAGTTTGTGTGTTTATAACATAAGGGTGTATTCAATGATGTCTAACTAACCATTTATAATGTAACATGTTCCCAATCATTGTTGTTGGTTGTATTTTTCATTAGATCTTCAATGGCAAACACAACCTCTGCTGAGAACATTGCATCTTCTGCTCCACCCAAAGTCCTTTCAGTTGACGAAATCCTTCCTAAAAGTCAATGGGCCGAAATTGGAAAAAGTAATTGTTATGTGGATTTACAAAAGTTGCAACAAAATCCTACCCTCAAAGTGTCTATTGATATCCTCAAACACAAACTTCTTGATTGCTCTAACTGGAACACCCTTGAATAGAACACCCTTGAATAGAACAATTGGAACACCCTTGAATAGAACAAAATCCTTTGCTAAATACTCCTGCAAACTGGATAATAGGGAATTTGAGATAAATTCTGACATTCTTAGCAAGGCTCTAGGAATCACTCCCTGCAACCCCAACATACAATCTGAACCTCCACCTAGTGCTGACCATCTAATAGTATTTCTAATTGGTTTGGGGTACCAGACTAGCATTACAAGGGCTTCCGATATCATCACCGGACACATGTATCAACCCTGGAGAGCAATGACAACAGTTCTCAACTTGTGCTTATCGGCAAAACATCGAGGGTTTGATAAAGTGAAATTCCCATCTTGCAAATCCTATGGGGTATCGTCAATGGTGTGAATGTAAATGTCTCGAGCGTATTTGGGAAGAATTTTCACTTTGTCAATGAACACATTCATATCGATAGAACAAGCGTTCGAATAAAGCTCGGGGCGCGAAAAGCAGAACAAACTTGTGATTCCCGGCATTAGATTTTGAAGCTTATTATCCGATTACTTGCAGCATGATTCACCACTTGACCCTAGGATTGAATCGGATCTACATAATCTTGAGGATGAATTTGTTCTAGGAAATCTCATATATATTTCCGGTGGGGTCAATAAAGAGGTCTTTGGATTGCAAATTCCTGATTCTCTTCTTCGAAGATATTAAAAGATGGATCATTTCAAACTATTCATGAAAAGGGCTTCGGATCCGGTGATGATGTTGATGTCCCTCACACAACCCAACCCAAAGTCGCTAAGTGCGGTTCGGCTCAAAGATTTCAAAGGCTTCATATCTTTGAGCTTCCAAAAGAAGGCGTGACAAATCACAAACTTTAAGCGGCACCACCTGAAGCGAAAAAGAAAGAAGAAGGAAGTGGATAAGGATAATGTTGAGGCGGGGTTTCGGGGTAATATGAGGTTGGTGATGAAGATGATGATGCTCGCAACTTGGAATCGACAAAGCCTAGAAAGTCATAATGTGAGAGCACCAGTTGGAGGAGTAGTGTTAAGAGAACACGATCAATTGCCTCGACAAACAACACCAATCACTCAAGACAAAGGAAAAGGGATTGTTAGTGTTGATCTTGAACAAAATTGCACAAATGCTTCTAACAATCTCATCTTCTCCATTAAGAACCACCAATCAATATGAATGAAGAGAAGAAGCGTATCCTCTTGGCTAAGGAACAATCTGGGTTGGAAAAATTGCGAAACATTAAAAGAGCGTCCTGCATCAAGTGTCACTCGATCGATCGAATGTTGATGACTTGGTGCATAAAGACTTCTGAGGAGAATCTTGAGTCAAGATCGATGAGACCATGCACATGGAAGAACCAAATCATCTCTGGGTTCTCTATCTTGTTGAAGAACCTGAATCTGAGACTTCACTTTCGGAGATCAATTCTTAAATGACAAACCCATAGATCTTGAGCCTTAAGCAAGATAATGATAAAGAGGATGCACAATCCATGTTTCTTGTCAATATTGACAAGACACATCTACCATTCCACCTATGTCGGCATCTTCACTTACAAGCGGCACTTCCACCTCCCAGACACTGCTCAAGCAGCTGCACTTCAACCACAGAATCGCAAAGAATCCATCCCTTGAACCGGGTTACGATTCTTGATATGGAAACCCCACGACCACCACCTCTAATACTTACATCGGAACAAGCGCTCGACAAAGCGGTGAAAAGAATTGAAGCTCTTGAAGACAACTACGAAATCTGTTGATGCCGCTTGTGGATCGTGTCTATAGGTTGGAGCACCTCAACTTTGATGAAGGGGTTGCGGCGCCATTGAAGCCAAAGTTAAGGATGTTGTGGAATGGGCAATGGAAGCTCCTTTGCTTAGATGGTTCAAAGATCTACCTATTGCGGATATGAGAGCTGTACTTTCGGATAAGATGTATGAAATTGGCGAGCATAAGCATGAAGTCCACAAGAAGCTATATGAGGCTCTCGAAGAATCAATTAAACACGACAATCATGAGCAGTTTATGATAGACATGGGAGAAAGAGAAGCAAAGAAGAAAAGGAGGACCATAGTGTTGGAAACATTGCGTAAAGGTCCTAAAGATCCTCCTCCACCTCCACCTCCACCTCCAATTGGGTGTCTTGGAACCTTGGAGCTAGTGGATCTTCTAAGACAACCTCTACACCTCCACCACCTCCACCATCATCACCACCAAAACCTTCCAATCAATCTAGTCCTACCGGAAAACAAGGAACTCGGAAGAAATCTGCTGCTGGGCGACGGTTGATTCAAGGTTCACACTCTGAGACTCTACAATTCTGTTGATCAAATAGTTCATAAAAGTCGCATGTCATGACCGAGTCGAATCGATGAAGATGATGCATCCACCAAGCATATTCCTAAGCCATCGAGAAGAAGATTGGTTTGATGCATACTTGGCGGTAAGCGCACTAGCACATCGAGTTGCACCTTCAAGGGACACAATTCAAAGGCGTATTATTGAGGAGACCTCTTACTCCGGAACCTTCATGGTCCATCCAGAATCTGAAGCGATTATTCGACAACAATTGGGTATCAACTATCACCAATGATTATGAAGTTCGGTGAAGACTCTCTTACACTTCACGGTGATATGGGAAGCTTCATTAGGTGGTTTTGTGAAAAGAAGAGTATCTCATCCATCACTCCAATGGATCTCGAAGGACAAGCTTTTGAAATTGTTAAGGTTTTTCACTCGGATGCCAACCAACTCCAATACCGGATGGAAGAATGCCATAAGATCTTTGAATGATCGGTCGGTGGCGGATCGATCGTTTCAATGTGAACAAGCCTCTTCCTCTAGGTGGTGAACACAGACAGATGACCATTCATCTTTGAATTCTTCTTCAATCGGGACTTGGATTATCGTGTGCTCGTTCTCTGAGAAAGAAGACCAGCTCTTCGATCTCTAAAATGAAAACGCAACCTACTACGATCGGGGACTTGAGCAGATGGTTCTGATCAATGCAAATTTGTCAAAGAACATAAATACGATATTCTTTGCTTCATATGGTATTTCTCCTTTGGTGGTTCAAAAGAAGAATTTCTACATCGAGAGACATGGTCACGATAAAAGGCCAAAGATGTTAGATCAAGCATGAATCTTAAGTGTTGTACAGTAGAGATCTTCCCAATCTATGGATATGAATATTTGAAGAAGATCGTCCTTAAAGAGCGATTTTAAGGGTATGTTATTGAAAAGCGACTTCAAACACTGCTTTGCCAAATGACTTGAAGATCTCTATCTGTTGAATCTCCAAGGAAACCTTGAACATCGCCCATCAAGTGAGAAAAAGGCTCTCTATCTTGCTATCAATCTTTGGATCGGGGCTTAGTCATTCGAAAAAGGGTTGAGGACTTTCGACTTGGTATGGAAAGCTACCAAACCGGGATCAACCTTACAAGTCCACAATGGAATGCAACAGGGCATGAATTTCATCGCGAATACAAAGTCCTTGACACCCCTAGAGCCGTCATCTTCACCAAGCAGATCACGGGACTCGCATGCTTATGAGACTATGAGCTCTACAAATTCAATGGCGGAACTCTCAAATTGGTTGAAGAAGAACTAGACTCTAGAGTGAAAGAAATTAAAATTGATCAAGAAAGTAGGTAAAGACTACATTACGGGTGATGATGACTTAAAAGCGGTGTGAAGATTTCATTCTTTTAATCAGCGAAGACTCAAGACTCGAAGGATCTTCCATGACCTTGAATGTTTTGTTGGTGGTAGACTTCGTGATGGTCATTACAAACTTCTTCAAAGAAGCGAATGAAGACATCTTACGGAAGTAGTTTACATTTTGTATTAATTTTGTGTAAAATGTGGTGCACAAACTATGAACAACTATAATGCATGTAATAGTGTTAGGTTATGTCTTGTGGTTTCCCTTGTATCTAAAGGGAACTTGATGTTATCACTCTGATCATATTAAATTGGACATTTTTCTCCAACAAATATTTTGTCTTATACATATTTAAATCACTTGAGATCCAAAATCTCAAAGTTTGAATTTTTGATCTGGGGAGAAAATGTGA
Organism: Chrysanthemum lavandulifolium; assembly: GCA_022545495.1. Lineage (NCBI taxonomy): Eukaryota > Viridiplantae > Streptophyta > Magnoliopsida > Asterales > Asteraceae > Chrysanthemum > Chrysanthemum lavandulifolium. The sequence goes on along the minus strand of CM040243.1, from coordinate 247,031,389 downwards.
TATAAATATGTAAGATGTTAAAGATGACCACTTTTAAGTGCATACTGCTCTCTAATATGTGCTAAACAATTTTGAATCTCGAAGCATATATTAAGGGGGAGCATTTCAAAACAAATTCAAGCCTTCAGGGTACATAGTTTTCCATATTTTTATATAAGGTACCTTGAATGTGTGTTATGAGGTCACATAGTTTTCCTCATCTAGTTTTATACGTTCCACCATCGATTGTGTCAACGGTCACAAGAATCAAATCCGAATTCTTTAATATTTCATTAACATATTTAGATTGATTAATTGTTAGGAATTAGAAATTCCGGTATTAAAAAGTCGGTCACCTCAAGTATATGTAATCGTTAGAAAGCTCGTAGTCGTAGTTATTTTAAGTTAAGTAGTATTTAGTTAAGTAACACCGTGGAGGACAGACGGGTCTTTACCCCTGTATGCACGATCCATGACCCGTTGTGTGGCGTTTTATTGTAAGACTATAAATACTCTCTACCTCCCAAGGTAGAGTTGGAGCTCATAATAATATCTTTCACTTTCTCTCACTAAGTTCCTAAACCTCTAACTTTCTCTCTAGAATTCCATTTATCGCCACTTTGTGTTATGGTTTGATGTGTATGTGAAAACTAATATCTTACAATTGGTATCAAGAGCCATGGTTAGATCATATCTTGCACATCTTTGGATTTTTAGTGGTTTTAGGTGGTTTTGAGTTTGAAAAAGTTTAGTGGTTTGTGCATCATTTGGTTGATTTCTTGTGTTAAAGCTTGGATTTTGTTAGTACTTTTATGTTTAGAATCATCACAAGTGTTTAGGTTTTCATTTGGTAGCTTGAATCATCTTGGTTGGGTTGTTTTGGATTGAAAAGTGATGTTTATGTGGTTTTCTTGCTAGCGACTTGATATACGGATCTCTTTCTTCGTAGCGACTTGCTTCACAATTTTGTAGCGAGTTCGGTTTTGGAGCTAGCGACTTAGACCTAGCGATTAACGGTACAAGTAGTGGACTCTCCACTACGGGTGGCGACAGTGGTAGCGACTTGGTGCATGCGAGTTGCTCTTTAGCGACTTGAATCTTTAGCGACTTGAGTGGCAATTCTTGCCAAAATTTTGCTAGCGACTTGAGGCTTAGCGAGTTACTACTTAGCGACTTGCATTTGTCTAGCGACTTGGGACTTTAGCGACTTGGGGTGTAGCGAATTAGGTGTTAGCGACTTGGTGCATTATCTTCTAGCGACTTGGGTGATTGTTTACGGTTTCTCTTGATTTAGTAAAATCCGTGAAAGAATCTATTTCCGGTTTAATCATAGAGTTATAAAATCCGTATAATCTGTTAACATGTCTACCAACGTTCCTACTATCATCTCCTTTGTTGCCGAGGATGTTCAAGCGGTGGTTCGGATACTCGTCCACCCATGCTTGTGAGCCGACTACGATTCTTGGGCTCAACGAATCAGTTATCTTGCCTTGGAAAGGAAAATGGTGTCAACATTCTCAAATCCATTGATGAAGGACCGTATCGAGTTGAGGCGACTAGAGATATACTTGATACTAATGAAGATGGAACTCTATTTACGGAATGGACGGACCTAAAATGTATGATGAGCTTGATGATAAGGAGAAAAGAGATTCGATGCGAGATATCGGGGCTTAACATTGTTCTTCAAGGTCTTCCTAAAGACATCTACAAGGCGATCAATCACAACACGAAGCAAAAGCGGTATGGGATAATGTCAAGATGCTTCTCTCGGGTTACGAATTAACTATGGAAGGCAGAGAATCACAACTCTATGATGAATTTGAACACTTCAAGATGAAACCGGATGAGAGTGTCTATGAGTACTATGTGAGATTTCATAAGTTGGTGAATGATATGAGGAACATCGAATGACTATGCCTAACATTAATTTGAACTCAAAATTTGTGAACAACATGAATCCCGAATGGCACAAGTTTGTCACCTCTGTGAAGCTCACTAAAGGATTGAAGAATACAAACTATGAGCAACTCTATGCCTTCCTCCTTGAGAATGAGAGACATGCTATGTTTGAAAAATGATTCTTAATCGGTTTAAAACCAACCGGGGAGAGTCAAGCTCGTCTAATGACTCAAGCGCCTTCTACTCAAACATCGGAATCACAACCAAAGCCTCACAAGTCATACCCTTGGGTAATGGTAATCACAAACTCATTCACGATCCTATGTTCAAACAAGGCGATCTTTGATGCACACGTGGGCAACTTCATTAATCAACTAGCTCTTCGATTAGTCAAAACATGAATTCTCTCCCACAAACCAACAACAACCTCGAGCGACATCTAACCCACACAATCAAGCTCTTGTTAAAGATGGGAGGATCGTGGTGCAACCGATTCGGAAAGACAGTATGATCGGGGAAGAGGTGGGTGGTAGAGGTTATGTTGGTGTCGAATCGAGGAAGGAATGGTAATCAAGGTCAAGCTAAGCCGATCAAATGTTATAAGCGTGGTGGTGAGGACACATTGCAAGGCGCACATCTCAAAGCGTCCACAGAATCTTGATTACTTGAGAGATAAGATCTTGCTTGTACAAGCTCGGGATAATGGTCTTTGCTTTGGATGAAGAGGAATTCTTGTTTCTAGGCGAGGGCAATGCCAAGACCTATGATGCGAGATGTGGATGAGAAGCCTATTCGGAGATAGGTCACAATCATCGAATGCCTTTCAAGTCGGCGATTGTGATGCATCGACTCGATGTGGATGATGGACCTCTGCACACACAATTTTTATGGCTAGCATTTCTCCAATGGTTTCTCCCAAGGTCTCTTCTTCACCACAAGGTGGCCCATCCAAAGACAAACTCATCTCGGAGGTATTAAAACTATACGATGATCTTGATGTGCAGCGGATGCATGACAAAGTACAATCAAGCTGAAACTATTGAATCAAATGTTGAAAATATGGGTAATATCGATATTGTCCCATATGATCAATATGTGAAACAAAGTGAAAGTGAAGTTGTACCAAGTGATGCATCTTCTGCGATCAACAATGACTATGTTTTGATGAATACTTGCATGTGCCCTGATGATTACGTAATTTACGAACTAAATGCCTATAAAGAGCGTGTTGCTATTTATGAACAACGTGCAAAATTTGAGTTGACCACTCGTGAGCGGGAAATGGATGACCAAGTGCGTCGGTCATTAGAAAAAGTAATTTTAGAAGAAGTATTGAAACAAGAATTAAATTCCTTGCAAGAAAAGCTTTCTAAAGCACTAAGCAAAACAAGAACTTCAAGAAAATGTGAAAATGCTTAAGCAAGAATTTAATGCAAAGGAATCAAAACTCTTGAGAGACTTTTCTAATCGAAAACTTTGAAAAACAAACTTGAAAACAAGTTGTACATACAAGGAAACACCATTCGATTGCTCACATGATCACTAAGCATAGAGTTCTAAGCGATAAGCATAGTGTTCCCATTATAGATAAACCCAACCACGAGTGCGGAAAGATAGCAAAAGCGACTCAAAGTGTGATCTATGATGGCAATGAGATTCTTAAACCTAGACAAAAACCTAGTTGCGTTGAGTGCGAGGATGATAAGAAATTAGATGAAATCACTAGGAGAAGATGAATAAGAAACTAAATGATCCTAAATGCAAAGAGAAAAAGTTATTATCACTCCCCATGACTACAAGAAGGAAAAGCTGGATTTCCTTGAACAAGTTTAAGCCTCGGACATTGTTGACTCCCGAACAAGTCTTACGGAAAATGGATTTAGATAAGCGAGAAAGTGAAAATATTGTTGAAACAAACCCTCCCTTTGGAAAATGCCTAGAAGCATTGTGTATCCTCCTAATACACCAATGCATCTTGTTAGAGAACAATTGCCACTAAAAGCAAGACCTTAATTAGCCAATATGTTATATTTCAACTATTTGTTGATTTTGAGAAAACTTGCAAGAAAAGGATCACACCTTGGTATAAGCGAAGGAGAAAGGGGTTTGAGCAAATGAAAGAATGTTATTTAAGCGAGGTCATGCCTTTCTTTAAACTTCTAAAGATCACTTTGAGAGTCTTAAAAGGGATAGAAAGCGATATTAAGGGAATGGAAAAGGAATTTGATGCAATGATAGTTGAAGTTAGTGACTATGGCGTGCACTAAAATATAATGAGATTGAGAGGAAGAACTTGCATACATTAAATGAGACTCTTATCCTTGAATGTGTTGCTCAAGATATGTTTTCTTTGCTTCAAATTGCTCTATTAATGCTTCCCAATTTCATGAACTATCTGTTGCCACGAAAGTCTCCATGATCGTGTCATTGAGCTTGAAAAACTAATTCTAAACTAAGCGAGAAAATTGAGCTGGATGATCACGACAATTTGGTTAAACATTTTTCTAAACTAGAAGTTGAGCATTTTAATTTACAACTAAAATATCAACATCTTAAAGAAAATGTCAAAACTTCAAATATCAAGACATCCTCGGATGCTCGAGTTTGATGCGGTTTTCAAATTAACAAGCGTGATGAGCAGATTCAAGCTCATTGCAACACGATCGAGAAAGTTGAAAGCCCAAATCTCTCAATTAAAGGGTCAAGCGAACAATATGACGGGCTCCCAAATGCCTCCTCCTTTAGACTCTCAGTTTCTCAAGCGTTTCATCTTCAAAACCTAGTAAATGCATTACAAAAGAAAATGAAAGTTTTCTAGAAGAAAATGAAAAGGTTAAACGTCATTTCAATGAGTTATTTGAATCAATAAAGGTCACTCGTAACAAAATAACGAACAAATAGCTTCATTGCAAAGGAAATTGAGAATCGAAGAGTCGGGTAAAAGGAAAATGCCTATGACCAATGGGAGAATGGTGTATCAAAGGTTCACTCTTGTAATAAATATGCTTTATGCGTGAAATATGTCCTCCTCATCTCGGGAACAACAAACTTCTTTGTTCAAACATACTTCTCATCCCTTAAGGATTGCCTAGAATGTCTGCGTGAGATTGTTGAAGAGGATAAGTTAGAGAAACCTCATGATAATGCAATTGGACATGCATGCTTATATGCCAAACGATCTCAAGAAATCTTAGAATGCTTGATCACAATATGCCCAAAGTCATTAGGTGAGAGAGTTAATCCTTTGATTCCATGCTCGATGCCTAATGCCAAGTATGATATTCATTCGATTCCCAATGTTTTGAATGTGAACCGTAGTGTGCCTTTAAGTAGTTCGATTCGGATCATCAATGCTAAGAAAGAGAACTCAAGTGTGCCTTCTAGGAGTACAAATCTCGGTACTTCTAGTTTTAAGAAAGTGAACCTTAGTGTGCTGCATGTAGTTCGGATCGGCACATCTAAGCGGTGATGCAAAGAGTAGTTAAACCAACTAATGTTCCCATTCCTCTACAGGAGTGTCGGTGACATTAAAGGGAGCGGTCAAAGTCTCAAGACAATACAAGGAATGATAGGACCTCACAAGCTAAGAATGTGCCTTTGGAAAGAGTAGAAGAACAATCTAGGAACTTTAAGTTTGAACCGAATAAAGCGAATCGTGTTGATTCTAGTATTAGCCATAGGCGTCTTGTAATTAATTGAATTCGATACTATTTGCAAACCTTGTATTGATGTGCGCTTGAATTACATTTCTAATCATGAATGTGGTGTTAATGTTACGCTAATGATGTTAATTGTCCGATTAATATTGTTAATGCTAAAATTCATGCTAAGAAGGCTAAAAGGCAAAAACTAAAGAAAGTTAGAAAAGCAAGTGAAACCCGGGAAGAACATTCGATAAAATAGGCTATTATTGGATACATTGGTCATAAGACTAATCGAGATAATGCCCACTAGAAAATGGATGCCTCTTGGTAGAACTATTCCCTTAAGAAGTGAGCACACTGTGAGCAGGGCTATCTGAGACACTAATCTTGCATCTATTCACAATGATTCCATTGCCTCATTTTACGATATGAATGCTTCTATTTACGATGTGGGTGTTCCAACCATTGTTACTAACCAAATGGAACCCATTCTTGCATGGGGATCCCAATTATCGATTATCCATTCTTATGCGTGTTCAGCTGCGGATCGTTCAAATCGTTACGTGGTACACGGACTCAGTTGTTCCAAGCATATATTGGCGACGGTCACGGCTCATGAACCGTGAGCAAATTCATCGGGCTATTAGATTCGGGAATGATCATTTTGGTGCTATTATGGGTTATGGAGACTATGTTGTTGGCAAAGTGTTATCTCGAGTTTACTATGTAGAAGGTCTTGGTCACAACTTGTTCTCTGTTGGTCGGTCTGCGATTCGGATCTAAGTAGCCTTGAAAACATACACCTTCGTTAGAGAACTTGATGGTAAGGAACTTTTAAGAGGCTCACGTGGTTCAAATCTATACACCATCTCCATCGAAGATATGATGAAGTCTTCTCAATTTGCTTCTTGTCAAAGGCTTCTAAAACAAAGTCATGGTTATGGCATCGTCGTCTCAATCACACGAACTTGGCACCATCAATGATCTCACGAGAAAGGACTTAGTTGTAGGTTTACCTAGACTCAAGTACGAAAAGGATCATCTTTGTTCGACATGTCAATTGGGAAAAAGCAAGAAGTATGCCCATAAACCCAAACCTACTAACTCATCACGAAGTTCTTCATATGATTCATATGGATTTATGTGGACCAATGAGGTGCGAGAATATCTTTGGGAAGAAATATGTGTTAGTTGTGGTTGATGATTACTCTAGATTCACACGGGTCAAGTTCTTAAGGACAAAGGATGAAACTCACGATATCATCATCAAACTCATCAAGCAATTGCGAGTTCGACTTAACAAAACCGTCGAATTATCGAGCAGACAATGGGCGGGTTTGTCAACAAACAACTTAGTGAATTCTATGAAAGCGTTGGAATCGACCATCAAAGAAGTGTTCCACGAACTCCTCAACGAGCGGTGTAGTTGAAAGGCGAAATCGAACTCTTGTTGAAGCCGCTAGAACAATCTTGATTTACTCAAAGGTTCCAATGTTTCTCGGGTGAAGCAATTGCCCTTGCATGCTACACACAAAATCGTTCCACGATTCACCTTTGTTCATGGAAAAACTCCATATGAACTTGTCCACAATGAAAACCTAATCTCTCTTTCCTTCGTGTGTTTGGTGCATTGTGTTATCCAACTAATGAGGTCAAGACTTAGGCAAACTTAGGGCTAAAGCCGACATTGGAGTATTTGTAGGATATGCACCAAACAAAAGGGATACCGAATCTACAACAAAAGAACCCGAAATATCATGGAAACAATTCACGTTCGTTTGATGGTGACCGGTCAAATGGCTCTGGACACTCGATTCGGGACCCGCACTTCAAAACAGTCCCATTGGTTCATCCCTTGTTCCAAACTCCTCTCAAGAAACTCCATATGTACCTCCATCGAAGATGATTTAAAGAAATTGTTTGATCCTATGTTTGATGAACTTTATGATCCAAGTACTAATGAGGTGTTGATCCCTACAATAGAGGTGCTCATATTCACGTGAATGAAGTCAATCCTCGGTCTCAATATCTTTAAGTCAAGAAGCGCCTCTGCTTGATCCTTCCGTCTCATCAACAAATCATCATTCTTCAAATGTACATCATGGAAATGTTTACGGCATCAATGATGAAGTTAATCCCTTTGCTACTCACGAAGATGCTCCATTTGAAAACATATTTGCTCTGAATCATCATCGAACCATCTTCTTGAGGAGACATCGACTCTGCTACCTCGGTCCCTCAACAAGCGCCACATGAACACCTTAGAAAATGGACTCACGATCATCCACTAGACAACATCATTGGAAATCCCTCTCGTCTGTATCAACACGGAAACAACTTGCAACCGATGCCTTATGGTGCTTCTTCAACTCCGTACTATCTAAGATCGAACCAAAAGATGTTAAAACCGCCATGAATGAAGATAGGTGGTTCAATGCCATGCAAGATGAAATTCATGAGTTTGATCGACTTGATGTATGGGAGTTAGTACACGCTCAGGCGTGCTATGATTATTGCTCTTAAATGGATCTTCAAAGTGAAACTTGATGAGCATGGTGATGTGTTGAAGAACAAGGCTCGATTAGTTGCTAAAGGATACCGTCAAGAGGAGGTATTGACTTTGAAGAATCTTTTGCTCGGTTGCTCGAATCGAGGCAATCGAATCTTTCGGCTAATCTTGCTAGTAAGAACATGGTAGTCTATCGGATGGATGTGAAGGCGGCATTTACGAGCGGAGATCTTAAAGAAGTCGTCTCGTCGACCAACTGAAGGATTTGTGAATCAAGAGCATCCTACTCACGTTTATCGTTTGAAGAAGGCTCTTTACGGTTTAAAGCAAGCTCCAAGGGCATGGTATGATACTTTGTCAAAGTTTCTTCTATCTACGGATTTAGCAAAGGAGCGATTGATCCAACATTGTTCACCGGAAGTCGGCAAACATTTAATTCATGTTCAAATTTATGTTGATGATATTATCTTTGCCTCGGTGGACCCAATGGAATGTGATCGTTTTCTAATGAAATGAGTTCAAAATTTCAAATGTCAATGATGGGACAAATGTCATTTTCTTGGGATTACAAATTTCACAAAGTCCGGAGGCATTTTCATAAATCAATCTAAATATGCAATGAGAGATCTTAAAGAAATTTGGATTTGATTCAAGTGACCTGTTGACACCCCATGATTGATCGAACCAAACTAGATGAGGACCACTCGGGGATCATGATTGACCAAACGAAATATCGTAGTATGATTGGATCACGATGTACCTCTTGCTAGTAGACCAGACATCTTGTTCATTTGTTTGCATGTGTGCTAGATACCGAGGCTAAGCCTACTAAAAGCACCTTGAAGCGGTTAAGCGGGTCTTCGGTATCTCAAGGAACCATCAATATGGGTCTTTGGTACCGAAGGACACCGGTATGTCACTAACGACCTATCGAGATCTTGATCATGCGGTGTCAAGATACTCGTCGAAGTACATACGGAGGTGCTCGGTTTTGGGTGATAAGCTTGTGGTGGTCTTCAAAAAGCAAATGAGTACTTCTATTTCCTCTGAGGTGAATACATAGCCATGTCATCTGTTGTGCTCAAATCTTATGGATGAGATCTCAATTATCGACTATGGCTTTGAATTCAACAAAATCCCTCTCATCTTGTGATAATAAAAGTGCTATTGCTCTCTCATGCAACAATGTTCAACACTCAAGAGCAAAGCATATCGACATTCGACATCATTTCATCGAGGAACAAGTGGAAAAAGGTGTGGTGGAACTCTATTTTGTGAGGTGCGAATATCGGTTAGCGAGACATCTTCACCAAAGCTCTTCCAAGAGAGCGTTTTGAGTTTATTCTTCCACGTCTTGGCTTGAAAAGCCTTCAACGAAACTCTCAAGCGTCTTGAGGAGGAAGGCGAGGAGTAAAGGTCTATCTTCATCTATCTCTTGTATATATCTATTCGAAAATCAAAATACAAAATTATAAAACCCTCAAAAATCAAATAGAAAAATATAAAACTTTCAAAATCCATAAAAATTTGAAAAATTGAAAAATCTTCAAAAATATTGTCATTTTGTCTTGTTTTTCTCGATTCGATAATATCTACGGTCTTGATGTTGTCATTCAAAGAATGACACGGGACTTTAGATGTTGTTGAAATTTTAAAATATATATATATATATATATATATATATATATATATATATATATATATATATATATATAAAAAAATATAAAATATAAAAATATATTTTTGAGAGAAAGAGAAAAATGGTTTATTGTCATTTCGAGCGATAACCGCTTTTCAAAGAAAAACGAGCCATGCTTTATCATGTTTTCAAAATTCCATGCTCGATTCTATAAACGTTATCTTGAAAATTAAGCGCTTTGAAAAATAACTCGGTCTCTATTTTTGATAATCATCGGACTTATTTGTCAAAATATCAATCTCTCAATCAACAACCTATGTCATTGATTGAGGGAGAATGATTTCAATTAAATTAAAAAGTTATTTGGCATTCAATTGTTTTCAAAAGATATTCATGCATGTTTTATCAATGGAGTTTAAAGTCTTAAAATCCGATCCTTATCGATTAAAGCGCTTTCATAATCAAGTCACAATTCTCCTTAAAAGCTTTCAAAATCAATTTAAATCTATAAGAGATCACAAATCTCAAATGATTTGATAATTGTGATCGGGGAGAATTTGTGATTTAAATTGGACTTAAAGCGAGGATTCGGTAAATGGTTTTACAAGGATGTACATGTTATCCTCCCGCATGTGACAAACGATTTCAAATTTTCCATTCACATGTTGAGGAGGAGCATCTATCTTACACCTATGACTTGAAAGCGTGATCATTTATCTCAATGTGCGGGTTCCTCTAGTATGTGCAAAACTCCTTTCAAACCTCGAGGCACATATTGAGGGGAGCAAATTATGGAAACCTCATCCTTCCGGAAATGCTTTATCTTCTTGATTTGATCGGGAAGTGATGTTGATATCTTTAGAAAATGGTAATCAAAGTAAATTCTTCCTCTTGCCTCCGTGTGCAAAACGATTTCACATTTGATGCACATGTTGAGGGAGCACTTGTTCTAAAAATATCAAAAACAATTCGGTACAAAATGTTTTGATAATATATCACAAGTATCGGATTGATTTTCAAATGGTTTTCAATTGGTTCCAATGGCGGATGAACAATACCAAATTGACCGACCAACTTTACTTTATATGCGGTGATATAAGGATGATAAGGTTAGGTATGTGTTCCCATGATCCGCGAGCCGGAGGGATCTACCGAGGACAATCCACTAGTTAGTGTAGAAGTCCTTAGGTATGATGATAAAAGGAGAAAAGTGAGATATGGGAAGAGTGCGGATGAGATAGAGCAAATCTTGGAACAAACCCAACAAGGTTCTTGCTATGAAGTCTCGGTAAGCTTGAAGGGTTGAAGAATTAAAAAGAATTGAATGAGAAAGGGTGAAAACAAATAGCCCTCCATATATTCAACCTTAGGGCGGATACGGGTTCAATTCATATGCTCTTGATGGTAACATCGGTATTGAAGACAAGGCGTCATGGACCCGGTGGCCTTTGCACTTCAACTTTCCAAACCACTCAAGTTCCTCTTAAAGGGCTTGTTTCATTCTCACGGGAACCGACATAATCTATCGACTTTCTCTTAGAGATTGTTGATATTGAAGAAGGAGACCCTCTCCCTAGTCTCCGACACAGGAACCAAATGTGCACAAATTGAGTCTAGAGCCACGAGATCATCAATAAATCTCATTAGGACACTTTCAATGAAGACTCTCTGTTTCACACAATGTGGAAAGAGATTATATCTTGAGTCCTCGCATTATCCTTGTGGTATTGCGGAACATCGAGTGATATGCATACATATTCACAATGAAGATGGAAAACCTTCGGAGCCAACATCAAACAAGCTCTGGTAGGTGGCATGTGAGATCTATTCATTAGATCAACCATGTGACAAGCGAGCAGAAACAATGGGGCGATTCAAGTCTTGAATCAATCTGGTTCGAGTTATGGATTGACGGATACCTTTGAAAAACCGGTCTTTGTGCTTAACAACTCTTTTCTTTAGCACATCGACCGTGTACTCATTTTCAAACCAAAAGGTGTTTTATGATTGATAATTGATTTTCAATAAAACCTTCGTTGTATTGCAAAACAATTTCTATTGAGCAATACGATTGTTTTCAAATCTCTTTTCATCAATCGGTGGACTTAAAATTATTTGGTTCACTCACTCCGTGTTGTCTTCTTTGAGATGTTCGGTTTGAGAACACTAGAAGCATTGCGAAACCTGTCAAGGAAATTCTTGAATTATACGATCACAGGCGGTACATGTCTTGATCAGCGGGGAACCGTGGGCGTGTACCTCAATTCAACGAAAGTGATCAAAGACACTTTCGTGCGATTTATTGCTAGCTGTTGTGTGCGGTACACCCGGCGTTTGCGGTGATCGAATGAAGCGGTCAATCCATAGCCGCATGCTCACTTAACACATTCATCTCAAAAGAAATCATGATTAGTGCATCAATGACTCGATATTTTCACTCCATGCTTACGCTTCTGCTGCGCCAATATCATGAATCAACTAAAGCTTCCGCTACTCGATGAGAAGATATCATGATCCGAATGTGAGCATGTCGGTCCTATAGTCACAACATCACATAATACCAACACCACAAAGGATGTCTCGAGATTTTGATGGTGATGATCTCAAAAGGTGGCTCAAATTTATTATCACGTGGATCGGTAAAGACCTCCACTTGGATTAACCAAACATGCAATGAGAAGAATCAATGACTACGAGCTTGAGCAAAGTACTACATCAAGAATGCAAGAACAATTTTAATGTAATATCTGTTTGTATTCTATGTAATTTTAGTACATGATTGAGGTGACCTCCTTAGGGAGATTGTTAGGAATTAGAAATTCCGGTATTAAAGAGTCGGTCACCTCAAGTATATGTAATCGTAGAAAGCTCGTAGTCGTAGTTATTTTAAGTTAAGTAGTATTTAGTTAAGTAACACCGTGGAGGACAGACGGGTCTTTACCAGCTGTATGCACGATCCATGACCCGTTGTGTGGCGTTTTATGTAAGACTATAAATACTCTCTACCTCCCAAGGTAGAGTTGGAGCTCATAATAATATCTTTCACTTTCTCTCACTAAGTTCCCTAAACCTCTAACTTTCTCTCTAGAATTCCATTTATCGCCACTTTGTGTTATGGTTTGATGTGTATGTGAAAACTAATATCTTACGATGTAACACACGTTACAAAGTTCCTAAATGTGAATGACCATCACTTCTAATAAAAACTATTAAGGCTAACAATCTCCCCTAAGGGGTGGTCATTCAAAAGATGCTCTAGTTGATTTGGTCTTTACTTTTCTCGAGCTTGAACTTTGTGTGTAGATATAGAATAGTCTTGAATCTTTGTTCCTTCATGCTTTGTGATCAGATAATGTGGTTGTCTGCCATTGTCAACTTTGTTGGTTAGGTGTCTCCACGCCTTTCTCCACCATGCTCACACTTCTATTTGTCTTTTGGTTACCAATGATGTAATTCTCGAGTCTTTAAACTTTGTAGATTCTTTGACATTGACGAAGAATCATCTTTAACTTTGTGTAGCCTATGATTATGATGAGAACTTTCATGTGTTTTTGGTATGAGCATGTGGAGTATCTGCATGATCAATCCACTCCGGAGCTTCCATAAGAAGAAAACATAAAAGCAGGTTAGTAATAAGCGGATTAAGCACTTACAAGTTTGAATTTTGAGGGTGTTATGACATAGTGTGAAAACACGTCTCTAATTCTCACAAAGGCCGTTCTGAACTGAGTCCTACAAGTGAGATAACACGATATACCGAAGTACATCTCTGATTCGGATGAGTCATTGAAGTACATCAAGCATCACTCCACGTTGTAGACCGTTTGAGACACACTAAGCGTAATCCACGGGAGTTACCGAAGTGACTGCTTTGTCGGGCGCTTGATGTTGACCACAGCGGGAGTTTCCATTCAATCATTGAAGATCACAGTGAAACTTCTCACAAATGTTACGGCGGATTGCTAAGATCTGCGTAGGACTCTATAATATATCACTTGTGTCCATATTGATGAACAACAAGCGATGTCATGTCAAGTGTTCCTATGAGATCTTTTGATGAATCTCGTGGCTCTAGACTCAATAAGTGCATTTTTGGTTTTCCTAAGCGGAGACTAGGGAGAGGGTCTCCTTCTTCAATACCAACGATCTCTAAGAGAAAGTTGATAGATTATGTAGGGTTCCGGTGAGAATGAAACAAATCCCTTTTGAGAGGAATTGGTGGCTAGAAGGTTTAGTGCGGTCGTCCTTTGGGTCCATGACGTCTTTGTCTTCTATACGGTGTCATCTAGTGACAACCGGTAGCATATGTATTGAACCGGTTTACGCCCTAAGGTTGATTATGGAGGCTATTTCTTTTCACCCTTTTCATTACATTTCTTTTAATTCTTCAACCCTTCTTTCTCCTTTCTCACATTGCTCCTTTTTCAATCATTCCTAAGGACTTCTAATACAAACTATTTGTGATGTCCTTGGGTAGATCCCTCCGACTCTGGCGGATCATAGGACAATTTCCTATCCTTAGTCACCTTATAGCTTCATGATCGTCCTATTGTTGCCATAAAACCATTTTCATGAAAATCTCTCGAAAATTTTTATGATAGAAAACATGTTTGGAACACTCGAGAGTTTTATATTTTGAAACACTCCCCTTCACATGTGCTTATAAGTTTTTGAAATCGCACATAGAGGGTAGAGTTCGTACGTTTTGAATTGATCGACTTTAAATGAGCTAGACCGATTCGAGACACGTTTACAACACTAGAGAACTAGCTTGAAATTATTACCCGTCCTGGTCAAGTTCATAGAAAGTTTCTCGAGATGGTACATTTACTGACTTTGGTTCCCGTTAATTCATTGGTTCCATCTGAGTCGAGCTCATTTTGAGATTCAAACACCGATCATTAAACATTTTTGATCACATTTTAATCACGTCTCCTCCCCTCAAAAATAGCATAATCGTGATATTTTGATATCAACGGATTAAACAACATTTTAGAATCTTTTGGGAGACAAGCGGTTTGATTTAAGCATGAATTTGGAACATTTTGTTTTATACTCCCCTTTAATAGAGCATAATCAATTAAAGGGTTTTAGAGGAGTTATCTTGAGCACAAAATATTTTGAAAGATTTTGAAAATCTTTTGAACAATCTTGAAAAGGTGCTCAAGATGATGATGATTTCTCACCATTTTAAATGTAGTGCCTTTGAAGCGTACACTAGTGATTTTCATTAAAAACACGAGTTTTGATTTGAAAATAATCAAAAGTCATCATTTTGGTCCGGGTTTCGTACTGAAGTATACGAAAGCCATTTTATGAAGAAATTTTTTTGGAAACGACATGTTTTGAAAACAAATTAAAGAACTCTCGCTCAAGCATCTGTACATACCCGTATCATTGTTGAATGACATTTCTAGAAACGTCTGAGAATATCGATTATCTGAGAGACATGTCGTGAGAAGAATATTTTGGATTTTTGATTTTTATTGTTTTGTATTTTTGAAAGTTTTATATTTTATATTTTGCTTTTGTTTGGTTTTTAAATTTTGTATTTTGTTTTTCAAAAATATTTACTGTGAAGCTTTTGGAAAATCATTTTCAAGAAGATTCGAGAAGACGTTCTAACTCCTCGGGGTTAGGCTTCGCATTCAATTCGTCGAACTAAATAGTCAAACCTTTCTTTTGGAAGGGCTTTAGTTAATAGATCGGCGAGTTGGTAATCGATCTTCACGAAGAATAATTCAACAATACCATTTCGACGTACTCTTTGATGAAGTGATAGCGGACACGGATATGCTTAGTCTTTGAGTGATGAGCAGATTGCATGATATGGCTATGGCACTTTTCGAGTCACAATACATGGGTATTTTATCGAAAGTAAAGCCATAATCTGTGAGTTGTGTTCTCATCCATAGAACTTGAGCACAACACGCAGATAGAGACACATACTCGACACGGTTGAAAGTCTGATGCAATCTTGTTTCTTTGAAGACCGACACTAACTTTTCTCCCAAAATTGTGCTCCTCGATGTACTTTTTTCGTAACTTGATCACTGCGTGGTCCGCATCCGAAAAGGCAATTAGATCAAATCCGGTTCCTTCGGATACCAAAGTCCCATGTGAATGGATGTCTTGGTACCGAAGATCCGTTTAACCTCTTTGAGGTGCGATTCGGTAGGCTTTGCACGAAACCGTGCTAATAAGCAAACGACAAAATGAATATCCGGTCGACTAGCGATAAGATACATGAGAGAACCAATCATGCTCCGATATTTCTTGGATCAATAGGTTTCCCAAACAAATCGGCTCCAATTTTTGGTGAAGTTACCATTAGTGTTCGATCGAGTCACAATTATCCATACCATGATTTTTCAAAATCTCGGTTGTGTATTTCGCTTGATGTATAAAAATTCCACGAGGGGTGATGTATTTGTAAACCAAGAAAAATTTTAGTTCCCCATCATGGACATTTCAAATTTGCTTTTCATGAGATTTTCAAAGTGTTTTGAAAGATTCGGATTAGTGGACCCAAAGATGATGTTGTCCACATAAATCGAACAATCAAAATGTCATTTTGCATTTTGAGTAAACAAGGTAGGATCAACTGTTCCTTTGGTGAAATTGTTTTGGATAAGGAAAGAGGACGATTCGTCATACCACGTTCTCGAGCTTGCTTTAAACCATAGATTGCCTTTTTGAGTTTGTAGGCGTAGTACGGATGTTCCATGTCTATGAAGCCTTACGGTGACTCATGTACACTTCTTCTTTCGAGTTCCATTCAAGAACGTGGTCTTAATGTCCATCGATAAACCGTGATGTTTTGTGAGTTGCATAGGCTAAGAATATCTGATGCTCCAAGTCTAGCTACCGCGCGAATGACTCTTCAAAGTCTATCCCTTCCTCTTATCGTATCCTTTGGCCACAAGACAAGCTTTGTTGTGAATTACGGTCATCTCTTCATCCCTTTTGTTCTTCCATAACCATTTGAGATCAATGACGCGAATGTCAATTGGTCTTGGAACCATATCCCAAGAGTCATGAAGGCGGTATTGGAGAAGTTCCTCTGCATCGCTTCTATCCATGCGGGTTACGCCATTGCCTCGCGAATGTTCTTTGGCTCTATATTGCTAATTGAGCAAAGGTAAATGCACAAGTCGCAATCGGTGGCAAGTTGGCGTCTCGTGCGAATTGGCCTTGACGGTTCACCAATAACTTGTTCAATTGGGTGGTCTTTTGTCCACTTGAGAGAAGAAGGATACCGTTGGTTAAGCGTGTGCGAGTTAGATGGTTCTCGTAAGCATGAAGATGATTCGGTGATTCCGTAGCAAGCGGGTTTTCAAATAAGTCGTCATCTAACGTTGCATCGTTCGGTTTGGTTTTGCTCATCAGCTCTTTGGTGGAGCAGGTGCAAGAACTTGAGTAGATGTAGATGATGTTGATGGAGTTGGTACATTGGTTTCGACCGTTGTAGATGCATCTTCTATTTGTGGTGGAGGATGATTTTGGCGGGTGCGTGGAATGATGGTTTGATGCATTTGTCAAGTTCCACCATAGTATTCATCGAACATTAACTCGAAGAAATTCTCCCATTCTTGTTCTTTAGGATTGTCAAGCGAAGTTGATTGAGCTCTTTGAGATCTGAGTCTGAGCGATGTGTCCGTAAGTCTGTTGGTTTAGTGCGGGTTCTAGGCGAGTCTCTCGGAAGCCATATGTGAAAGTTCATCAAATTCACATTCATCGTCTCCATGATCCTCCTAGTTCTTACGTTATACACCACGAATGCCCTCGAGTTATCGAATATCCAATGAAGATTCCAATATCACCTTTAGCTTTCGGTTTACCTAGATCTTCTCTGTCGTTCGTCGGATAGCACAAAGCATCAAACACGTGAAAGTAAGAGATATCGGGTTTTCGTTGTTCACAAGCTCATATGGGGTTTTATTGAATCTTGGATGGATTAGGGATCGGTTACGAGTGAAACAAGCGTTGCAACAACATCGACCCATAGAAATAACGGTGCACGAGAATAGATTAGCATTATGCGAGCAACTTCCACAAGAGTTCTATTTCTTCTTTCAACTACCCCATTCTGCTTTGTGGAGTTCGAACAAGCGATGTTTGATGTGTAATTCCAACATCTTCAAAATAAGCTCTTAACTCTGATTTGTGAATTACGTGCCGTTATGCATTCTTACAACTCTTACGGGAGCTTGAAGAAGTACTTGAATACGTTTCGGGAAGGTAATGATGATGCACGGTGCTTCGTCTTTTGATCTCAAAACCTAGCCCATGTATATCTTGAATATTCATCGGCGATAACAAGAATATACTTTTTCCCGTTAATGCTTTCAACTCTCATTGGGCCACATAAGTCCATGTGCAACATATGCAACCTTGCTTCCGAACTAGAGTGCGGTTTGGGTTTATATGATGCTCTTTGCTTTTTCCTTGTTCGCATGATGGAAATAAGTGATCCTTGGTGTATTTGAACTTTGGAAGTCCATTGACTATGTTGTCTTTGGCAAGATTGTTGATGGTGTCAAAATTGAGATCGGATAACCTTCTATGCCACAACCGGGACTGTGTTCCGGATGCTCGTGTCATAAGACATATTGGTGATGAAGAGGCCATTTGATTGATGTCGATAGCATACAAGTTTGTATCACGATTCCCGATTAAGAGATCGGTGCCATCCAAGTTTCTAACGAAGCAAGCATTTTCCTAAAAGCAACCTCTAAATCGCATCACGTAAGCGCTCATTGAAAAAAATTGTGTCCCAACCCTTCGACATAGTAAACCCGAGTGATCAATTAATTTCCAAAGGTAGATCTCCATAACCCATGATAGCTGCTACATGATCATTTCCAAACGTCACGGTTCCCATAAATTTCCAGACGAAATTGATCGCAGACTTGATTCGGTCATGTGCTTGGAGCAACCCGAGTCGACGATCCAAAGACATTTCGATAACGCCAATCACGAAGAAGAAGATTTTGGAAACCGTTTTGATTTTGGTTCCTTTGGGTTAGAGGTAAAGTCATGATCACACTCATAGAAGTTGTCTATATGTAAGACAGGTGCATCACTCATTCTACCATTCTCGAGTGTGAAAGTTCTACCGTTGGTTTCCAAATGTCATCCCTAAAGTAAACATTATGCTCCCTATCGGTAGTGTAAAGCCTAAGTCTCGCAACTAGTCTTCTATTCGTTTAGCATAAGTTCTTTTGGGAACATTCTTCTTAATGAGCTTAACAATCTCATTCTTAGAAACACAATCATCATGAACGATGGTTAAAGATTTCTTGCAAGTTAAACAAACAGATTCAATGATTCATTAAACTTAGCAGATTTCATAGGTTCATTACATTCGGATGAAATGTCTTTCTTATTACAAAGCGGTAAATTCTAAGGTGTTCTTCTACTTTCTTCTCTTTATTCAAGCGACTACTCTTAGAGGCAAGCGAGACTCTATTGTTCCTTGTATTGCTCTTAGGCTTTAGTCTGCTTCTCCTAGAGGTGCTTCCTAGTCTGTAGAAGGTAAGGCACACGCATTAGGATTCCTTTGTTGTATCTAGAGAAGTGGTTTCGGCTATCCTAGTCTTTTAGAGTGCTTTTCTAAACTTATGTCGTTTGTTCCATATGGTTTAGATGTGGAGGCGACGCATTAGTGGTACTCATCTTAAAAAGTCCGGAGCTAAAACTTTTGGTTTCTCTATAACCGCTTTTCCTTTATCAACATTATGTATAGGTAGGGTAGGTGGAGTATTTGGTTTTGATGAAACATTTTCTCATTGACTTTTGGAGGAGGCATAGAAGCAGACATTTTGGTTTGGAAACTGTTTGGGATCATTTGCTTTCTCATGATCAATGGTTTTTAATCACAGTATCCACTTCCTTTCCTTTTTGACTTTCGGTGAGTCCTCAAAAGATCATTTTCGCTTTCATGTCATTGTAGGCACGCTCATACGACAATTTGTCATACTTGCATTCCTCGGTTTTTGCGATCAAGTTGATTAAAATATGAGACATTTTCTTTTCAAGTTTCTCAAGTGCTTTTCATATTTTGAAACAATTTTGGAGGTCTCGGTGGAGTCTTTCATGATCTTCAATGAGAATATGTTCGCAAAATGATGGACATAATATCGATGAGTCGAACATCTTGAAGAGAGTCATTTAAATTTTCCAAAACTTTGATTTGTTCAACACGATCATTAGCTTGCTTTACCGATTTATGGTCCTTGACAAAGTCGGTTGTTTCTTTCAAAAACGCTTGTTCAAAATGAATTACCCTTGCGATGGCATTCGGTGAGGGGCAATTTGAGTTTCAAAAACTTTCTTTGTTCGATGTCAAAACTAGAGAACCGGTTGTTAGGTGTAATAGTGGTTTTAGTTTTAACGTGTCTTGAAGATCCACAATTCTAGTTTTCACATTGTCTAAAATACCTCTCGCATCACTTGTGTTAAAAGGAGTGTTTGAAGACATTTGTTCAATGTTCGAAGAGAATTTGAGACAACAAGCGGTTTTGAAAGCGATTTTGAAGCAGTGTTGACTCTTTGTTTGAAACACTTGGTGTGATGGAAAACTTTGACTTTTCTTTTGATTAACAAAAGTAATTCCGTTAATTTTGTTCCATTTCTTATAATCAATTGGTTTGATCTCAATTCTTTTGTTTCATTTTCTCTACTCTCCTTAGATAGTTCTAACGTTTCATGAGAATCACGAACAATAATGGGATCATGTAAAACATTTCCATTGTTTAACACATTACGAGATTTCTAAGCTTTCTTGAGGAGCGAAGAAGGTCGTTACCAAGTGCC
Organism: Chrysanthemum lavandulifolium; assembly: GCA_022545495.1. Taxonomy (NCBI): domain Eukaryota; kingdom Viridiplantae; phylum Streptophyta; class Magnoliopsida; order Asterales; family Asteraceae; genus Chrysanthemum; species Chrysanthemum lavandulifolium. Next base: position 247,010,898 of record CM040243.1, on the reverse strand, counting down.
ATTTTATGTGAAGTATGAAAGCGTTGATTTACTTAGTTAGAAAGCATTTTGTTTGTTTTATCCGAATGACCCGTTGTAAGAAGCAAATTGTCCAAAGATTTGATTTTCTCATTTTATCAAGAATTTCATCAAGAAGAGAATCTTCTCGTTTTGAAAAATCGATTATCAAGCGCTTCTTCTCTTTTCAAGATTAGAAACAATTTCTTTTGTTTAGAAAGTTGGTTATTTAAATCGAAATTTCCTTGTTTAAAGATTTAATTTTTAAGTTCAAGTTCACATCAAGTGTGTTATACTTGATTTGCAAAAGTTGTTCTTTAGAAACCAAATTTTGATAACCAATTTCTAATTCGATTCTTTGTTTTACGAAATTCAAAGGCTTTTGCGTTCTCCTTGTAACTCTCAAGCTCGGTCAATTTAGCATTCATGGCCTTAACATCGCGATTGACCTTTTAACTTTCTCAATTTCAATGCCACAATTGTTGATTAATGATTCAAAATAAGCACATGTTTCCTCATCGGTCTCGATATTTTGTGCCACACGACCTCCACTAGGATCCACATCGGAGTTTCGAGTTAGTATTGCTACAACTCGGATTGTCGGTATGTATCATAAGTAGGTGCTTGGCATGTCACGAATCTTGTTCGTCATGAGTAAACACATCAAATATGACATTGTTATAGCATGGATCAATGATTGGTACCTCGGATCTGCGTTGGCGTCATAGGCAGGAGGTGCGTCGAATCGATGTCATACTTAGTCTCACGAAGATTTGCCATGAAGATGCGGTTTGCATTGAGTTCCTCGAGGTCTTCCAAATCATCCGTAATAGCCATGAAGTCGTTTTCCTTAGCACTCAATTGAAGTCAGTTGTTCCTTTTGTACCAACATAATAGCTTTACGAAGATACGCAATATCTTTCTTTCTCGGCTTAGTTGGACAATTCCTTGCCATGTGACCCAATCCTTGACAGTTATAACACTTAACATGATTACCACGATTCACATTTCCATAATTCCCAACGCTGGAGTGCAACATTCCCATTCGATTACCATCGCTCTATTTCCACCATTCGACCCATCGATTACCACGATTGGATTCGATCGCTGATTACCCATGTGAAATCCGTTAGCATATCCTGCTGATTCCCAAGAACTCCAACCATTTGTCCTTGATGACCCATATTCACACCCTGTGCAACTTGCACATTGCGAGTGTTTGATGAAATCCTTTGGTTGTTGTTAGTTGGTGTGGAATAGCGACCTCTGAATGCTTTACCCAATAAAGAAAATACTTGTGACAAAGCTTCTTCGGTTCCATTTCAAGATCGGTGATTCCTTGTTCTGGTAATGTTGTTGTTCGGTGGATAGTTTTGTTGTTGAGGATAACGACTTGTTGTTGTGAAATGTATTCTTGCAAGTTGTTGTTAGTGGAAGATGATGAAGGTTGTTGTTGTGTATGCCTTTGGAGTTTGAGTCTTTGCAATGAGTGCCAATGGATCATGATTCTTTGCTAATCTTTCTTGCTGACTTCATTCACTTCACTTGGTTTTGTTTGAAAATCGTTGAGTTGATCAAAGTTCACTTGATGTAAGTCTTTTGTTTGGTTGACAATAGTGACATATCGTCCCCATTCTTACGGTAGATTGTTCAAGAACTTGATGTTGCTCACGATAGTTACGGGTGTCGACTTGTTTCGATCGGCTCATTCATTAAAGTCACGAACCTTCCATAGTAGGATTCAATGGATTCTCACGAGTAGATGTAAACTTCTCCCAAGCGATTAGCAACTTGTTCTCTGTGTCTTGTTGACCAATTTACGTTCCATGACAAAGTCGTCTAACTCGTTCCCACATATCGAAAGCGGTTTCAACCGTCTCTGCAGCAAAGATGTCTCTTGGTAAACCCAGTTGGACAATATGAATTGCCATGTCATCCGCTTCGACTTGTTTCGATCCTCTTGAGTATTCGATTCTTTTGAAAACGAAAAAATGGTGGGACGGGAGGTGTTGCATCGGCATTTCGTGGTCTTGGACTTGTCAAGGTATGAAGGGTCCATCACGAATGGATTTGATCATCAATTTTCCATTAGGTTTTGTCTTGATGTAACGAAGCATTCGACTTGTCCATTGAAGATAACCACCTTTTTCCAACATAGGAGGACGGTTTTCGGCACATGGTGCATGAATGTCTTGTTGAGTTGCCATTGATGAAGGTATGATATGATAAAGTTGATGTAGGATCGATTCAACGATAAAGGAGTTGTGTTGGATGAAGATTAAGTTCGGTTGTTGTAGTGAAAATTTGCTCTAAAACTTAAAACCTCAATAACCACATTGGAGCGTTTTAGGACTTGAAAGTTGACCCTTAGTTCCTTGGTCTATTCTCCTCGTTCTCACGGTCGTTTTGATGGGTAGATCGCTGAAAGCGGAGATTCTGGTTCAAAAGTTATAGCCGTTTGAAGTTTTGATCACAATCTTACTTGTAAAGCTGTTCTTATGCGTGAGATGAGTGCTTGTCGTAGGATACTTATGCGTGGGATCTTATGCGTAGGAATCCTTATGCGTAAAGAGCTTAGGCGTAGAAATCCTTATCGTAGAAATCCAAGTTCTGCGTAAACTTAAGGTTAAGCGTAAGTCTTATGCGTGGCGTTAAGCGTAGAAGTAGAGTACCTATCAGTAAGAGTTAACTTATGCGTGGAGTGCTTACTCGTAAGCTTTACGCTTATGCGTAAGAGTTGGTTTAAAACCAAAAATCCTTTACACCGTCACGTAGTAAAAGATATCCGAAGTCGAGTGTTCCACACACTTATCCAAGTGAGGAAGCTTGAGTCACCTTTGTTGCACGAAGATTCGTTACCAAAAGTTATCGTGAAAACTAAGGTTTGACTTTCTTCTGGCGTAAGATTAGGGTTTGACTTCTACGTAAAAATTTCCAATGATTCAACCGATTTCTTTTGCAGATAGCTTCCAAAACACTCAAATAGCAAGAAAGTATTGACCTTAAACACCCAAAATGTTTTTATGCTTACGAAGAAATGAACAACGAAATCAAAGCGAGTTAAAAATGATTTAAAACACGTAAAGCTTGAACTTTTGCCAAAACTAGAATCTTTAACACTATATAAACCTTAGACCATAAGAATCTTGAAGATTTAAGTGCAAAAATAAAAGTTTTATGTGTGAATCTTTGAGAACTAACACTACGCTGTAACACGTACAAAAACAAAAAAAACTTCAACCAAACACTCCTAAACCATTGTTAGGCGATTGATACCAATTGTAGGACCTTACTTTTATCAACCTTATCACTTTACCAAGCAAACCAACACACGTAACCCAAGTTCTGCGTATAAAACGTGAAACACAAACACAAACAAAGCTTAGAAATAAGATGAGAAAGATGGTGACTTGATGTTATATTCGTGTATGTTGTGAGATAAAGATGAACACAATAAGTTGTATATTCCAAAGGAAAAACACACACACACACTTTCAAGCACACCCCTCAAATGAGACTTTGAGGGGTATTTATAGTACAAAAGAGAAATACCCTAATGGGCTTGGCATGGGCCGTGGATGGACTTGGGTTGGATTGGATAAATGGCAAGCTTATCATAACTAGTACCCATTTAGCTTAACCCAATCCACGAGCCCGTTGACTATTCTATCACGATATCTAACACACGTTACAAAGTTCCTAAATGTGAATGACCATCACTTCTAATAAAAACTATTAAGGCTAACAAATAGTTTCTTCAAATCTTCTTCTGAGGGAGGTACATAAGAAGCTGCAGGAGTGTAATATTGTACAAGACCCGAACTAATGGGTTCAGGTGTCAAAAGTTGAGGTGCGGGTCCAGAACTGGATTGTCCAGGAGCCATTTCTCAGTCAGCTCATCGAACGAAACATGAATAGTTTCTATAATGTCTCAGGTTCTTTTGTTATAGATTCGGTAACCCTTCTGATTAGGTGCATAACCAACGAAAAATCCAATATCAGCCTTAGCTTTCAACTTTCCCAGATCTTGACCATCATTGGTTGGATAGCACAAAGCTCCAAACATACGAAGAAATGAGAGATCCGGTTTTCTGTTGTGAACTAATTCGTATGGAGTTTTTCCATGAATAGTCTGTATTAGGGAACGGTTTTGAGTGTAACAAGCAGTGGCAATGGCTTCCGCCCAGAGAAACATTGGAGCCTTTGAAAATATTAGCATAGTCCTTGCGGCTTCTACAAGAGTCCGATTTAGCCTTTTAACTACACCGTTTTGTTGAGGAGTGCATGGAATACTTCTTTGATGGTGATTCCAATGCTTTCATAAAAATAACTAAGTTCCTTGTTCACAAATTCGGTTTCATTGTCATTTGGATGATTCTAACTGTTTTGTTAAGCCTAACTTGCAATTGTTTAATAAGTTTTATGATAACCCGGAGTTTCATCCTTTTATTTCAAAAACTTAACCCAAGTAAACCGAGAGTAGTCATCAACAATGACTAGCACATATTCTTCCCATTTATACTTTGTACTCTCATGGGTCCGCATAAATCCATGTGAAGGGTATGAAAAACTTCCATAATGGTATTGGCAGGTTTGGGTTGTGGGCATACTTCTTGCTTTTGCCCAATTAGCATGCTGAACAAAGATGATCTTTTTCATATTTCAACCGGGGTAAGCCACACACAAGGTCCTTTCTAGAAAGATCATTGATGGTGCCGAAGTTCAAGTGATTGAGTTGATGGTGCCATAACCATGATTTGTTCTTAGATGCCTTTGAAAACAAGCAAATAGAGAAGACTTCATTATGTATTCGATAGAGATGGTGTACAAATTAGTGCCACGAGATCCCTTTAGAAGTTCAACACCATCTAATTCTCTAACAAAGCAAGAGTGTTTTACGAAGGATACTTGAGATCGAGAATCACAAAATTGGCCAACAGAGAGCAGATTATGACCAACACCTTCCACATAATATACAGGAGATCACACTATCTCCAAAACATAATCTCCATAACCCATAATTGCCCCAAAGTGGTCGTTTCCAAATCTAACAGTCCCGATGAACTTATTCACCAAGTTCTTGAGCCGTGAGCGATCTCCAGTCATATGTTTTGAGCAGCCTGAATCCAAATACCAAAGGACGATTTGTACGACCTGCATTTGAAAACAGACAAGTATGGATAACTGGAAGCTTTGGATCCCCATGAGGATATGGGTTCTGATTGGTTAGTACAAGAAATTTGTAGACCTATAGCATTTCTAGATGCAATGAAATTATTAGTGGGAGCAAGACTAGTAGAGGCAGTGGACCTAGTCGAAGCATGTTGACTTCCTAAAGGTATAATTCTACTAGTGGCCTTCCATTTATTAATGGGCAGTGATCTCGACAATTTATGGCAAAGTTTACTAATTTTGAATTTATGGCATGTAGGCTTCCATTGATAACCTACAATACTAAACTTTTTCCCTGTAGGCTTCCAATGATTACTAAACCTTTTCACTGTATGCTTCCAAGCTAGCTTAACTTGTTTAGCATTTCTAACATTATTAACTAGAGATTTAACAACATTTCTCAAATAAGTCACAACACATTCATCATGATTACCAGAAACCAAACATTCATTACATGTTTTGCAAGCAGTAGCAGAATTCGAATTAATTACAGTATGCTTATAGCTAATACTAGAATCAACATGATTTTTATTGTTCAACTCAAACTTATTATTCCTAGGGTGGTCTTCTCTCTTCACTTGATCACTTTTAGCTCGTGAGGTCCTATCTTGCTTTGTATTTCTTGAAGGCTTTGACCCGCTAACCTTAGTGTCACTGATTACTCCTGTAGAAGGAACGATGGGAATATTAGTTGGTGTCACTACGTTTTGCTTTTCTGGTCTAGAAGCTTGGGCTCGAGACTTTAGGAGGCACATCAAAGGTAACATGCTTGACTTTAGGCATAGAAATGGGTGCAACTATTCTATCTCGCCTAGTACCAGATTTAGGACATGTAGCAATTACATATTCTAAGAGTTCCTGAGATCGTTTGGCATACATGCGGGCATAGGCAACCGCACTATCAAGTGGTTTCTCTATTCTATCATCTTCTACAATCTCACGAAGACCCTCTAAACTATCCTTAAGGTATGAAATATATGCTTGATATAAAATTTCATTATTCCTAAGAGGTGGGGAATATACAACACATCAATAGCATAATTATTACAAGCGAAACCTTTGAAATAGAATAATTGCAAGTGGGAATATGCACTTTGCATTGTACCATACGCTTGATTCTCAATTTCATTAATCAAAAAGTTATCTTTTCAATGTGTTTATCATGATTAATCTTGGTTGAATCACATAACTCTTTGTTTTGCAATTTAACCTTTGAAATTTCATCTTGAAAACATTCATTTTCTTTATGTAATTTATTAATGATGTTTTGAAGTTGGAAATTCGAGAATCTAAAGGCGGAGGTATATCGAGTGCCAACTACTTCCTTCAACTGGAGATTTGAGCTTTCAACTTTCCGATCGTGTTGCGGTGAGCTGAATCCGTTCATCCCGTGAGTTAATTTCAAAATATGCATCAAACTCAAGAGCATCCGAAGATGTCTTGGCATTTGAAGTTTTGATTATTTATTCAAGATGTTGATATTTTAATTGTAAATCAAGATATTCAACTTCTAATTTAGAAAAATGACTAACCATGTTATCATGATCATCCTTTTCGATTTTTTCATGCAATTTTGAATTTTCGGTCTCAAGCTCAATGACAAGATCTTGGGAAACTTTAAATGCAATTGATAAATCATGAAATTGAGAAGCAGTAATGGCATAATTAGTAACAGTATAAAACAAATCCTGGGCAATGCATCTGGAAATTAAATTCTCATTAAGGATGTGAATATTCTTCCTCTCAATCTCATCACTTTTAAGCTCACATGCATTAATTCTAACCTCGTTTTCCATTTCATTAAACATCTTTTTTATTTCTTTAACTTCAGTACTAAGGCCTTTTGAATACCCTCGAATTGTTCTTTTAGTTCTTTAAAGAATGGAATAACCTCTATAAGATAACACTCTTTTGTTTGCTCAAAACCCTTTCCCTTGATAATTCTGTTGGTGTGATTCTCTTCTTACATGTTTTCTCGAAATCAAAAAAGTTGGTAAACTACGTATAAGGCGATTAAGGTTTTACTTTGAGTGGGAAGAGTTTTAGGCACTAAATACATCGATGTATTGGGAGGATACAATGTAGTGGAGGCAATTTCCTAAGGGAGGATTATTTTCAACAAGTTCTTGACTTTTCTCTTTTCCATATCTAACTTCCTAAACACTTGTTCGGGGTTAATTTAGTCGAGGTCTAAGCGTGGCTAGTGATTATCCTTAGTGTAATTAGGAGTTTTGAAATTTAAATTATGACTACACACCAAGGATCATTTAATTTCTTTTCCATTTTCTCTAGAGGCATTTTCGATCTCTATGTCCTCTTCAGTGTTCTCTACACAAGTTGGCTTTTGTTTAGGCTTAATAGTCTCACTACCATCATAAATCAATTCATGAGCTCTTTTTTATTTCTTAATATACGCAGGATTTGGGTCTTCTACAAGGCCAATACTGTGTTTATCACTCAATACTCTATGCTTAGTGATCATGTGAGCAGTCTGAATGGTGTTGCCTTGTATGTACAACCTGTGTTCAAGTTTGTTCTTCAAAGTTTTAAGGTTGGAAAAATCATTTAAAAGTTTTGATTCCTTTTCCTTGAATTCATGTTTAAGCATTTTTACATTTTCTTGAAGTTCTTGTTTTTGCTTAACAGTTTTATTAAGTTTCTATTGTACGGAATTTAACTCTTGTTTTAATGTTTCTTCCTTTAAATTACTTTTGGTGATTAATATACGCATTTGGCTATCCATTTCCTGCTCACGGGTGGTCAGCTCAAATTTAGCACGTTTTTCATAGATGGAAACTTGATCCTTATAAATATTTAGTTTAGTGGTCATGGAGTCATCAGGCACATAATTAGTGTACTCATCAAACACATATTCATCATTAATGGCAGAAGATGCACCACTAGGTACAACAAGACTTTCATCGTGCTTCATATATTGATCATATGGGACAACATTGCTATTACCCATATTTTCAATATCTGATTCAACGACTTTTGTTGATTGTACTTCGTTGAGGATCTTTTGCTCATCAACCGTATCATATAGTTTTAATACCTCTGATATGATAGAATACTTGGAGGGACCGGCTTGTTGAGGTGATGAGATCATTGGAGAAATATTAGCCATGAAAATGGTCTGAGCCATTGGTTCATCATCAACATCAGAGTCAAAAGCATCACAATCAGAAACCTGTAACGCATTAGGATTGTTTTGTGCCAAATCATATACTGGTTATTCATCCACATCGCATCATATGTTTTGGCATTCCCATCGACAAGAAACAACAACTCTTCCTCATCCAACACTGCTCTACTATCTTGAGCTTGCATCAGCAGCATCTTATCCCTGAAGTACTCATCATTCTGTGGATATTTTGGTTGAGTGCAGTTCCTAGCAATATGTCCTTATCCACCACAACTGTAACACTTAATAGGTTTCCTTGACCTTGAACCATGATCCTTCCTCGGTTCGAACACCCACATAACCAGACTCCGGCTCCAACATTCCCCGTGCAATATACGTGGATTCACATTACGCCTTCCTTGCACATTTCGAACCACAACCCTTCCATCTTCTACTATGGCTTGATTACGTAGATTAGATGAGGTTCGAGTTGGTTGTTGGTTTGGGGAAGTGAGTTTTGTTATGTTGAACCGGTGGGCCACTTGATTTGCAAGGTTTTCAATCAACATGTCGGTTGGGGTAAATCCACGAGTGCGTATGGTAATTTGTTTACGATTACGAGAGGATGGTATGACTTGTGATGCTTGAGTACTTATCCTCACATTTGAAAGAAATGCAATTGAGTCATTTGAAGAGTTTGCAGTGGCAGTATTAGAGTGGAATTTCTCCAAGATCAAACGCTCAATTGTAGCATGCTTCTCATGTTGAAGTAAGTAGGCATACAGCTGCTCATAGTTAGTGTTCCTCAATCCTTTGTTCAACTTGACAGCATTAACAAATCTGTGCCATTCAGGGTTCATGTTGTTTACGAACTTGGAATTGAGTTGGATATTTGGCATTGTCATGTTGATGTTCCTCATATCATTCACAAGTTTGTGAAACCTCACATGATACTCTGTGATACTTTCCCCTGGGTTCATCTTGAAATTCTCAAAGTCATCGTAAAGTTGTGACTCTCTATCTTCCTTAGTCAGTTCTAAACCAGAGAGAAGTATCTTGACATTATCCCAGACTGCCTTGGCCTCAGTATTGTGATTGATCATCTTGTAAATGTCCTTTGGTAGACCTTGAAGTACGATGTTTGAAGCTCTAATGTCAGCATCGTATCTCTTCTTCTCCTTCTCATTAAGATCATCATACATCCTTGGTCTATCCATACCCAAAGTGACAGTTCCATCAGCTCCAGTTTCAAGTTGATCCTTGGTTGTTCCCATTTGGAATGGTCCTTCATCAATTGGTGAATGATGTTAAGACCATTCTCTTTGCCCAAGCAAGACAATCGATTCTCTGTGCCCAAGAGTCATAATCAGTTCTATCCAAAGATAGGAGGACGAGTATCGGACCCGGCTTGAACATCATCGCAAGAAGACATGATTGTAGACATGATTCCTAAGTACACGGATTTTACTACTCTTTGATTAAACCGAGAAATAGAATCTTTCGTGGGATTTTACTAAATCAAGAGGAAACCGTAGAACTTAACTCAAAAATGTCAAATCTCAAGTGACAAAATGCAGTCTTGACAAAACACACTAGGTCAAAACACAGTGGGACAAAACGCAGTGAACCAAGTAGCAAGAGATAAAACGCATATTTGACAAAACACAGGAACAAATAGCAGTCTTTGACAAGTCGCAGGAACAAAACGAAGAAAATGACAAACCGTAGTGACAAAAAGCAGAACTTGACAAATTGCAGTGACAAAACGCAAAACCTGTCAAAACGCAGAGAACAAAACACAGTGCTTAACCAAATCGCAACCTGTCAAAACGCATAAGATCAAAACGCAGAGCACAAGTCACTATCAATAGTACAACCACTACTTGTCCTTTTTTCCTTCCGTCCTTTCTTACTCAAAATGCACCAATACAACCAATCGCGACCAAAAACTCTCAAATCGCGTGATAAAAAGCACAAAACACAGCTGATTACCAATCAAAACGCATCCAAACTCGATCAACTCGCACCCAAAAACTATCAAAAGCAGTTAAGAAAAAGGTCCGAGACTCAAATCGCGATGAAGAACAAGCCAAAAAACCTTTCTTTTTCAATCAAAACACCACAACCAAGATAAATCAAGCCTTACAAACCAAAAACTAAACTAATATGATGATCCTAAACACAAAAGTACAATCAAAATCCAAACTTTAACACTAAATAAGATCAAAAGAGTGAAAAAGTCTCTAAACTCATTCAAACCAAAACTTATGAATAACCAATCAAGAATCCAAGAACACACAAAGTAGATGATCAAACCATGGCTCTTGATACCATTTGGTTATCATAAACACACAAACAACAAACACAAGGTTCGAACTATGGTGAGTCTAGAGAGAGAAAGATGGGAGAATGAAAACTTCTAGTGAGAGAAAGTATAAGTAATATTATGAAGCTCCACCATTTGCCTTGGGAGGCAAAGGGTATTTATAGTGTCTTACAAAATATGCCACCTACAGTGTGGATCGGTGTCTGATGGGTAAAGACTGTCCATCCTCCACGGTGTTACTTAACTAACTACTAACAATAACTAAATGACTACAATCATGAGCTTTCTAATGCTTATACATACTTGAGATGACCGAATCTTTAACTTACAAATTTTCTAAATCCTAATAGATTTGAAGTTGATATGGCGGTGAAATATCTAGTCATGGTTACACCCGATCTTATTATCTCTGATCCTTCCTGCTCCCATGCGGTCATGCCTTCCCATCTAGCTGTCAGATCCTATGCATACATCAATAGATATCGTAATATTTATAATAATGATGAATACGTGATGCGCTAGATGAATTTTAAGCTTGCAACGTAAGTTTCATTTATGGAGTCTTTATTTAATTTATTAAGGATTTTAGTGTCCTTTTATCAGCTTAAAGGACCGACCTATTTTCTTCTTTATATAGAGGTATAGTTTATGCATTCTGATGTATGCTTTGATCATTGAATTTTTATATAAAAGAACCAAGAATAATTCTTCTCAATCTTTATTATAAGTTGAAAGTCAACACAAAAAGTCAAAGCTAAAGTTGCAATAATTCCAGAAGTTAAGGGACCAAAAGTGTAAAGTTGAAGTTTGTTTCAAGTTTAGGCACCAAAAGTAGTTAAACCACATTGTAGCGTTTATAAGGCATTTCCCTTCCCATTTATCATTATTCTTGAATTTGTAACTAGTTTTCTCTCTAGATCCTCTGATAATCATTTCATTGTAATCAACTACATTATCCAATAACAAGTCCATTTTCGAATCTTGCTTCTTTGATCTATAGATTCCTAATATGTTTGTTGCCTTTTGAGCTTGTGTTTTCATTTCATAACTGATTTCTAAACACATGTATCAATTGGTATCAGAGAGATCCTTGGCCGCCATTTATAACTGATTTCATTTATTCCGTTAAAGTTTAGTTACACCGATTGAAGATGTGATCTTTTGATCACCCACCACACAGACATCAATTCCGGTCAAACTAGACCATTTGCCCAATCACAAATACATTCTTGATTTAATTTGTCCATTTTCTTTTCAAAAATACGTTAGTTAGGAATTGTGTGGTGGTCAATTGTCCCGGTGTAACTGAATGAGTGGTGGTTAAGTTCAGAGAGACAATGGTGAACACAAGAGCCAATGAAAGTGGTGTTAGCCATCAAGAAAGTGTAACAAAAAATTCCAATTCTGTTGAAACTCTAGCAACATTAATGAATACCTTTAATAGCATAAATGAAGATATTACTTCAATACAGAATAGGTTTAACAGTGGTGAAGGAACCAATCACAGAAGAGAAGTTTTAAGGGGTCAAAATGGTCAGAACAAGATCAAACAGGTCCTTAGTATGGTAGATTGACTAAACTAGAGTTTCATAAGTTTGATGGCGAGGATGTGTTGGGGTGGCTCTATAGGGTCAACAAATTTTTTGAGATGGATCATATTGATGAGGATCACCACAAGATTACACTGGTTTCAATGCACATGTTTGGAAAGGCTCTCACCGGCATAAGCAATTCATAAAGAGGTATGGGAGAATGTGACTTGGAATGAGTATGAAACTCAAGTAAGGAAGAGATTTGAGTAAAGATCCAATAGTTGAGTTGAAGAACCTCAAACATTGCTAGTGTTCAAGTATACCAAGAACCCTTTGAAGCTTTGTTTAATAAAGTTGAATTAACTAAATCATAACTATTAGTTTGTTCATTGGGGCGTTGAAAGATGAGATTGCTCATTCTATTAAGATGTTTAAGCCTGCTAGTTTGGTTGATGTGTTTTATTTGTCCAAGTTCCAAGAAGTTGCTAAAACTGTGTTTAAGAATAGATCAGTACCACTACTATCCACTCCTAAGACTAGTGTGATGGGGGTAATAGTAATAGGAATATGGGCACTAGTTTTAAAAATAATCAATTTGTACTTGTGAATAATACCAAGATTGTACCAAACATACCTTATAAGAGGTCGACTCAACAGAATTAAAAGAAAAAGGGCCAAAACTTATGCTTATCTTGTGATCAAAAGTATATGCATCCACAAGTATAGTGGACAACTATACTCCTTAAGTACTAAGTCTTCGTGGAAGAAACATGTGAGGATGATGATTTGGTATTGATTGAGGAAGGTGTTGTTAATACCTATACTAGTTTGATTGATGAACCTCCACTGATCTCTTTGAATGCTTTGAATGGTATGAACACTTATAGAACAATGAGGGTTAGGGTTTATGTGAGGAAGAATATGTTACATGTGTTGGTAGATTCATGTAGCACCGATAACTTTTTAAACCTGAATACTGCTAAGGAATTGGGGTGTAGACTAAGGAAAATATATCCTTTGGAAGTGCCAGTGGCCAATAGGCATGTGATGCAGAGTATGTATGAGTGTAAGGATTTTACATGGGATTTCAAAGTGTAACTTACACTCTTGATGTGATGATTTTCCTTTGGGTGGGTGTGAGATGGTTCTTGGCATTCAGTGGTTATCAACATTAGGGTGGATAAGGTGTGATTTAAAAAACTTGATCATGTAGTACAATTACAAGGGAAAGAAAGTGGTATTGAGGGGTACACAACTCACTACTCTTAAGTGGATGTAGGGTAAGTATAAGACTAAGGAAAAGCCAATGACAAATGAACTATCGGCCATGACGTGTGTGACTACTCGCTACTATCTGCAAATGAGTCCTAAATTGAAGTGTTCAAAGGAATGCAGATGGTGTTGGATGAATTTGAGGCAGTTTTGATGTGCCTAAAGATGTACCCCCAAGAGACTCTCATATCACCAAATCCTCTTATGCCTAACACTCCTCCTGTCAACATAAGGCCTTATAAACACCCTCATGGTCAAAAGGATCAAAGGATGCAATTGAATCCATGGTAAAGGAATTGTTGGATTCGGGGTTATAAGAAACAATCGAAGTCCCTTTTCCTCACCGATAGTCATGATCAAGAAAAAGATGGCACATGGAGAATGTGCATAGACTATAGAAAACTTAACAAGTCTATAATCAAAGATAAGTTCCCAATAGATGTAGTGGAAGAATTGATTGATGAGCTCAATAGATCAAAGTTCTTTGAAAAGCTGGATTTGAGGTCTGGATATCATCAGATTAGAATGCATGAGAATGATGTGTATAAGACATCATTTAGAACCCATTAAGGACATTATGAGTTCTTAGTGATGCCATTTGGACTCACTAATGCCCCATCTACATTTCAAGCCTTAGTGAATTTAGTGTTTAAAGATTTCCTGAGAAAGTTTGTGTTGGTCTTCTTTGATGACATCTTGGTATATAGTGATAGCTTAGAATCTCATCTCAGTCATTTGAGGCAAGTGTTGTAAGTGATGAAATATAATTCATTGCCTGCCAAGAAAGTAAGTGTGTTTTTGCTAGTGTTGAGTACTTAGAGCACATCATTTCAGATAAAGGGTAGCTACTCGTACATCCAAGATAAAGGTTATGCAAGAGTGGCGGTTCCCATTAATATCAAAAATTGAGGGTTTCCTTGGGTTGTTGGTTACTATAGAAAATTCATTAGAAACTATGCTATAGTGAGTAAACCTTTGTTGACTTTGCTTAAGAAGAATGCTTTTCATTAGGATAAGGAGACACAAGTGGCTTTGAGACTTTAAAGGTGCTATGACATAAGCACGTGTATTAGCCTTACAGACTTCAAAAGGTGTTTTCTTGAAGACCGATGAATCGAGCATAGGAATTAGAGCGGTGTTGCGGCAAGAGGGCATCATATTGCTTTTCTAAGCATGACATTATCACCAAAGCACCGGGATCTTTCAACATATGAAAATGAATTTCTAGCAGTTCTTATGGAATTAGATAAATAGAAAGGATACTTACTTGACATGCATTTCAAAATAAAGACCGCCACTTTAGTTTGAAGTACTTATTGGGCAAAGGTTAACCACTCCCTTTCAAGTTAAATGGTTACATAAATTGTTGGGCTATGACTATGAAATTTCTTACAATAGTATATCGAGAATGTGGTAGCATATGCATTGCCAAGGGTCTCAAGTGGAGCTGAATTGAATTCATAAGCTCTTACCTCTATAGCCTTTGATTTATTGCAAAAGTGAAAGAAAGTTGTTTGTAGGATGCGGTTTTGAGTAAAGTGATACATCATATACAGAGCAATACATATAAGAAAGACAAGTGCAGTTTGGTAGATGGTTTTTAGTAGGAAAGGGAAAATAGTAGTTGGAAGTGATTTGCGGTTAAGAAACACCATTATTCAACACTATCATGCAGATGCTATGGGGGTCATTCAGGAACAACAGTGACTGTGCACAGGCTTGGAACTATATTTTATTAGAAAGGGAAGCATAAGATGGTCAAACATTTTATTAGAGAATGTGACATTTGTCAAAGGCAGAAGCTTGATCTTGCTGCATATCCTGGATTGTTACAGCTTTTGCCAATACCAGACAATATATGGAGCTCTATATCTATGGACTTTATGGGAAAATTTCTTGTCTCACAAGGGAAAATAGTCATCTTTGTAGTGGTGGGAAGACTCACTAAATATGCTCATTTCATTGGCCTGCAACATCCCTTCACTGCAAGTACAGTTGCTCAAGCCTTCCTTGACAATGTGTATAGATTACATGGCATGCCTGAGTTTATTATCAGTAATAGGGACAAGGTATTTTTTAGCCATTTCTGGCAATCCTTATTCAAGATCATGAAAGTACAGCTCAAGTTATCTACTGCCTACCAACCCCAAACTGATGGGCAGACAGAGATAGTTAACAAATGTTTGGAGTGTTTCCTTAGATGCATGATTGGTGAGAGGCCAAAGGAGTGGATGATGTAACTTCCCATGGCTGAGTTCTGGTACAACACCAATTTTCATACTTCAATAAATACCACACCCTATGAAGCAGTGTATGGTCAGAAATCACCTCTGCACATTCCTTATGTAGCTGGTGAGAGTGCAGTAGAGACTGTTGACAGGACTTTGCAAGCTAGGTAAGAGGCTCTTAAGATGTTAAAATTTCACTTACAAAGAGCTCAAGATAGAATGGTAAACCAGGCTAACAAGCACAGAAGTGAAAGAGTCTTTAAAGTTGGAATGTGGGTCTACTTGAAGCTGCAACCTCACAAGCAAGTGACTTTTAGGAAAGGAAAACAACATAAGCTGTCATCTAAGTATTTTGGGCCATTTCTCATAGTGGATAGGATTGGAGCAGTTGCATACAAGCTGCAGTTGCCACCAGAAAGCCAAGTACATCATGTTTTTCATATGTCTCAGCTGAAGTTATGCAAAGGTAGTACAAACAAAATGGGCATTCTACCTCATTATGGACCTAATGGGTTGTTAGCTGTTGAACCCATTGCTATATTAGATAGAAAAATGGCCAAAGTAAACAACAAAGCGATGGTCTATGTCTTGGTCAAATGGTCTAATCATCTTGATGAGGATGCAACATGGGAATTGTCACGGTGATTTGATTCAAAGTTATCCCGATTTTGAAGACAATTCTTGACGACGTAATTATTTGAAGGATAAGGGATTATTACAAGTTGAAATTCAAGATCAAAGTCAAAGCTAAATGTTGGGAACAATCCGTTACCACGGATAGTTGTGGTTTACATTGCTTGGATTAACACTAGCGGTGGAAACGTATTCCCACCGCCAAGACATTGTTACCATGTTATCGGTTTATATTTTTTAAATGCGTCTAGATAAGTATAGAATAGATCTTGTGTATATTCTATTATGTTAGCTTTATACTTATCTTGTAAAGGACTCCTTGTTGTATAAAAGGAGGTCCTAGGTCAATGTCTTAGGTACTTGTAAATCTACCTACGTACACTACACAAAGGCTTCAGGTGTAACCCTAGTGATAAGCTAAGATCACTCGTATTATTCATCAATAATATTGGAGCTTAAGTTTTGTGTTTAAACTGTGTTTACATACAATACATCATATAATCCATCTTCTAAGTATTACTAAGTAAATTCCGCGTGCTTAATAATATCATACAAAATATCATTGACACAAGGTGTGTCCGGATCCATCAAGTGGTATCGAGGCGAAGGTTACGATGTTTTGTTTTAGAAGATCCAAGGAATTAGCTTAACCTACTCACTCAATTCAATGGAGATGGAAAACAACCATCCAACGCTTCTACACCAAGGCTACCTAGCTCAAACTTAATGAGTTTGAGATGTGGAGGATCTTGATTGAGCAATACTTTCTCATTCGGGACTATGCTCTATGGAGATTATTCAAATTGGTGATTCTTTCAAGCACTGTGACTAATCTTGTGAAGGTTGGTGACACGGATGTTGTGAAAGTTTATGTGCACGAATCTAGTATTGAAAAGGCTTGCAAGAAGAATGATCTTAAAGCTAGAAGTTTTCTTGATGACTCTTCCTAGAGATCGATCATTGCATTTAGCAAGTACACAACGCAAAGGAACTGTTTGAAGAGATTTGCTCGGTGTTTGGTGGTAATGATGCTACAAAGAAGACACAAAGACATTATTGAAGAAAAGCTATGAAAATTTCTACGCTCAACAATGACTCTCTTGATAGCATCTTGAGAAACTTGAAGATTGTTACTCAATGACGTGCTTGGCATTGAGGTGAAAAGGAAGACCTCAATTTGAAGTTCCAAGAAGTTTGCCTTCGAGTTTCAAACCAATGTTCTTGTCTAGGAAAACAAATCGGACATAGAAACAATGAAGCTCAATGACCTTTACAATAACTTCAAACTTATTGAGCAAAGGTTAAAGAAAGGCGGAAACTTGGTACAATCTCTAGTAGCTTGGCATTGTTGTCAACCTCATTGTGATGATGATTCGAAGATGCGGTGATGATGAAGTTGCCATTCTTTGGTTCTAAAGTTTCCACCGGTAATGTGAATGTTACCACTGCAGTTCAAAGAAGAAGGTTGCTAGTATTGGAGATCCTACTTTTTATGCTTTCATATCCACACAAGTTGATGGCTATGTCTTATCTCATGAAGACATAGAGCAAATTGATGAAGATGACTTGGAGGAGATGGATATAAAATGACGGATAGCTCTTCTAAGCATGAGGGCTAGGAAATTCTACAAGAAGGCGGCAAGCCTATTCATATTAATGGTGATGAAAGCTGCAGGCTTTGATACGAAGAAAGTGGAGTGCTTTAAGCGCCACAAGTTTGGACATTTTGCTAGAGAATCTGAAGACCAAAGACCAAGGACAACAGTCTACTTGGTACAAGCAAAGAAGGGACCAATGTGGAAGAACCAAAGGCAATGTTGGCTATTGATGGTGTGAGCTATGATTGGAGTTTCATGGTCGATGAACAAGAAGAAGAACATCTTGATGTTGCTCTTGTTGCTCCGAATTTGCTCATGGCTTTCTCGACTATGAGGTACAAAACTTGATAGTTGTTCTAAAACATGTAGAAATGCTAAAGAAGTTGAAAGGCTTAATGATTTATATTCTAATGAAAGACAAGAGTTATATATCGCTAATTATCGTGTCTAACCTTAGGAGAGCTATAGCGTTACTAGAGAAACAAATAGATCACTATAGAGAAAATGAGACAAAATATAATGATGATATGATTCTTCTTAGGAGAGGTAGAACATACAAGCTGTGAATGAAGCATACCAAAAGGAGCTTGAAAAACTTCAAAGAAAAATGATAATGTCAATTTAACTTTAGACACATGTTATCATCAGTCTAAGTCAATTGATAAAATTTGGAATGCTCAAATTTATAATAAAGCTAAGTCGGTATGGGTTATAATTACGTGCCTCCACCTCTAAGGGTGTTCATTCACCTCGGTATAGATTTAGCTCATACAGGGCTTAGAAGAGTTTAGGATCTTGAAGAGAATATGGTCCTTTAAAGAACACAATGGTGAAAAGTGAGGAAGAGATTAAGCTTGATAATGATGTTTTGAGAGTGCTAGTGACTCATCCGTTGTTGATGAAAATGTTAAAAGAATGTGAAACTTCTATCCCAAAAGTTGTTAATATTGTTACTGAGAGGAACCTAGGAAACCGTTAATAAACCTAGACCAAGCTAAGGTATCTTTGAGATGTATAGGAACAAGCCTCGACTCCTAGGGGTAACCGGAGGAGTTGGAATCATGTTAAATCTCAACAACTAGGTAGTAATTTTGTAATGTACAATAGGGCATGCTATATCGTGATAGTTTTGATCATTTACATGCTTATTTTGACTATCATGTTGGGAGAAGGGAAGTCCATGGGAACAAAAGGGTGGAGACTAACAGGTTTCAAAATTATGTACACCCTAATTCACATTGCAAAATGGTCCAAAAGCGATTCAACTTAGAAGTGGCCTCAAAACTTTGCCATCTGCAAAAGCATAACACCTTGCTCACCTAAGTCACTGTTAAAAGTGCAAACTTCAAAACAACTTTTGCAAAATCTGCACAAGCAGGGAAAGGAACCTTTCGTAGGATCGTTATTTTTATTGTGTTGATGATTCGGTGGTCTTGGGAGATCAAAATACATGTTTGTCATTAGAGAGAAAGTTAGAGAGAGGGTGTTCTTGCTAGAGGTTTACACAAATGTTGAATATTAGATTATGAGAAGCACCACCCTTCCATGGATGGAAGGGGTATTTATAGTTACATGAGAAAGCGACCTCCTATCGGCTGTGGATCGGGGATACAGTGGGTAAAGACCCGTCCTTCCTCCACGGTGAAACACTACGCTAAACTAAACTAATAACTAACTAATAAAGCGATAAATAACGTAAACAACGACAAATAACGACACGTCACGAGCTAACTTATGCTAGATCATAATTGGGGTGACCGACACTTTAACATGGAATTTTCTAATTCTAACACTTTCAAGCTAAAAGGTTAATTATAACCAACAGTGGGTGCCTAAAAGAAACCAGCGGTTTCCTTTGCTCATTCAAAGGTTACCACCGCAAGGGTTTTGAACAAGAAAAAGGGGGACATGGGCAATCGTTGTGAAGGCCTCAAAGACGTTGGGAATGGAAACCTAAAGGAAATACCTCTACAACCAATCCCAATGGTGTATCAATGACCTTTGATAGATATAACTATATTGATACACGAGGCGGATCCAAGTCAATCATGGCTTGGGTCCCAAAAGAATCTAACTCTTTACACTTATGTGCGGGAACATCCAAGGACAAAAGATCGGATCAAGGATATCTGAGATAGTGGGTGTTCAAGGCACATGACCGGCAACAAGTCCTACCCTTATGATTTTGAGCATTATAATGGACAAGATGTCGGTTTGATAATGAAGTTAGTGGAACAAAATGTGTGATGCGGGAACATTAAAGATAAAGGAAAACATGGATTATTGTTATTATTTTCACAAAGCGCACTCTAAGTGCGGTTACATCCATAAAATACTGATTACAAGCATCACTACATCAATCGAAAACAACTACCCCAAACACAAGCTTTCTAACCCATCCCTACCTACCCATCATCTACCATCTATGGCTTCTTTGGGAAGCCCTGACAACATCACCTTAGAGCCCCACGCATGTTAATCCACTCGTACACTCTAGGGCTTGCTAATCCCATCACCACTATCCTAGTAGGTGGTGAGGATGATGAAGGACTGGCTGATGGTGGAGCTGATTGCAATGGTAAAAAAGGTGATGGTTGGAGCTCTTCAGGAGGAGGTATTCTTTGCAAGAGGGGGAACACTCAAGACTCTTCCAGAGGTCTCATCATCTGTATCCACATATGGAGATACATAGGAGCGATCTCCGAGCTATCTTCCTTGATTAATGCATCCCGAGGCTCTAGTTGTAGTGATGAAGGACCGGCAGAAAAGGATTTGAAAGAACAATTAAATGTTTTCTTCCTGGATACAACCTTCTCATACTCTTCTTTTCAACTCTCCGGGGTTTTCAAAACAAAGTCATCCCATGACTATCGATGAACTGCTAGAAGAAAGATTGATTGGACTAGATTGACTCATGGTATTGTTGGAGAAATGATCTTTGAGTGAAATTTTTGGAGTATGTGATTTGAGTGGTTTGTGTTAAATGGTTTGTTAAATATATGTTAAGTTGGATTCAAGAAGTTAATGAGGGAAGGTGTAAGTGGTTGAGAAGTAAATTGGAGTCTTGTGGCCTTGGAAAGTGTATCAATGTTTATGAGTTGACTTTATTGAGTATAGCCACTGCTATGTTCATTCATGTATATACACTAACCATTGCCAAAACTCAATGATGATTCCAAAGTGTTTGATTTATGCTTGTGAGTTGCAGATTTGAAGGATTCTTTGTTTACATTGAATGGTTACTCTTTGGTGAATCGATGCTCGAGGTTGTTTAGATTCTATCTAGTTGTCCACCGATGTTTATGCGAAATTATTTTACGATGGGAACTATATTGCAACCAATGGTAACATGCTTACAAATGGAAAAAGGAAAACAAAGGAACTTCATTTCATTAATATAACGTGATTCATTACAACCAAAGTAAAAGTACTTATTATCATCAAAACACAAAAGGTCGCAACCTAGCACATCCTACACCTAACTTGGCTACTCCATTAGCTTCTTGCCTTTGCCACATAGTCATGCTTGTTTCTCGTGCCTCTTCCTTTTGTTCTCAAAGTGGATTGCATTCTTGGACATGGTAGCCCAAGAACACCATGGAGGAGGCTTTGGTAGCATTGCAGCCTTGTTGGGATTAGGGGTGTCATTCGGGCCGATTCGGCCGAGCCGAACCCGACCGAGTCAATTCGGTCGGGTTACTCAGTCAAAATCTAACTCGGTCAATCGGGTCAACCCGCTTAACCCGAGTACTAATTAGGGTCGGGTATCGGGTTTAAATACTTTGCTTCGCTTCGGGTTCAGTCAACCCGACTAACCCAGTTAGATTTTTTTTTTTTTTTTTTTTTTTTTAAATCTTTATTTAATTTTAATTGTAATGTATTCTTTAAAAGTCTAATTAATGTTGTTTTATGTAATATGTTGCGTGTAGGAGAGTTAGCGGTATAGAGTCGGATCGCAGATGCATTAATTCCATCTTAGCAGGTAAAGCTTTGATCATATAATTATATTTTCCAAGTAAATAATATTGTTCTAGCATTAAAACATATAACTTGTAAATGAATATTTAGGCCAATATCGAGGATCAATGAACCCAAGACGTACCATTGGACCCATTGGCTAGCAACATGTATAAAGGTATTTGGGTTTATATTGTCGGCCCCATAATGAGAGCGTTAAAGGGGTGATGTGTTCTGCTTTATTCGAGCAAAAAACGAACAAGATCAATTACTCATTTTCAAATAGGGTCGAACCCGACCCGACTTGACCCGACCGACTTGGACCCGACCCGACTTGACCGAACCCGACTAACCCGAAGTTCAAATAGGGTCGGGTTCGGGTATATTATTTTACCTTGACCCGACTTGGACGAGCCGTTTGACCCGAACCAAACCAACCCGACCCGAATAGCACCCCTAGTTGGGATGGATATCTTCTTCATATTGGAGATAGCTATTTCAGTGCTATTGAAAGAGCTTTTGCAAATCTTTAGCCATGGAATAGGTTTCATCATTAAACCGTCATCATCGATGAGTGGAGTAGAACTCAAGAGATTTTGCAGGTTTCTTGCAGGCATACGCTAGCGCGTTTCCTTGGTATATTTTTTGGAAGATGTGCCAGCCCCTGGTGGAAAGTATCCACACCATCCTGATGTCTCTGAGGATGTCTCTGACTCGATTTCATACTCTTCTTCTGAATCAGATGAGATGTCGATGGTATTGGAAGGGTTGCTCATGATTATGGTTTTGGGGATATTGTGTTTGAATGTGAATTGATGAAGTTTACCTAAAGCCAAGCCTCCTTATATAGACAAAGTCGGTTGAAAAGGGTTAATTAATGAGTATATTTATTTTTTCCTATTTTGGTAGGTTAAGGAGTAAATATAGATATTATTGGGTTGACTTTGGAAGATATTTTACTTGGATAATGGTTTGGTTCAAGGTAATGTTGGTAAATAACAAGTTGGTTATTTCTTACATAACCAAGTCTTGATGGGAGTTGAATGTAAAAGGTCTATATCTGAGATACACAACAAATGGTTATTGATTCACCATGTCTAACACACATAAGAATCAACTAGTCCGAGCAAACGACTCTTGGTAAAGACTTGACAAATCCGTTTATGGTTGATAGTTTACAAAAACTATATGGTTATCAACTCACCATATTCTCTATGATTAAGAGTTGGCTAGTCCATAGCAAGCGGCTCATGGTAAAGACATATCAAATCCGTTGATAGCTGGTAGTTTGCTAAAAACTATGATAAGAAGCGATCTTGTTATCACATGATTTTATTTACCAACGCTCTTTGAAATTTTTGTGAAAATTACCGCGCTAGTTCACAGCTTCCAGCGACGGTGTTATTTTACCACCGTTGTTCTAGCCATTACAACCGATTGTGTCGATAACTAATTTTCACTAGCCGTTGAATGTAACCACTAATTGTCATATATATAGGGTTAAAATTTTAAGGAAATTATCTTCTTTCCATATTATATTAAACACTTTCTAAAGATAACTTTACTTACGCAATAATTCTAAACCCTAACCTATATATCTTTCTCTCAATTGGCTAGTTATTCTTTCAATTCTTCTTGACATAATATCGTTTTTCATCAAAAGTTTCTATGGCATCTTTGAAATTTGCGGATGAGCACAACCTAGCCAACCTACAAACGTCTAACGAGAAAAGTGGCCTGTTTTCATCGATTGTGGACTTTCTCAACACCACTCATATAAGGTATGCTTTGCTTTTAAAACCCACAATCTATATCTCTCAAATCAAGCAGTTTGGACTTCGCTAAGTCCATCACACTTGAGATTAGAGATACACATGAAGCGATGGATGCTCTACGAGCCACCGTGGATGGGGTAACTATTGATGTTCTTGAGGCATCCTTGAGGAGAGTACTCCAATTGGGTGATCTCAATGGTCTCATCAAATTACCTATGCGACATTTATGATACTTTATCATCCATGGGTATGATACCCGACAAAAGGCTACTTTCAAAAAGTGGTTTTGTCCCCAATGGAGTTTTTCATACTACATTACATTGTCTTAGTCCTAAGAAAACATCTTATGAGCAATTTAGTTCAACCATGGCTTACCCTTTGGTTTGTCTAGTCACTGATAAGATTTTCAACTAGTCAAATTATATTTTTACAAGTATGAAAGGCAATGTACGAGAGAAAACATAATTTTAATGTATCCAAGGTTTGTGCAATGCTTGCTAAAATTACAACTGAACAAAACACACCCATAATTAATGTTCCAAACATTGATTATACCCCACCGATTTCAAGAACCTATTAGAGAAGGCCTAAGCAGATTAACTCCTTTCATGACAACACAAGTTTACGAACCTTATGGTCTAGGAACAAGCGTTGGTGGTTCTGAACTTCAACCTAGTCCAACTAGGGAGGAATCGAACCTTTGCCCCAAGATTCACCTCTCCCAACGGGTAACATAGTTGGAAGTGATGAGGCGGTGGGAACAAATTGGAATTGATGGTTATGTCTACAAAATTAGCCAAGCGGTTGAATCTCTCAGGAAGATTTGGCACATGTCGAAGCGACATGCCAGGATGTTAAGAACTTAAAGGAAGATATTCGAACTTAAAGGAAGAGATGCAAGGGTTGAAAAAGCACAAGAGGGCGCAAAGTTGGTGGTTTCATCTTCATCCTCACCTAGTGATGGTGATTCGGTGATCATGATTTAGGAAATTCTCCCAAGCAGGAGGAAAGCAGTCTTACACCGAGGGAGGACAATTGATTTTGAAGATGAAGGAGATACAAGTAAAGGAACAAAGGAAGCGATACTCATGGAGAGCAACTTGAAGATCAAGACATTTTCCAAAGCGCAACCGATTTTACCATCGATTTTATTTCCTTTGCAGAGCCAACTTTTGCCCTTTGCAAGTGAAGAATTTGATAAATTGAAGAAAGACAAGGGTAAGCGGTTATGGAAGATGTAAAGCAAAGCGAAAAAGATTTCAAAGAAAAGACAACCACATATTGTTCTTGATAGAGAAATTGCTATAAAGATCTACGAAGAACAAATGGTGAAAAGAAAAGCTTGAAGAATTGGAAGTTGCAAGCTTTATGGAAGCTAAAAGATTGGATAGAATGGAAGAAGATCCACCGCTCAATATTCAACCAACAATTCTTAGAGAAAAGACTCGAGTTTAATTATGTTCCTCTTGAAGAAGATATTGAATTCTTGATTGCTAATAATTGAAATCAAGAAAAAGGCAATTGACTTGGTTGCTAATGCATCCTTGGCGAGGAACAAAGAACTCGCTCGGTTGAAGGATTTCATTCAAATGAAGAACAATCAAGCACTTGAAGATGTGATTAGTCATACGGTAAAAAGGGTCAAAAGAAATCAAGACAACCTACCAAGAGACAAATCCTTTCATATATGAAAACTTATTGTTGTCATGTTGGTGGTTGGAAGATGCATCAATTCAAAGGAATGTCGATGATCAAGTTGAAAAGGCTTACTCTGAGAACTCAAAAACAAGATAAAGATTTTATTGCAATGGGCTCTGAAGAAGAAGCAAGAAGATTTCCTAGATTAAAGAAAGGCCAAAGTAAGTGATTCTCAAACTATTAAGAAGACTAAGGTTGATGAAGATAAAACAATGTCTCTTGAAGGAAATTCCTCACCGAGAAATTCATTTGAAGATCAATTGGTGGAATGATTGTGATTGAAGAAGGAGATTTTATCCAGAACCACTGCAAGTTCGACATCCTATTATTGATTGGGAAGTTTACACTGCTAGCAATTTTGCTCCAACATGGAAGATCACAAGGCTAGGTGGTGCAACTTCATCATTCATTCAATTTGAAGATCTTATAAAAGCTTTTGACAGAGATGACCTTGATACACTATGGAGGTTAGTTCAAGAAAGGTTTAATACTCAAGATCTCAAAGATACAAAGGAGATGTTGTTGTGGGTTAATCTTAGAAGGCTCTATGAACACGATGTTAATGACTTACGGAAAACCTTATTCACATGTTTTGGTACTAAATGGTTTTACTATGATTCATGTGAAGTTCATCATGTCTCTACAAGATGGAAAAGATGTTTTCATGCTTCTCGAGAAAGAATATCCACTTTGAGTGGAGCTCTTCGGTAATGTTATGCTTACCAATAAGAGTTCATGAAGACACCGAGAAGGTCGGAGCATTGTTACAAAGGCTTCAAGATCAATGTTCAAGAGCTATTCGAGGAAGTTAAGAAAGAAGTGAAGTGTTTGGTTGAATTCCCAAATCCTTGAAGATAATGCATATTGAAGAAACTTATTGATTTGCGAGAAATCATAAGTTTAGGGGAGGATTGTTGGGAATAATCCGTTACCACGGATAGTTGTGGTTTACATGCTTGGATTAACACTAGCGGTGGAAACATATTCCCAATGCCGATACATTGTTACCATCGCTATCGGTTTATGTTTTGTTAAGCGTGTCTAGATAAGTATAGAATAGATCTTGTGTATATTTTATTATGTTAGCTTTATACTTATCTTGTAAGGACTCCTTGTTGTATAAAAGGAGGTCCTAGGTCAATGTCTTAGGTACTTGTAAATCTACCTCGTATTACTCACAAAGGCTTCAAGGTGTAACCACAGTGATAAGCTAAGATCACTCGTATTATTCATCAATAATATTGGAGCTTAAGTTTTGTGTTTAATCTGTGTTTACATACAATACATCATATAATCCATCTTCTAAGTATTACTAAGTAAATTCGCGTGCTTAATAATATCATACAAAATATCATTGACACAAGGGGTGTCCGGATCCATCACTAAAGTTGCAACAATTCTAGAAGTCAAGGGATCAAAAGTGTAAAGTTGAAGTTTGTTTCAAGTTTAGGCACCAAAAGTAGCTAAACCACATTGTAGCTTTTGTAAGGCATTTCTCTTCCCATGTATCATTTTTAGTCTTGAATTTGTAACTAGTTTTCTCTCTAGAATCCTTTGATAATCATTCCATTGTAATCAACCACATTATCCAATAACAAATCCATTTTCGAATCTTACTTCTTTGATCTATAGATTCCTAACGTGTTTGTTGCCTTTTGAGCTTGTGTTTTCATTTCATAATTGATTTCTAAACCCATGTATCAATCTTTTGGTCAGGTAAACCATATTAACCCAATCCCTGGCAATTGATATAGCATGCAGATTAGGCAATTTTTGATACATATTTCTGAGTGTGGGATTTAAGATTGAGATAAATAATACCCGACTGATTTCTATTGTAACTCAATGATCAAAACGTACATCAGAATGCAAAAAATATGCACCTTATTTACAAAAGGAAAATAGGTCGGTCCTATAAGTTGATAAAATGAAATTGAAAATTGCATAATTTAAATAAAGACTTTGATCCAAAAATAAATCCTAACTAGATACAACTTTGAGCTGCAAGCTTATAAGTCATGTGGTGCATCAATATCCTACTGAATGTATAAACTTATATCCATATATTAACTATCGAATAATGGGAATAAATCTTAATATATTCCACGAGTGTATCCGTTATAAGAGGTTGCAATTTGAAACAAACTCAATTTTTGAACTTCTAAAGAATCTATACCACGCCAAATCAACCTTGTCTCGACAAGAGATTAAGACTCAAATAATTAGGTTAACTGATGAGTGTCTAAATACTCATCATTTTTGTACCATTTAAACTGCAAAAACATCTGAAAACACTCAGAAATGTATCAAAATGATAAAAATATCACAAATAAGTGTTTTATGTGTTTTAAATGCAAAAATATCAAAATCTGGTGAAAAGCGATATAAAGTTTGCATAATTGGCGCTTTAGTCCCCAGTTTCAAAAGTTGTCAAAAGCAGTCCACAGTAAAACAAAATAAAGAAAAATGTTATTCAAGGTCCACGAAATATTCTAAATTGTCAAAATGGTCCTTGAATAAATCTTTTGTTAAATGGCGAGAAAAAGGTCCTCAACTTTCAAAAATGTCAAGTTTGGTCCACGGAAGTTTGAAAATGTCAACAATAGTCCTTGTACTATTGAAACTTATCAATTTTGGTCCTTGAAACAACTTTGTAAAATTACGGATTGGTCCCTCAAGTTTGGAAGAATTGCACAAATAGTCCTTATCATTATTAACTAAGCCTTGTCAAAACTTGCTTTGGACCCCGCCACGTATGCTTGACCCTGCCAACCTTTTGACCTCCCTTTTGACCCTTTGGTCAAAACCGGTCAAACAAGCTCCTTTCCTCCCATTGGGTTTCCTCCACTTGGCTCGCAATGCTGTGAACCCTTCACCCATCACCTCTCCTCTCACCTTATCTCTTCCTCAACCCCTCATCATCACACTATCCACCCCCTAGTTGGGTCTAAAAGCCCGGTCAAATACCACTTTTCCGCCAAAACCATCCAATAGCCATTTTGCACTCAAGTGATCCGATGGACAAGATATCAAGTGGGATCCACTCGAGAAGTCATGGAAGCTGTTTGAGTATAAAAAAGAAGAGAGCAAGCTGAAAGAGAGTAGTTAGTTTTAGTTCTAAAATGTATGTCGTTTTTTAAGTTATTATGTCTTAAATAAATTTTTAGTTATAATTTCAAGCTATTTGTATCAAACTAAAATTTGTCTAAGTGTATTACAAGCATCTTCAAGTATCAATTCAAGCTTTTGTTCGATTTCATGTTTTATGTTTCTTGTTGAGTATTTAGGTTTCAATTTCATATATTCAAGCTTTAAATAGCTTCTTTCCAAGTTCATATAAGCGATATAAAAGGCGCTTATAGCTTTGTATAAGCTTACATTTAATTTTCAAGCCCTTTTCATTCATGGTCGACAAAAGTCAACTGTTGATGCAAAATTGGGATGGTGATGATAATAGTTGTTCTGAGAGGATGGATATGGGTTGGAATAGATTAGGTTAGAGTAGATTGGGTTTGGTTTTAAGCTTGCAAACAGTTGGACACATGTGAGTATCTGTCTCCTTTTCACTTTCACTTCATGTTGCAGATTGTGTTTGTACTTGTAATTGTAGTTATAGATAGCTTAAATGTGTTTATCTAGTTGTTTTTAGGTCATGTAAACTCAGTTTGATCATTGGAACAAGTTGGATTAGATATTAGCTCATTTAAATGTGCAATCAGTAGTTTAAAGAAGTGTTTGGAATAGTTGGTCAATCTGTCTTTGAAGCTTGCTCAGTGGTTGAAGATTGTTGTCCTAGGTTTATTGAGTTCATTATTACTCATATCTATCTTAATTTTGCACTTGCAAAAGCTCAGAGTCAAAATCATGCTCAATCATCTTAAATACTTAGCTGTGAGGATTTTAGAAAACAAAATCTTGTTTTATGATTAGAAATCTTAGAACTAGCTTATTTCAGTATCATTTCATCTTAATACATCATAATAAGTCCATAAATTAAGCTCAAAGTTGGAAAAGTCAACTTTCCATTTCTTTATCAAAAGTCGATTTACCAAACTCGGTTTGAGCCAAAGCGAGATAATTTTCCTTGATTCATTTAAGGGCCAAATCATATGAATCTTGTGGTTTTAAAAACTTCCCTTGGTCTACTTTATTATTGTTATTTTTGTGGATTTTTGTTAAATTTTTATAAGTTCTAAAATTGTTGTTGAACATGGTGACAAATGCCTCATGCATAGACTCGGTTGATCTTGAGTGCGCACATGGAGTTTCTGAGGCTTACACAAGTCTCATTTGAGCTTATCTAGGTCTCCTTTTGGTTTACAAGATCTCACCCAGGTCTAGATTAGGTTCCGACCTTTTGTTTTTAATTCGACTTATCTTGAGTGCTTATTTTCATGTCCAAAGCACCTCTTATTGATTTAAGCCAATACTCAATTTCATCAAATCTTGGTATTTAGCATTTCAAAGGGTAAGAATAGTTGTTATAAGTTGCTTTTGAGTTATTTTAGCTTATTGAAGATTCTGTTTCAGTTTGGTCCTCAGTTGTGTTCATTTGCTTATTATAAGTGCTTATTTATAAGCACTTGTGATAGCAGTTTCATTTTCTTGTACACAAGCCTCTGCTTTTCTATTTTTCCTAGATTCCTAATATCATTTTAAGCTTATCTTGAATTTTTCAGATTTTCTAGGTCGGTTTGGTATTTTTTTCCCATTTTAATTAGTTTTAAGCATTTTTAAATAGCATTTAATACAATTAATTAAGAAAGATTCAAAAAAATAATTTTCATTTTCTTAAGTTAAGATAAATATAAAAGCCAAAAAATATTTTTCTAGATTTTTCTTAGTTAAATTTGTATTTTTAAGTAATTTAAGTAGTTTTTAATAGTTTTAATTCCTAGAAAATACAAAAATATTAGGAAAAATACAAAAATAGTTTTGAAAATTCTCTTTTGATATTTTAGATTTTCCAAGTCATAATTTTATTTTCTAGCTTTATTTCATATTTTCTTGTATTTTAGGTTATTATTTAATAGTTAAAATAGTTTTTAATTAATAATATTTAATTAAATAGTTATAAAAATAATTTTCTTTTCTAATAATTTTCTTTTATCATTAGGTTTGTAAAAATGTCATTTTCATATTTTTAGGATTTATATTGCTTTAGTTTCACATTTTCTTTTATGCGTCGCGTAGTTTTTAATTTTAAGTTTTATAAAGATAAAACAAAAACATCATTTTGCAAATAGTGATAGCGTTTATTTAATATTTTTATCTTTTTAATTTCCTTTAATTTGCATTTAAGCCCCTGTGGTTTATGTACTTTTCCTTAGTTATAATAAATCACAATCCTTTCCGTTCGAATCCTCCGATCACTAAACATTTGTCTATTCTCATGCGACTCGTTGGGACTTAACGACTGGGAAACACTATACTCTCACGATCTTCATTGCATTGGTGTTTAACTGTTTTAAGTTTCTTACGATTCGACCATTCACAGTGGCGGTTTGTGAGAAAACTTGTGGTTTTGCACCAATCATTAACTAATTGAGCCCCATCAGTCGAAACCGGTTTCAAAAATTAGTTGCCAACGGACATTCCACGAAAATTTGTAGACTTGTTCCAAGAGCCTTATCGAATATCGTACATGTAGTAGAGTGAATACTAATCCCACGTACATCAAGGTTACATCTAACAGCAAGCGATTTATTCAAATGCCCCATTTATAGTTTACCTTGATATATAGGAAGTACATGATTCCAACGGGCAACAAATATGATTATCATTTGAGAAGCGTAAGTGATTCAATTTATGAGGAGACTATAAATACTATTGAGAAATTTAAAAGGCAGTCCATGTATCATGGCGGTGGGATCGAAATCATTACTTAAATTGCAAAATAATTAAAGCTGCTAATCTTAGCCCACCCTTATAGCCTACTCTAAGCCCAAATTCACCTTTTGGCCCTTTAGAGAGGTTGCGTCTATCTATAACCTTACATTGTTGGTCCGGCTTTAAAATTTGAGACGTGAGAACGGGGTTTTAAAGTTTCACCACTATTTCAAACATCATATGAGAACTTACAACTCGTTAGAATAACCATCTCCAACATTCTTGCCAAAACATTCATGGAGATTGAGGTGTGTTTGTGATACGAGATTTTTTAACGAGCTAAATATATGACTAAATGTTATAGTGGCTCACAACTACCCCACTAAAGTGCGAGTCACGAACCATGTATTGACGTGATCACTGGCGTCTAGAGAGTTATTTTCATTGCGTAAGCACAACCACTATTTGGTCAACATAGCAACATTAATGCATGAAGACCACTCATTCCAAGACTTTTGCAACTTTTAAGGAGCAAACATTCTTCAAGCAATACATGCCTAATACATGGAAATTTGTTGCAACTAATGAATAATCCAAAAACAAGTTTCATAAAGGTACATGATTTCGCACTTTGAAGGTCTAAAAGAGAAGAAGTAGGTCCCAAGCGGCCAAAAAATGATTCATGGCGTAAGTCTACCACCATATGAGACTATGACCGTTTTAGCTTTCCAAAGGAGAGGTCGAGAAGATGCGTTTTATGGAACTTTTCAATAATGGGTTCCCAATTACTAGCGATACTCATACCGCGATCAAGTGGTGTTGTTTTATTTTTCAATTACTAGTCTGTTGAAATATTAACACCAATAGGAACACCAAGATATGAGCAAGAAAGGTTCAAGGGTTCGCAATTTAGTATAGAGGCTAAGTTTTCAACTTGGTAAACATGTGAGACTTCCGTTTTCTAGTTCAAATTCTATTGTATCCGTTGTTTCTACAAAACCATCACAACAAAATGGTAACTTGGGCGAAGATTTATACCATTAAAATTATGATCTGAACCTTACTTGTTCAAGCACACCTTCCACCATCATTTTGGGTAGGCGTTACATACGCCATGTATTTATTAAACCTCCTCCCTTCATCCACCATCCAAATGACATCCATGCAAGAAGTTTTTAACAAGGAGGTTGATTACACTCGATGCGTATATTCGGTTGCCTTTGTTACCAAGCACCTTCACTTACCCACAAGCTCGCTCCTCGTGCACACCTTGTATCTTTTAGGCTATCCCGCTACCACCGTGTGTATCATTGTCTAGATCTTTCTACAAATAAAATCATTTTATCTAGACATGTTACCTTTGATGAGCTTTAATTTCCTTATGGCTTCTTGACACCTACCTCTCCACCATCATACGCATTCCTTGATACACCTTCCTCACCTCTAACCCGACACCTTCTTAACTCAACCAATACTCAACAAAACCATCCTACCCTTATTGTTCGTAATCCGATCCCCAACGCTCAAACTCATAACCAAGCCCAATTGCCTCAATCTAAATCTCCTCTTCATGGGCCACCTCAGCCCGTCAATCCTATCTACCTCCACCCTGTGTTCCTACTCCTAGCCCGTCCTCCCTCTCCACTTAAACCCTTCTTCCTATGGCCCAAAAACATGGCCCAAGTAATACAGCCCAATAGTCTAGCCTACGTCCCTCATTCCAATACTTATTTTACCATAGTTGTTAGCCTATCTCACACACCCCAACAAACAACGAACCTCCACTATGATCCGGTGCTAAACCGTCAGTCTAACAGACTTAAAACAGTTCGGACACAAATACAATGAAGATCGAGAATCATGTGGAATTCCGGTCGTTATGTCCCACGGAGACTCAATGGTGTGCAAACACCGATTCAGACGATAGAATGATCACTAATGATAGCGATCGAGAAAGGATTTGGATAGGATAATTACACTAAAGAAAAGTTTATAAAATAAAGCGACTTAAATGCAAATTAAGAAAATTAAAAAGATAAAGATATTAAATAAACGCTATCACTATATTTAAAGTGATGAACGTTTAAAACCTAAAACTTACGTTTAAATAAAAATAACGAAGCGTCATAAAATAAAAAGTGAAACTTATACAATATAGATCCTAAAAATATGAAAATACATTTTACAAACCTAATGATAAAAGAAAATTTATAGAAAAGAAAATTATTTTTATAACTAATTAATTAATTATTATTAATTTAAAAACTATTTTAACTATTTAATAATTACTCTAAATTAGAAAAAATACAAAATAAGGCTAGAAAATAAACTTATGATTCTGAAAATCTAAAATACTATAAAACTAATTTTAAAACTAAAAATATATTTTTCACACTTTTATTTAATTATTATTAATTAATAACTATTTAAAATACACTTAAATACTAGAAAATAGAAAATAAACTTGGAAAAATAAAATTTTAACTTTGAAAATCTAAAATATGATAAAACTAATTTTAAAACAGAAAATATATTTTTAGACTTTTAATTATTTATTACTAATTATTTATTATTTATTAACTATTTATAATTATAATAAATACTAAATGAAAAGGAAAAATATGAAACTTTTTCTAAAATACTATAAGATGATGAAACCTAATAAAAATAGAAAAACAAGATTTGCTTATTAATAAGATAAAAAGAAAAATCAAAAGCTAAAACTATTAAATAAATGCTATCTTTGCTTTTTTAATTGGACTTTTACGAATTTTCTTTTGAAAACTACTTATATACTAATAATATGAAACTTTAATAAAGACAAAAATTTACAAAACTCAAATAAATTTGTTTGATGAGCTTATGACCAAACAGATATGAAAATAAGCTTATTTTTGAAAAATAAGCTCAAACAAGGTCACAATGAAACAAAAGCTCAAAGTAGATGTGAACAAGCTATATGAACAGAAATGAAGCTAAAGATACCAAGAAGCACACCGACAAGCTATGAATAAGCTAATAAGCAATTATGTAGAACACAGAAATGGGACAAGCTTTAAGCTCTTAGCAGCCCTAGCTAACAAGCTCAAAAGTGAAAAACCAAACTTGATACTTCAAGATGGTCAGGTTGGCTTTCCAAAGAACCAGAGAACAAAAGATTTGGACAACTAATAAGCTCAGTGTGAGCTTATCAAATTTGTACCAATAACTGTGCACAGGGCAGATTTTAGAACAGATACCCCAAGAAAAGCTGAGAAATAAGCACTTAAAAAGCTGAGAAATCAAAAACTAGCATTTTTCTATTTTTCTTCACCAACCAAACTTTAATACCCCAAGAGATTATAAGCTGAATCTATTTAATAAACCCACAGTGAAAATATCTTTTTTATTCAAAAACGACCTTATGAGATTTTGACTTTTTTAGAACAACTAAAAAGTTGACCAAAGTGGATTTTGATCTGATTCTAAGCACTGATGATGTTGTATTAGGGTAAGATAAGACTAACTTAAGCAAGGTTAACAACTTTTAAACACAAAACAATGATCATGCATCATGAAATCTCAACAGTGAGCTCACAGTGAAAGATCAAATGAATTTTTGACTTTTGCTAACTAGGACTTGATTTTATGACTGAGATGAGTTGTTTAAACCAAATTAGACAGACCTCCAACAAGACCAATGACTAGAGTACCTTTAAATACAATAAACCAAACACCCCTTTATGCTAACTGTTATGAAGATTTTTAGAGCAAAACACAAATTAAAACCATGAGATTGATTTCAGACTTTGTATTATCATATATTAGAACTAAGAAAACACAAATCATCAACACTAACAACTGAAAACCAAGATTTGATGATGAAACAGTTTTAACTGTGAAAATAAAATTTTTGCTAAATTCAAATTTTAAAGAACAACTAACTAATTTTATGACTTAAACACACTTAAATATATCTAATAAACAAACAGAAACAGAAATTAAAGCTTATAAACACTACAACAGTGAAATGCCAAATTAGTTAAAAATGCTTACAAAAGCTTCCAAGCTTAAAACTGATAACCAAGACCAATGAACACCCCTATAAGCTTACCAATAAGCTACTAACCCAAGGCCATCCACTATATACCCTGCTCCAGCTGTGAACACTTCCATGGAACCCTTTTTTATTTTTCACTAATTATTTGGATTTTTGGTGAATTTTCTGTTTTTTCTTCTAAACTGAATTTTAGAGTTTCTAAAAGCTTGAAATAGCTTTCTAGGGAGCTTATGTGGCTTACTCAGTCCATACAAACTACTGAAAACAACATTTGATCCAACTTGAGATTTTGCATAAATATTAGAAATTGCATAAACTTGAGAAATGATTAAAACTTGAAATTGCTAATTGGAAAAGCTTTTCAATACATTAAAATACTTAAACAGAGTGCTTGAAGGATTTTAAATTACAATTTAACTTGAAAAACACTTAAACGACATTAAAACATTAAAAATACACTACATATCTTGATACATTGCATTCTATCTCTCCTTTATAGACTTTCTTGCATCTCGATATCCTCGAATCTTTCCCACCAAATTCTAGCCTTTGGATCACTCAAAATAATCGTAACTGTCCACATTGCTTTTGGCGCCAAATATTCTTCATAGCGTTTAAGTAATTAATGGATTTGGTTTGAGCAATTAAGGATATTTGAGTGTAGAGGAGGTGGAGGGACATGGAATGGGAGGGTTGAAAATGTGGTGAAAACCACCGGTTTTGAATATCCGGGTTGGGAGAGACAGAGCTACGATGCTTCGGTATTTGGGCGCTAAGGTGGGTTTGACCTTCCGTTTGACCGGGATTAATAATAAAAGGGGTCAAATCAAAGTGACTGGGTCGAATGGATCGTGAATCGGGCTCAAGGTGCAAGGGTCAAAGGTCAAGGTCAAAGGCGGTTGGGCTTGGATATTGGGCTTGAGATTGGGCTTTGATATTATAAGGATCGGTTTGGTTTATTTAAGGACAAGGACCAAAAGTGTAATTCGACCAAACTTCAAGGACTAAAAGTGATATTTTCCAATGCTCTCACAAGGACCAAACTTGACAACTTTTGATAGAACAAGTATCCTTTTTGCATAAAATCCATTTTAAAAGTCCAAGGACTAATTTTGCAAAATTTCAAAGTTTGAGGACCTTTCGCCAATTGACCAAAGAATCATTCAAGGATCATTTTAAACAACTTAGAATACTTCAGGACCTTGAATGATAAATTTCCACATTTTTGAATTCCGTGGACTAGATTTGACAACTTTTAAAACTTGGGGACTAAACCGCCAATTTTGCAAACTTTATACATTTTTCATCCGATTTTGATATTTTGCATTTAAAACACATAAAAC
Source organism: Chrysanthemum lavandulifolium (assembly GCA_022545495.1). Lineage (NCBI taxonomy): Eukaryota > Viridiplantae > Streptophyta > Magnoliopsida > Asterales > Asteraceae > Chrysanthemum > Chrysanthemum lavandulifolium. Next base: position 246,974,375 of record CM040243.1, on the reverse strand, counting down.
ACTGATTTGTGATATTTTGATCATTTTGATGTGTTTCGAGTGTTTCAGATGATTTTGCAGCTTAGATTACACAAAATGATGAGTATTTGACCTTCATCAATCCCCACATCGAGATATTGCTAGTCCCTAGCAATGATTTGAGAAAACCTTGATGGATTTGAAAACTCTTTACCAAAAGCCATCACTACGGAGTAGCCAATTGTTTTGATTCAAGTAAGAATCTTGGTACAACGATAACCAAATGATTTATTGGCAAATCATAAACCATATATGATTTGATGTGTCTTTACCGAAGCCGTACCTTCTGGACTAGCCAACTCTTAGATAAATTATCGGGATTATCTTTGGTGAGTGAATACCAATTATGGTTTTTCCATCGCTTTACCACAAGCCATAACCTCATGGCTAGCCAACTCATTATCTTTTGAGGATGATGGGAGTTGAGGAACCATACAATTTTGGGCAAATTGCAAGCCATATAAACGGATTTGAGAAATCTTTACCAAGAGCCGTTTGCTCTGGATTAGCTAATCCTTTTGTCTTACGTACATGGCGGATCGATAACTGTCGAGAAAGTGTAAAACACTTACTCCAAAAAAAATTTTGGCCAAAACGGGAATTGGGTAGATAATATATGAAATTCGTGAGAATTCCCCACACTTAGAAATGAATATTGCCCTCAATATTCAAAGTACCGCGGTTATGCGAAACAAAGAACGTAAAGGGAAATATTACGCCATTTATTTAGAAAGGAGATATATATATATATATATATATATATATATATATATATATATTTTTTTAGAAAGAATGAGAATATACAACGATGTGGGAAACTCCCCACACTAGGGTGGTAGAAAGGGGTAAGAAGAGCAATTATAGGTGAAAACCCATATGGTGCGTGCTAATGTTTTTGATTACCGAGTCACTAGCTTGACTCGATCCCCGCATTCATTGGTTCATGGGGAATGTTTGTAAATCCGGACAACCACGTGGGGAATGTCCTCTCCAAAGTAATGCTTAACTCGATGACCATTCACTTTAAAATTAGGACCATCGGGTTGAGATAACTCAACGGTACCATAAGGATAAACCTTAGCAATAGTGAATGGACCGCACCAACGGGACTTGAGCTTTCGAGAAAATCTTCAACTGAATTGAAAAGAAGGACTCGATCACCAACGTTGAAAACGCTGTTCTTGATCTTGGAGTCATGAATCTTCTTTGTCTTTGCTTGTAGATCAAAGAGTTCTCGTAAGCTTGATCACGGTTCATTTAGTTCATTCATTTGAACTTTATGTGATCACCTACCGTCTCAGATATCGAAGTTTGCATGCTTTAAGGCCCAAGATGCCTTGTGCTCTAACTCGATCGGAAGATGACATGCCTTTCCGATACTAGCTTGTATGGAGTACACCCAATAGGTGTTTTGTAAGTCAGACGGAAGGCCCAGTGCGCCATCAAGCTTATCCGACCAGGATGCACGATTTTCGCCACCGTCCTTTCAAGAATCCTTTTAAGACCACGGTTTGAAACTTCCACCGCCCACTTGTTTGGGGATGGTATGCGAGAGAGACGATGGTAACACCATACTTTTGCATGACTCTTTCAAATTGGTCATTACAAAATGTGTACCACGATCACCGATTATCGCTCTCGGAGTTCCAAACCGGCAAACAGAGATTTTAAAACTTCACAACAACTCGGGCATCATTGGTGGGTAAAGCTTTTGCTTCAACCCATTTTGTGAGATAGTCAATGTACCACGAGTATGTACTTGTTACCACGAAGATGGAAACGCCCCATAAAATCAATACCCCATATGTCAAATATCTCACAAACTTGAATGGCATTTGTGGCATTTCATTCCTTTGAGATATATTACCATGACGCCGACAAGCGCCATGTGCTTGACAAATTCGTGGGCATCCTTATAGATTGTGGGCCAATAGAACCCGGAATCAAACACCTTTTGGCGGTGTAGTTTGGACTATGATGGCCCCGTGGGTCCAAAGATGGCAAGTCATGAGAATGTCAATAGCTTCTTGTCCATAAACACACCGCGGATGACTTGATCCGCATGATTTTGAACAAGAAAGGGTCGTCCGAAATAATGTTTAACATCTTTGAAGAATTTGTTCTTCTGCTGGGTCGACATCCCTTTCATTAATGAAGTTACCCGCATGGTAATTTGCAAAGTCAAGAAACCATGGGTGGTAGAATTTCCACGAAAAGAAACCGCATTGAGTGTCTCGAGAGGAAATGTTTCATTTATTTCCTTTTCTCGAAAACATCTTGGTGAGGGTTTTCTAATCGGACAGATGATCGCCAGACTAGATTCTCGGCCCTTTTTATCACGTATAATGATATCAAATTCTTGGAGGAGGAGAATCCAACGAAGCAATCTCGGCTTTGCATCTTGTTTTGCAAAGAGATATTTAAGAGTCGAGTGATCCGTATACACTACACATTTGGTCAAGATTAAGTATGGCGAAACTTCTCAAATGCATACACCACGGCTAATAGCTCTTTTACGTGGTGGTGTAATGAGTTTGAGCCTCGGTCATAGTTTTGCTTGCGTAGTGAATAGGTCGAAAATGCTTATTTCTTCGTTGCCCTAGGACCGCACCGATGGCAAAATCACTTGCATCGCACATGAGCTCAAAAGGCAAGTCCCAATGGGAGCAACGAGAATGGTGCTTCAAGAAGCTTTTTCTTCAATGTTTCAAAAGCTATGATGCACTCGGGTGAGAAGATAAAAGGAGCATCCTTTTCAAGAAGATGGGTCATGGGTCAAGCGATTTTGGAAAAATCTTGTATGAATCTACGATAGAAACCGGCATGACCTAAAAACTCCTAATACCTTTGACGGTAGTAGGGTGAGGCAGCTTAGCAATGACATCAACTTTTGCTCTATCTACCTCAATCCCGTTCTTTGAAATCTTATGGCCAAGGACAATGCCTTCTTTGACCATAAAGTGGCTCTTCTCCCAATTTAGACAAAGATTGGTGTCTTCACACCTTTGAAGCATTTTATCTAAATGGAGAGACATGATTGAAAAGAATCCCCAATGACCGAGAAGTCATCCATAAATATTTCCATTGTTTCCGATCATGTCGTGGAATATGGCCATCATACATCGTTGGAACGTGCGGGAGCATTACATAAGCCAAAAGGCATACGTTTGTAGGCAAAAGTTCCGTATGGGCAAGTGAATGTGGTCTCTCTTGATCATTTGGATCAATGGGGATCTGAAGTAACCCGAGAAACCATCAAGGAAGCAATAGTACTCATTCCCCGCTAATCTCTCAAGCATCCGTCCATGAAGGGTGAGGAAAATGGTCTTTACGGGTGGCGCTATTCAACTTACGATAGTCGATGCAAACACGCCATCCCGTCACCAATCGAGTTGGTATTAACTCGTTATCTTCATTTGTGATAACAGAATGCCACCCTTTTCGGACACAATGAATTGGGTGACCCAAGGACCGTTCGAGATCGGGTAAATCAATCCTGCATCAAGAAGTTTGATAACCTCTTGTTTGATAACATCATGGATTTTGGATTCACTGCGTCTCGATGTTGAACTCGCTGGTTTGAAGTCATCCTCCATCAAGATTTTATGAGTACGTAACTCGTGGTTGATACCTTTGATGTCGGAGAGTTTCCAAGCAATTGCTTGCTTGTGTGACTTCAAGATTTTAATGAGAGCACTTTTTCATCTTTACTCAAATCTCGAGCAATAATGACGGGTAATTTATCATCACCCTCAAGGAATGCATACTCGAGATGAGGAGGTAAGTCCTTAAGCTCAATCTCGTGAAATTCTTCGCTTTTCTCAACCGAATTGACTTCCTCGTTATGAAGTTTGATGGGAGGGAGAGGAAGAGAAGTATCCAGTTGACACTTTCTCAAGAAGAATATCACCTCCGATTAATCTCATTTTGATTAATCTCAACCGGGATTGAATCACTAGGATGAGGGGCGATGATGGATCACCATTAAGCAACTTCTCAATAAGAAGTATATCCCTTCAATATCAATTGGAGCGTGATCAATTTCCCAAGGTACGTAATCACTAGCCAAATATGCTTCAATCTCATCTAAGATGAAGTCGCCTCAAACGGAGTGAGAGAAGGAGTAGAATTGGCTATGATAGGTCGAGAAGATGTGGTGGAATCCCACTCACGTAATTATGAGAATAACCAAGAACTTCTTGAGTACTCGTCGAAGCAACATCAATGATATCTATTCGGTTAACCGATCGTAATCCTAATTTGCGAGTACCTCAAGTTTGGTCAAGGTTGAAGGTGACACTTCATTACCAACACGCAATGTGATTTCGCTCAAATACATCTATGAGAGCACGGCCTGCTCGTGAATCCTCGACCAACAATTAGAGGAACCCGATGATCAAGATCAAAATCAACAACCACGAAGTCACCGAAATGGAACTTCCTCCTTTCTACAATACGCCCTCGGCAATGCCAAGAGGACGGATATGGAACGATCGCAAGCTCGAGAGTCATGCATGTAGGAGTGAGTTCCGAAGAGAGTTTCTTCCACACCGAATATGGCATAAGGTTTATGCTTGCACCAAGATCGCTAGAGCAAAGCATTCAACCATTCTCGAATACACAAGGTAAGAGAAATTTCCGTGATCTCCAAGCTTTTCAGAAGCTTCTTCAGATAATTGTAGAGCGCTTCTCGTTAAGAGGAGTCTTAGCCATTTCAAATGCTTTTTCCTTATTGCTTAACATGTGCTTGAGAGTTGATGCAAACTGGGCATCAAGATGATAGCATCCGCAAAGCTTATGTCAAAATGTAACTCTTGGAAAATTTGGAAAATTTATCCATTCGATGACTAGCTTTCTCATGAGCTTTTGCTCATTCAAGCGCGATGGGTAAGGAATAGAAGATTTGGATTCGATTCTCAACAGAGCTACGTGGAGGTTCAAAACAACTCCTTGATTAGACCGGGTTTCGGACCACTGAGGTTGACCACCAAGGTTGGACGTGTCTTGTGCATGGGCTAGAATAATGCACTTTGTCCGGTGTTTCCTTGGTAACTTGACTCATTGGCACGGGTGGAGGAGGCATTGGAGTCGAGGTCCATTATGTTTTGAGGTTCACCGTCCACTACCTTTGGAAGAGAAGAAGAAAGAGGTAGTAGGAACAAGAGTCCAGGTATGAAACACCACTGGTTGTGATCGCTTGGCATCGCCCCCGGGTTAGCGATCGTGTTGCTCGGTAAAGCACCGAGCCCGAGGGTCGATCATTTAAAGACTTCTTCGGATCGCTAATCGACCGACCAACAACCTGCTCATTTCATCTTGGGATTTCATAAACCGCTCAAGAACTCATCGATGATGGTCCCGGAGGAGTAATGACGGAGGAGCCGGAGGACAATTGAGGTCGTATGTTTTGATTATAGCCAAAATTCCCTTGATTAGGATTCATATTCCCATGAAATTGATTCCTCGATTGAAATTGTTTTGATTAGGGTTTCCTTGATGATGGAAACCCCGATTGGGTCCAGATAGAAATTACCTTGGTTTTGATAACCTTGGTTCATTCTTGGTTGGTTTCGATTCCGTTTTGCATGTTATGATTCGATTGAAACCGGTGGTGCCGATTAGTGTTAGCACGGTAGTGTGGTTCATTTTGAGGACGGTATTGATTACCTCCTTGTCGTGAACTACCGGCCAAAGCATTGGCCTCAAAAGGACTACCATCATGGCGACAATTCTAGTAAGCATGAGGACCACCAAGTGACACAACTCTCGACTTTCTTCACTTCAAAGATGTGTTGGTGTCTCGAGTGAAGGAGACTTTCTTCCGTTAGCAAGAACCAAAGCTCGAACGATGTCTCGTGAGTTTATCAATCTTAGCATCGGTGCTAGACGACTCACTGGGATGAAGAAGAAGAAGGTCCAAAGATTAGACCGATATGTCTTAGCTCGAAAGGACGGACACGAGATTTGTTCTCAATGATCCGCAAGGCCTCTTTGGTGGTCTTGCTCAAGAAATTACCTCGCGGAGGCATTCAAAGAATCTTGATTGGCTTGATTGAGACCATTGTAGAAAGTATCCATTTGCATTAATTCGGTAAAACCGTGATGCGGACACTTCATGGCAACTCTTTGTAACGATCCCATGCCTCCCCGAATGATTCATCAAATCTCCGAGAAAATTTCATTATCTCATTCTTAAGACTTGTGGTTCGGGATGGAGGATAGAACTCGTTAACGAACTTGGTGACAAGATCTTCCCATGTCTCTATAGAACTAGGGGTTGTTTCTCAAGCCAATTCCGGCTTGTCCTCTAGAGAAAATGGGAATGTAAGAAGCTTGATAGCTTCATGGGACATTCTTATACTTGATGGTAGATGCTATCTTGTTAAACCATCGAATGTGTGCATGAGGATCATCCCGCTCAAAACCATAGAATTGGCTTTGGGTTACTAGATTGAGCAACCCGGTTTGAGCTCGAAAGTGTCGCCCACGATGGTCGGAACAACAATGGCATCTCCGTAACCCTCGATGGGTGCTTGGAGAAGCTCGCTCATCGGTTTGTCTTCCGCCATTTCGACGTGAGGTGGTGGTGGTAGACGTTCCTCACCACGGTCAAGGAGCCGAACGTCCTCACGCTCACGAGGAATGTTTCCAAGTTCGTAAAGTGGACTTGTAGAATCGGAAGAACGAGCAAGATGCACTATGTATAAAAATCAATTTTCAAAACAAATGAGGCAAAACACAAGTGAACTTAACCAATAATCACAAATGAAATGGCTTCTTTGAAAAAGGTACACCAAATCACAAGTGACACAAAGGCAAGTTTTAAATCGATGTTCGGGAACTTATTAATGGTCGCACCCCGCTAGGTAGTGATCGCCTTGATTTATGTGGTTGATTTTTATGTATATTTTAAGTACCACCGAAAAGACGAGGTTAGATTTGTGCAGATGGGTTCAAAACTTTTGGACAATATTTTTGTTATCGTCCCTGCTTAACCAAATCGTATCTCTTCAAGAATCACCTTAAAAGAGAATACAAAATAGAAAACGTTCGATTGTTTTGTTGTTTTATATTTTTTTGGTGTTTTAACACTTTAGGAAAAGTGTTAATGACTTTTTTATTTTCTTATAACTTTACAAAACTTTTACAAATGATGGGTATGTGCAACAATGGATCCGAAAATGGCTAAACACACGCTAAAGCTCTCCCGTGGCCGCTTGTGAATTTGATCCGTGTTAAACCGTCAAGTCTAATGACTTAAAACAGATTCGAACACAAATACAATGAAGATCGAGAATATAGGAATTCGGTCGTTATGTCCCACTTGAGACTCAATGGTGTGCAAACACCGATTCAGACGATAGAATGATCACTAATGATAGCGATCGAAAGGATTCGATAGATAATTACACTAAAGAAAAGTTTATAAAATAAAGCGACTTAAATGCAAATTAAGAAAATTAAAAGATAAAGATATTAAATAAACGCTATCACTATATTTAAAGTGATGAACGTTTAAAACCTAAAACTTACGCTTAAATAAAAATAACGTAAACGTACAAAATAAAAAGTGAAACTTATACAATATAGATCCTAAAAATATGAAAAATACATTTTTACAAACCTAATGATAAAAGAAAATTTATAGAAAAATAAAATTATTTTTATAACTAATTAATTAATTATTATTAATTTAAAAACTATTTTTAACTATTTAATAATTACTCTAAATTAGAAGAAAATACAAAATAAGGCTAGAAAAATAAACTTATGATTCTGAAAAATCTAAAATACTATAAAACTAATTTTGAAACTAAAAATATATTTTTCACACTTTTTATTTAATTATTATTAATTAATAACTATTTAAAATACACTTAAATACTAGAAAATAGAAAATAAACTTGGAAAAATAAAATTTTAACTTTGAAAAATCTAAAATATGATAAAACTAATTTTAAAACAGAAAATATATTTTTAGACTTTTTAATTATTTATTACTAATTATTTATTATTTATTAACTATTTATAATTATAATAAATACTAAACAGAAAAGGAAAAATATGAAACTTTTTCTAAAAATACTATAAGATGACAGAAACCTAATAAAAATAGAAAAAACAAGATTTGCTTATTAATAAGATAAAAAGAAAAATCAAAAAGCTAAAACTATTAAATAAATGCTATCACTGTTTTTTAATTGGACTTTTTCTGAATTTTCTTTTTGAAAACTACTTATATACTAATAATATGAAACTTTAATAAAGACAAAAAATTTACAAAACTCAAATAAGCTGTTTTGATGAGCTTATGACCAAACAGATATGAAAATAAGCTTATTTTTGAAAAATAAGCTCAAACAAGGTCACAACTGAAACAAAAGCTCAAAGTAGATGTGAACAAGCTATATGAACAGAAATGAAGCTAAAAGATACCAAGAAGCACACTGACAAGCTATGAATAAGCTAATAAGCAATTATGTAGAACACAGAAATGGGACAAGCTTTAAGCTCTTAGCAGCCCTAGCTAACAAGCTCAAAAGTGAAAAACCAAACTTGATACTTCAAGATGGTCAGGTTGGCTTTCCAAAGAACCAGAGAACAAAAGATTTGGACAACTAATAAGCTCAGTGTGAGCTTATCAAATTTGTACCAATAATCGTGCATGTATGTATTTTAGAACGGTACCCCAAGAAAAGTCGAGAAATAAGCACTTAAAAGTCGAGAAATCAAAACTAGCATTTTCTATTTTTCTTCACCAACCAAACTTTAATACCCCAAGAGATTATAAGTGAATCTATTTAATAAACCCACAAGTGAAAATATCTTTTTATTCAAAACGACCTTACGAGATTTTGACTTTTTTGAACAACTAAAAAGTTGACCAAAGTGGATTTTGATCGATTCTAAGCATCGATGATGTTGTATTAGGGTAAGATAAGACTAACTTAAGCAAGGTTAACAACTTTTAAACACAAAACAATGATCATGCATCATGAAATCTCAACAATGAGCTCACAAAGGAAAGATCAAATGAATTTTGACTTTTGCTAACTAGACTTGATTTTATGACCGAGATGAGTTGTTTAAACCAAATTAGATGACCTCCAACAAGACCAATGACTAGAGTACCTTTAAATACAATAAACCAAACACCCCTTTATGCTAATCGTTATGAAGATTTTTAGAGCAAAACACAAATTAAAACCATGAGATTGATTTCGACTTTGTATTATCATATATTAGAACTAAGAAAACACAAATCATCTACACTAACAACTCGAAACCAAGATTTGATGATGAAACAGCTTTAATCGTGAAAATAAAATTTTGCTAAATTCAAATTTTAAAGAACAACTAACTAATTTTATGACTTAAACACACTTAAATATATCTAATAAACAAACAGAAACAGAAATTAAAGCTTATAAACACTACAACAGTGAAATGCCAAATTAGTTAAAAATGCTTACAAAAGCTTCCAAGCTTAAAACTGATAACCAAGACCAATGAACACCTATAAGCTTACCAATAAGCTACTAACCCAAGGCCATCCACTATATACCCCGCAAATTGTGAACACTTCCATGGAACCCTTTTTATTTTTCACTAATTATTTGGATTTTGGTGAATTTTCTTTTTCTTCTAAACTCGAATTTTAGAGTTTCTAAAAGCTTGAAATAGCTTTCTAGGAGCTTATGTGGCTTACTCAGGTCCATACAAACCATCGAAACAACATTTGATCCAACTTGAGATTTTGCATAAATATTAGAAATTGCATAAACTTGAGAAATGATTAAAACTTGAAATTGCTAATTGGAAAAGCTTTTCAATACATTAAAATACTTAAACAGAGTGCTTGAAGGATTTTAAATTACAATTTAACTTGAAAAACACTTAAACGACATTAAAACATTAAAAATACACTACATATCTTGATACATTGCATTCTATCTCTCCTTTATAGACTTTCTTGCATCTCTGATATCCTCTGAATCTTTCCCACCAAATTCTAGCCTTTGGATCACTCAAAATAATCAGAACCGTCCACATTGCTTTTTGGCGCCAAATATTCTTCATAGCAGTTTTAAGTAATTAATGGATTTGGTTTGAGCAATTAAGGATATTTGGAGTGTAGAGGAGGTGGAGGGGACATGGAATGGGAGGGGGGTTGAAAATGTGGTGAAAACCACTCTGGTTTTGAATATCTGGGTTGGGAGAGACAGAGCTACAGTGCTTCTGGTATTTGGGCGCGCTAAGGTGGGTTTGACCTTCTGTTTGACCGAGGATTAATAATAAAAAGGGGGGTCAAAATTGGGGTGTGACTGGGGTCAGAATGGATTGTGAACTGGGGCTCAAGGTGCAAGGGTCAAAGGTCAAGGGTCAAAGGGCAGTTGGGCTTGGATATTGGGCTTGAGATTGGGCTTTGGATATTATAAGGATCCGGTTTGGTTTATTTAAGGACAAGGACCAAAAGTGTAATTCGACCAAACTTCAAGGACTAAAAGTGATATTTTTCCAATGCTCTCACAAGGACCAAACTTGACAACTTTTGATAGAACAAGTATCCTTTTTGCATAAAATCCATTTTAAAAGTCCAAGGACTAATTTTGCAAAATTTCAAAGTTTGAGGACCTTTCTTGCCAATTGACCAAAGAATCATTCAAGGATCATTTTAAACAACTTAGAATACTTGAGGACCTTGAATGATAAATTTCACATTTTGAATTCTGTGGACTAGATTTGACAACTTTTAAAACTTGGGGACTAAACCGCCAATTTTGCAAACTTTATACATTTTCATCCGATTTTGATATTTTGCATTTAAAACACATAAAACACGATTTGTGATATTTTGATCATTTTGATGTGTTTCTGAGTGTTTTCAGATGATTTTGCAGTTTAGATTACACAAAAATGATGAGTATTTGGACACTCATCACACCACCTACTCATTCTCACCCTATGGTCACTCGTGCTCAGGTTGGTTCTCTTAAGCCCACTCAATGGTTAAATTTACATACTTCTCATTTGTCTCCCAATCCTAAGTCTCCTTTTGCTTTATCCGAATCGTATAGGCGGGATGCTATGTACGATGAATATAATGTACTCATTAAAAATGGTACATGGGTTCTTGTTCCGAGACCAGCATATGTTATATTGTTCGGTCTATGTGATTGTTCATCATAAGTTTCATGCGGATGGTACCTTGAGTCGTTATTGTACTCAGCAGTTAGGCATTGATTATGATGAGACGTTTAGTCTGATCATTAAACCGGCTACTATTAGTACAGTACGGCTCTTAGTCTTGGAGTGTCTCGTAGTTGGCCAATACATCAGCTTGACATTAAGAATGGTTTTTGTTCGGTCGAAATTTGACCCAATTGTCCCTAACAAATATTTGAACATAATTTAGCCAAGTTACTCACTGATAAGTCAGAGAGTAATTCACTCTCTGATAGTTATCAAGAAGTATTATATGTGGCTCAATCTACAGAAAGCTTTAGGGACATTGAAGACCAGCTAAAGAAACACTTTTACTCTCTGATGCGATGTCAGCAAGTAAAAGTACCTGAGCAACACCAGAGTCACTAAGATCTAAGAAATGTCTATGTGACTAGACTCTATCTCTGAAGAAACAAGCTCAAATATGGACAAGAACTTTCTAAAAGCAAAATACAAAAGGAACTCAAACAAAGTACAAGAGTGTGTATAAAAGTATGAATAGTTGCCATCACTATTCATAAAGTATAGTTGTTGCTTTTTCAAAAAAAATAGAATCATTTATTGGAAGATGTACTTCACCAATAAATGCATGACACATCTCCACCAACCATCTCATGTTACCATGTACTTTTACCTATATATATTGTATGCTTGTAATAGAAATAGTGAGAGATGCTAAACACATAGAAAATAATACATTGTATTATAGTGATAGGATCCTCATCTCATTAAATCATAAGCTTAGCTTTGATTCACAAAATGAGAGTTTTATTTGTCACTCAACCGAGATAGTGTTTCGCAATTATCCCTTCTAAATCTTTGATTCATTTCTAATAAGATTTATAAACGTTAAAAAGTACAAATGGTGTTATTAGTTGTCAAGTGGGTCTTGAGTAAATTTGTTATTATTGTTTATCATTTATTCATGGTTTACTAAAATCTTTTGGACCAACCGTTTTCTTAACAGTGATCTCTCTGAAACTGTTTATATGCATCAACCACCTGATTTTGCGGAGTCTCGTTGTCCTACACATGTTTGTCTTCTACAAGGATCTTTATATGGTTCGAAACAAGCACCTCGTACCTATTTTCAGCGGTTTGCAAGGTATGCGACAAGAGTTTTTGATTCTTCATTATATCTATCATCATGGTTATGAGATCACTTATTTATTGATATATGTGGATGATATTGTACTAACAGGTTCTTCTACAACATTACTTCAATGCTTTATATCTTCTTTACACAAGGAGTTTGATATGATTGATATGTGTGCTCTTAATTATTCTTTGGGGATTTATGTGTCTCGTGATAGTATTGGTATGTTTCTGTCTCAGCGGAAGTATGCAGTTGAGTTGCTTACGCGTGTCCATATGTTTAACTGCAATCCTACTCGCACTCCAGTTGACACTGAGTCCAAACTAGGCCCTAATGGCCACACAGTTTCGGATCCTACCATGTATCACAGTTTAGCAGGTGGTCTACAATATCTTACCTTTACTCGTTCAGATTTATCATATGCAGTTCAGCAGATTTGTAAGTATATGTACTCTCACATTGTTCAAGGAACATTATATTTTGGTTTGCAGCTTTATACTTCTTCTACTGCTTCTCTCACCGCTTACTCGGATGTTGATTGGACGGGGTGTCCTTCTACACAAAACCATCACAACAAAATGGTAACTCGGAGCGAAGATTTGTACCATTAAAATTATGATACGAACCTTACTTGTTCAAGCACACCTTCCACCATCCTTTTGGGTAGAGGCGTTACATACGGCCATGTATTTATTAAACCTCCTCCCTTCATCCACCATCCAAAATGAAATCCCATGCAAGAAGTTTTTTAACAAGGAGGTTGATTACACTCGGTGCGTATATTCGGTTGCCTTTGTCACCTTCACTCACCCCACAAGCTCGCTCCTCGTGCACACCTTGTGTCTTTTTAGGCTATCCCGCCTACCACCGCGTGTATCGTTGTCTAGATCTTTTCACAAATAAAATCATTTTATCTAGACATGTTACCTTTGATGACCTTTAATTTCCTTATGGCTTCCTGACACCTACCTCTCCACCATCATACGCATTCCTTGATACACCTTCTAGTTATTGTGTGTTCTTGGGTAACAATTTGTTGTCATGGTCATCTAAGCACCAACACACTCTTTCCCGCTCTAGTTCTAAAGCGGAATATCGGGTTGCTAAGGCAGTTATGGAAACTGCTTGGATTCGTAATCTTTTTCGTGAGTTGCATACTCCTCTCCTGTTTGTCACCTTGGTTTATTGTGCTAACGTGAGTGCTATTTATTAGACTGCCAACCGTGTTCAACATCACAGTGCGCAACATATTGAGATCGATATTAATTTTGTTCTTGACATGGTTGCTAAAGGGCATGCGTGGGTTCTTCATGTGTCTTACTGTTATCGGTACGCGGATATTTTTCAGAAGGGGTTGCCTTCGGCCTTGTTTTTCGTGTCAGTTTGAGCGTTCGATCCCGCTCTAACTGCTGGGGAATGATCACTGATATTATGATTAGGTCCATTGATTATGTGTTACGGGCTTACCCCATTTAGATTATTTCTAAATCATTCTATGTATTATATATATACAAACTCTTGGATAATCAATAAACAGACAATCAAGGTATTCTGATAGTTTTTTCAATAAAGAAAAACGTTTTTTCAATCTCGATACCAAGGAAGGAGGCCATTAGACTCAGCTTTATTTTCCAAGAGATCAAGTGTCACTTTCAAAGTGTGAAACTCTTAACCATTTTACAAGCCACGTTTTTTCTCCAAGACCCAATGGGGTTTTTGGGGTTGTTGTTTTAATACAACCGCGCCTGGTTATGTATCATTGATTGTATCTTGCTAAATTTCAGTACATTATATTAATAAAGCATAGGGTGCTACTGCTACCAGACCAAAGGCTGTTGTAGTTCCAGATTCAAGGCTGAGGTGAGGAGATTTGCTCTCTTCTGTTATGTATGTCGGTCACGAAGTAAATCAGTAATGTGTGCAATGTAATGAAAAGGAGACAATTGTTATGATTTTCAAACAAAATTGTAGACTTTTAGTAAGAAAAAATATATAAACAAAATGAATTTGTGAGGATTGAGTAACGTGGAGAAAACAAAGCAAAGAATAAGGAATAAATAAATAGATGATTATAAGAGCCGTGCCGTCCTGGTTGTTAACTTATGCTACAAATCATACAAAGACTTCATCTTCACTTCATCTTACATTCTTTGACAATTGACATTCCACTTTTTTCAATTATCACTTCTCCTATTTTTGAGTTATTCATATTTTTTAACGTCAAGTTTTGAATTTAATACCAAACTATTGGCTGAATTAACTTCTTCTCCACTTTTTAATTAATTATGTCCCAACCATTATTATGACTTCTCCAATGTTGATAATACAAGAATCAAATATTGTGTTCAACTATTGAATAAATGATTTGGTTCATGAACATTTAACATGGCAATATCAAAATCATGTTTAAGTTAGGGACGGAACCAAGAATAAAAATGACTCGGTGCAATTACAAAAATCTAAACACGACTATATACACTTGTTTTTTTATCAGATGCATTACAGAAAAATTATTATGAAAAAAATATATATAATTTTTTGTAAAATTAAGACTACGTTATGAAAATCTGTAGGCGTCTAGAGACCCTCCGAGACCCACCGTGGTTCATGTTTTAAGTGATAATATCTTGTAGTTTTGAGTTTAAGTTTAACTGTTCTGACTTTTGACTACTTACACTTTCTATAAGGATGTACTAGGATAACTACTTGATGAGTACAATTGGACTACAATATAATTTAAGCTTACAAATCTTCTCAAACTCATATTATAAAGTAATATTTTTCACAAGTTGATGGAACTTGTAGGTGAACTAGGACACAAAAAAATGTAGAGATTGTCAAAAGGATCACATGTAAGAAGGGTGGAAAAGTTGCACCCTTATTCTACTGTCCAATGCTTTGATAACATTTTCAAACTTCCCAGCATTCAAGAACCAAACTTTGAAACCTTAAAAAATTACACTCGTGTGCATGCATCTAACTTTGGCCACCACTATGCATCTTCATATAACACATCTACACCCTCCATTCAATCATCTAATGGCTCTAACCCCATTTGAAATCATCTGGTTTTCTGGATTCTAGAAATACTAACAATGTACTATTTCTATTATTCTAATATGAGGAGATCCGGATCAAGCAATAATATTCATGAAAAGACTCAAAAATGATGGTTAAATTCTGAGTTTGTTTGTAAAGTTTGCAGAGTTGCAACTCTTTGTTCTTCTAGTAATAAATGGATGGTTCTAATGCTTCCATGCTTGCAAGTCCACTTTCTTCACCAAATGTTAGTGCCCTCCTCAAGATCAAGATTATTTCATGGTATATACTAATCAAATTATGCATAGAATCACACATATTTTAATCTTTATTTGCTTTTACTAATTTTTAAGTACAATTCAGTTATACCGTTTTGGTGTTTATCGTTCTTTTCTGTTATATCCGGTATAGGAGCCAAGAAACAGGTTTGCCAGCATCGGTTTGTGTTCGTGTTGGCAATAGAATTTTCAATATTCACAAGGTAAGTTCAATAAAAGATAGCAAATTTTGAAGTTTTAATTAACTTTAACATACTAAAAATCCTTCTTGATCTTTTTTCAGTATCCTTTGTTTTCAAAAGTGGTTACTTTAACCGAGAACTAAGCTTAATCAAATGAAATTAAGCTACCAGAAGATTTCGGGAGGTCCCGAGACATTTGAAATGATCTCACTCTTTATCTATGGCTCATCCACCTTAGTTGATCCGTTTAATGTCGCTGCTTTAAGATGTGCAGCCGAGTTTCTTGAAATGACAGAAGAGTATAGCTCGGGAAACCTCTGTGAACGCTTTGACATACACTTAAACCAAGTTGTGTTACAAAGCTGGGAAGACACACTCATTGTCTTGCAAAGATGTCTTTCACTTGACCCATGGGCTGAAGAGCTCTTGATCGTGAGTCGCTGCATTGAATCATTAGCTTTCATGGCTTGCATGGAAATTCTTGATCCAGAAAGAAGAAGAGACCAACCGGTTGTAACTCTAGAGGCTTTAAGCACTCAAAGATGGAGCTCTGAAATGGTTCAAGAAATTATGAGTCAAGATGTGTGGATCAAAGACCTAATAGCTCTCCCATTTGGGTTTTTTAAACGGGTAATTGGATCTTTAAGACGACAAGGTATGAAAGAAAAGTATGTTAGCCCGGTTGTTTTGTTCTACGCGAATGTGGTACTTTTTGATCAAAATGACACCCAAGAAGATGTAGATGATTTATTAAAAGGGGTTCTTGATTTACTTCAAGTGGGGGAAAAGGGTACTAGAATCATTCCAGTTGAATTCTACTTCAGTTTACTGTCTAGATCACTAAAATTCAATCTAGATAAAGAGTGCATTCTAAAGTTACAAAATCAGATTTCCGGGGTGTTGCATATGGCTCGAGTTGAAGATTTTCTTATCCCGGAAAATGGGATAGATGATGTTTCTAGTACTATCGAGCTGGCCACAATGGAGAATATATTTTCGACATATGTTGTGTTTAACATGTGTGCAAACAACAATAGTCCTTTGCCTTATCATTCTGTTGTTGCAGAACTATGGGACTTGTATCTCACTCGTATTGCTACTGACACAAAAATGGGGTCAAAAA
Organism: Chrysanthemum lavandulifolium; assembly: GCA_022545495.1. Taxonomy (NCBI): domain Eukaryota; kingdom Viridiplantae; phylum Streptophyta; class Magnoliopsida; order Asterales; family Asteraceae; genus Chrysanthemum; species Chrysanthemum lavandulifolium. The sequence continues at coordinate 246,957,413 of CM040243.1, read as the reverse complement.
GATTCATGGAGCTCATTGAAATCATGCCAATATCATGTAGGCAAAATCATGATCATCTTTATAAAGCATTGAACATCTTTTTACAAGTAAGCTCCTTTACTTCTGATATTCATGGTTTATCTCGAATTTCTGTTAGTACATTTTGTGCAACAACCCGTAAAAGTATCTTGAACATGTTTCTTGTTATGTAGGTGCACAGTGAATTGTCACAAGACGAGAAGAGTGTGGTATGCAAATACCTCAATTGCCAAAACTATCCAATGAAGTTTGTGTAGAGGTCGTCCAAAACGAACTAATGCCTCTACGGTTAATAGTTCAAGCCCTTTCGCTCAACAATTAAGTACACATAAAGCCTTAAAGGAATGCTCTGATTCATTCAGATATGCACATTGTGGAGAATTTTCAGGTAGCCTTGCGAGTTCAAGATATGCAAATTCAAGAAGTCAAAATCTTGCAGAAAGCCCATGCGTCAATGTAGAAGACACAAGAAACCGCCCACTAAGCTTCTTGATACAAAAAGATTTAGCATATGATAGTCCCGAGCTTTGCAGGAGGGAATATGAGTCCACAAGCTTTCGAATTCAAACACTTGAACAACAGCTGATGACACTGAAAAGAAGCCTTCAATTACAAAACTCGTCCAAGAAACATGAACAAGTATCTAAGAAAGTGGAGCCCGTAAGGGCATTCGGGTTAGAGGGAAGAACTATGAGTAAGAAGAGAACCCCTCTAGGACAAGTGAGTAGCTGTATTGGGACTGTGAATTTTGCATCACAAAGGAAATATGCTAGTCGCTTGTTGAAGGTGTTTAGAAGATTTAGTTTGTTTGGTAGAGCAAAACCAAAGAGACGAGCAAAATCAGTGTAAAATGTTTACTATATATATATCATTCAGATGTAATAATAAGTTTTTGCAATCTTTGATGGGTTTTATAAAGGTTTGTTTTTTTTTTGTTTTAGTCATTGTACCTTTGTTGTGTACATCCAACTGTCCGGTAGAAGAAAATAAACCTTATATAAGACCACACATTCATAATACTTGTTACATAAAATGTAATCTTCATATAACAACTTTAGGAATAGGGTACAAATGAGCTCAACAAGTTCACTACTGCTCCTCCTTGAGTTGGTGATGATGGGGTTCTGCAAACATTCTGCACTACTTAATTGTGCGGCCTTTCACTATGCAAAGTGACAATCCCAGCTTTAATTTGGTAGGAAACTTGAACATTCCATGGGCTGTTGAGGGAACAGCTTGAGCGCCTTATCCCGCCTACCGATTATTCCATTATACCGTAACGGGATCGGACCACCATGAATTTCATCCATACACTGGTAGAATTCTCCTCATCACCCAATGATAGTTTAAGCAACCTTTGTCCTAAAGGCCAGAATATCCCACCGATGAATCCCAAGAGTGGAGATGAGGCTGGGGTCATTCTCCTCCGGCTTCCGGCATTAGGCGATTGAAGCAATGTTCATACAAGACCTCCAAGCACTTCCGTTATCCACATACATGCAGTGAACTTTGTTGGGATTTTAGAACTACGTTAACCAATTAACGCATACGAGTACGCAGCGGATATGGATCTAGTAATCGCAATTAGGTTAACACGTATTAATAAACAATTAATGAATAAAAGGTAAAATAGGAAACTAACCTTCCGTGACAATTGAACGCAAGTGTAACGAACAAGAAAACCAATACGAAACCCAAGTATCTAAATTAGACACCTCTACGAGTATCACACACAACACGAAAACCGTGATCGCTCGATATAGAGCTAGTCGAGAACGTAATAACCAATCAACACTTGAACACCTTGAATAACACGAACTAGAAAACCCAAGACCAAGCTTCTTTTCTGTCCGAGAACTAAAACAGCCAAACAAGCTGTTTTCCTACTTTTACCCGATATCGGACAAAAGGGGTCCGATATCTTTGTGTTCTGTCCGAGATAATAACCACGACCAGAAGACATTACAACCTTGCTGCCAAATCAATTCAACTAGGAACTTGGAACAAGTATACCACCGAATTATCAAAACCCAAAACCCTTGATTCGACACAAGTTTGGGATTGAACAAAACTACAAAACTCTAATCAACTTTGGGATTAAATCGCACCCCATTCTCTTTTTGTCTTGCCCGATCAGTGGATCACAAGGCGCATGGCAGTCCAACCTTCAACCCAACAATGAACTCAAACAAGCCCATGGGTCGATATAGTAATCGGGTCAAGTAGTGTAGGACCATAAATATCTCAACCTTATCACGAAATACCCAACCTTTATCTCACGAGTATACCACTTTATGCGTAGAACACGTTAAACACAAACACAAACTAAGCGAAGAAAAAAAGAAACAAAGATGGAAAGATGGTGACTTGAATATATGAAAGTCGTGTATGTAGAGAGAAAAGATGAAAACAATATGTTGTATATTCCAAAGAAAACACACACACACACTATTAGCACACCCTCAAATGAGACTTTGAGGGTATTTATAGTATAAGGTAAACGCCCTAATGGGCTTTCCATGGGCTTCGTGGATATGGGTTGGACATGGATTGGATGACAACTTATACAAGGTTAGCTTAACATGGCTTCAGCCATTTAGCTTAGTCCAATCCACGAGCCCGTTGACTATTCTAATACGATATCTAACACACGTTACAAAGTTCCTAAACGTGAACGACCATCACTTCTAATAAAAACTATTAACTAACAATCTCCCCAAGGGTGGTCATTCAAAAGATGCTCCACTTGATAAGGTCTTTACTTTCCTTGAGCTTGAACTTTGCGTGTAGATATAGAATAGTCTTAATTCTTTGTTCCTTCATGCTTTGTGATCGCTAATGTTAGTAATAAGCGGATTCCAAGACTTACAAGTTTGAATTTCGAGGGTGTTAACAAGATAGTGTGAAAACACATCTCTAATTCTTACAAAGGCCGCTCTCGAATCAAGTCCCACAAGTGAGATAACACGATGTACCGAGGTACACCTACTGATTCAGATGAGTCGATGAGGTACACCGAGGCATCACCTCACGATCAGACCGCTTGAGACACACTAAGCGTAATCCACGGGAGTTACCGAAGTGACATGCCGTCGTGGTCGCTGATGTTGACCCCGGCAGAGTTTCCATTCAATCATCAAGATCACGGATGTGAAACTTCTCATAAATGTTCGGCAGATTGCTAAGACCGCGAGGACTCTAGAATATATCACTTGTGTCCTTATAGATGAACAACAAGCGATGTCATGTCAAGTGTTCCTATGAGATCTTTTGATGAATCTCGTGGCTCTAGACTCATAGTGCATTTTGGTTTTCTTGAGTGGAGACTGGGAGAGGTCTCCTTCTTCAATACCAACCAACTCTAAGAGAAAGTCGATAGATTATGTAGGGTTCCCAGTGAGAATGAAACAAATCCTTTTAAGAGGAATTGAGTGGCTAGGAGGTTTAGTGCAAGTCACACCGGGTCCATGACGCCTTTGTCTTCAATACCGGTGTCATCTAGTGACAACCAAGAGTATATGAATTGAACCCGGTTTCGCCTAAGGTTGATTATGGAGGGCTATTTCTTTTCACCCTTTTCATTACATTTCTTTTAATTCTTCAACCCTTCTTTCTCCTTTCTCACATTACTCCTTTTTCCAATCGTTCCTAAGGACTTCTAGTTCTAAACTATTTGTGATGTCCTTGGGTAGATCCCTCCGGCTCTGGCGGATCATAGGACTGATTTACCTATCCTTAGTCACCTTATAACTCCATGATTGTCCTATTGTTGCCATAAAACCATTTTTCTTGAAAATCTCTCAAAGTGTTTATGATTGAAAACATGTTTGGAACACTCTGAGAGTTTTATATTTTCAGAAACACTCCCCTTTCACATGTGCTTATAAGTTTTGACAGAAATTTGCATAGAGAGGGTTGAGTTTGCACGTTTTGAATTGATCGACTTTAAATGAGCTAGACCGATTCGAGACACGTTTACATCACTAGAGAACTAGTTTGAAATTATTACCCGTCCTGGTCAAGTCCATAGAAAGTTTCTCGAGATGGTACATTTCCTGACTAGATTTCTCGTCAATTCATTGGTTTCAACTGAGTCTAGCTCTTTTGAGATTCAAACAACGAATATTTAAACTTTTTGATCACTTTTTAATCACGTCTCCTCCCCCTCAAAAATAGCATATTCATGATATTTTTTATATCAACGGATTAATCAACATTTTAGAATCTTTTGGGGAGACAAACGGATTTGATCTAAGCATGAATTTGGAACATTTTGATTTTATACTCCCCCTTTAATAAGGCATAATCAATTAAAGGGTTTAGAGGGAGTTATCTTGAGCACAAAATATTTTGAAAGATTTTGAAAGTCTTTTGAACAATCTTGAAAAGGTGCTCAAGATGATGATGATTCTCACCGCTTAAAATGTAGTGAACTCAAGCGTACACTTGATTTTTCTTTGAAAACACGAGTTTTGATTTGAAATAATCAAAAGTCATCATTTTTGTCCGGGTTTCGTACTAAAGTATACGAAAGCCATTTTTGAAGAAATTTTGAGAAACGACATATTTTAGAAAACATTAAAGAACTCTCGCTCAACATCCAGACATGCTCGTATCATTGTTGAATGACATTTCTAGAAACGCATGTAATATCGATTATACGAGAGACATGTCGTGAGAAGAATATTTTTGATTTTTGATTTTCTATTGTTTTTGTATTTTTGAAGTTTTTATATTTTTATATTTTGCTTTTGTTGGTTTTTCAAATTTTGTATTTTGTTTTTCAAAAATATTTACAATGAAGCTTTTTGGAAAATCATTTTCAAGAAGATTCGAGAAGACGCTCTAACTCCTCGGGGTTGGGTCAGATTCCAATTCGTCGAACTAAATCGTCAAACCTTTCTTTTGAAGGTCTTTAGTAAATATGTCATGAAGTTGGTAATCTGTCTTCACGAAAAATAATTCAACAAGACCTTCTTCCACATGTTCTTTTATGAAGTGATAGCGCACTCGATATTCTTAGTCTTTGAGTGATGAACAGATTGCATGATATGGCTATGGCACTTTCGAGTCACAATACATAGGTATTTTATCGAAAGTAAAGCCATAATCGTGAGTTGTGTTCTCATCCATAGAACTTGAGCACAACACGCAGATAGAGACACATACTCGCCCCGGTTGAAAGTGCAAGGCAATCTTGTTTCTTTCAAGACCACCGACTAACTTTTCACCCAAAAATTGTGCTCCTCCGATGTACTTTTTGTCAGAACTTGGTCACCGCGTGGTCCGTGATCCGAAAAGGCAATTAGATCAAACCGGATTCCTTCTGACACCAAAGACCCTTGTGAATGGATGTCTTCGTGCACCGAAAAATCCTTTTAACCTCTTTGAGGTGCGATTCGGTAGGCTTTGTCGAAACCGTGCTAATAAGCAAACAAGAAATGAATATCGGTCGACTAGCAAGAAGGTACATAAGAGAACCAATCATGCTCCGATATTTCTTCTGATCAATAGGTTTCCAAACAAATCGGCTCCAATTTTGGTGAAGTTACCATTGGTGTTCGGACAGAGTCACAATTATCCATACCATGATTTTTCAAAATCTCGCTTGTATATTTTGCTTGATTAATAAAAATTCCACGGGACTGTTGTATTTGTAAACCAAGAAAAACTTTAGTTCCCCATCATGGACATTTCAAATTTGCTTTTCATAAGATTTTCAAAATGTTTTGAAAGATTCGATTAGTGGACCCAAAATGATGTCGCCCACGTAAATCAACAATCAAAATGTCGTTTTGCATTTTGTGTAAACAAGGTAGGATCAACCGCTCCTTTGGTGAAATTGTTTAGGATAAGGAAAGAGGACGTCATCATACCACGCCTCTGAGCTTGCTTTAAACCATAGATTGCCTTTTGATTTTGTAGACGTAGTCCGGATGTTCCATGTCTATGAAGCCTTCCGTCGACTCACGACACTTCTTCTTTCGTAGTTCCATTCAAGAACGCGGTCTTAATGTCCATCCGATAAACCGTGATGTTTTTGTGAGCTACATAGGCTAAGAAAATCATGATTGCCTCAAGTCTAGCTACCCGCGAATGACTCTTCAAAGTCTATCCTCTTCTGTTCAGTATCCTTTGGCCACAAGACGAGCTTTGTTGCAAATTACGATCATCTCTTCATCCCTTTTGTTCTTCCATAACAATTTGAGATCAATGACTCGAATGTCAATTGGTCTTGGAACCATATCCCAAGAGTCATGTAGACGGTATTGGAGAAGTTCCTCCTGCATCGCTTTTATCCATGCGGGTTCTGCCATTGCCTCGCGAATGTTCTTTGGTTCAATATTGCTAATTGAGCAAAGGTAAATGCACAAGTCGCAATCGGTGGCAAGTTGGCATCTCGTCTGAATTGGCCTTGATGGTTCACCAATAACTTGTTCAATTGGATGGTCTTTTGTCCACTTCATAGTAGAAGGATACTGTAGATTATACGAGTGCGAGTTAGATGGTTCTCGTAAGCTAGAGGATGATTCACCGATTCCATAGAAACGGTTTTCAAATAAGTCCGCATCTAACGCTGCATCGCTCGGGTTTTGAGTAGGTTCTTCTTGAAATGATATGTTTTGAATTTGCTTATCAACCGCCGGTAAGAGACTTTGAAGAATTGGAGTTCCTCGAGTAGATGTAGATGATGTTGATGGAGTTGGTGCATTGGTTTCGACCGTTGTAGATGCATCTTCCGTTGGTGGTGGTGGATGATGTTGAGCGGTGCAATGGAATGATGGTTTGATGCATTTGTCAAGTTCCACCATAGTATTCATCGAACATTAACTCAAAGAAATTCTCCCATTCATGTTCATGAGGTGTGGCAACAAAAGTTGATGGAGCTCTTTGATGTACGAGTCCCGAATCGATGTGTCCGTAAGTCTCATGGGTTTGGTGCGGGTTCTAGAGCGAGTCTCTCGAAGCCATTTGTGAAAGTTCATCAAAATTCACATTCATCGTCTCCATGATCCTCCTAGATCTCCGGTTATACACCCCGAATGCCTCGAGCTATCTCAATATCCAATGAATATTCCAATATCACCTTTAGCTTTCGGGCCCTAGATCTTCTCTCGTCGCTTGTCGGATAGCACAAAGCGCCAAACACGTGAAAGTAAGAGATATCGTTTTCGTTGTTCACTATTTCATATGAGGTTTTATTGAATCTTGGATGGATTAGGGATCGGTTCGAGTGAAACAAGCAAAGGCAACAAAGATCACCCATAGAAATAATCTGCACTAGAATAAATTAGCATAGTGTGAGCAGCTTCCACAAGAGTACAATTTCTTCTTTCAACTACCCCATTCTGCAGTGGAGTTCTAGCAACCGATGTTTGATGAGTAATTCCAACATCTTCAAGATAGCTCTTAACTCCGATTAGTAAATTATGTGTCGTTGTCTCGCTCTTACAACCCTTACCGGAGTTTGAAGAAGTACTTGAATACGCTTGTAAAGGTGATGATGATGCTCGGTGCTTCGCCTTTGATCTCAAAATCTAACCCATGTATATCTTGAATAATCATCGACGATAACAAGAATATACTTTTCCCGTTAATGCTTTCAACTCATTGGGCCACATAAGTCCATGTGCAACATATGTAACTTTTCTTTCGAACTAGGTACTAATTTGGGTTTATATGATGCTCTTTGCTTTTTCCTTGTTCGCATGATGGACATAAGTGATCCTTGGTGTATTTGAACTTTGAAGTCCATCGACGATGTTGTCTTTGGCAAGTTTGTTGATGGTGTCGAAATTGAGATGGATAATCTTCATGCCACAACCAGACTTTGTTCCGTATGCTCGTGTCATAAGACATATTGGTGATGAAGAGGCCATTTGGTTAATGTCGATAGCATACAAGTTTGTATCACGATTCCCATTTAAGAGATCGCCATTCAAGTTTCTAACAAAGCAAGCATTTTCCTAAAAGCAACCTCTATATCTCGCATCACGTAACCGCCTGACCGAAACAAATTATGTCCCAACCCTTCGACATAGTAAACCCGAGTGATCAAATAATTTCCAAAAGGTAGATCTCCATAACCCATGATACATGATCATTTCCAAACGACGATTCCCATGAATTGCCGATTTAAATTGATCGCCAGCCTTCAAATTCTTGGCCATGTGCTTGGAGCAACCCGAGTCGACGATCCAAAGACATATTTCGATAACCCGCCAATAATGTAAGAAGAAGATTTTGGAAACCGTTTTGATTTTGGTTCCTTTGGGTTAGAGGTAAAATCCGATCACACTCATAGAAGTTATCTATTGGTAAGACAGTTCATCACTCATTCTACCATTCCGAGTGTGAAAGTTCTACCGTGGGTTTCCAAATGTCATCCCTAAAGTAAACATTATGCTCCCTATCGCAGTGTAAAGCCTAAGTCTCGCAACTAGTCTTCCTATTCGTTTAGCATAAGTTCTTTTGGGAACATTCTTCTTAACAGGCTTAACAATCTCATTCTTAGAAACACAATCATCATGATCATTAGTTAAAGATTTCTTGTAAGTTAAACAAACAGATTCAACAGATTCATTAAAGTTAGCAGAGTTCATAGGTTCATTACATTCAGATAAAATGTCTTTCTTATTACAAAGCGGTAAATTCCTAGGGTGTTCTTCTACTTTCTTCTCTTTATTCAAGCGACTACTCTTAGAGGCAAGCAAGACTCTATTGTTCCTTGTATTGCTCTTAGCCTTTAGTCTCGCTTCTAGAGGTGCTTCCTAGTCCTGTAGAAGGTAAGGCACACTCATTAGATTCACATTTTTTCTAGAGAAGTGGTTTCGCTTTCCTAGTCTCTTTAGAGTGCTTTGCTAAACTTATGTCGCTTGTTCCATATGTTTTAGATGTGAGGCACGATTAGTGGTACTCATCTTAAAAATCCAGAGCTAAAACTTTTGGTTTCGATAACCGCTTTTCCTTTATCAACATTTTGTTTATGCAAGTGTGGAGGATCGCTTTGATAAATCATTTTTCCGAGGAGGCATTGAAATGTACATTTTTGGTTTTAAAACCGGTTTGGGAACATTTGCTTTCTCCTCGCTAATGGTTTTAAAAGTTTAGTATCCATCGCCTTTCCTTTCTCGACATTCCAATGAGCCCTCAAAAGATCATTTTTCACTTTCATGTCATTGTAGGCACGCCATACGACGCTTGTCATACTTGCATTCCTCGCTTTTCGATCAAGTTGTTTAAAATATGAGACATTTTCTTTTCAAGTTTCTCAAGTGCTTTTTCATATTTTGAAACAATTTTGAGGTCTCAGACCGAGTCTTTCATGATCTTCAATGAATATGTTTGTAAAATAATGGACATAGTATCAAGAGTCGAACATCTTCAAGAGAGAGTCATTTAAATTTTCCAAAATTTGATGTGTTCGACATATCATTAGCTTGCTTTACTGTGGATTTATGGTCCTTGACAAAGTCACTGTTTCTTTCAAAAATGCTTGTTCAAAATGAATTACTCTAGAGTTGATGTTATTCAAATTGAGGGCAATTTGAGTTTCAAAATACTTTTTATTTTCATTATCAAAACTATTAAACCAGATGTTTGTTGTAATATTGGTTTTAGTTTTAATGTTGTCTCAAGATCCGCAATTCTAGTTTTCACATTTTCTAAAATACTTCTCGCATTACTTGTGTAAAAGGATTGTTTGAAGACATTTGTTCAATGTTCGAAGAGAATTTGAGACAACAACTCGGTTTTGAAACAGATTTTGAAACAGGTGTTGACTCTTTGTTTGACACACTTGGTGTGATGGAGAACTTTGACTTTTCTTTTGATTAACAAAAGTAATTCCGTAAATTTTGTTCCATTTGTTATAGTCAATTGGTTTGATTTCCGGATGTTTTTGTTTCATTCTTTTCTACTCTCCTTAGATAGTTCTAACGCTTCAAGAGAATCACGAACAATAATGGGTTCATGTAAAACATTTCCATTGTTTAACACATTTCGAGATTTATGAGCTTTCTTGAGGAACTAAGAGGGTCGTTACCAAGTGCCATTCTATGATTAGTATGAAACGCGGATTTACTTGATTAGAAAGCATCTTGTTTGTTTGAGCGTAATGATCCGCTTTAAGAAGAAAATTTTCCAAAGATTGGATTTTTTTCATTTTTATCAAGAATTTCATCAAGAAGAGAATCTTCTCGCTTTGAAAATCGAATCGTGTGCTTCTTCTCTTTTCAAGATCGAAAACATTTCTTTTGTTTAGAAAGTTGGTCATTTAAATCGTAAATTTCCTTGTTTAAAGATTTAATTTTCAAGTTCAAATTCACATCAAGTGTGTTATACTTGATTTGCAATAGTTGTTCTTTAGAAACCAAATTTTGATAACCAATTTCTAATTCGATTCTTTGTTTTATGAAATTCAAAGGCTTTTATGCTCTCCTTGTAACTCTCAAGCTCGCCGGTCAATTTAGCATTCGCGCCTTAACTTCGCGATTGACCGCTCTAACTTTCTCGATTTCAATGCCACGGTTATTGATTAATGATTCAAAATAAGCACGTGTTTCCTCATCGCCTCAAGATTTTGTGCCCACGCCTCTACTAGGATCCACATCCGAGTCTCGAGTTAGTATTGCTACAACTCGGATTATCCAAGTATGTATCATAAGTAGGTGCCGATGTCACGTAATGTTGTTCGTCATGAGTAAACACATCAAATATGACATTCTTATAGCATGGATCGCTGATTGGTACCTCGACATCGTGCATTGGCGCCATAGATGGAGGCGCGCCGAATCAAGGTCTGCATTTAGTCTCCTCAAGATTTGCCATGAAGATGCGATTCGATTGATTTCCTCGAGGTCTTCCAAATCATCCATAATAGCCATAAATTCATGTTCCTCAAGACTCAATTGAAGTCCGATTGTTCCTTTGTACCAACATGATAGCTCAAGATACGCAAGATCCTTCTTTTTCGGCTTAGTTGGACAATTCCTTGCCATGTGACCCATCCTTGACAGTTATAACACTTAACCCGACACCTCGATTCACATTTCCATAATTCCCAATGATCGAGCGCAACATTCCCATTCGACACCCAACGCTCTATTCCCAACATTCGACCCAACTACTACCCCGATTCGAACCACTGACACCATCCGAAATCCAAGAAGATATCCTCGTGGTTCGCAATAACTCCAACCATTTGTCCTTGATGACCCATGTTCACACCCTACCGAGCAATTTGTCGCTATGCAGTGTTTGATGAAACTTTGGTTGTTGTTAGTTGGTGTGGAATAGCGACTTCAAAGCTTTACCCAAAATGCAAATGCCTCAGTAGCAAAGCTTGTTCTTGTTCCATTTCAAGATCGTGATTCCTTGTTCCCGTAATGTTGTTGTTTTAGTGGATAGGTTTGTTGTTGAGGGATAACAACTTGTTGTTGTGGAATGTATTGTCGCAAGTTGTTGTTAGTGGAAGATGATGAAGCTTGTTGTTGTGGATTCACCGGAGTTCGAGTCTTGCAATGAGTGCCAATGGATCATGATTCTTTGCTAATCTTTCTTTCCCGACTTCATTCACTTCATTTTGGTTTTGTTTTAGAAAATCGTTGAGTTGATCAAAGTTCACTTGATGTAAGTCTTTTGTTTGGTTGACAATAGTGACATATCGTCCCCATTCTTCCGGTAGATTGTTCAGAACTTGATGTTGCTCACGATAGTTCGGGTGTCAACTTGTTTTCGATCGCCTCATTCATTAAAGTGCGTAACCTTCCATAGTAGGATTCAATGGATTCTCCGAGTAGATGTAAACTTCTCCCATGCAGCTAACGACTTGTTCTCCGTATCTTGTTGACCAATTGCTCCATGACAAAGCCGCCTAACACGCTCCCGGATATCAAAAGCAGATTCACAACCGCCTACACAGAAGAAAGATGTCTCTTGGTAAACCCGTTGGACAATATGAATTGCCATGTCATCCGCTCGACTTGTTTTCGATCCTCTTCAAGGTATTTCGATTCCTTTGAACACGAAAAGATGGTGGGACGGGAAGTGTTGTATCAAGATTTGTGGTCTTGGACTTGTCGAGGTATGAAGGGTCCATTCGTAATGGATTGAATCATCAATTTTCCATTAGGTTTGGTCTTAATGTAACGAAGCATACGACTTGTCCATTGAAGATAACCACCTTTTTCCAACATAGAGGACGGTTTTCGACCTACCGCATGAATGTCTTGTTGAGTTGCCATTGATGAAGGTATGATATGATAAAGTTGATGTAGGATCGATTCAACGATAAAGGAGTTGTGTTTGATGAAGATTAAGCTCGGTTGTTGTAGTTAAAATTGGGTCTAAAAACTTAAAAACCTCAATAACTTCTTTTCGGAGCGTTTTTAGGACTTGAAGGTTGACCAAAATAGTTCATTCGGCGGTCTATTCTCCTCGTTCTCACGGTCATTTTGATGGGTAGAACGCTGAAAACGGAGTTACGGTTCAAAAGTTATAGCCGTTTGAAGTTTTTCTCAAAATCTTACTCAGAAACCCGTTTTATGCGTAGAAATTAGTGCTTATGCGAGGATTGCTTATGCGAGAAAGCTTAGGCGAGGATTCCTTATGCGTAAAGTGATTCACGCCAGAACCTTTAGGCTTAAGCGTAAGCTTATGCGTAAACAAAAATACTTAGTCGTAAAAACCTTACGCGTAAGTGATAACTTATGCGCAGAGTGCTTACTCGTGGCGCTTATGCTTATGCATAAACTTAGGTGTAAACCAAAAATCCTTTACACTATCACAAAGGTAAAAGATATCCACAAGTCAAGTGTTCCACAAACTTATCCAAGTGAGGAAGCATCGAGTAACCGTTGTTGCACGAAGATGGTTCACCAAAAGTTATGCGTAAAAACTAGGGTTTTGACTTTCTTACGCGTAAAAGAGGGTTTTGACCAAATGATACTTACGCGTAAAACCGCCCGCTTTTGCAAAACATGAATTTTTCACCAAAACACGTTTCCAAACGATTTCTTTTGCACAAACTTCTTCCAAAACATTTATAGATCAATAAAGTCTACAACTTTAACCTTAAAACCACGTTAAAATCAAAACTTTATGCAAAAAGCCCACGTTTTATAGATAAAAACGCAACTTTTCTTTCTAAAGTTTGAATAAAAAACGTAACACAACACTCCTAAACCATTGTTGGGCGATTGATACCAATTGTAGGACCTTAAATATCTCAACCTTATCAAGAAATACCCAACCTTTATCTCACGAGTATACCACTTTACGCATAGAACACGTTAAACACAAACACAAACTAAGCGAAGAAAAAAAGAAACAAAGATGGAAAGATGGTGACTTGAATATATGAAAGTCGTGTATGTAGAGAGAAAATATGAAAACAATATGTTGTATATTCCAAAGAAAACACACACACACACACTCAAGCACACCCCTCAAATGAGACTTTGAGGGGTATTTATAGTACAAGGTAAAACGCCCTAATGGGCTTTCCATGGGCTTCGTGGATATGGGTTGGACATGGATTGGATGACAACTTATACAAGGTTAGCTTAACATAGCTTCTAGCCATTTAGCTTAGTCCAATCCACGAGCCCGTTGACTATTCTAATACGATATCTAACACACGTTACAAAGTTCCTAAACGTGAATGACCATCACTTCCAATAAAAACTATTAAGGCTAACAAGTAGCATGCATATTCGGGTAAATAATTCAAGTATTAAATATAAGTTCGACACGTAACTCATGTTTATCGTGTGTGCCCCCATAGGCTCACACACTCTTAGCCGTTTACGTGTTTTTAACTCCCACAAACCAACAAACTTGATGACCTCTAACTTCATATTTGATTACTATAGGGTGATTCTCCTAATCATCTCCTTCGAGCGGGAAATGAGATTTCCGCAAGGAGGGGAGTCCGGGATATCTTTTGTCTTATCATTCACGCCAAGGCTAGACCATGAATATTGTCGGAGCTTTTTCCTTAGCCATGGCTTCCCTTTCTTTTTTTTTTCGTTGAAGCACCCTGGGGTTACCTTGCTTGATTTTCTTTACAAGGTGAGCAAGGTGACCGAACATTGCCTTCCTCTCGCTCGCTTCTTAAGGTGGTTACAAAGATCCGTGTTATGCCCTTTATCTCCATGGGAATTCATAAAATTTGTTCTTGTCCTTGTTTTCCGCGAAACTTGACATAGGTGGTGGGCGGTGAACTTGATGGAGTCCATTGCTAGGATCTCTTTAGGTGTTTTAGTTAGAGGTGTGAAACGCTTATTCCTTCCGGCGCTAGACCTTTGGCGACTCTTGATGTCCAATTTCTTTTCAAAACTTGAGCCAACATTTGGTTTAGTTATGTTGTCTTGATTTTTCATGATGAGAAAGTTTTCCTTTTGGATTGGTTAGCCGCGATCGCCTCTCCTCGAATGAAAGACCTCATTTCATTAATCATTTCATCCACTCGCCTTAGGAATATTATCATTCAACCGCTTGATTAAATCAGATTATTTATCCTGCATGAATCAATCCCTCATTCCGTAGCTCCTCGACATGTAGGCTTTCAACCTTGAAAAGGACTATGAATGCTTCTATAGATTCCCTTCCCTTTGCTTAATGTAATTGAGCTCTAGAGAGCTCCCTTGACATGTAGGCTTTCACCTTGAAACGGTCAATGAATGCTTATATAGATTCCTCCCCATTTCTTAATGTAATCGAGCTCTACAGATCCTTGTTGTACTTCTTCCGTTGAAGGAAGTAGGCCAAAAGTCCCTTTGTAGATCTTCGTCGTTTATGCTTTCGGAGGAAGTTCATCAAACCATAGCTCGGCAAAGACCCATCGTGTGGAATTGAACGTATGACCTGTGTTAGCATAGCCATCTTTCTTTCACACCACGGTCCGAAAAAAATTTCAAGTGGTCTTCGGGTCTCTAGTTATGTAATATGTTGTTAACATTAGCTAGCATTCTAATCCTTTTTGGAAAGACAATCGCTAATTCAACTAGTAAAGAGGGTTGTCTTTTCACACTTATACGCACAAGATAGGTCATCATCCTCGGTGTTGGACTTTTGCCTTTTGACTTCGACTTCCAATGCCCTCCCCACTATTTTTGCTTTCTAAGGAGTAGTTTACTTGAACAAGATTGGGTCTTTTAAATTTGCATGGCCTACTTCATCCTAATTCTTTTCAATCTCCTCCTGCTTTCACTAGAGCAAGTGACATAACCCGGTTGAGGTTTCTAGCCTCTTTCCTTCGTTGTTGTGGCACTTGGAGCCCAGCGTGCACCAGCGGATTTCGTGATATTGGGTTCGCCCACGCTCTAGAGAGTATGTTCTCTAGATCCCATGCGAGAATACATCGCTTCCTTAGCGCCCACTCAAGAGAATACATTTGCTTCTCCCGAGCTCCCTGCGATTGAGGATCTGTGATCCCCGCCTCGGTTTAGAAAAGACGCTTTGGGAGTGGGAATAGAGGCTAGTCCTTGACTTAGTGCTTCAACTACATTTCCTCTTGTTTTTGGATTTTTCCTCCTTCAAATGGACTTTGACTCGGAGTATTGGGATTTCTCTTGGGTTTCATGAATTTTTCAGAACTCTCTCCGAAACTCAAGCGAGCTTTTTACCCGCTGAACCTTCTCGTGCATCAATGGCAAAAGTTGGTCATAGTGTTTGTCATGAATTCACAAACCATTTCTTCCGCATGTATTCGGGTGGATAATCGGGCAATCGTCCACTTTCTCTTCATGTGGTGTTTGGACAATGTAACCTCAAGGTTTGGAGAAGCATTGCTCATCGGATTTCTCTTGGGTTTAGCCACTCAAATAATGCTAAAAGTGGTGCCTTTATTTTTCACGGACTAAGTTTTGTATTCAGAAAGGAGTGGGAGCCCAACTCTGTCTCTGGCTTCCCACCAACTTCTTGCAATATCCTTTTGGTTTCTAATGAAGTGATGTTTTAATAATAATAATAATAATAATAATAATAATAATAATAATAATAATAATAATAATAATAATAATAATAATAATAATAATAATAATAATAATAATAATAATAATAATAATAATAATAATAATAATAAAATAAAAAATAATAATAATAATAATAATAATGTGAAAATGGAGATTGATCTTTGAGTAATCCAGTGAGATCGCGCCCAAACTTATGAAGAAATTGGCGATATATATTTCACGCTGTTACTCAAACGGTTGAATCCTCTTTTTCACTATCTACTCGACAAATGGCTTTATGGAAATCTCAGATGGAGGACCATACTTCTGACTGGCTTAGGGTGGTTCCGATCTCGGGGTTGGGGCAGACTATGAATGCTAGGACTTATCGGTGTGTATTATGTTATCGATTGGGTGTTCCTTTATTTTCTATTCAGATGTCGTGCCCAGCTTGTTCCAGGGTCTTTACTGGGGATATTTATGGGGACCATGCTGTATCGTGTGCTGGAATTATTGGTATTAAGCATCGGCATAACGTGGTGCGTGATACCTTGGTTGACATCTGTTCTCGATCCGGGATTTCAGCTCGTATAGAAGTTGACATTGGGCTTAGTGGAGAAAGGGACAAACCCTTACGTCCACCTGATATGTTGCTCTACTCATGGGATGGAGGGCTTGATGTATGTGTTGATTTGACTGGGTCTTCGCCCCTAACGCAAACTAGTATGGTTGATTTTGTGCCTGGCCGTGCGGTGTCTGTGGCCGCACAACGTAAACGCGTCAAGTATGAGGCCAAGTGCGCGGATATTGGATATGGGTTTCTCCCTTCTCGCTCTCTTCTTCGGGGAACTTGGTAGGATGCTATGACCCATCCGGGCGAATCCGAAGTTCTCGATAACCCAAGACATTGAGCACGTGTCGCTTCTCATATCTTTAGTAGAATTAGTTTTTCTATAGCTAGAGGAGTGGGAGCCCAGCTTAGTATCTCGGCTTCCCACTAACTTCTTGTAAATCCTTTCGAGTTTCTAATAAAGTGATGTTGATAATAAAAAAATAATAATAATAATAATAATAATAATAATAATAATAATAATAATAATAATAATAATAATAATAAATAGGAATGTGGTTATGTATGGTCCCACTGATGGAGCCAACTTGTTAGTACAAAATTCGGGTAGTCTTAAGGATGATTCGGATCGACCGTAACACGCTCCACGGAACTTTGAACTAAGTGAAATTATTTTTGATCTCATGCTAAGAAAAGAAAGCTTTGTTAGTCTTACCGTGGGAGGAGGATCCCACGATCAGCCTCGGGTGTGAGCGTAAGAATCTAGAGAGAAATTAGTGAAGTGTATGTGTAATCTTAGGTTGGATGCCAAGGTTCCTACATATTCACCTTACACCCCAGCGTCACGTCACCTTTTTCTCTCCTCTCACTTCCCCTCACTCTCACTCACTTTTTTGTGGAAAAGTTCATCTTATGGTCACCTTAACTGTCACTTTTTTAATACTTACGAAATTAAAAACGTAAACGTAAACATATAAATACAAAAAAAGTAAACATACGAAATAGAAATTTTTATTCATAAATTAAAAACATTACACAGACTTCAGAAATTAAAAATATTACATTAAAAACTAAAAATAAATATTACGAGACAAATGTTCGACCAAATTGGCATGAAGGTTTTGATGCATTTGATGTGATCTGATGTATCTCATAACTTTTCGCATTTCTTTATCGGATCGTATGGGGTCATTCGGTTGATGTGTTTCCTCCGGGTACCATTCGTGAGATATTGCCTTTTTTGTCTTTTCGAATCATATTATGTAATATGATACTTTTATACATCATATTCATTATTCTTTCTTTTTCATAATTTTGTAGGATTGGCAAGTATCATTGATGTGCTTAGCGTGGTGCAAGTTTTAAAAATTTATAAACACGATTTATCCGGCTATTACTATAAACACATACGAGCAAGTATACTCGCCGCGATAGCAAAGGCGGGCAAGTCGAGATCGTCCCAAGGGATTTTGCTTTTTGAAATTGTTTTAAAGGATTGGTAACAAGAAAGCTTTGTCAAGGCTCTCTCCAAAAATGATGGTTTTAGTAAAATTCAATATAAAGAAACATATACTTGTGTGTAATCTATAGGCAATCATAGTAAGTGTTCATGAAGGCTTGGTGTAAACTCTTGATGTGATGCACAAGTCATAAGCAAATGATTTCCAACCCATGGTTTATGTTTTGTAAAATCATTTTAAGAACAATAACATATAGGTAATCCTTTCGGTCCTTATCCTAATGATTATCCTTTAGAAAATCCGTTTGTTTGTAAAATGTTCTTATTAAACTCATTCCTACGAATCTTTCGACCTTTCGTGATGAAAATATTTCTAGTCTTGTTTTAATAAGTAAACATGGTGGTTGTCAATCACCATATCCCCATACTAGTTTGTCACTCAACTTTTTGGAATAAAACACAAGAGAAACTTTCGGTCCTTTTCTTAAAACATGTTTTACCGACAAATCAAACAAGACTAGTAGTTTTCCAACAAACTTATTTAAACAAGATCATTTATATATGCATCACATATGAGAACACTAGTATGATTTCCTACATCCTTACACACAAGTATATTCAAGAACTACTCCATGATAATTATAACAAAACACAAGTAATAACAAAGTAATTCCAATAACTCGAAAGAATAGAAATCCATGACAAGTTTCATAGAATACCTAAACTTTTGGGATTACAAGAACTAGAATTCGTGGATTATAGCAACCACACGCCTCCAATCACCTAGCTTAACCGTATAACTCCGAATGATCAAAAAAATGGACGAGAATGAGTCTCTCCAACCTCCTAGACGTTTTACAGTAATAACTAAACTTTTGGGATGAATAAAATGGTTGGTAATAGTTTTGGTGTAAACTGTTACACTTTGGGTTGTGTCACACCTAGACTACTAAGTCTAGGTTCAATATATAGCCATAGAACCATAACTAACTCGCTAAAAACGTTCTCCACAAGTAAATAACAGGAAATGATGGCCTCCAATGATTATGGGGAGTTAAGGTAACATTAAATGAAAATTGTGTAACTCCAGTTCATGCAACCGGATCGGTTGCAACGCAACGGATCGGTTGCGCTTCTTCACTCGCCCAACCGGATCGGGTTCGGGCTCCAACGTAAAGGTCACGCTCTTGTACACCCGCTTTGACTTTCGTTGACTTTTCTTGTTTTGCGCCTTTTTCTTTGTTTTCGCTGATGATTTCCAAGACGAAACTTGATCTATACTTGTTGTAGATACTTAGAAATCATGGCGCCTCCTAGTCATTGAGTCCAAGAGCTTCGTTACTCGTCCTCCTTTCTCGGGAATTCTCCAAACGTGCATGAAAACTTCATTTCTTCATCTTTTGTGATACCTAGCTACATATACATACACAATACGCATCTTTTGCACTTTTACAACAGTTATGAGTAAATATAGCCCATCATCATACACAAAACCAACAATAACGCTACTAAAAACATGTTCATTTTGAGCGTTATCAATCACCCATTTCTTCTGCAAAAAACCAAACGGTCGTTCTACATCTTTCTTTGTCGATTCCTGCATTTGCTTATACCTTATTCTCTTGTGGTCATCATCTGATGGTTCTGGAATCGTCTTAACGAGTGTTTCCAATTCCGGATATATCCCGTCAACAATATAGCAACCAAATGGGTAAGTTGCCCCGTTAGCTGAAAGGTTTATGGATATAATTTAATATGCGTATGACTGGATTCGAACTCGAGACTTCGGGATTGCACACATTACGTATGAGAGTTGATGTTAAAATAATTAATATATATAAACGTTATTATTATTAATTATTTGTCACGAAATAAAACATAACAATAGTTAATATTTAACGAAGTTAGACCAACGGTCGTTAAATGTAAACTAAAGGGACTAGAGATGAAATTAGTAGACGGGAAGGATCTAGAAACCCTCTTGGGTTCTCTTGGCCGATCGGTTGGGTTCCCAACCCACTCCCACACAAACTTGGTCATCAAGTTAAGTTACCTATAAATACAATCCCTTGTATTCATTCATAACTTAACCTTGAATCACCCAGAAACCTAATTTCTTTTCTCATCTCCTCCCTCTTGGTTTTGGCCAATCGTACACCACCCTCCCCAACGGTTTCGATTTTCCTAACTCCAAGAAACAAGTGTTTGGTTTTATTTGTGATTCAAGAACCTAGCTTTTCACATCAAATCGATATTAGTACGTGTGTACAAGAACGAAGGACGAATACAATTGTGTTTGTGGAGATTTGTGGGTGTCGAATTTTTGTGGGTCGAATAGTAATAAACCCTAAGTTAGGGTTTGGGTTTTTGTTCCTCGCTCACGTTATTGTGTGTTTCTTGAATTGCTAAAAGGTACGATATTCTTTTATTCGGTTAATTCAATTACAAGTATTATTCATATTACTCACGCATGCTTTGATGATGTTTACTTGCTTTTAATAATTGTTATGATTAGTAAACCCAACGGTGGCATCACGAGCCGTTAATATGTTGTAATTAATTATCAAACACATAAAATAGAATCTTTATGATTTTTACATGCTTTTATTGGTTTCTAGGGTTTGAAAATTGAAACCCTATTTTTTTTAATTTGGTTCGATTACCCTTAATTTATTTAATTAGGTTTTATTTTTTTGTAAAACTTGTATAAACCCTAGGATTGCATGTATATTTTATGTGGTTTTAATGAATAATTGTTATGTGCCATGTATTATGCGTATCTTGGGATTATAATTGTTATGAGGAATCTATAGTGGAACATGCATGTTTTGCCATGGATTATTGTTTTGATTAATTGTTAAGTGATATACACATGTTTATTAGTTTGATTATTATTGAATTGGGGAAGAACTCAATATATCTAATAAAAATTCGTTATGTGCTATATGGTATATTATTGACTTTGGCTTAAGCAATCGACTTGTCGATGCATGTGGCTCACTTACCTTGTAGGTGAAAGCCCTAGTTGATGTATGCAATATTTTACGCCTAGAATTGTTTATTAGGTTTTGTTGAAATAATTATGCATGTGGCTAATTGTTTTACATATGTTAAATTGTTAAGTTATATGTATATATTATTTGAGTTTGTTTAATTTTTATTAAAGTGCTTTTTTGTTTATATTGTATGACATGTTAGTAAGCAAAAAGGGTTTTTTATGAATAGAAAATTAAATGGACTAAATAATGGTGAAATTGATTTGTTTTTCTAAGTATTAAATCTTGAACTTTTAATCGACTGATGCGACTGTACTAAATGGTTAGAACGGCTCACCCACTGGAACAAACTCAAAAGGGGGTTCAAAGAAGTGTGCAACACACCGAAAGGATGTCTAAGGTTATGCTTCAGCCACCGGTCCTCCGCCTCCCGTATGCTCGATTGAGCTACCTAGTATAACTATTCTATGTACGAAGCATCTTAGTGCAAAGTTGTAAGTTTCTCAACGATCGATTAAAACTTTGTAGAATTTAATCTTAGCAATTAAAATATAAGTAAGTTTTTGTAAAATTTTATGTTATAGAGATGTATGCATGCTTCTTTATACATAAGTTTTGATTACATTTAAATTTAAGTTTATGCCATCTAATGATATGAAACACTTGAAGTTGTAATTTAGTTATGTGAGACCTTGAGCTAGATTACGATAAAAAGGTGAATCTTTATGTTGTGTGATACCTCAGCTTAAATAATTTGCAGTTTCTAAATTAGACAACTTAATTAAGTTAGTTAGTGAGACCTATAACTTAAGGCATAAGATGGGATAAAACATGCTTACGTTTTGCATAATTGTTTGGCAAAATTGTAAATCCCATATTTTCTAGGAATTGAAAACTTGTTTGTCAATTATTGTTTTTTCAACAATTACCTATTCTATACTTTCACCACTAGCATATCAACTGATGTGGTGAAACTATGATAATGAGGGTCCTAAATTCAAGGAAAATTCTATGGTTAATATGAATATTGACCAAAGGGTATTTTATTTTCTTGAATGTTTATTTATCGAAAGTACTAACTTTTGAACTTTTATTTTACAGAAATGGCTCAAGTGAATCTCATCGCACTAGCCTCGTTGTTCAAATCTATTTTTGATCGAGAGAAATTGACCGCGCGCAAATTTTAATGATTGGTATCGGCAACTCGTAATTGTCTTGAGGTTGCCAAAAGACTAGATTATTTGAACATGCCTTGTCCTCCGAACTGCGCAATGATGCTACTTTCAAGCACGAGCTGCATGGCAAACAGAGTATGATAGACATAATGAGGTCGCCTGCATTATGCTTGGAAGTATGGCTCCAAACTTGCAATAACAATTTGAGAATTACTTCCCTCACAACATGCTCGCCGAACTTATTCGGTTGTTTGAAAAGCCTGTGAATGTAGAGTTGTATGATGTGATAGATGCCCTACACAGTTTCAAGCAAAGGGACGGGAAACCTGTGAGCGCCCACTGTCTGGAAATGATGAGTTACATGGACCAGCTCGGGAGACTCAATTACGCCTACCCTAATGACATACAAATTGGCCTTATCAATGCATCCCTTAACAAGGAGTTTGATGGTTTTCATGCAATTACAATATGCATTGCACGGGGAAGACAGTTAGTGAGGTACATGCAATGCTCATTAACTACGAGAAAGGTTTGCCCAAGAAGGCTCCTACACCTATGGTATGCTATTCAAAAGGGTAGGATTTCTAAGCCTAATAAGCCGCTAGCGAAAAAGAAAGGGAAAGGTAAGGGTAAAGTTGATAAGGGAAAACAAGTTATGGCTTATCAACAAGAACCCAAGAAGTACCCCCCTAAAAAGCGTGAGAATCCTAAAAAGGATCAGGCTTGTCATCACTGCACTGAGGTAGGACACTGGAAGAGGAATTGTCCACTCTACCTTGATGAGTTGCGTACTAAGAGGTATAAAATGTCGGCAATGCTGCTAGCACTTCAGTACTCTTTTGATGATAGAATTATTTGCTTTTCCTCATAAAATAAATTCGGTATATGATAATCGATGCGGTATTCACATTTGTAATACATCGCAGGACTTAGAGGTGCAAGGAAGCTCGCTTATGGACAACAATACCGCACGTGGGTAATGGAGCACATGCAATCGTTGAAGCTATATGGACGTTTGATTTAGTTTTACCTTCGGTTTAGTCCGCCTTTAAACGATTGTCATTACGCGCCTCTATAATTAGGGGTGTCGCTTATGTTTCCTTGTTAAAAGATATTGGTTTTATTCATACATTTACTGATTATTGAATTTCGGTTTCTTTAAATGATGTTTTTTACTTTAATGTTATTCCAGTAAATGGTGTGTTTGAAACTGATTTGCATGATAATGTGATTGATAAAAATAATTATGTTTTTAGCATCAATAATAAAAGAATCAAAAGTGATTTGGATTCTTCATATCTTTAGCATTGTAGACTTGCTCACATAGGCAAGAAACGCATGCAAAAGCTGCAACACGATGGGATTTTGCAAGACATCAATGATGAATCATTTGATAAATGTGAATCTTGCATATCTGGGAAGATGACCAAGAAATCTTTTACAAATAGTTTATAAAGGGCTTCTGATCTTCTTGGTGTGATACATACTGACGTATGTGGACCACTAAGACATGTGTCAAGGAAGGGTGCTAGCTACTTAACCTTTACCGATGATTTCGATCGTTATGGTTATGTTTATTTACTTAAACATAAACATGAAGTCTTTGAAACATTTAAGGTTTTCAAGAGTGAAGTAGAACTGCAACTAGGAAAGAAGATTAAAGCTCTTCGATCCCATAGAGGTGGTGAATATTTAAGCCAAGAGTTTAAAGATTATCTTTCTGAGTGTGGGATTGTCCAGCAACTCACTTCTCCATATACTCCACAACAAAATGGTGTATCTGAGAAAAGAAATCGTACATTGTTAGACATGGTGCGATCAATGTTTAATCTTACAACTCTTCCCTTATCCTTTTGGGATTATGCTTTAGAAACTGATGTTCGCATTTTGAATATGGTTCCAACTAAGAAGGTTGATAAGACTCCTTATGAAGTGTGGTATGGGAAAGCTCCCAGCTTGTCTTACTTAAAGGTTTGGGGTTTTGAGGCGTTTGTTAAACGTGACTCAGCTGATAAGCTACAACAAAGATCTGTTAAGTGTATCTTCGTAGGATACCCAAAGGAAACTATGGGTTACTACTTTTACTTTCCACCTGAAAACAAAGTAATTGTTGCTAGGTATGGAGATTTCCTTGAAAGGGATCTCATATCTCATGAATTCAGTGGGAGAGTTTATGATCCGAATATGATCAAGAAGATACATCACCTTCGAAAACACTAGCCAACCTCAAGTAGAACCCGAAAGTCCGAGTGTTCCACCGGTTGAAGTGGTTCCCATTCGAGATCCGCAAGGCTACGCGGCACCGAGCGCCTATGTCTTAACGTAGAAGCCGAGGAAAATATGTTAGGGGATCTTAGTGAACCTGCTAACTATAAGGCTGCTATGATGAGTCCTGAAAAGGATAAATGAAAAGTCGCAATGAATGGGGAAGTGCAATCCATGAGAGATAACGAGGTCTGGATAGAGGTTGACTTACCTCCAAATGCTAAGGTAGTTGGAAGTAAGTAGCTCTATATGATAAAGACTGACATGGATGGCAATGTACACACCTATAAAGCTCGTCTTGTAGCTCAAGGGTTTACTCAAACTTTTGGGATAGACTACGAGGAGACATTTTCTCCTGTAGCAAACATTAGAGCTATTAGATTCTTATAGCCATAGTGCGTACTATGACTATGAGATATGGCAAATGGATGTCAAAACCGCTTCTTAAATGGTCGCCAGATGAGGACATCTATATGGCGCAATCAAGGGTTTTGAATCCAAAATTTCAAAGCGTGTATGCAAACTTCAAAGATCCATTTATGGGTTGAAGCAAGCATCAAAGCAATGGAACCGAAGTTTGATGAAGAAATCAAGAAATTTGGTTTCACTCAAAATCTTGATGAGCCATGTGTATATCACAAAGCTAGTGGGAGTAATGTTATTTTCCTTATCTTATATGTCGATGACATATTGATCATGGGAAAAGACATTCCAAGTTTGCAAGATGTAAAGTCTTATCTTGGAAAGTGCTTTTCTATGAAAGATTTAGGGAAGCAAGATTTATTCTCGGGAATCAAGATTCACCGAGATAGATCAAGGCGGTTGATTGGACTAAGTCAAAGTACTTACATCGATAAAATATTGAAGAGATTCAATATGCATAATTCCAAGAAGGGATATTTGTCGATGCAAGTCGAACATGGCTTAAGTAGTGAACTATGCGCCAACACTGAAGAGGTGCACACATGAGAAAAGTTCCTTATGCTTCACTCTAGGATCTATCATGTATCTTGGGAGATGTACAAGGCCCGATGTGGCGTTTGCAAAAATATCACCAATCGATATCAACATAATCCGTGTGAAACACGGCATGTTATTAAGAACATTCTTAAGTATCTAAGGCTACTAAAGAAATATTTCTAGTGTATGGTGGGAATCCGATGCGTAACTTGATGTTATAGGTTTTTGCGATGCCTTTCCAAACCGATAAAGATGATAAGAAGTCTCAAACGGATATGTCTTTGTCATTAATGGAGGAGCAATTGACCGAAGAGCAAGAAGCGCATAACGATCGCGATGTCTATTACGTGTTCGAGTACATAGTCTGCGATGGAAGTTGTTTGGATTAGGAAATTCATTTCGGACTCTGAGTAATGCCCTCAATCGAATTACCTTTAAATGTGTATTGTGACAACTCATTGCGATAACATTTGCCAATGAGCCTCGAGTCATGAAGGGCACCATACATATTCCTCGACGATATCACTATGTTCGAGAACAAGTCGAAATAGGTGAAATCAATCTACTCAAAGTTCATACATATGATAATCTAGTCGATCCCTTTACGAAGCCTTTGCCAAAGGAAAACTTCATCACCATGCCGATGGGATAGGACTTCGCTTAGCTAGTAGTTTCATGAGATCCGTGATTAGTATTTGGATAAAGGATGTTATGAACAAATATTGTTTTAATGAAATAAAATAGTTGTTTATGTTTATTTTCATTTTCTTAATATTATGTCCTATATTTGCATGTTTAATCCGTGAATGACTTATGTTATTCTAAATAGTCCGTTGTCGATGAATGATGTGGAATGTCATTTGAATTAAGACAAATCAATTTTGGTAGAATATACTTAAAGTATATTGATGCGTGGGACATATCAATTCACATGATATTCAATGAATTGAATATAGGATGATCCCAACTTTACATGATTATACATATGGATCTTTGTCATTAAGTAAATCATGAAATGTTTATCCTCGACTTGAGATACCGGATAATCAAGTATGAATGTAGTGCACTTGTGTAAGATAGTCTAACGCTATCCGCAATCGGTAGTTATAAGGGCTATTTTCGTAAGTGTTACAAAGTTCATGAGTTATGTTTGTAGTCAAGAGAATTTGTTCCTTTGAATTTGTTTCAAAGCATAATACTATTTTGGGCCCTCGTAGGGTTGACAAGATGTTTGTATGGCCATACCCAAGATCTATGCGAATACGCTCAAATGATTTGGTAATCTTGTTCAATCGTATATAACGAGAAATGTAATATTAACTTATGAAATGACTTGATCCATATTCATAGTTAATGTAGTATTAGTAGCAAAAGTGTAGGACCGAAAATACATATGATTTATGTGGTTCAAGATAGTAGCAAAAGACGTGTATAAACTGCTTACCCACATAATACTCGGAAAAAAATCCGACCCACAAAATAAGTACAAAAACAGTTTAAACACATCAAAGAAACCACAATAAATCATCAAAATGTAACCATGGCTCTGATACCACTTGTAGGACCGAAAATACATATGATTTATGTGGTTTGGAGGTCTAGGTTGGTGGAAGAAGATGAAGATCTTCATCCTTTAGTGAGAGAAAGTAGAGAGAGGGAGGAGAAAACAAAGGATAACTTGAATAAATGAAAACACTACAATACACCTAATGATTCACCTCACCCCTCATGGAGAGTCATGAGGGGTATTTATAAGCTCAACAAACCAAGACTTTGTCACTTAAACGATACTAGTCCCTATGGGCAAAGTGTACTACGCATCTAGTCCATTTCACGTAAGTGACGTTATCTTTATAAAAAAGCGAGGCTAACAAAAAGGATAAGTAGAAATGATGAATCATTAAATGGTTTTCCAGGATACCATACTCGATTTGATCTGGGGGCATTGGCGTGTTAGGCTAGACTAAACCAATGTCATTACTATATTAAGTAATATCCAAGTGGGAGCTGAAAGGTTTATGGATATAATTTAATATGCGTATGACTGGATTCGAACTCGAGACTTCGGGATTGCACACATTACGTATGAGAGTTGATGTTAAAATAATTAATATATATAAACGTTATTATTATTAATTATTTGTCAAGAAATAAAACATAACGATAGTTAATATTTAACGAAGTTAGACTAACGGTCGTTAAATGTAAATTAAAGGGATTAGAGATGAAATTAGTAGACGGAAGGATCTAGAAACCCTCTTGGGTTCTCTTCGTCGATCGGTTGGGTTCCCAAACCCAATCCCACACAACTTGGTCATCAAGTTGTTACCTATAAATACAATCCCTTGTATTTATTCATAACTTAACCTTGAATCACCAAGAAACCTAATTTCTTTTCTCTCTCCTCCTCTTGGTTTTGGCCGATCATACACCACCTCCCAAGGGTTTCAATTTTCCTAACTCCAAGAAACAAGTGTTTGGTTTTATTTGTGATTCAAGAACCTAGCTTTTCACATCAAATCGATATTAGTACGAGTGTACAAGAACGAAGAACGAATACAATTGTGTTTGTGGAGATTTGTGGGTGTCGACTTTTTGTGGGTCGAATAGTAATAAACCCTAAGTTAGGGTTTGGGTTTTTGTTCCTCGTTCACGTTATTGTGTGTTTCTTGAATTGCTAAAAGGTACGCATATTCTTTTATTCGGTTAATTCAATTACAAGGATTATTCCTATTACTTCCGTTGCATGCTTTGATGATGTTTACTTGCTTTTAATAATTGTTATGATTAGTAAAACCCAACATTAGCAACAAATGGAATCTCCGTTGCTATTCCTTGTTTAAGATCGTTAAATAAAAGGGATTGATCCAGAACGTTGATGTCGTTGTTCACCCGTAATCACCAAAGAAAGCATGCCATATCCATAAGTATTGTGACGCAACAGCTTCTAGAAAAATGAACGGATTCGGACCATGATCACATCTAACATATTGCCCTTTGTGTGCATTCGGACAACCAAACCACTCCCAATCTGTACAGTCAAGGCTCCCTAACATCCCTGGAAACCCGTGTGTTTCTTCGTAATGTCGATAAAGCTTTACGACATTAGTCATAGTGCGTTTTCTCAAATACTTTGGACCAAAAATTTCCATAACATACTTACAAAAATAATCAAGAGATCGACGAGACGTTTTCTCACTTACCTGCAGATATTTGTTTAAAGCATCGTGAACCGAGCCGTATGCCAATTGACAAATTCATGAGGTGAACTTCATCAATGCCGAAATGCCTTTTTCGGTACAATCATTATTATTACTAAAAAATGGACAATGAATAGTTACCTCTCGAACTATTCAGTTGAAAAGAGATCGATTCATTCGGAACCTCTTTCGAAATGTACGTGCATCGTAGAACGGGTTCTCACTAAAATAGGCGGCGACTAAACTGTCATGAGCACCATAATGATCTCGATTAATGCGTTTTATCACTGGGCGATTTGCTTTTCGTCTGTTTTTAATAAACGACACCGCTCTTGCAATAAAAGTCAAGTTCCGACTTTCAATTTCTTGTTCTTCTTCTGAGTCGGTGAACATAATCATATCGGAATTCATTTCAAAAATAAAAGGAATGAGATATATGTTGTTTGAATGAAATATGAGAAGATGTGTATAAAAATAGTGAAGTTTTGAGGTATTTATAGGGAAAAAATGGGGTAGTGTTGACTTACTTATTTATTTATTTATTTTATAAAACTAACGGTAAAACAAGAAATGGGGCCCGATTCTTATTCAAATTTTCAAGGTGAGTCGTTCACCTTATTTCACCTCAGGAACACACACTCGTGCGTGAGACGGGAAGCAGGCCAAGGGATTCGCGCGTGACTAATAGGCTAAGGTGACCGAGTCACCATCCTTGCCATCCAACCTTAGCTTAGAGATTTTGCCCCTCAATGGAGTTAATGTGCTTGTATTTATAGGCAAGTAAATTTGTCATGTTCTGGAGATCATGGGGTGTGGCGCATTCTATAAACGATGGGTTATAGGATGTTTGCCTTGTTTTCATGCCCTTTGACTTGCTTTATGCTTCGTCATTCATGCTCTATGACTTGGTAATGCTGCCCTTGGTCGCCAAGTCGCCGCCTTTCCTTTTTTTGGCATGCATATGTTTATTTCGTAATCCCAAATTATATTCTTTACCCTCTATAGCTTGTTTGTGGACTTTCCCCGGTTTGAGGTCTTGCTATGTCCTGACATAAGTTCCTACCCCATTTAAAGAGATCCTTCCGCGGATGTCCTTAGACACCAGATCCGGATCTACGACCTTATTGTGGTTACTAGGCCATTTTGGATCTTTCTCCTGTTGTTGGGTATTTAGGCTTACCAGACTTCTCTCCTATCCAAAGAAATCATTTTGTTATCTATTAGACATACTTCCTAGCTTTAAGTGAGATCGGGAGTGATTGAGTCTGAGGTTATGCTATAGATCATCAGTAATTATTAACTCAAGTGTACAAATATGGTACAATGGTTAAAACAGATCAAATGAAGAGACTAGTAAGTGAATATTTCATACAAAATACTAACCCGTATATGCTTTGATAAAATGAAAGACTTGGTACTTACAATACAGAAATTGAACCAAGAACATAGTTCTCCAATTCTCATATACATATACATATAACAACAGTAATATGGTTACAGTACATCAAACCAACATTTGAAATAAAACACTACTTATAAAAATACAGAAGCGAGTTAAATGCAAAAACAAACATTGAGATGTTAACAAAATAGAAGTAGTCGATGCCATTAAGCACTGGTAGTTGAGGTTGTTTGTCTAGTGTTTTTTATCACCGTTTGTCCGCTAACATAATGTTGACGACAGACAGGCATATACATATCCGCCCCTCCAATAAGTTCTGTTTTTGTCTCGCTGGTCTTCCTAAAAGTGAAATGAGCTCGTTTACCACATAATTCACATCGAGCAGTCAACTTGGTTATGGTATCAGCAAGTGGTACTATATCAAGAACCGGACCAAAGTTCCTTCTGCAAATGAAAGTATTAGTAAAGTAAAACCGATGAACAAAACAGGCTGGTAAAGACATGATATCGCAAATCACCTTAAGTAATCACCATCAAGACCAGCAATTATGACAGTTTTACCATCATGATCAGCAGCTTTAGAACAAAAGTCATAGAGATCATCAAAGAATTGTGCCTCATCAATCCCAATAACATCCAGCTGCAAACATACAATGTTGATGAGAATCTTTAAAAGTATAAAACACAAACTTACAAAACACAAGCATATTATAGATTTTTAACCCAAAACAAAAGCAGCTCACAAATATAAGATGAGAATTCAAAAACCAATCCAGTTACTTATAGGATTTGTATTATTTGCTTCATGATCCAAATCATACAATTCTGACAACTCTGCTACTACAAGTCTTGTGCTGATTTAGTGGGGTGTTTGGGATTGCTTTCAATAGTGTTTACAGCTTATTGTTTTTTGAACCAACAGTTACACAATTTCGATTTTTTAGGGTGTAATAGGATTGCTTATTCAAAGTTTCAAATTGCGTATCTTAATATTTGTGAAATATGCTGTTTTGAATGAGCAACTTAAAAGTGCTTAGTTAAAAGTAGTAACCAGATAATCGGCTTTAAGAGTGTTTGGTATTGTTTGTTTTAAAGTCTACTTAATTGGAATTGCTTGTCTTAAACTCCTTATTTGACCCAAAATAAGCAAATAAACACTTTCATCCAAACACTCAAACTGCTTATTAATATACAAATATGCATAAGAACTTGAAACAAGCATTTCCAAACACCCTCTTAGACATCTACTCGCAGACTAACTATATGACCCTGAAATAATCAGAATCAGATGGCCTCCATCCACACACTCGCAATCCGAATATCTAAGGCTTAAAAAACATAATATAGTCTTATGGTCATCATCATAAAGATCATACCTTTTCATAAGCTTCTTCCCCAAGTCTTTGTTTAAAAGACAACAAATCAGGAAGTGCCCAACAAGGATACTTTGTTCCATCATGTGTCACAACTGAATCTATCGCGTATCGATTATCCTTGCTCGACTTTATCATTGCTATATTCCTGTATATTAATCATACCCAAAATTAACAACAGGTGTATTATATTTAGTTATTTACTAAGTCAACACTTGATCATCAACATGTGACTAGATCAAAGACATATAAAAATACAATAAATATTTTTGAGTTACCTTCCATTAGTTGCTTCAGATTTAATCCTACGAAGAAGAGCAGTTGTTTTGCCAGCAAACATGGGTCCCACAATCACATGAATCTCACCTGAACTACGAACTGGCTTCTGCTTCATAGTCATCAGATCAAGATCAGTTTGAATTTGTGTATTTGTCAGAGACATGTTTTGGGGAAGTGGAATTTGATGAAGCATATGTGTTGTGTTGTGTGTGTTGTGATGTTTGGTCAGATATAAATATAGGATTGGAAACTTTTTGATTTTTTAAGATTTGGTTTGGGGGGAAGTTTGAGTTTCAACAAATTTCAAATGTTTTTGGAAGGGAAATGAGATGTTTTTTGGGAGGGAATGAATAAAGTGTGCAATACAAGTTTCATGAGAAAAATAATGGAGCGCAATTTTGGGTTGTGCGGATGTAACCTTTTAAAAATGCGACCCACTAGCATAAAAGTTTTAGGGTAAGTTACACCGTTAGTCCCCAAGGTCAGGGCAAATTACGGATAAAGTCCTTAAATCTAGGGTTACGCTCCCGTAGTTCTAAAGTCACGTTTTTCACTCCCTCGCATTCTAAAAACCTAATGTTCGTTAAAAACCTCGTTAGATGCAAGGGTTTTTACGTCTTTTCGTTATTACATATCCAAACACCCTATAACACACAGTAAACACGCACACCCACTTTCGCAGGTTAACACAAACACATATCTTCTTCAATCTTCACCACCACCACCGCGACAACCATCGCCACCACCTTCTTCTTCAAACTTATTTCGATGAACGGGAATTACGGGCCCAAATTGAAGCTTAATTTCCATGTTGTAGCCATCGACCGATATGTACCTCTAACTACTTCACTTTTTCATATGTGGAACTAAGTATTTATTTTTACATTGACTTGTTGCTTGATGCGGCGGTTGTAATACCTCCGAATAAATTTTACAATCCTTCTAGGCAGTGTACCTAACCGTTGTAGTGTAGTATAGGTAAGACTCGGGGGATTGATCGTTCTCTAGGGGAATAGTGTTGGGAAGGTCGAGATGTATGACGAATAAGTCTAAGGTGAGAGATGATTCTTCTTGTATTTTTTATATTTTATGAAAGCATAGTAAAATTTCGGTATTTGGATTGGGGGTTTTATTATCAACTACTTGAACTACTAATTAAATTAATTAAAACTAAATTGCAAGTAAAATAAATGAGATTTAGCGTTGCGACGGCGTCACTTTATAGCTGCGACGTCGTTAGGTCGCCGCCATTAAGGTTTCGTCTCTTCCAAGTCAGCATTGTGACGGGGTCGCTTTGTAACTTCAGACGTTCTTCAGAAATCTCTGACGTCGTCCCTCTTTGATTATTCTTAATTTTGACGTAAAATTTAGTTTTCTAACAAGTGACGGCCACTTGTTACTTCACAACTTTTCACTAAGTCATCTCTAGTAAAACTGGGTTGTTTTGGTATCTCCGTTAGAAGTGACTCGCCACCTAATAGGTTGTGACCGTCTCGTGCTCTTTTCCATAATTTTCATGACTTGGTCATTTTCTTCACATTTTCATCCTTTTTCATACAAATATGCATGATTTTCAACTTTTGCTTTCAAAGTACCTAAAAAGTGAAAAGGATCGAGTTTAGGCAATATTTGATCATATATACACTAGTTTAGGGCTTAAATGACCCTCTAAAAACGTACGTTTAAAATGCTTATCATTGTTTTCACCTTTTTCATTCTCCCGATTATCACTAAATTTATACTCACACAATTTGACTTTTGTACTTGTTCTAAAAAAAACATTCAAGTAAACGAATAAGTGAAGGAAAAAGAGTATGAGTACAACTTTGACTTAGACTAACCTAGCAATTTTGATTCATTGAATAAGATCTTGAAAGATTCATGTGATATGTGGAAAACTAGAAAGGGGGGGTTGAATAGTTTTTTCGATGAAAACTTCGTTTTAAAGTATTTAGATCGACTTATGTCAATCCGTTTAGATTGTATGTTAGATATTGATAGATGCACATATATATAAGTGATTCAAGAGATAAAGAGTAAAGGAACAAAAAACCACAACACGAGTATTTATAGTGGTTCGGCTACAAGAAAACCTTCTTTGCCCTACTCCACTCCTCGAGTACCTAACTCGAGAGTTTCTAAGCACTACACAACACAAGCTCCTTAATGTAGCGGAGAAGACTTCACAACGTCGCATACACTTTATCAGGTACAAGGCTAGACACCGAGTTCTTCCACGAGGTAGAACAAAACCTATCACAACGTCACCTACACTTTATCATGTACAAGGCTAGATACCGAGTTCCATTACAAAGGAGGAACTACTACCCAACACTACTACCCGACACAACTACCCAAAGGAGACACAATCCTTTTCACAATACTAGAAAGGATATCAATATCCTTTAACCCAATCTACACAACTTGTACATCGACGCACCATATCAAATATACACCTTCGGCACTTTACACCAATGCCTTCAACACGACACACTATGGAAGGAGAGAAGAACTATCAACAAGATGCACTTCAGTGGTCTTGATGATGACGAAGCTTAGCAACTCGTGACCTTGAGCTTGCATGTCTTCAAGAGGTTGTGATCTCGCCTTTAAAAGGAACCTATAGAATCACACAAAGATAAAACTACATAGAATGATACTTTGGATATGTGGTTAGAGAGGTTAGAACATAAAGATAAAGTATATCTAAAAGGTTTAGTTAGCAAGAGAGAAATGACTCACTATTTATAGGCAAAACATGCCTATTGTTCCACGGTTCCGGCGGATCCCTCACCCAAGGGATCCGACCAGTGCAATTCCAGGGATCCGGCTGCTCGGTCAGCTTAGTCCAGATTTTGGGTTGCAAATCGGGTTATGGGTTATGGACCATGGGTCATGGACTTTGGATCATGGATACCCAACAAGATACAATGTACCTAGTCAATGGGTTATGGATCTTGGGTCATGGGTCATGGACTTTGGGTCATGGATCATGGATATATCCAACATGACTTCATGCGTGATGTCATACAATGGGTCATGGGTTATGGATCATGCTCCATGGGTATGGGTTATGGACTTTGGTTCTTACCCAACAAGATTCATTGTACCTAGTCAATGGATCATGGGTCTTGGGTCATGGGTTATGGACTTTAGTTTTTACCTATTATTTACCCATTACAAGTTATACAAAATACATATACAATTTTATAAAGTGTAAGTAAACAATATTACTTATAAGTGTTTTATAAAAATGGTTTTGGTTTTATATAACCTATTTAACTAAACATGTTTTGATATTTTTATATGTTTAGTAAAAGTGTGTTAGTAAACTATTGGCTCAAAGCTTTTACGTATTTTATTTATTTCGTTAAAATTATTTTACCTTTGTTATCGACAAAACATTAGAATATCGTAAAATATAAATAAACATTTTATGGTTTATATTTATTAATAATCTCCCCCTTTTTGTTGATGACAAAACATAATATTATATTAAGTAAAAATAAAATTGTAAAATTTTGAATTGAGTTTTATTTTCTCCCCTTTTGTAGAAACAAAAAGAGGGTCGAAAAGAAACTAACACGTAGTAGAAAAGGTTTTGAGAAAAACTTGTGAAAAGTAAAAAAAAAATAAGAAAAAGTTAGAGAAAGAGATGTAAAGAGAAGAATTAGTAAGGTAAGAAGGAGGTTCTCGTTTTAGCTCCCGCTTGACGGATGCTTCCCTTTGGTGAGGGCGTCAAGTAATTAGAAAGACTAAACGAGTGTATTGCAAGTATTTTGCAATGTTCTTAACTTTGACGAAATGCTCCTCCTTGACAAATGCTCCCTTTGATGAGGGCCAAGTAGTTAGAAGACTAAGTGAATGTATTGCAAGTGTTTTGCAATGTTTTGCTTTGATGAAAAGCTCCCCTTGTTGAGGGCATCAAAGTCTTCATGTGTATTTTGGAAAATCTACAAAACAAATGTTAGAAAACAAGTATATGATGCATTGTTTCCCGCAAATGAGCTTTAAGTTAGCTCAAAATTTGTATTCTCGTCCATCGTTCTGGGATCCTTCATTCGAGGGATCCGTCCGTGCAAAAAGTAGGAACCGTGTACCGCAACTTAGTAGCAGAAATGTAGATATAAATAGTGACATAAACGTCCAAATAAGTTATGTATTGTTGCACCAAACATGTTCACATAACTATATAACATACAAACATGTAGTTTCATTTAATAAAATAAGAGAAATGATACACATATCTCTAAAACTAAGAAAATGATACAAACATGCATTAAAGTAAAATTCCTAACAATCTAAGTTGTGCCTAAGACTAGAGAAAACACCACTTGTGCTGGCATTCCTAGGTTTAGGGACGATTAGATTTGTTGACTTCATCAAAACGTTCAAGAAGTTGATAGAACATGAAATGTAATTCATCACGTACTTCATGGACTAACCCTTGGACATGTTGACAATGATATCAATCATTGTCATGACTAGGAAATGGTGGTGGTAATAATGGAGAAGTTTGAGGAGGTAAGTTTGATGAGGAAGGTGAAGGTTCCACAAAGGATGGAGGGATTTGTAGAGGTAAGTTTGATGAAGAAGGTGGAGGTTCCACAAAGGATGTAGGGATTTGTGGAGGTAAATTTGATGAAGTAGGTGGTAGTTCTCCCAAGGATGAAGGTGGTGGTATATGTGTTGGTGGTGGAGGTAAAGAAGTATCTACTTCCATATGGTCCGGTTGTTGAGTTTGGTGATTCCTCATAATCTAAAATGGACCATTTAAGGGTGAAGGAGAAAGAAACACGGGTGCTAGTGAAGTTCCAACACCAAGATTTTGGTGAGAAGGTTGTTGTGGGACCATTTTCTCAATTGATGAGAATGTGGGCAATTGTGGTGGATGAAAAGGCCTAGGTGGCAATTCTTCTAGAGAGTAAAGGTTTGGAGATGAAAGAGGTGTAGTGAATGAGAGAGTTATGATTCTAGAAGCGAGAGTTTGGTTGCTTTAGTGGAGATAGGAATGTTTGGTTTAGGAGGTATGGTAGTGTTTGGCAAAGGTTGTTTTGTGGGAACAAGTCTTTTGGGAGTTGGATTGATTGGTAGAGTTGGTTGGGAAGGAACTCTAGTGTTTGAAGCTTTGATGGTTGATGACTCTGTTGAGGAAATTTCATGAATAACACGAGCAATTTTCTTGGGAGGTTCTTTGGTTGATGAGTTTGCATTAGGTGTTTTTCTCATAGTGAAATGTTACAAGGTGAGATTTGGAAAGGGAAGTTTAGCTACTGAGAATGAGTGTTTGAGTGATGGTTTGTAAGTACAAACACAAGTGGTTTATAAAGGAAGATTAAAGCCTAAACCACTAGAATTCTTCAAATTGCAATGATTTGCATGCACAAGAGTCAACTACAGTGTTGTTCATTTAAGACAATGTGAAGTGTTTAGATTAACAAAGAGGATTTGAAATAAATATATCAAGTGAGATTAAGCATTTTGTGCAGCCGTTTCTCACGGATCCCTCCTTTGAGGGATCCGTCTAGCTTTAAGCCAAGGATCCGGCTCTCATAAGCCAAGAAAAAGGGTGATTGGGTTCTAGCAAGGTCTAGTATCTACATATCTTGAGTGATTTTGTCTACTAAGGTGTCTTAACTGGTATAAGACTTAAATGACCAAGCATAATGAGTGAGGATAGCCAATGATGACTTTTATGGAAGGAAATGGAGTTTTTAGAAACACCAATGAGTGATTAAGGATGATACTAAGAGTTTTGAGGATGGAAAATGGCTATAGAACCCAAATTGTGATCAAAGAAAAATTTAGAAATTCTTTAAAAATCATAAGAAATGAAAAACTATATTTTAGAGTAATTTAAGGTAAAGATGACTAAAATCAATTTGTCAAAATTGAGATAAATATCAAACTAGGTGTTTTGAGATGAGAGAAACAATGTGTAAATATTAGAGCGGAAAGATTGTGAGTTTTGAAGTAATGATAAATCAAAAACACATTGAATGTGATCCTAAGTAGTCCATGAGTGAATGTGGGATCAACTGAGCCAAAGGAAAGTTTAAGTGATCCTAATGTAGCATGTTTAACTCGTCCAATAAGGTATGGAAGATTGGATTAATGCAAGGAAGCTACAAATGAACTTCCGTCCACCCGGATCCCACGGATCCTTCCCTTGAGGGATCCGGATAGTTATAGCCAAGGGATCCGGCATCTGAGATAGATTTCCTTAACAGAAAGGTTGCAACATTTTGCTCTATGTATCAAATTTTAAAACTATTGATTTCTACAACAAGCATACATGTATGTAAGTATAGCATAATAAGTATAGTATGCAGAGGAAACATATTGGCATATAAATAAGATGACGATTAACTTTTGATATGAGATCAAAAGTCGTAAAATTCCTATTTAGTTGTTTCATGTTAAACCATCTATGTTTTCATCAAGCTACGACATAAGTTTAGTTCTACCAAATGACAATAACATTGTTTATACATACATGACAAATTTTAGATTAGGATCATACAAATCACCTCCAAATTTCCATATCATCTTCACTTATTCTTCTTACCCATGAGGAAGTGAGCAATGCACTTGAACATTCCCTTGGTTTGTTGAAATTCTTGTGAAGGACTTGGAATGTCGGGCAATTGATCAATGTATGAGACGGGGTCAAGATGATAGTTGTGGATGGGGTTGCTAGCTTCTCCTTGAGTTTCCTCGGATGAGTCGGTAGGAGGATGAGACCTTTTTCCATCAACCATGAACCTTGTTGTTCATCCCTCGGTAAGAGGTACCATGACCCGGTTACAAAAGAAGTGGTCATCCGTCAAAGGAGAAGGTTCCAAAGCAAAAACAAAGTTTGCTAAGCATAGCATATGGAAGTACTATTTTCTCCGTTCTAAAGATACTTGTCATTATCTTTACCATGTAATATGCTAGGTTAAAGGGAGTTTCATTGATGAGGCAATAAATCATGTAGACAAGACATGCATTTGGATGATCCTTATTCCCGACCAGGCAAAGAACATTTTCTCTAAGGATTTGTTTCCATTTTTTGTAAAGTGAGATCATCTCAAAGAGTTCCATTTAGAATGGGTCTCGGTGGATGACTTTGGAATTTCTAGTGACACGGGTTTGTGAGGTTCGTTGGATGAAGACGGCATCCCTTACCGTGGCGGGTTCATGAAGAGGAGTGAGATAGACATGGTGATCATCAACCATATCATTGAGTTTAGAGAGTGGCCAATCATTTGAGTGCATACACACACTTTGGCATGGGATGCGGAGGATTCGTGCAAGCTCGAAAAGAGTTAGGTTGAAGTTTTGATTGTTGATGACAAAAGCGATAGAGATGGTTCCATTATCATTTCTAATGATGTGGACACTCTTGTAGAACTCAAGGACAAACACGGGACAAGGACAAACACGGGACAAATTTGTTCATTGATATGGAG
This sequence comes from Chrysanthemum lavandulifolium, assembly GCA_022545495.1. Classification (NCBI taxonomy): domain Eukaryota; kingdom Viridiplantae; phylum Streptophyta; class Magnoliopsida; order Asterales; family Asteraceae; genus Chrysanthemum; species Chrysanthemum lavandulifolium. The sequence continues at coordinate 246,918,305 of CM040243.1, read as the reverse complement.
TAGGCAATCGAAGTTGATCCTAGAGAAGGCTTCGGGGATATCGGTATCATCGATGAAAGATTGATCAACAACACGTCTGTTAATACAAATAAACCGTAAAAATGTTTATTCATATTTAGCAATCTCGTTATATTTTGTTGATGACAAATATAAAGTTATCATAAGTAAAATTATAAAAATACATGTTATTTTGCAAAGTATATACATTTGGTCATTTACATAAAATGTTGTAATAATTCAATTGTTGTAATAGTTTATGTAATAGGATGGGTAATATCCAAGTCGCATGACCCATACCCATGGAGCTAATCCATAACCCATGACCCATTGCATGACATCATGTATGAAATCATGTTGGGTATTATCCATGACCCATGACTCAATGTCCATGACCCAAGACCCATGACCCATTGTCTAGATACATTGTATCTTGTTGGGTACCCATGACCCAAAGTCCATGACCCATGGCTCATACCCATAACCCATAACCCGGTTTGCAACCCAAAATCCCATTGTTTCGACCTGCACGCCGGATCCCCTGTTTTTAATCGCCGGATCCCTAAGTGAGGATCCGCCGAACTGTGGGATGTAAGGCTTTTGTGCCTATAAATAGTGAGCTATTTCTTCATTGTTACTCACCCTTCTTCTTACAATTTCTCTCATATATTATCTCACTCTCCTAACCTCTCGATCATTTAATCATTCTAGTAGTTCTTCTATCTTTGTTGTGATTCTCATATAGGTCTTTCTCAAATGCGAGATCACGCTATACTACAAGTCATCCAAGCAAAGGGTCCTTGATTGATTTGTTCATCCACAAGATTTCTGTAGCAAGATCTTGTAATTCATATTTCACATAGTTGTTGTGTAATAGTTGTGTAAAGGTTTGATTTTACCTCGTGGAAGAACTCGGTATTTAGCTTTGTACCGAAAAAAGTGTAAGCGACGTTGTGAGGCTTCTCCACCAAGTTGAAGGAGCTTGTTGACATAGTGCTTGAACTCTCGAGTGGGGTACTCGGGGAGTGGAGTAGGGCAAGGAAGGTGTCCTTGTAGCCGAACCACATAAATCACTTGTGTCGCTACTTTCTATCCTTTACTTTACTTGCTTTCATTATTTAATTTACTTGTTGTTTCATACTATCTATCCATCCATACGAATTCACATAAGATCAAATCTAAATCTTTGAAACTTAAATTAAAATCAGAAACTATTCAACCCCCCTTCTAGTTTTCCACAACGCCCTTCATGGAAGAACCGTTTTTTAAGCATTTTGAATGTTTTTTGGTCCTTGGGCGTAAGACCATCCTTACGATGATGCATTGGTATGTAGTGGGCGGTGTCTTGATAATCTTGTTGAGTTGAGCTAGGCATGTTTGATCCTAAACAATAAGACCACAATGTGGTGTTAATTTTGGGAAGAGTTCTTTTTGAGGTTTATCACAATTTTGCTCCAAACAACCTTCTTTTTTATTTTATTATGAGTTTAATTTGTATTAACAATGTTTATTCTTTGATTAGTTATCTTAGATAGCTACTTAAAATAATGTGATAGCAAATTATGACAAACCCACTTGAATCAAAACTCTATAGATGTTAAAATTGTATTACTAAGAACTTGAGAATGGAAATCACAATGTAGTGAAGATAGAACTTACACAAGTGATTGGATAGCTTGAATTGATGAAGAGAAAGCTCCAGGAACAGTAGTATTGAGTTTAGGGTCGTGTATGAGAGAGTAAAGTAGAAGATGAGAATGTATAGTGAATTATCAAATACATATTCTGTTTTGCTGATGTGTCGGTTCCGCCGGATCCTTTGAAAAAGGGATCCGACACGTTATAGTCGAGGGATCCGGCTATTCAGTAAGTTAACAGATTTAGTAGGTTTGATAATTTGACGCTAGAGTTTTTTATTTCAGTTTTTGTCAAGGGTTTGCTCTATTCCTTAGAGTTCATCTATTAGAGATGTGATACAAGGTTTGACGACTCTTTGTGTTTACGAAACACATTTGACGAAGCACTTTTATGAGTAAACCATAAATCGAGAAAAGAGAAAGAATCATGTCAAATTCCATTTTAATGTGATATATAAAGAATTACATAGATGATATTGATGTAGATTACTAATGCAACAAAAATATCTCTATGCGAGGGATGATGGATCAAGACTTTTAGTTAGCAATATTTCTTTTAAAGATAAAGACGTAAATTGACTAGCTTATAAAGTCTAGGGAGATCAAAGAGGAATACTATTCCCGATGATGTGTTGAGATGGAAAGTAGCGAAGATAACCTTTTTAGAAAATTGTGACTTTGATGTCAGACACCAAATCTACGTATCTATACACATAGTATTAAATATATGCAAGGTCTTTAGAAGAATGCTTATCATACGAGAGAGACATATATTATTATTTTTTTCCACAAGCAATTAGCATGTTTTTAGATCAACTAATTGTAGTTAAGAGAACATATATTCGTTGTATATCTTTTTTATGATTTTTAGAAATCATAGACGCGAAATACTTCATGAGCTTTTAAAATAGTTAATCGTATTTTTGAAAAGCAAGTTGTGATCACTTTAGATTCTTCTTCGGGTGTTGACTTAATTTTTCTTCGGATAGAACAAAGTCATTGGAAGAATCCTAACATGAAGATTTCTCAAAAAAAAATGTTAGAATGATTTATCAATATCCAACATTTGTTAAAATATAAAAATCTCTAAAACATGAATTTTTGTTTTAAGAAATTTCATTCTTTGTAGTTTTCAAACATAAATAGATCGTATCAAGTTTTTAAAGTACAATATATTCTAAGAAACTTGGTAACGAAGCTCTGATGCCAATTGTGGAAAACTAGAAGGGGGTTGAATAGTTTTGCCGATTAAAACTTCGTTTTAAAGTATTTAGATCGACTTATGTCAATCCGTTTAGATTGTGTGTGGGATATTGATAGATGGACATATATATAAGTGATGCAAAAGATAAAGAGTAAAGGAACACAAAACCACGACACGAGTATTTATAGTGGTTCGGCTACAAGGACACCTTGTAGGATCTTGGTTTATCACAAGTTAGGTGTAAAGAGATAAGGTTTAGAGAGAGAAAGTGGGAGAGGATGGGAACTTTAGAGAGAAAAAGAAAAATGTATTATCAAAGCTCCAACCCTTTGCCTTGGAGGGCATAGGGTATTTCTAGGGTACAACATGAGACGCCTCTTTAAGGTTGTGGATCAGGCATACAGTGGGTAAAGACCCGTCCATCCTCCACGGTGTTACAAAGTAAACTAAATACTATCATAGACTTACTATGACTACGAGCTTAACGAGTATACATACTGAGGTGACCGACACTTTAAGTAATCGGATTTACTAAATCCTAACAATCTCCCCTGCGGAGGTCACCTCAACTTACAATGATTACAAACCGATATAACATTTCGTTGTTCTTGGTTTCTTTGATTAAGCACTTTTGTTCTTTAGCTCGTAGTCTTTGAATCATCATGTTCGCATGTTTTGAGATATCGAGTGGAGGTCTTAAACCGATCCACGTGATGTTAGAGTATTTGAACCAAAGATTGATATTATCAAGAATCAGAATCTCTTTACTCTTCCATTGTGGTGTTGATAGTATGTGATGTTGTGACATTTGGACTGACATGCTCACATTCTAGATCATGATAACTTCTTATCAGAGTAGCGGAAGCTTTCGATGATTCATGATATTGGCAGCAACATAGCAGAAGCATGGAGTGAAAATATCAGAGTCATTAATGCACTAATCATGATTTCTTTTGAGATGAATGTGTTAAGTGAGCATGCGGCTATGGATTGACCACTTCATTCGATCACCAGAACGTAAGGCGACTGCATACAACAGCTTAGCAATAAAATCGCACGAAAGTGTCTTTGATCACTTTGTTGAATTGAGGTACACGCCCACGGTTCCCCGCTGATCAAGACAAGCACCGCTCGTGATCGTATAATTCAAGAATTTCCTTGATGTGGTCGCAATGCCTAGTCGTTTCAAACCGAACGCCTCAAAGAAGACAACACGGGTGAGTGAACCAATGAATAGAGATTCAATGATTGATGAAAAGATATTTGAAAAATAATCGTGTATTGCTCAATAGAAATTGTTTTTGCAATACAACGAAGGTTTTAATGAAAATCAATTATCGATCTTAAACACCTTTTATTTTGAAATATAAGTACACGATTGAAGTGCTAAAGAAAAGAGTTTTTAAGCACAATGACCGGTTTTCAAAGGTATCCGTCAATCCATAACTCGAACCGTGATTGATTCAAAAGATTGAATCGCTCCATTGTTTATGTTCGCTTGTCACATTGTTGATCTATTGAATAGATCTCACATGCCACCTACCAGAGCTTGTTTGATGTTGGCTCCAAGGCTTTCCATCTTCATTGTGAATATGTTTGCATATCACTCGGATGTTCCGCAATACCACAAGGATAAAGCGAGGACTCAAGATATAAACTCTCTTCCACATTGTGTGAAACAGAGTCTTCATTGAAAGTGTCCTAATGAGATTTATTGATGATCTCGTGGCTCTAGACTCAATTTGTGCATATTTGGATCCTCAGATCGAGACTAGGAGAGGTCTCTTCTTCAATATCAACCATCTCTAAGAGAAAGTCGATAGATAATGTTGGTTCCCGTGAGAATGAAAGAAGTCCTTTAAGAGGAACTTGAGTGGTTTGGGAAGATGAAGTGCAAGGCATCGGGTCCATGAAGTCTTGTCTTCAATACCGATGTTACCTTGGTAACCACCAAGAGTATATGAATTGAACCCGTATCGCTCTAAGGTTGAATAATTGGAGGGCTATTTGTTTTCACCCTTTTCTCATTCAATTGCTTTCATTCTTCAACCCTTCAAGCTTATCGAGACATCATAGCTAGTACCTTGTTGGGTTTATTCCAAGATTAGCTCGGGCCATCCGCACTCTTCCCATATCTCAATTTTTCTCCTTTATCATCATACCTAAGGACTTCTACACTAACTAGTGGATTGTCCTCGGTAGATCCCTCCGTTCAGCGGATCATAGGAACAAATACCGACCTTATCATCCTTATATCATCATACATAAAATAAATTTGGTCGGTCTATTTGGTATTGTTCATCCGCCATTGGAACCAATTGAAAACCATTTGAAAATCAATCCAGATACTTAAGATATATTATCAAAGCATTTTGTACCGAATTGTTTTTGATATTTTTAGAACAAGAGCTCCCCTCAACATGTGCTTCATATATTTAAAATCGCTTTGCACATGGAGGCAAGAGAAAGAATTAAATTCTTTGATTACCAATTTCTAAAGATATCAACATCACTTCCCGATCAAAACAAGTAGATAAAACATATAAGGGAAGGATGAGGTTTTCATAACTTGTTCCCTCAATATGTGCCTCAAGTCCGAAAGAGTTTTGCACATATTAGAGGAACCCGCACTTAGAGACAATTCAATCACGTTTCAATAATTTAGGTTTAAAGTAGATGCTCCCCTCAACATGTGCATGGAAAATTTGAAAACGTTTGTCACATGCGGGAGGAAAACTTGCTAAACACATATTAACCCATTTATCGAATTATCGCTTTAAATTAATTTAAATGACAATTCTCCCCGATCACAATTATCAAATCATTTGATATTTGCGATCTCAGAGATTTAAATTGATTTTGCAAAGTATTTAAGGATAATTGTGACTTGATTATGAAAACTTTTTAATGATAAGGATCGGATTTTGAGACTTTAAACTCCATTGATTAAACATGCATGATTATCTTTTGAAAACAATTGTATGACAAATAACCTTTTGATTTGATTGAAATTATTCTCCCCTCAATCAATGACATAAGTTGTTGATTGAGAGATAGATATTTTGAGAAACTTTAAGTTCGATGATTTCAAAAATAGAGTCCGAGTTATTTTTCAAACCAACTAGTTTTCATTAGATATTAAGATAAATGTTTATAGAATCGAGCATGAGATTTGAAAACATGATAAAGCATGGCTCGTTCTTTCTTTGAAAAGCGGGTTACCGTCTCGAAATGACAATAAACCAACATTTTTCTCCATCTCGTTTTTTTTTTTTTTTTTTTTTTTTTTTTTTTAATTCAACTTCATCTAGAGACCCGTGCCATTCTTTGATTGACAACTCAAAGTCCGTAGATGTTATCGAACCGACAAGAAAAACATGATAAATGAACAATATTTTTGAAGATTTTCAAGATTTTCTGTTTTTTTATGGATTTTGAAAAGGTTTATATTTTTCTATTTGTGTTTTGTTGGTTTTGTATTTTTGTATTTGGTTTTTGAAAAGATATATACAAAGAATAGATGTAGTCGAACACCTTTACTCCTCGACGCCTTCCTCGAAGATGTTTGAGCGTTTCGTTGAAGGCTCTTTAAGCCTAGTCGTGGAAGAATAAACTCAAAGCGCTCACGAAAGAGCTTTGGTGAAGATGTCCGCTAGTTGATATTCATCCTTACGAAGTATAGTTCAACCACACCGCTTTCAACTTGTTCTCTCGATGAAATGATGTCGAATGTCGATGTGCTTTGTTCTAGAGTGTTGAACATTGTTGCAAAAGAGAGCAATGGCACTTTTGTTATCACAATACATAGAACTTTGTTGAATACAAAGCCATAGTCGATAATTGGGATCTCATCCATAAGATTTGAGCACAACAAGATGACATGGTTATGTATTCATCCTCCGTAGAGGATATGGAAGCGCCATTGATATGTGCTAAACACATATCATTTCTTTATCAAATAAAACCCAAAATAACCAAGAAAGAGCCGTTTATTGCTAATATTTGTGGTTTTCTTGAGTTTGTGCTTGTGCAGTACGGATATGTAAAACACACAAAAAGAAGCCAAATCGTATTAAAATCCGAGCACGAGAGATTAAGAGAGTTTGAGTGAGCCAAGGTCGAGATTATGCATTTTGAAGATTTTATTCTCGAGGATGATTTTGGAAGTTATAATCAAGTTTGAAGAATTGTCAAGATTAGTCCTCATCTTTGAGCTTTTGGCAAAATGACCTTCAAGATTCAAAAGTTGCAAATTCACCTTGGTCTATTTAAGAATGATCCTTCAAAGATATTTTCTTTAATTTACATCATCGGGTCCCCTGGAATTTCGTGGTTACATCTTTAGTCCCTATGGTTGCTCATGGATTTAACACTAGTCCAAATCCAATCCATTATATCCTAAATCCAAATCCAAAAGCCACGGCCCAAAAACCCAATACCCGGTCCATTATCCCATCAATTACCCGGCCAATATACTCAACCCGTTTACTCCCTTTTACCCAGGTCAACCACCCACAACCCGGTCAACACTCTTGAAATAATATAAACAAATCCAAACGCGCCCAATCCTTCTTCCCCAATCCAAACGCACCTTTTTACCCATTCACCCACACCATAATTACCAATCACCCAACCTCGTACTAAGCATCTCAAGGATCTTCTAGAAGAATGACTTGTCAGATAAGATTGCCCAGCTCGCACATTCAAGCTCTATCATTGGCCGAGACACCTCACTAGGTGAATTGGGAGGCTGTGATTGGAGGAAGTGACTCAGAGGATGATTTGTGGCTGTGGATAAGGGTTCTAGGCTCTTCCAAGAGGAATCCCAAGGCTGCTTGAAGGCTATAAATAGGACCCCTTAGCATCATTTGTATTCGTGCATTATTTTCCTTTAAATTCAGTTTATGTATTTGTATTTCAGTTTATTAAGTAGCCTATTAATGTTTTCTTAAAGTTTTTATGTAACCTCAGTTCTTATTATCTATTTCAGTTTTAATAAAATTTCCAAAATTCCACTTCAAAATTGCATTTACCATTTTTATTACTGAATAACCTGTTTTCAATGTTTAAATAAGCTCATACAAGCTTTGTGATAGCTTATGTGAGCTTATTTGGTGTCTACAACTGTTTCATTGCATTTACTATATCAAAAGCTCATTGGTCAACAAAAGTCAACTGGTGCTCTATTTTGGTTCATGAATGGATTTGGGTTGATATAGTTGCTGGATTGGGTTTTTGTTTGGTGTTTTACACTGGTTTTGTTACTGTTATAATGCTCAAATTTAGATGGACCTCAAAGTAAGTTTTGATCCTCTTTGGTTTCAAAACTGTTTTTGGTGAATGATCTTGTTGCTTGCTGAATAATGTTTGATGTCGTGTTATTTGATGCTCTCAGATCTTAGTCATTTAGCTGTTTTAATCACTGCATAAGTAGGTTAGGATTAAGCTGTTAAAATTGCTAATTAGAGTAGTTAAAGGAGTGTTTGGATTAGGCCTTAAAACTGTGCTAGAGGTTAGAACATTGGAATAGTTTAGTTGCTTTAGGCTTGCTAAAGTTTATTGCATTCATATCTGTCCTTATTTTGCATCCATTTTCATTCTAAGTCAAAGTTTCATTTCAACTGCTCTTAATCTCAAAACTGTTTGAATCAGTTGCTGAAATCTTGCATATAGGTATAGATATAGATAAGTTAGCTTGTATTGGCTTCATTTCATCATATAATATCATAATCGCACCACTTTGAATCAAATCTCGCTAAGTCAAACTTCCAAACTGCTTTTCAAAAGTCAAAATATGTCAAAATGTGTTTTCATCAAATCTTGCAGGCTTTGTATTAGCTTCATTTGAACTTGTCTTGATCTGAAATTTGGCATAATCACTCTTTGGTTGGTGGTCTTAAGAACCACAGATCTGGTTTACACTTTAGCTTATTGAATAAGCCTCGTACATGACTTAAATACGGGGTTAAGAGTCGATTTGCTAGGATCGCTTAGCATCAATTTGGTAAACTGCTTATTAGAGGTTAGGATTAGAAGTAATTAGTTGCTGATAGTTAGTTTTAGTATACTCTAGCTTCAGTAACAGTTTGGTGTCTTATTGTGCTTATTTGCTTATTTTCAAGTGCTTATTCCTTAAACAGTTACACTACAGCTCTCATTTCTCACACATAAGCATAGTGTTTTATATTTTTCATAGCTTTAGAATAATATTTTAGAATTTTCTTGAGTTTTTCATATTTTTTAGTCACTGTTTGGTATTTTTCACAATTTAAAACAATTTTTAGGTATTTTTAAATAACTTTTATTGCAATTAAATCAGAAAAAGTTCCAAAAAAATAATTTTTCAATTTTCATAGATTAAGATAAATACAAAAATCAAAAAAATAATTTTTCTAGATTTTTCCTAAGCTTATTTGTAATTTTTAGCTAATGAATTAGATTTAAATAGTTTTAAATTCATAAAAAATAGAAAAATAATCAGAAAAATAAAAAAATAGTTTTGAAAATTCTCTTAGGATATTTTAGATTTTATAAAAATAGTGTCATATTTTCCCTTTATTTTCATAATTTTTAGTATTTTAAATTAGTTTTAAAAGTTAAAAATTAGTTTTTAATTCTAATAAAATCCAGAAAAATTCTAAAAAATAGTTTTAATTCATAAATAGTTTTCACATGGCATTTCTAGAGTAAAAGTAATTTTAGAAATTTTTAGGATATAATTTAGACGTAGTTGCATTTTAATTACGCTTCGTTAATTACGCTTTAGTTAATTTGCACTTAGGATTTCCGTAGATTAGATTTCCTTAATTACTTTCCTTCTCCCAAGTTTAATAAAATCAAATCACAAATTCAAAACATCGAGCATTAAATTCCAAACCAAAACGACGTTATAATTCACGCCTCGCTGGGAAACGATTCGTTAACTAATCCAGATCAACGATCACACACGGATTTGATTTAATATTCTTTTCCTAAAGGAATTTTGAATCTATCTTCGTGATTATTTTTGATATCGACATTGAGGTTTTATCCATACACATACCCCTAAGCCTACATATTATTTACGGAATCAAATTTTGGCGCCACCGCGGGAGGTTGTGTCACGACAATATCGTTTGAGGTTTGACGATTAGTGACTCGAGATCCTTCATTCGTGAAGTTACTATTTTTCTATAAAATTAAAAAGTAAAAATATTTTCCTTTTCTTTGTATATATATATATCATATTAAAAATACAAAAGATTTTCTCTTGTGTTTTGCTAATAAATAAGACACCAATTATATAACATTCTCAACGGAGGTGTTATCATTAATAAGTTCCCTAACCAAAGATCAAAAACTTGCCTTTGTGTCGCCAGAATTGATTTATTTCTATCGGATAAACAAACTGTGGTGGGTATAAGGACGGCCCCGACATTAAATTGCGGCCGAAAAGAAGCGGGTTTTAATAAGCTTCACAACGACCTACAAAGCTTCTCCGCCGCATGTGCTTGTCTTATAGATGTGATTTTTCACTTGGGATTATTGGTTAAGTTCACCGTGTTTTCGAATACCGCTCTCTTTAATTGCCTTGGTTTTGAAAGTGCATACGCACTCGCTCTAATAACTACTGATCGATACGTGAAACCGCTACAATTCCGAGAAGGCGAAATAGACGTGCTCCATTAGTCGAACCCGAGATTCGAACTAATCGACTCGCCCATAATCGAAATGGCGGAGGACAACCGATCCATGCTAGAGCAACCTGTGCACCCACCGAGGGTTATGGAGAAGCCATCGTCGTCCCGGCAATCGCTGCCGATAACTTTGAGCTTAAACACGGCTTGATCAACTTGGTATCATCGAGCCAATTTTACGGATTTGAGAGGACGATCCTCATTCTCATATCCGACGGTTTAACAAGCTCACGCTCACGATCAAGTACCAGAACGCTCCGGAAGAGGCTATCAAGCTACTACTCTTCCCATTTTCACCGAGGGGCCGCCCGGATTGGCTCAAAAGCTACCCCCGATCGACAACCACACGGGAGAATTTAGTATCAAAATTGTGAACTAATTTTTCCCACCGATAAAACAACAAGCCTTAAAATGAAATAACAAAATTCACACAAAGATTTGATGAATCATTTAGTGAGGCATGGGACCGATTCAAAGATTTGCTTAGGCAATGTCCCCATCATGGTTTTTCCGAGTGGCACCAACTTGATACGCTTTATAACGGTTTGAACGAAATCGATCAAGACTCTCTCAATGCCGCTGGTGGTAATTTGTTGACCCGATCAACGAGAGATGCCTTGTCGATTATTGAGAACAAATCTAAAGTTCGACTCACGAGCAAATCGGTTGTCGCCCGAGTGAGTGCTACACCATCGCCCTCGCCTTACGGAATACGCCTAGCACCGATGCTAAGATTGATAAGCTTACGGATATGATACAGTGCTTTGGTTAAGATTAAACGGCTAAGGTTAATTCTTCTCCACCCGCTCAAGTCAAAGCGGTGGAAACGACTTGTACTACTTGTGGTGGCCCGCATGCCTACTACAATTGTACCGCCACCGATGGAAATCCTTTCAAGCTAATGTCAGAACCGGAGGTAACCAATACCGCCCCTCAAGTTGAACCGAACCTCGTGTTAGTAATCAAATGGGACCTCCGGATTTTCTCAATCAAACAATCGACTGCTTTAATCGTAATCAAGTTCGTGGACCAAATGTTCAAAACCAATTCAAAGCCCCAACAAATCAATACCCGAACCAAGGAGTTAACTACAATCAAGGATATCAAAATTCAAGTTATCAAGCTCCGCTTTTTCCCTCTAACGAATTCTCGAATTACGTTCAGAACAATAATGCTACCATCCAAACCATGAAAACCCAGATTTCAAGTTTGAGAAATGAATTCCAATCTTCGTTAACTAGACAAAGCAAAGAGTTTAAGAACGAAATTCGACTTCAGAACAACAAGATGGATGCTTCAGAATAAACTTGAGAATATGTTGAATGTCGCTTTGTGCCAAATGAGTCAACCCTGTTCGGTTCTCCCAAGTAACACGATTCCAAACCCCAAGGAGAAATGAAACCAGAACTATTCGAGATGATGGGCCCTCAATGACTACTTCTCTCCGGTGATTTAGTGTAGCACGAGAGACCGAGGTGACAAAGGACCCGTAATTCCTCTTGATAATGGAAAAGCTAAATACGCCCAACCTCCGTTGCCCAAGTTCCTTCTATCTCCGCCATAACACCAAGTTCTAATCTTACACCGTGAAAATCGATTCAATCACGATTCGACAAAATGAAAGTTGTTTCGAACAAAGTTTAAACTTACAACCGATATGATCAAAGTCACGACATGATTTATGAAAAGAAATTGGAACAAATTTCAAAATTTCACTTGAGCCTACACCGCTTAATTCTTCCTCGAACCAAGCTCCCGAGAAGCTTGGTGATCCCGGAAATTTCTCCTTCCTTGCTTTTGAATGATATTGAGGAATGTAATGCCCTAACCGATCTGTGCAAGCATAAGTCTCATGCCTCTTGCGATATATCATAAGCTTGGATTGAAGACTCTTATACCGACTCGTATGACTATCGAATTAGCTAATCGAACTATTGCTCACACGGTTGGTGTAGTCAACGATGTTATGGTACGAGTGGATACATTCCATTTTCCCGTGGATTTCGTCATTGATATAGAGGTTGACGCCCGAGTCCCTCTCACTCTTGGAAGACCATTCTTGAGAACCGCAAAAGTCCTTGTGGATCATTACCAAGGAACGTTGACAATCGAAAAGGAAATGAAAAATTGTGTTTTATGTCTAACAAACGTCAAAACCTCCACCGATGATCATTCTATTCATAGCATCGGTGTGATTGATTTTTCTCAAGAAAGTGGTGATCCCATTTTACCATCTAATCCGGATGATGTGAATAAAGTTGAACCTAAACCGTCTAGAATTGATCTTTCAAGGTTTACGATTAAGAGTATGTCGACAATACGAGCCGAACGGAAAAGAAACAAGAAAAGGAGTTCATAACGGTAGTGGTGGAAACCGCTAGCTCTAAGAGCACACCACTTGTCCCACCTCCGATTTCTAAGAAAATCAACCTTCCTTTGAGTGGCAATCCCACTCCTTCTTCTGAAATTATGGAAACTTCTTCTGAGACATCTTTCGATCCAGAATCTTTCAAAACGACATTCACAAATCCCTAGTTTGAATATAATCAAATTTTTGAGAATCAACTCTTTGACGAAGAAAGTGAGGAGTTCACCGATGAACTTGCTCCCATCGACTCGATCCTTTCTCAGAATAAAGAAAATGAATACGATGGTCCGTTTTTCCCGAAGAAAGAAAAGGAAGTAAAGTTTTCTACAGATGAACTTGTTGATCCTGAGGTCCAACATTATTTTTTATCCGAGAGTGATTCCTCTCCTTGTGAGGATTTTCACGCAGATGATACGTTGATTTCATTCCTCTCCGAGGACAAGATTTTTAACCCTCGGATACTCTTCGGAGAGGACATTCATAAAACAAAAGTTAACCGAAAAGGATCCTCTTGATGCCTTCGTTGATGAATCTTCAAGTAACACTTTTCTCGCACTCATGGACTCTTCTTCTATGGAGTATTCTTATTGTGATCCGTCATCCTTCGTCCGCCCGCTAAACCGCCGGATGATGGATCATTCTTTCTTGATATACCTCATGTGAGTTTGGGAGAAGTTATCCTTATGTGCTTGAGCCCGACATTTTCTTCCTCCCAACCCACCCATTCTCTTTCCTCCGGAGTGAGGATACCGCTTTTGATCCGGTATCCTTCCGCTTTCTTCCCAAGGACAAATGAATTGGGATCGAGTCAAGCTAGCGACTCGGTGATCAAAACAAGAGCGCTCGTCGGGAGGAACCCCATGCTTATCTCTATCTCCTTTCTATTTTCTAATAAGTGACGGAAGGGTCACCTTTTCGATTTCTCGTGTTTGGTTGTTTGTGATGTTGTGTAGGATTTTCCCGATATGAAGACTCTCTTGCTCAAGTTTGTCTTTTCTCCACTCGAGTTTCATGATCGATGCCGATGAAAACCGATATCCTAAATCTTATCGACTAACGCTTATCTTTGAGCATACTTAATAAACGGCTTTTAGATTTTCGCTTTACCTTGCCTTTAAACATTGAGGACAATGTTTCGCTTTAGTCTGGGGTGGGTAATCTTCGATTTGATTTGACCGCACTTGCTTATTTTTTGTCGGTACTGCAACCCCGCTTTTCCTTAGAAAATAAAAAATTGTGCAAAATGAGTTAAATTTAAAATTTTTGTAAGCTTTTGTTAAGTCTTTTGATTGAAAAGTTTGCTAGTCTCTTAGACAAGAAACTATAAAATGCTAATTCTAGCTCACAAGGCCAAGATTTTGCAAGTTTCCTGAGTGACTTTAAATATGCATAACTTTATTTCATTAGACGAAGCATTTGCTAAATTTATGTATATGTTTTGACACCTTGTTGATTTTCCACCGGTGAGAGTAGAATAGAATTTGACTTGACCGGTGTGTTGAGCCCTAGCTTGTTCCCTTAACCTTAGGTAATCTTAAAAATTATCGGCTAAGCATCTCATGGATCTCATTATTTGGGACTTTAAATTTGCGTAGATCGAGAAATGATAGAGTTACTTATGAGTTTAGATGCTAAGCGTGGAGTAGTTGGTTCTCTTTAGAGCCCATCAAGGTACTTATGGCTTTTTGTTCCCACAAAATTGTTTCACCCCATATTTGTGAAATAATAATTAGAGATGTTGAGTTTTGGCGATAGTTAGTTCTTTATCTTCTTAAAAGAATCTTTGTTTTAAAAATTGGGTACACATCAAGGATCCGTAATAAATAAGCAATAAGTGAAAAGTAATAAGTAAAGTTATGAGTCATGTGTTAGATCGGACCTTGGATCTTTAGCCGGATTGAGTGAGGTCTTAGTCTAGCCAACCGATCCTCATTTCATGAAGCCTATAGTCTTGGAATTACCCCTGAAGTCTGTAGTTCATAGCTCATATAAGTAAAAGTATAAGTGAAAAAAAAAAAAATGAAAAAAAAAAATGATTGAAAAAAATGAAAAGTCAAAAGTATAAGTGAATAAAATTCCTTGATGCGGACCTCATTTTGGGACAATGGTTCTTTAGAGAAGGCGGATAACTAATTATCGACTTGGCTTCATATCTTTATCGGAATAAAAGTTATCGAAACGAAATTTGAAGAAATTCATTTCACAAAAAAATAAAAAAATCTAGAGGAAAATAGGAAAATGGGAGCAAAAGGTAATTACACAAGTAACTTCCATGGGTAGTGTTAGCATCTAGAATCATATTTAACAATGATTTCGATTTTGCGCTTAGTTTGGGGACTTGTGAAAATCGTGACGATGTATTCTATCCGTATGGTCACTTCACGTGTTGTGTTTCTTACCCGTGATCCTAACGTGTCGCTTGAAAATGTTGAGTTATTGATCGACATGAAAGTTCAACAAACCGTCATTCATAACCGAATGTGCTTAATTGTAATATCTATACATGTGAATTAAAAGGTAAACGGGCGTTTTAGAATGAAGGCTTTTTAATCTCTTTGAGGAATCTTTGCTACTTCTTCATAGGTTTAGTAGAAAGAGATTGAAATCCTTGGTTTTAGAAGCTGAGTTGATCAGATTGCGCGAGGACACGACAATGGTCTCGTCTGGTATTTTGATATGTGCTAAAACACATATCATTTCTTTATCAAATAAAACCCAAAATAACCAAGAAAGAGCCGCTTATTGCTAATATTTGTGGTTTTCGAGTTTGTGCAGTGCAGTACGGATATGTAAAACACACAAAAAGAAGCCAAATCGTATTTAAAACCGAGCACGAGAGATTAAGAGAGTTTGAGTTTGAGCCAAGGTCGAGATTATGCATTTTTGAAGATTTTATTCTCTGAGGATGATTTTTGGAAGTTATAATCAAGTTTGAAGAATTGTCAAGATTAGTCCCTCATCTTTGAGCTTTTGGCAAAAATGACCCTTGAAGATTCAAAAGTTGCAAATTCAGCCTTGGTCTATTTAAGAATGATCCTTCAAAGATATTTTCAGAATTTACATCACTGGTCCCTGGAATTTCAGAAGTTACATCTTTAGTCCCTATGGTTGCTCATGGATTTAACACTAGTCCAAATCCAATCAATTATATCCTAAATCCAAATCCAAAAGCCACGGCCCAAAAACCCAATACCCAGTCCATTATCCCATCAATTACCCGGCCAATATACTCAACCCGTTTACTCCCTTTTACCCAGGTCAACCACCCACAACCCGGTCAACACTCTTGAAATAATATAAACAAATCCAAACGCGCCCAATCCTTCTTCCCCAATCCAAACGCACCTTTTTACCCATTCACCCACACCATAATTACCAATCACCCAACCTCGTACTAAGCATCTCAAGGATCTTCTAGAAGAATGACTTGTCAGATAAGATTGCCCAGCTGGCACATTCAAGCTCTATCATTGGCCGAGACACCTCACTAGGTGAATTGGGAGGCTGTGATTGGAGGAAGTGACTCAGAGGATGATTTGTGGCTGTGGATAAGGGTTCTAGGCTCTTCTAAGAGGAATCCTAAGGTCGCTTGAAGGCTATAAATAGACCCTTAGCATCATTTGTATTCGCATTATTTTCCTTTAAATTCAGCTTTATGTATTTGTATTTCATTTATTAAGTAGCCTATTAATGTTTTCTTAAAGTTTTTATGTAACCTCGCCTTATTATCTATTTCGCTTTTAATAAAATTTCCAAAATTCCACTTCAAAATTGCATTTACCATTTTTATTATCGAATAACTCTTTTAATGATTTTGAATAAGCTCATACAAGCTTCATGATAGCTTATGAGCTTATTTGGTGTCATAATCGTTTCATTGCATTTACTATATCAAAAGCTCATTGGTCAACAAAAGTCAACTGGTGCTCTATTTTGGTTCATGAATGGATTTGGGTTGATATAGTTGCTGGATTGGGTTTTTGTTTGGTGTTTTACACTGGTTTTGTTACTGTTATAATGCTCAAATTTAGATGGACCTCAAAGTAAGTTTTGATCCTCTTTGGTTTCAAAACTGTTTTTGGTGAATGATCTTGTTGCTTGCTGAATAATGTTTGATGTCGTGTTATTTGATGCTCTCGTATCTTAGTCATTTAATGCTTTAATCACCGCATAAGTAGGTTAGATTGTCGTTAAAATTGCTAATTAGAGTAGTTAAAGGAGTGTTTGGATTAGGCCTTAAAACCGTGCTAGAGGTTAGAACATTGAATAGTTTAGTTGCTTTAGGCTTGCTAAAGTTTATTGCATTCATATCTCGTCCTTATTTTGCATCCATTTTCATTCTAAGTCAAAGTTTCATTTCAACTGCTCTTAATCTCAAAACTGTTTGAATCAGTTGCTGAAATCTTGCATATAGGTATAGATATAGATAAGTTAGCTTGTATTGGCTTCATTTCATCATATAATATCATAATCAGTGCACCACTTTGAATCAAATCTCAGTTAAGTCAAACTTCCAAACTGTTTTCAAAAGTCAAAATATGTCAAAACAGGTTTTCATCAAATCTTGCAGGCTTTGTATTAGCTTCATTTGAACTTGTCTTGATCTGAAATTTGGCATAATCACTCTTTGGTTGGTGGTCTTAAGAACCACAGATCTGGTTTACACTTTAGCTTATTGAATAAGCCTCGTATAAATTTTAAATACGGGGTTAAGTTGTTCGATTTTAGGATGCTTAGCATCAATTCTTGGTAAACTGCTTATTAGAGGTTAGGATTAGAAGTAATTAGTTGCTGATAGTTAGTTTTAGTATACTCTAGCTTCAAGAATGTTTGGTGTCTTATTGTGCTTATTTGCTTATTTTCGTTGCTTATTCCTTAAACAGCTACACTACAGCCTCTCATTTCTCACACATAAGCATAGTGTTTTATATTTTCATAGCTTTAGAATAATATTTTAGAATTTTCCCGAGTTTTCATAATTTTAGTCACTGTTGGTATTTTTCACAATTTAAAACAATTTTAGGTATTTTAAATAACTTTATTGCAATTAAATCGTAAAAGTTCCAAAAATAATTTTCAATTTTCATAGATTAAGATAAATACAAAAGCAAAAAATAATTTTTCTAGATTTTTCCTAAGCTTATTTGTAATTTTAGCTAATGAATTAGATTTAAATAGTTTTAAATTCATAAAAATAGAAAATAATCGTAAAAATAAAAAATAGTTTTGAAAATTCTCTTAGGATATTTTAGATTTTATAAAATAGTGTCATATTTTCCTTTATTTTCATAATTTTAGTATTTTAAATTAGTTTTAAAAGTTAAAATTAGTTTTGATTCTAATAAAATCCATAAAAATCCTAAAAAATAGTTTTAATTCATAAATAGTTTTCACATGGCATTTCTAGAGTAAAAGTAATTTTAGGAATTTTTAGGATATAATTTAGACGTAGTTGCATTTTAATTACGTTTCGTTAATTACGTTTTAGTTAATTTGCACTTAGGATTTCCCGTAGATTAGATTTCCCTTAATTACTTTCCCTTCTCCCGTAGTTTAATAAAATCAAATCACAAATTCAAAACATCGAGCATTAAATTCCAAACCAAAACGACGTTATAATTCACGCCGTTGGGAAACGATTCGGTTAACTAATCCAGATCAACGATCACACACGGATTTGATTTAATATTCTTTTCCTAAAGGAATTTTGAATCTATCTTCGTGATTATTTTTGATATCGATATTGAGGTTTTATCCATACACATACCCCTAAGCCTACATTACCGATTTAATCACCATTTGTTTTTTCAAGACTAGCTTACGAGCTTGTCACCCAAAAATCGAGCACCACCAAGTATTTCGACGAGTGTCTTGACATCCCGCATGGTCAAGATCTCCATAGGTCGTTAGAGATATACCGAGTCCTTCTGATACCAAAGTCCCATGTTAATGGTTCCTCGAGATACCGAAGACTCGCTTAACCGCCTCAAGGTGCTTTTGGTAGGCTTAGCTCGGTATCTAGCACATGCATACAAATAACAAAATGTCGGTCGACTGGTCGTGAGGTACATCGTGATCCAATCATACTACGATATTTCGCTTGATCTACTATTATCCCCGAGTGGTCCTCATCCAGCTTTTGTACGCCCACCATAGGAGTGTCAACGGGTCACTAGAGGTAAATCCAAATTTCTTTAAGATTTCATTAGCGATTTAGATTTATTTATAAAATGCCTCCGGACTTTGTGAAATTTGTAATCCCAAGAAAAATGTCATTTGTCCCATCATTGACATTTGAAATTTGGAGACCATCTCCATAGAAAACGATCACATTCATTAGGTCACGAGGCAAAATAATATCATCAACGAATTTGAACGTGAATTAAATGTTTGCTCAATTTCGTGAACAATGTTAGATCAATCGCTTCCTTTGTCAATCCGGTGGATAGAAGAAACTTTGATAGCGATCATACCATGCCTCGAGCTTGCTTCAAACCGTAAAGGGCTTTTTTCAAGTGATAGACATGAGTAGGATGCTCAGATTCACAAAACCTTCTCGTTGGTCGACGATATGACTTCTTTAAGATCTCCGCTGAGAAAAGCCGCCTTTACATCCATCCGATAGACAATCATATTCTTACTTGCAAAGATTAGCCGTGAAGATCCCGATTGCTTCGATGCGTGCAACAAGAGCAAAAGATTCCTCAAAGTCGATACTTCTTCTTGATTTATAACCTTTAGCAACTAACCGCGCTTTATTTTTCGAACATCACCGTGCTCATCAAGCTTCACTTTGAAGATCCACTTGAGAGCAATGATCATTGCACAACTGAACTGGTACTAATTCCCATACATCTAGACGATCGAACTCATGAATTTCGCCTTGCATTGAATTAAACCAACCGCCCTCGCATATTGCGCTTTAACATCTTTTGGTTCGATCTGGAGAGTATCGAGTCAAGAAGCACCATAAGGCATCGTAGCTAATTGTTTTCGAGTTGATATCGAATGAGAAGGATTCCCAATGATGTTATCCAATGGATGGTTATGTGTCCATTTTCTAAGGTGTTCGTGGTTGTTGTTGAAGGACCGATGTAGCAGTAGTTTATATCCCCGATGAAGATGGTTCGTGTTGGTTTAGGGCAAAGATGTTTTCAAATGGAGCATCTTCGGAGTAGCAAAGGGATTAACTTCATCATTGGTGTCGTAAATAGCCCATGATGTACATTCAAGATTGATGATTTGTTGATGAGATCGAGTGATCAGCAAGATGCGCTTCTTGACTTAATGATATTGAGACCGAGGATTGACTTCATTCTCAAGGATATGAGTAGCCTCATGTGGGAATTGACAGCTCAATAGCACTTGGCTCATAGAGTTCATCAAACATAGGATCAAACAATTTCTTTAAATCATCTTCGGATGGAGGTACATATGGAGTTATCGGAGAAGAATTTGGTACAAGGATGAACCAATGGACTGCTTTTGAAGCGCGGGTCCCGAATCGATTGTCCAGAGCCATTTGACCGGTCACCATCGAACGAACGTGAATTGTTTCCATGATATTTCGGTTCTCTTGTTGTAGATTCTCAGAACCTTTCTTGTTTGGTGCATAACCAACAAAAACTCCAATATCTCGCTTTTGCTCTTAATTTTCCTAAGTCTTGATCGTCATTCTGGATAGCACAAGGCACCAAACACACGAAGGTAGGAGAGATCAGTTTCGCTTATGAACTAGTTCATGTGGAGTTTTTCCATGAGAGGTGTGAATAAAGGAACAATTTTGGGTGTAGCAAGCAAAGGGCAATGGCTTCAAATTCATAGAAACATTAGAATCTTTGAATAAATTAGCATTGTTCTCATGGCTTCCACAAGAGTTCGATTTGCCTTTCAACTACACCGCTCGCTGAGGAGTTCGTGGAACACTTCTTTGATGATTGATTCCAATACTTTCATAAAATTGACTTAAGTCTTTGTTAACGAACTCTGTGCCATTGTCGGCCGAACAATTCTAACCGTGTTGTTAAGACGAACCCAAGTTGCTTGATAAGTTTGATGATGACAAATGAGTTTTATCCTTAGTCCTCAAAACTTTACCCAAGTAAATCTAGAATAGTCATCAACAACGACTAAAATAAATTTCTTCCCATTAATCGCTTGCACTCTCATTGGTCCGCATGCATCCATATGAAGGGTATGAAGGACTTCCATTACGTAGTTTGTGTGTTTTGGTGTGTGGGCATATTTCGTGCTTTTTCCCGCTGGGTGTCGAACAAAGGTGATCTTTTCATATTTTAACTGGGTAAGCCTCTAACAAGATCCTTTCTCGCAAGGTTATTAATGGTGCCAAAGTTCAAGTGATTGAGACGACGATGCCATAACCATGACTTTGTTTTCAAGCCTTTGACAACAAGCGATTGAGAGGACTTCATCATGTCTTCGATAGAGATGGTGTATAGGTTTGAACCACGAGTTCCTCTTAACAATTCCACACCATCAAGTTCTCTAACGAAACAAGTATGTTTTCTAAAAGCCACTTCAAGATCGGAATCACGTAATCGACCAACAGAGAATAAGTTATAACCAAGACCTTCCACATAGTATACCCGGAAATTACACTATCTCCAACCACATAATTCCATAACCCATAATAGCTCCAAATGGTCAAGCTTCCGAATCTAATCGTCCGATGAATTTACTCACGAAGTTCATGAGTCGCGACCGTCTCCAAATATATGCTTGGAACAAATGAGTCCGTGTACCACGTAATCGATTTGAACGATCCGCAGCTAAACATGCATAAGAATGGATAATCGATAATTGGAATCCCATGCAAGAATGGGTTCCATTTGGTTAGTAACAATGATTGGGACACCCACATCGTAAATATAAGAAATTGAATCATTAGAAATAGATGCAAGGTCGGGTGTCTCAGATTTGTCCTATTCAAAGTATGTTCACTTAAGGAAATAGTTCTACCAAGAGGCATCCATTTTCTAGAGGGCATTGTCTTATCGATCGAGGGCGTAATCGATTAATCTTATGGCCAACAGTATCCATTGATAACCTATCTTACTAAAAGTTCTTCCCTGGGCTTCCACTGTTTTCTAACTTTCTTTAGCCTTTGCCTTTTTGCCTTCTTAGCATGATATTTTGCTTTAACAATGTTAATCGAGATTTGATAGTTTTAGACAAAACATTCACACCACATTCATGATTAGTAATGTAATTCAAGCATACATCATTAAAAGGTTTGCAAATAGTATCGTAATCAATTAATTACAGACTCTATGGCAAATACTAGAATCAACACGATTCGCTTTATTCGCTCAAATTTAAAGTTCCTAGGTTGGTCTTCTACTCTTCCAATGCACATTCTTAGCTTGCGAGGTCCTATCATTCCTTGTATTGTCTTGAGACTTTGACTTGCTCGCTTAATGTCACCGACACTCTGTAGAGGAATGGGAACATTAGTTGGTTTTGCTACTTTTGCATTTTCTGCTTAGATGTGCTGGGTTCAACTACTGAAGGCATACTAGAGTTCACATTCATGGTAATGGGCATTGAATGAGTTGTATGCTTGGCACTAGGCATAGAACAGGTATCAAGGGATTGACTTGCACACCTAAGGTTTTAGGGCATATTGTAATTAAGCATTCTAGAAGTTCTTGAGATCGCTTGGCATATAAGCATGCATGGCCAATTGCATTATCAAGTGGTTTCTCTAACTTATCCTCTTCTACAATCTCACGAGACATTCTAGGTCGTCCTTAAGGTATGAGAAATATGTTTGAATAGCAAGTTTGTTGTTCCTTAGATAAGGAGGAACATATTTCACAAACAAAGCATATTTATTACGTATATGCACCTTTGAAGCACCATTTTCCCCATTTGTCATTGGCATTTTCCTTTTACCCCGACTCTTCGATTCTCAATTTCCTTTTGCAATGACGTTATTTTTCATTATTTTGTTACAAGTGACTTTTATTGACTCAAATAACTCATTGAAATGACGTTAACCTTTTCATTTTCTTCTAGAAAACTCTCATTTTCCTTTGTAAAGCATTAACCAAGTTTTGAAGATGAAAATTTTGAGAATTCCGAGAATCTAAAGGAGGAGGCATTTGGGAGCCACCACATTGTTCATTACACCCTTTAATTGAGAAACTGGCTTTCAACTTTCGATCGTGGTTACAATGAGCTCGAACTGCTCATCACGCTTGCTAATTTCAAAATCGCATAAAATTCGTGAACATCCAAGGATGTCTTGATATTTGAAGTTTTGACATTTTTTTAAGATGTTGATATTTTAGTTGTAAATTAAAATGCTCAACCTCTAGTTTAGAAAATGTTGAACCAAATTGTCGTGATCATCCAGCTCAATTTTCTCATTTAGTTTAGAATTAGTTTTTCAAGCTCAATGACACGATCATGGGAGACTTTCGAGCAAATGTAAAATTCATGAAATTGAGAAGCATTAATGGAACAATTTGTAGCGATGTAAAACACATCTTGAGCAATACATTCGTAAATAAGATTCTCATTCAAGGTATGCAAGTTCTTCCTCTCAATCTCATTATATTTTAGTTCTCGCTCATAGTTACTAACCTCAACAATCATCGATCAAATTCCTTTTCCATTTCTTTAATATCGAATTAATTCCAATTGTAAGACTCTCAAATTGACCTTTAATTGTTTGAAGAAAGGCATGACCTCGGTTAAATAACATTCTTTGGTTTGCTCAAAGCCCTTTCCCCCGCTATCCCCAGAGGTGTGATTTCTTCTTACGCTTTTCTCAAAATCAACAAACAAATGATAAACAACATATAGGCCGATTAAGGTCCCGCTATTAGTGGCAATAGATCTAGGAACTAGGTGCATTGGTGTATTGGGAGGATACAAAGTTGCTTTTGGTAATTTCCTAAGGGAGGGTTAGAAACAACAAGATTCTCTACTTTTGCTTATCTAAATCCATTTTCCGTAAGACTTGTTCAGAGTTAGAAGTGTCTCGAGTCTTAAACTTGTTTAAGGAGATCCATTTTCCTTAGTGTAATCATGAGGTTTGATCGTTATGTTATTCTTTTTACACTCGTGATTTTCAAGCTTCTTGTTCATTTTCTCCTAGTAACTTCATCCGATTTTTATCTTCCTCAGTGCACTCAACGCAACTAGGTTTCGCCAGGCTTAAGGATTTCATTAGCATCATAAAGTACCTTATGAGCAGCTCTAGCCTTTTAATAACCTCTCGACTTGGTTCCTCAACAAGGGAACGCTTATGTTTATCGCTAAGATTCTATGCTTAGTGATCATGTGAGCAATTTGAATGGTATTCCTTGTACGCATAACTTATTCTCAAGTTTGTTTTTCAAAGTTCTTAGATTGGAAAAATCATTCAAAAGTTTTGATTCCTTAGCATTGAATTCTTGCTTAAGCATTTTCACATTTTCTTGAAGTTCTTGTTTTTGATTAGCGCTTTAGAAAGCTTTTCTTGTAAGGAGTTTAACTCTTGTTTTAATACTTCTCTCTAAAATTACTCGTTTCTAATAATTGTACGATTTGGTTATCCATATCATGCTCACGTGTAGTTAACTCAAACTTAGCACTGCTCATAAATAGCAACTTGTTCCTTATAGGTATTGAGCACGTTGGTCAAGGAATCATCAGCACAAATGCGGTGTATTCATCGGCATGCATTCATTGTTAATTGCAAAAGATTCATCACTAGGTACAACAAGATCGTCATCTTGTTTCACATATTGTTCATATGGGATAACATTGTTATTTCCCATATTTTCAATATCCGACTCAATGACTTCAAAGAGCTTGTACTCATGGTGAATCTTTTGCTCATCAACCACATCATATAGTTTGAGTACCTCTTTAATGATGGATTCCTTGGATGGACTGGCTTGTTGAGATGAAGAGGTCATTGGAGATATATTAGCCATGAAGATAGTTTGTGCACATGGTTCATCATCAACGTCCGTGTCAAATGCATCACACCGCAACTTGAAAGACGTTGGGATTGTTCGAAAAGATGCATCGTTGTTCGTCCACATCTCCATCATATGTTCTAGCATTCCCATCACCAAGAACAACAGCTCCTCTTCATTCAACATTGCACCATTATCTTGTGCTTGAACCAACAACATCTTGTCCTCAAGTATTCTCGCGTTTTGAGGGCGTTTGGTTGAGTACAGCCCTAGCAATGTGCCTTCTCCACCACAGCTTGTAGCACTTGATTGGCTTTGCTTGACCTGGTTTCCATTCCTTCCCAATTCGATTTGCAAGATAGCCTCTACCAACTCCACCTCTTCCTTGTTCGTACTACCTTTCTTGAACTGTTGTACTGTAACCTTTCCATCTCGACCAAAGCATGGTTGTGTAGATTGGATGCGCCCCGATTTCATTGTTAGTGTGAAGTCTGTTGGTATGTGGAGAGAAGGTTAAATTTTGTTTAACCATAAGAGCCAATTTATTGATAAAGTGTTCCATGACCGCATTGGCATCGATTGCTTATATCCCTAATCGTGAACGGGTTGAGATTATCATTTCCAGCTGGGTGTGACTTGTGATGCTTTGGTGAAGAATGCGGTTGTATCATTTGATGAGCTTGTTTCTCCGGTTGAGATTTGAACTGCTCAAGAATCCTTTTTCAAACATAGCATGTTTCTCATTACCAAGAAGGAAGGCATACAATTGCTCATAGTTGGTGTTCTTAAGTCCTTTGGTAAGCTTCACAGTAATTGACAAACTTGTGCCATTCGGGATTCATGTTGTTTACTTAATTTTGAGTTCAAATTGAATGTTTGGCATAGTCATCTTGATATTCCTCATATCATTCACCAGCTTGTGAAATCTCACGTAATATTCATAGACACTTTCTTCGTGTTTCATCTTAAAGTGCTCGAATTCATCATATAGTTATGATTCTCTATCTTCTATAGTCAATTCAGAACCAGAGAGAAGCATCTTGACATTATCCCAAATCGCCTTGGCTTCGTGTTGTGATTGATCGCCTTGTAGATATCTTTTGGAAGACCTCAAGTATGATGTTAGAAGCCCGATGTCAAGATCAAATCTCTTTTTCTCCTTATCACTCACTCATCATATGTCTTTGGTCCGTCTAATCCAAAGATCATTGTACCATCTCGCAGATCAATTAAGTCTCTTGTGGTCTCAACCCGATAAGGTCCTTCATCAATCGACTTAAGGATGTTAACTCCATTCTCCTTTCCTAAGCAAGACAAACCGATTCTTTGTGACCAAGATTCATAGTCATTCTATCAAGCATGGGAGGATGAGTATCGATCCCGCACTTGCACATCATCGAGAACGGAAGACATGTTTAAATTCTACGGATTTTACAAATCTTTGACTTAACCGGAAATAGATTCTTTCACGGGATTTTACAAAATCAAGAGAGAAACCGAAACTTATACACTTATGCGTAGACAACAACTTAACGCAGAAAGCGCCTTAGGCGTAACAACAAACTTACGCCAGAGACACAAGCTTATGCGTAGACAGAGCTTACGCGTAGTCTAGAGATTACGCGAGAGTTTTAGGGTAAAAGGCTTAAGTTTATGCGTAAACCAAAGCTTAGGCGTAAGAACCTTATGCGTAAGTTTCCTTATGCGCAAGACAAAGCTTATGCGTAGAGAAGGCTTATGCGAAGAATTTTTACGTGAAGTTTTATGCTTATGCGTAAAATTAGGGTTTTACCCACAAAAATCTTTTACACTTCAAAGGCACGAGATATCCAAAGTCGAAGTGTTTTTCAGCTTATCCAAGCAAGAAGAACACCGAGTAACCACTAGAAATGAAGATCTCGTGAAAACACTTTACGCGTAGGATTCATTTTACGCGAGAACTAGGGTTTTCATATGCGTAGGAAGTACGGATTTTGCCACACACGCTTTTATGATCAAAACCGCTTAGTAAACCGATTATAATGATGATACAACCTTAAAAACATCAAAACAACAAAGCTTGAGGATTAAAACCACTAATCTCTCTTACGCGAAGTTCGTACACACTTATCCAAACACTCTTAAAACCAAGAAAACTTGTAAAGTTTGAACCTTTTGCAAGAAACGAAATTTAAGCACTCAATAAACCTTAACCCACAAGAATCTTGGATTAAAAAGTGTAAATTTTAAAGCTTTAAAGGTACCAAAACTCGTATACGAGACCACGCATAACCACCACGATACGCATACAAAAACCAAACCTTATCCAAAAAATAACAATCAAACCAAGAACATGAGAGATGGATGATCAAACCTTGGCTCTTGATACCATTTGTAGGATCTTGGTTTATCACAAGTTAGGTGTAAAGAGATAAGGTTTAGAGAGAGAAAGTGGGAGAGGATGGGAACTTTAGAGAGACAAAGAAAAATGTATTATCAAAGCTCCAACCCTTTGCCATGGAGGGCAAAGGATATTTATAGGGTACAACATGAGACGCCTCTTTAAGGCTGTGGATCAGGCATACAGTGGGTAAAGACCCGTCCGTCCTCCACGGTGTTACAAAGTAAACTAAATACTATCATAGACTTACTATGACTACGAGCTTTCTAACGAGTATACATACTTGAGGTGACCGACACTTTAAGTACTGGATTTACTAAATCCTAAAACACCTTCATTGCCCTATTCCACTCCCCGAGTACCCAACTCGAGAGGTTCTAAGCACTACACAACACAAGCTCCTTAATGTGGTGGAGAAGCCTTCACAACGTCGCCTACACTTTATCTGGTACAAGGCTAGACACCGAGTTCTTCCAC
Source organism: Chrysanthemum lavandulifolium (assembly GCA_022545495.1). Lineage (NCBI taxonomy): Eukaryota > Viridiplantae > Streptophyta > Magnoliopsida > Asterales > Asteraceae > Chrysanthemum > Chrysanthemum lavandulifolium. The sequence continues at coordinate 246,890,633 of CM040243.1, read as the reverse complement.
AAGGTAGAACCAAACCTATCACAACGTCGCCTACACTTAATTCGGTACAAGGCTAGATACCGAGTTCTATTATAAAGGAGGAACTACTACCCAACACTACTATCCAACACAACTACCCAAAGGAGACACACTCCTTTTTACAATACTAGAAAGGATATCAATATTCTTTAACCCAATCTACACAACTCGTACATCGACGCACCATATCAAATATACACCTTCGACACTTTACACCAATGCCTTAAACACGACACACTATGGAGGGAGAGAAGAATTATCAACAAGATGCACTTCAGTGGTCTTGATGATGATGAAGCTTAGCAACTCATGACCTTGAGCTTGTACATCTTCAATAGGTTGTGATCTCGCCTTTAAGAGGAACATAGAGAATCACACAAAGATAAAACTAAATAGAATGATCATTTGGATCTGTGATTAGAGAGGTTATAAAGATAAAGTATGTCTAAAAGGGGTAGTAAGCAAGAGAGAAATGGCTCACTATTTATAGGCAAAACATGGCTACTTTTCCATGGTTCCGGCAGATCCCTCACCGGCCAGTGCAATTCCAGAGATCCAGCTGTTGGGTCACCTTAGTTCGGATTTTGGGTTGCAAACCGGGTTATGGGTTATGGACCATGGGTCATGGACTTTGCATCATGGATACCCAACAAGATACAATGTACCTAGTCAATGGGTTATGAATCTTGGGTTATGGGTCATGGACTATGGGTCGTGGATCATGGATAATATCCAACATGACTTCATGCATGATGTCATGCAATGGGTCATGGGTTATGGATCATGCTCCATGGGTATGGGTTATGGACTTTGGTTCTTACCTAACAAGATTCATTGTACCTAGTCAATAGATTATGGGTCTTGGGTCATGGGTTATGGACTTTGGTTTTACCCATTATTTACCCATTACAAGTTATACAAAGTACATATATTATTTTATAAAGTGTAAGTTAATAATATTACTTGTAAGTGTTTTATAAAAATGGTTTTGGTTTTATATAACTTATTTAACTAAACATGTTTTGATAGTTTTATATGTTTAGTAAAAGTGTGTTAGTAAACTATTGGCTCAAAGCTTTTACGTATTTTATTTATTTTGTTAAATGATTTTACGCTTGTTATCAACAAAACATTAGAAGATCGTAAAATATAAATAAACGCTTTTATGGTTTATTTGTATTAACATGATCAACTTTTAAGTACAATGAAGAAGGTTAGAGCTCTTTGAAATATATGATGAGACCAATACCAACGAATAAGAATGATGCTTAGTATAACCAGTCCACCGCAAAAGGTTGTAGGCTAAATTCTAAAAGATATCAAGAGTCAAAACATAATCTTAGAGAGATAAAGTTTTTGAGATAGAGAGGTGGAGAAAACTTGTATGAACCGAAATAAGCAAATATATTACAATATGAGTTATTCCTCAACTAGTGAGGGATTGAAGTATTTATACTCCTTATTTCATATCGAGTATTGTGACTCTTGTTAGACTTGAACGTGTCTCGTGACTACACGAGACATTGACCTAGAGTATATAAACGTAACATAAAGCTGCATCCAAACCTCAAAATATCACATTGATTACATATAAGACTCTAGAGAATGATGTATACTTTATTAAAGATATGAATCTCCCCTTAAGGGTAGATCATTAGCATGGCCGAATTTGAGCATCTGCAGGGTGCTCGATGGCACAGGGCCTCCATTTTTGCAAGGGCCTCATGATTATAGACATAGTAATTGATTTAGTTAGATTTCGGGCATAAAATCGATAGCAATGTGTTCAAGACTGAAAAAATATTTAATTTTAGAGAGAAATAAGGTAATAATCGGATTAGAATGAAGCGAGATATACATAGTGTTGTTTGCAATGGTTATGCGTCTTTAACTGGGTGGAGAAGATGACTAGTTTGACTCATCTAAATGTTTGCCCCCTAAAGGTAATAAAGGTTTTGTTTTTTGTTTTTTGTTTTTTTTGTTTTTTTTTTTGGGAATTAAAAGGATCTAAAAAGCAAGATGGACCCCTTTATCTTGTTGCATCTGGTTAGGAAAGAGTAGCTTTTATTTGACTTGGTGATATAGACAATTTAACATAAATAAGTGAGCCCCTCAAAAAAGGAACACAAATACATATGTTGTGGACCCAAATCTATTAGCAAAAGGATGAATAAGTCATAATGAAACACCCCCTAACTTTTACATGTTTTATATTTTTAGCTTTAGTTTCAAACAAGTGTGAAAGTTTAAAAAATTATTAGTCTTAACCTTCAAGAAGTAAATATTGTTGTGAATGGTCAAAGTCACTCAAAACGCATTATACTATATATTAGCAGGGTACTCGCGCGTTGCCGCGGCGGGTACCCTGTAACTAAATTTTTTGGCAAACGATTTGTTTGGATTATACATTTTCCGTGATTATAACTTTACGGATGATGAGAATTTTATATTGAAATAACTTTATAAAATATCAAGCTATTTCATATAAAATAGGAAGATGTATGCGTAATGTTGCAAAAATTTAGAGTCAGCTAGTACCCATTAATATTATTGTAGCTGGCTTCGGATTTGATTGTGATTAATAATAAACCCCAAAATTCTACTTTAATATATCAATTTCAACACAAAATTAACCACTTAACTTCACAAAATTCGGATAGTAGTAATGTAGCACACGAATTTTCGGATAACAATTTGTCTAGCCCAAAATCCATTTACAAATAAAAAGGGCCCAACACCAATTAAGCCTAATAATTTACTATGTAAACGAGCGAGAATATACACAGACCGCCAATGGGCCACTTTTTGTTAGTACTTTTCTTGCCTTCAATATGGAAACATTTAAAGGAACAAAAAGTAGATTAGCTAAAATTGCTCAACGTGAATAAAGACAACTTGCGTTCTAAAGAGTATTAACAAATGTCAGCCCAAGTTTATTTTAAAGAAAATCAGCCCAAGTCCACTTAATTTACGGATGTTTAATGTTATATAGAGGCCCAAACAAAATGTGTCAACCTAAGTCTAACTTTAAGTAACCCTAACTATTTATCTATTTAAGAGCCTTGAATATTAGCACATCCAACCTTAATTTCTTCTAACAATTTGCAACCACCAAACACTCCACTTTTCTTCCAACCAAATCACAACAACACTTCAATGGTTTTCTTTCAAACCACAAAACACCTTGATCTTTGTTGGTATCTTTCTGCAACTAAACCTAACACCAAAGATGAATACTTTAGATCTTTTTCTTAATTCTTTTTCGGCTTCAAGATCTTGGTGTCGAACACATGTAGGTTTGTTTTTTTTTTGTGTCTTGTACGAATGAAGTAAAGAAAGAATATAACAAATTTGTTATAGATTTTTGAAGTTAGATATGGTTCCCAGCGAGCATATTTCTAGAGAAAGTGAAGATTGAAGATGAGAAAGTGAAGATGGTTTTGTTTATTTAGTTTTAAGAGTGGTGTAATTTATATAAATATTAGAGGGTTCTTACAAGTTTGTAGTTAATAGAATTGAATAACATTTATTTTTTTTGGTTGTTATAAGTTTATAGAAATATGCATGATTTCCAGCTTTTGCTTCCAAAATACCTAAAAAGTGAAAAGGACCGACTTTAGGCAATATTTGATCATAAATATACTAGTTTAGGGCTTAAATGTCCCCTAAAAACGTACGTTTTAAATCCTTATCAACTATCCCTACACTTGGGATTTGCTTATCCTCAATCAGATATGCTTTTATCTAATCAATTTACAAGTTAAGGGTCATTTGACATTGGTTTAAAATAGTTTACAACAAATACAAGCTCTACAATAGTCATAACAAGCACGAAATTATACACTAGCACCTCACATATAGGGTTTGGGTTCTCACATCTCTCGTGTGTATAATGAATATAACATGTATGGAAATGGAAGATAACACTCTCTACCTGTCATAGCAAATAGATTGCCATAGGCATGAGACTAGATCAAACCTCAACCGCTTTGGTGTAAGCACCTAAGATAAACTATCAAAGAGAGCTTTTAAAGGGTTGTAATGCTAGGTGTAAGGGTATGGAAAAATATGGGTTTGTTGGATATGGGGGAATTTGCTGGTGGCAAGTCAAAAATCTAAGCTAATTACATGTAAAACGAGGTGTTGCTAACCCAAGCTTCGACTCACTAAACCAACTTAATACTTGACTTAAACAAAAATAAACGATAAAATATAAAGGATAGACGCAAGATGGTAGCCCGTATGTTTTTTTCTTTTCTTTTTTTTCTTTATCTTTTTTTTTCATACACTCTTACTCTACCATCCGCAAAACATAACATCATAGCAAAGGGATTTATAGTAGCATCCCCACACTTGAGTTTGTATTAGACTAAACTATTGACCCGAATTGTAAGGATCAAAACACGTGGAGTAATTAATTACGTTGATAAGGGAATTTAAATTTGACATTCCTTCCCGTTACTCCATAAAATACTAATTAACCCATGAGTCCCAATCGTTCTAAAATTGTATGTACATAAGACATGACTCGACTTAGCAACCATGTAATCAACTAGATAACTGAACTAAGGGTTTAACATATTACAATAATGCACTAAAAATGAGTGCATACAAGGAAGGCTAAGGCGATTTGGGTGTAACGTTTGGGGTGGATTGTAAACAATCCTTGATAACATCAAATACTCCTGACTTTTAAGTGTCAATTTCCCTCATTTATGCTCATATTTTATGTCATTTATATGGATATATACACTTATTCCTTTATATTTTGTTTCCGTGTAATATATGAGCATTGGAGCTTAGAGCGGATTGGAGATTTTCTTAACGATTCTACCTTAGTATGCTATCATTGAAGAAGCTATGGCGTAACTCATATTCTCGCCACGCCGTAGCTAGGATTACGCTACAAAGACCAAGTCAACAAAGACTTACGACGTAACTCTCAACTTAAGTTACGCCAGAACCATCTAGGTCATAGGAATTAGGAATTTTGCCTCCGTCAACTACGCCGTAACCTCCTAACATGCATTACGACGTAACAACACTACGATACTTGAGTTTGAGGGTAATTAAGTTACTGCAGTAACTCTCAACAAATTTACGGCGGAGCTTTAATTACGGCGTAACTATTCCTTTGGTTACACCGTAATCACCACTACGAGAGTTCTATTTGGAGGATAATTAAGTTACGTCGTAAGTCTCAACTAAAGTTATGCCGTAACTATGATCGGGCCTATAAATACAAACCCTAAAATCTGCATTTGACATCATTCACTTACAACACAAAGTCAGAGAACGTGAAGAGGGTCCCAAGGGTAGATGATACGAAGCATACAGAGCCATCTCCAAGGGAGAAATCACACCATATCGATAAGCTTTAGCGATTACTACTACTTTACAATTTAATTCATGTCTTCATTAATCATGTTAAACATTGAATTGCTTGTGTCTTTTAATATGATCGGCTAAGCACCTTTGGTGCTATACTTGTTATGATTCCTTGATTGTATTGTTTATGTTTTCATGCTTCTATAATTGTTTCTAGTGTATGCATGCATAGTTCGTTGGTAGTCACCCTAGCTTCAGTAGTTTTGAGTTGCGGTCGCATTTATTTGCTTAGGAAAATTGACCAAAAGGCCCCTAAGTAAGTAGGTAGAGAAGTTTTGGTAAGAATTGACCAAAATACTACCAATCCCCCTCTTGTGCGAATTGACCAAAGGATCACTGTTCGGAAGGATGAACTTAGTTAAGAAGTTAGGGATGTGTATTTAAGATGTTAGTGCCCGAGCACACATTGTTTCGAATCTTTCATGTAGTGTACTTAATGACTGGGGTTAGGTTGCTTGAGACCCTCGACTCCCTAAAGGGTAGGCCTTTGACGTCGGGTAGGAACCTTTGTTGATAGGTTATGACGAATTGACCAAATGCTGTCATAGCGACTTGAACCCCCACTTGAATCAATAGGAAGTTATTAGAAAAAGACATGACATGATAGGATGAATAATTAGGTTAGCACATATTCTCATTATTGTTCACAACCTCAATTTAATTTCCGTATTTTATTTCTTGCCTTTTAGTTTAATTAATCATTTCAACTTAAACTCTTTTAAAACCATGACAATTAGACTTAATAGGATCCTCATCTACATAGCTCTTGGGAATAACCTCAGATTTACCACCTTTTATAATATGCACGATAGGGTTCACTACTCGTTAGTGCAATATGTAGACCTTAGGTAGACGAGACTTAGAAATATTAAATCCTGGTCGGAAAACCTGCATCAGAATTTTGGCACCGCTGCCGGGGAGCTATATTAGGATTTTTGTTAAGTCTTTTATTTTTTTGTTTATTTATTTTTTGTTTTTCTCACAATCTACTTTAAGTTTCAGGTACTATGGTAGTTGTGGACATCGATAACCTCACTCTCGAGGAATACCTTGCAATGACTCGGGATGAGCAAGGGTCAGGGCTCGTTAGGCCGGCTATTGGAGCGGAGGTCCGATTCGAGATCAAGGACCAGTTTATGAGGGAGCTGCGTGCTAACCCTTTTTTCGGGAGTAAGAACGAAGATGTTTACAAGCATACTGAAAATGTTTTATAGATCGCAAGCCTCTTCAACATCTCGGGTGTTTCTCAAGATGAGGTCATGCTTCGGGTATTCCCTATGACACTTACGGGATTGGCTAAACGATGGATTGATCGACTATCCGGTGGGACCATTTACACGTGGAATCTTCTAAGAAGGGCTTTCATTCAAAGATTTTGCCCTCCCTCAACAAAATAGTTAGAAGAAATTCACAATTTCAGATAAGAAGATGGTGAAACATTATACCAAGCTTGGGATATGTATAATTACCTCCTATAAAAATGCCCTACTCATGACCTCAATAATCAACAAAGGTTAACATCTTCTACAAGGGTATTGAATTGCTACAAGGCAAATGCTCGATTCTCAAGGTCGATCCTCGAATGACACCTACACTTACATTGAAGCTATACAAAACATGGCCACCCACTCAAAAGTGGCATGAAGAAGGAAGCCATAGAAGTTTAGGCGAAGTTTGATGGTATTGCCGCCATCACCAACAAACTAGATACTCTTGGCCGTGATATGCTAACGTTTAAAGAAAGTGTGCACACTATTCAAGTTGGGTGTGAGACATGTGGTGGAGCTCATCTGGCTAAAAATTGTCCTCTTAATGTTGAAGATGGAAAAATTGAAAAGGTCAAATATGGTGAAGCTAATAGACCTTTCCAAGGATCAAATGGAAATAGTAATGGATATCGTGGAGGACCACCGGGGTACTTCAATCATGGAACTTATGGAGAAAGAAGGTCTAATATCGAGGATACTATCAACAAATACCTTGAAGACTCTACCAAAAGGCAGAAAGAGCGGGACGAATGGTTGAGAAGCTTCCAAGAAAGTACGAACAAGAGCCTCTCTAGCCATGATGAATCTTTAAAGAACTTAGAGGCAATGGTTGGAAAGCTTAGTGAAGAGGTGAAAAGAAGTAATACTGAACTTGAAGGAAGTAAACCTATGGTAGCTTGCAAGGCCGTCTTTACGGACGATGAGGTTAATGAATCAACCAATAATTTCCATACTTCTGTTACTAATCAGGAATTTGAAGCTAGATCGGACTAAGAAGAATAAATTACGTCGTAACTCATGCGATGAGTTACTACAGAACTGAGGAACAGACATCGAGCCAAAGTTGGAGAGCACTAATGCAAATGAAATGCCTAGCCAATTACCAAAGAAGGAGATTAGCATAGATAGCTTCATTCTTCCATGCTCTATTGGTAATCATGATCTATCTAAGATTAGCCGATCTTGGGTCTAGTGTGAACGTTATGCCACTTTCAATATTTCTTAAAATTAGGTTAACTAATCTTTGGAAAACAAGCATGGTGATTGAAATGGTAGATATGACTAAGTCGACTCCGATTGGAATTGCGGGTAATGTATTGGTTAAGGTCGATAAGTTTCTCTTTCCTTCAGATTTCGTTGTTATTGACATGGCCAACACCCCTAAAGAGCACTTAATTCTTAGGAGACCTTTCCTTGCTACCTCACGCGCCCGAATAAAGGTTTTTGAAAAAGATATTTCATTGGGATACATTCATGATAGGGTAGTGTCTAAGATGGAAAATGTTCTTTGTCAAGAACTAGAAGAAGTAGTGAGCTCGTGCATGGCGGACTTAGTGACTAAGGAGGAGCCATCTAATTCACTAGACAGTTCTAACGATATTTTTATTCCTTCATATGTTTGTCATACGCATGAAATAGAGTCTAATGATAGCAATGGATCTTCTTGGTAGGATGACGAAGAAGATCGAATTTCACCTTGGTAAATGGATGAAAGAGGTGTAACTGTTGTAACAGGGAAACTACATTGTTGTACACCTATGAATACTATGATAGAGGGGTCGAAATTAACTTTGCCAACATGTTCCCCCTTTATCAAACATTGCAATGGAGGTGGCCAATTCTTTGTGAAACGGATGAAAAAGGAGGCAACCATTTGGTGTTGTTTTGAATAGGAGAAAATAATTAAGGAAAATTGGTTCTGAGAACACCATATCATGGTCGACTGGTTTGAAAACATAGAATGGACTATTCACTTTTGTGAACCGGCGATTATGATGTATGGATGAACTACTCAAGCTTGGCCTACATGTGATACCCATCTCAAGGTGTGTAATGGAGGAGAATTCTCTGAGCCAAACTTGCTCAAACGTAATGAATAGGCATGTTTTAATGAAGAAAATAGAGAAAAAATCGGCTACCATGGGATTTCGTTTGAGAATTGGATTAAAGTAAAATTTGGAAAGGTTAAATTAAAATGGGAAGCCGAAGCTAAATTTCGTTATGAATGGGCCAAGACTAATTTTTTGCGAGAGACTCAATATTGCATGACTCTATTGATACCTCCAACTGTTTGGGACCAGCCTTCCTCCAATAAAAAAATGATTAAGTCCGGTCAAGTTTGAAGAAAGTGCTCTTTCGGGAGACAACCTGAATTATCCCTTTCCTTTTTCTGTTTTATTTTCATCTTTTATTGTTGGGTTTTGTGCTTTTAACATTTTTGCAGGAATTGGAGTTAAATGATCGGCCTTTTAGGGACTTGGATTATGTCCCGTTAGCAAGCTACAGTGTAACTTTCTCTATGGTTACGCCGTAACCATTATACATTAGCAGTTCTTTCCAGGTTTCAACCAGTTACGGCGTAACTTCCATCCATTATTACACCATAACATGTCTTATGTATAGACGATTTCCAGGTTCAAACCAATTATGGCATAACTCATTAATATGGTTATGCCCTAATTCATCCTGCAGCTTTAAATTTATTTTTATATTTGCACAATAACCTAGTATTAGTTCTAAATGAACTTTGTGGGTATGTTCGATGTAAGCCCTCACGAGACTACACTCGTCCACTTGGGACACCAAGTGGTTTAAAAGGCTTGTTGCATATGCTAAATGCAACCGTGATTCCTACGAAAGTGAGTTAGGTTTTATTTGTTTTTTGTTTTTCCTTTTTTTAGAATTACGCTTGTCGGTTAATTGTGATTTCAGGGATTGAAGTTTGATCATGGATACTTAACGAAGGCACGATATTCAACGTGGGTCTTCTCTCTTTTTAGGAGCAAATTTCAGGGAGGTTCTCGCTCCAATTCTACTTTCTCTTCACCTTTATTTCTTGTTTACTACAAAAGGGACTTTGTACATCTCAAGTGGGGGTACGGGAGTAGAATTATTACTTGAACTTTATTTGCCCTTGTTTTTCTAGTTTATTTCGAAAAATTATGCCATTTTTTAAATTTTGACATATTTTTATTAACCTAACTAGATTAGACCTTAGTCGAGCACACTATAACCTTTGATATTCCATGGTGAGATTAGCCTTATCTGTTTCCACTTATTTACCCAAATCTACCAAATTATGAGTGTGCCGGTAGCTTGTAAACTTTAGAACTTGGCATTTGCATCATTTTGAGACCATAAACGAGGTGTGTCGAGTTACCTTGATATATATGGAATAATCAATTCGAGAAAGCAATATTATAGGATTATCACCCAAATAGCCTATATATGTGTTTTTATCGATTAGTCACCTCGACTATTCGACCCCCATGTTAAACCCTTTTGTTGCACTCATCTTAGTGCAAGATACCCCTCGATACACCATTCAGAGCCATTCTTTTCATTTCATACCCTTATTATGTTGTGTCGTTACACCATTTCGCCTTAGCCTACCGTGTAGTCTTAATTTATGGTCGGAAAGTCACTGTTTGCCCAAGTTCGAGGTTTGAGTAGAGAGGTTCGGAATCACGCCACAAAGACGTAAGATATAACTTTTCACATATACATCAAACCATAACACAAAGTAGCATATAGATGGAATTCTAGAGAGAAAGTTAGAGGTTTAGGGAACTTAGTGAGAGAAAGTGAAAGATATTATTATGAGCTTCAACTCTACCTTGGAAGGTAGAGAGTATTTATAGTCTTACATAAATCGCCACACATCGGGCCGTGGATCGTGCATACAGTGGGTAAAGACCCGTCCGTCCTCCACGGTGTTACTTAGCTAAATACTACTTAACTTAAAAGAACTACGACTACGAGCTTAACGATTACAAATACTTGAGGTGACCGACTCTTTAATACCGGAATTTCTAATTCCTAACAATCTCCCTAAGGAGGTCACCTCAATCATGTACCAAAAATACATTGAATACAACCGATACTATATTAACAATTGATCTTGCATTCATGATGTAGTCCTTTGCTCCTAAGCTCGTAGTCATTGATTCTTCACATTGCATGTTTGATTACTTCAAGTGGAGGTCTTTACCGATCCACGTGATAATAATTTTGAGCCATCTTTTGAGATCATCACCATCAACAATCTCTCGAGACATCCATTGTGGTGTTGTGACTTTGGGACCGACATGCTCACATTGTGGATCATGATATCTTCTTATCGAGTAGCGGAAGCATTTGTTGAATCATGATATTGGCAAAGCAGTAGCGAAGCATGGAGTGAAAATATCGAGTCTTTGATGCACTTATCATGATTTCTTTTGAGATGAATGTGTAGAGTGAGCATGCGGCTATGGATTGACCGCTTCATTCGATCACCGCAAACGCCGGGTGCACCGCATACAACAGTTAGCAATAAATCGCATTTAAAGTGTCTTTGATCACTTTCGTTGAATTGAGGTACACGCCCACGGTTCCCCATTGATCAAGACATGTAATGCCCGTGATCGTATAATTCAAGAATTTCCTTGATGTGGTTTCGCAGAATGTTTTAGTCGTTCTCAAACCGAACGTCTCAAAGAAGACAACACGGAGTGAGTGAACCAAATAATTTTAAGTCCACCGATTGATGAAAAGAGATTTGAAAACAATCGTATTGCTCAATAGAAATAGTTTTTGCAATACAACGAAGGTTTTGTTGAAAATCAATTATCAATCATAAAACACCTTTGGTTTGAAAAATTAGTACACGGTCGATGTGCTAAAGAAAAGAGTTTTTAAGGACAAAGACCGGTTTTTCAAAGGTATCCGTCAATCCATAACTCGAACCGTGATTGATTCAAGAGATTGAATCGCCCCATTGTTTCTATTCGGTTGTCACATGATTGATCTATATAATAGATCTCACATGCCACCTACCAGAGCTTGTTTGATGTTGGCTCGAAGGCTTTCCATCTTCATTGTGAATATGTATACACATCACTCGGATGTTCCGCAATACCACAAGGATAATGCGAGGACTCAAGATATAATCTCTTCCACATTGTATGAAACAGAGAGTCTTCATTGTAAGTGTCCTAATGAGATTTATTGATGATCTCGTGGCTCTAGACTCAATTTGTGCATATTTGGATCCCGTGCGGAGACTAGGAGAGGGTCTCCTTCTTCAATATCAACAATCTCTAAGAGAAAGTCGATAGATAATGTCGGTTCCCGTGAGAATGAAACAAGTCCTTTTAAGAGAAACTTGAGTGGTTTGGAAAGTTGAAGTGCAAGCGCCACCGGGTCCATGACGTCTTGTCTTCAATACCGATGTTACCATCAAGAGCATATGAATTGAACCCGTTTCTCGCGCTAAGGTTGAATAAATGGAGGGCTATTTGTTTTCACCCTTTCTCATTCAATTCTTTTAATTCTTCAACCCTTCAAGGCTTACCGAGACTTCATAGCTAGAACCTTATTGGGTTTATTCCAAGACTAGCTCGCCTTAGTCCGCACTCTTCCCATATCTCATTTTTCTCCTTTTATCATCATACCTAAGGACTTCTACACTAACTAGTGGATTATCCTCGGTAGATCCCTCCGATCTTGGCGGATCATGGGAACACATACCTAACCTTATCATCCTTATATCACCGTACATAAAGTAAAGTTGGTCGGTCTATTTGGTATTGTTCATCTGCCATTGGATCCAATTGAAAACCATTTGAAAATCAATTCAGATACTTGTGATATATTGTCAAAGCTTTTAGTACCTGAATTGTTTTTGATAATTTTAGAACGAGAACTCCCCCTCAACATGTGCATCAAGTATTTGAAAAATGTTTTGCACACGGAGGCAAGAGAAAGAATTAACTTCTTTGATTACCATTTTCTAAAAGATATCAACATCACTTCCCACATCAAATCAAGTAGATATAGTATTTTCGAGAAGGATGAGGTTTCCATAAATTCGCTCCCCCTCAATATGTGCCTCGAGGTTTGAAAAGAGTTTTAAACATACTAGAGGGACCTTGCACATTGAGATAAGTTTATCACATTTCAAATCATAGGTTTAAGATAGATGCTCCCCCTCAACATGTGTATTGAAAAATTGAAATCGTTTGTCACATGTGGGGTGATAGCATGTACATCCTTATAAAACCATTTACCGAATTATCGCTTTAAACCAATTTAAATCACACATTCTCCCCGATCACAATTATCAAATCATTTGAGATTTGTGATCTCTTATTGATTTAAATTGATTTTGAAAGCTTTTAAGGAGAATTGTGACTTGATTGTGAAAGCGTTTGAATCGATAAGGATCGGATTTTAAGACTTTAAACTCCATTGATAAAACATGCATGTAAATCTTTTGAAAACAATTTAATGCCAAATAACTTTTGATTTAATTGAAATCATTCTCTCCTCAATCAATGACATAGGTTGTTGATTGAGCGATAAAGATTTTGACATATAAGTCCCGATGATTATCAAAATAGAGATCGAGTTATTTTTCAAAGCATTTAGTTTTCGAGATAAATGTTTATAGAATCGAGCATAGAATTTTGAAAACATGATAAAACATGGCTCGTTCTTTCTTTTAAAACCGGTTATTGCTCGAAAATGACAATAAACCATTTCTCTTTCTCCAAAAATATTTTTGATTTTTGATTTTTTTTTTTTTTTTTTTTTTTTTTTTTAATATAAAAATTCGAACAACATCTAAAGTCCCGTGTCATTCTTTGAATGACAACATCAAGACCGTAGATATTATCGAATCGAGAGAAACATGACAAATGACTATTTTTGAAGATTTTTCAATTTTTCAAATTTTTTATGGATTTTGAAAGTTTTATATTTTTCTATTTGATTTTTGAATAGATATATACAAGAGATAGATGAAGATAGACCTTTACTCCTCGCCTTCCTCCCAAGACGTTTGAGAGTTTCTAGTTGAAGGCTTTTCAAGCTAAGTCGTGGAAGAATAAACTCAAACGTTCTCTTGAAGAGCTTTGGTGAAGATGTCTCGCTAACCGATATTCGCACCTCACAAAATATAGTTCCACTACACCTTTTTCCACTTGTTCCCGATGAAATGATGTCGAATGTCGATATGCTTTGCTCTTGAGTGTTGAACGTTGTTGCATGAGAGAGCAATAGCACTTTTATTATCACAAGACAGAGGATTTTGTTGAATTCAAAGCCATAGTCGATAATTGAGATCTCATCCATAAGATTTGAGCACAACAAGATGACATGGCTATGTATTCACCTCTGTAGAGGAAATAGAAGTACTCATTTGCTTCTTTGAAGACCACTCACAAGCTTATCACCCAAAACCGAGCACCTCCCGACGCATTTTGACGCAGTATCTTGACAACCGCATGATCAAGATCTCAGATAGGCCGTTAGTGACATACCGGTGTCCTTCGGTACCATAGTCCCATATTGATGGTTCCTTGGAGATACCGAAGACCCGCTTAATCGCTTCAAGGTGCTTTTAGTAGGCTTAGCTCGGTATCTAGCACACATGCAAACATCGAACAAGATGTCCGGTCTACTAGCAAGTGAGATACATCGTGGATCCAATCATACTCCGATATTTCGCTTTGATCAATCATGATCCCCGAGAGGTCCTCATCTAGTTTGGTTCGGTCAATCATGGGGTGTCAACAGGTCACATGAATCAAATCCAAATTTCTTTAAAATCTCGATGCATATTTAGATTGATTTATGAAAATGCCTCCGGACTTTGTGAAATTTGTAATCCCAAGAAAATGACATTTGTCCCATCATTGACATTTGAAACTTTGAACTCATTTCATTTGAAAACGATCACATTCCATTGGGTCACTGAGGCAAAATAATATCATCAACATAAATTTGAACATGAATCAAATGTTTGCTCGACTTCCGGTGAACAATGTAGGATCAATCGCTCCTTTGATGAATCCGGTTGATAGAAGAAACTTTGACAAATGTATCATACCATGCCCTTGGAGCTTGCTTTAAACCGTAAAGAGCCTTCTTCAAACGATAAACGTGAGTAGGATGCTCTTGATTCACAAATCCTTCAGTTGGTCGACGAGACGACTTCTTTAAGATCTCCGCTCGTAAATGCCGCCTTCACATCCATCCGATAGACTACCTTGTTCTTACTAGCAAGATTAGCCGTAAAGATTCTAATTGCCTCGATTCGAGCAACTGGAGCAAAAGATTCTTCAAAGTCTATACCTCCTCTTGACGATATCCTTTAGCAACTAATCGAGCCTTGTTCTTCAACACATCACCATGCTCATCAAGTTTTACTTTGAAGATCCATTTGAGAGCTATAATCATAGCACACCTCTGAGCAGGTACTAACTCCCATACATCAAGACGATCAAACTCATGAATTTCATCTTGCATGGCATTGAACCGCTTGTCTTCATTCATGGCGGTTTTAACATCTTTGGTTCGATCTTAGATAGTACGGAGTTGAAGAAACACCATAAGGCATCGGTTGCGAGTTGTTTCCGGGTTGATACAGACGAGAGGATTTCCAATGATGTTGTCTAATGGATGATCGTGAGTCCATTTTTCGAGGTGTTCATGTGGCGCTTGTTTAGGAACCGAGGTAGCCGAGTCGATGTCTCTCAAGAAGATGGTTCGATGATGATTCAGAGTAGCAAATATGTTTTCAAATGGAGCATCTTCGTGAGTAGCAAAGGATTAACTTCATCATTGATGCGTAAACATTTCCATGATGTACATTTGAAGAATGATGATTTGTTGATGAGATCAAGGATCGCAGCAGGAGCTTCTTAACTTAAAGATATTGAGACCGAGGATTGACTTCATTCATCGGAATATGAGCATCCTCTGTTGTAGGGATCAAGACCTCATTAGTAATTGAATCATACAGTTCATCAAACATAGGATCAAACAATTTCTTTACATCATCTTCGGATGGAGGTACATATGGAGTTTCTTGAGAGGAGTTTGGAACAAGAGATGATCCAATGGGACTGTTTTGAAGTGCGGGTCCCGAGTGGAGTGTCCAGGAGCCATTTGACGGTCACCATCAAACGTAACGTGAATGGTTTCCATGATATTTTGGGTTCTTTTGTTGTAGATTCGGTATCCCTTTTGTTTGATGCATATCCTACAAAAACTCCAATGTCGACTTTGGCCCTAAGTTTGCCTAAGTCTTGACCCTCATTAGTTGGATAGCACAATGCACCAAACACACGAAGGAAAGATAGATTAGGTTTTTGTTGTGGACAAGTTCATATGGAGTTTTTCCATGAACAGTGTGAATCGTGGAACGATTTGTGTGTAGCATGCGATGGCAATTGCTTCACCCCGAGAAACATTGGAACCTTTGAGTATATCAAGATTGTTCTAGCGGCTTCAACAAGAGTACGATTTCGCCTTTCAACTACACCGCTCGTTGAGGGGTTCGTGGAACACTTCTTTGATGGTCGATTCCAACGCTTTCATAGAATTCACTAAGTTGTTTGTTGACAAACTCGGCCCATTGTCTGCTCGATAATTTCGGCGCTTTGTTTAGTCGAACTCGCACTGTTTGATGAGTTTGATGATGATATCGAGTTTCATCCTTTGTCCTTAAGAACTTGACCCTGTGAATCTAGAGTAATCATCAACCACAACTAACACATATTTCTTCCCAAAGATATTCTCGCACCTCATTGGTCCACATAAATCTATATGAATCATATGAAGAACTTCGTGATGTGAGTTAGTAGGTTTGGGTTTATGGGCATACTCTTGCTTTTCCCAATTGACATGCCGAACAAAGATGATCCTTTTCATACTTTAGTCTAGGTAAACCTACAACTAAGTCCTTTCTCGAAAGATCGTTGATGGTGCCAAGTTCAAGTGATTGAGACGACGATGCCATAACCATGACTTTGTTTTGAAGCCTTAGATAACAAGCGATTGAGAGGCCTCATCATGTCATCGATAGAGATGGTGTAAAGGTTTGAGCCACGAGTTCCTTTTAACAGTTCCTTACCATTAAGATCTCTAACAAAGCGGTATGTTTTCTCAAGGCTACTTCTAGATCGTAATCACGTAATTGACCAACAGAGAACAGATTATGACCTAAACCTTCCACATAATACACTCTAGAGATGACACTATCACCAACAACATAATCTCCATAACCCATAATAGCACCGAAATGATCATTACCAAATCTAACAGCCCCGATGAATTTGCTCACGAAGTTCATGAGTCGCGACCGTCTCCAAATATATGCTTGGAACAAACTGAGTCCAGTACCACGTAATCGATTTGAACGATCCGCAGTTGAACACGCATAAGAATGGATAATCGATAATTGGGATCCCCATGCAAGAATGGGTTCCATTTGGTTAGTTACAATGGTTGGACCACCCACATCGTAAATAGAAGCATTCACATCGAAAGTGAGGTAATGGAATCATTGTGAATAGATGCAATACTAGTGTCAGATAGCCCTGTTTATAGTGTGACCACTTCTTAAGGGAATAGTTCTACCAAGAGGCATCCATTTTCTAGTGGGCATTATCCGATTAATCTTATGACCAACAAGTATCCAATAAAAGCCTATTCTCATGAATGTTCTTCCGTGGGTTTCCATTGTTTTCTAACTTTCTTTCGCTTTTGCCTTTTAGCCCTTTTAGCATGAATTTTAGCATTAACAATATTAATCGGACAATTAACATCATTAGGCAAAACATTGACACCACATTCATGATTAGAAATGTAATTCAAGCGGTCATCAAGACAAGGTTTGCAAATAGTATCGAATTCGAATTAATTACAAGACGCCTATGGCTAATACTAGAATCAACACGATTCGCTTTATTCAATTCAAGCTTAAAGTTCCTAGATTGTTCTTCACTCTTTTCCAAAGGCACATTCTTAGCTTATGAGGTCCTATCATTCCTTGTATTGTCTTGAGACTTTGACCGCTCCCTTTAATGTCACCGATTACTCCTGTAGAGGAATGGGAACATTAGTTTGTTTTACTACTCTTTGCACCACTGCTTAGATGTCTTTGGGATCCGAACTACATGCAGTGCACTAAGATTCACTTTCTTAAAACTAGAGGTACCGAGATTAGTGCTCCTAGAAGGCATCTTTGAGTTCTCTCTTAGCATTGACTGATCTAGAATCTGAGCTACTCAAGGGTACACTACGGTTCACATTCAGAACATTGGGAATCGAATGCATATCATACTTGGCATTAGGCATCGAGCATGGAATCAAAGGGTTAACTCTCTCACCTAATGTCTTTGGGCATATTGTGATCAAGCATTCTAAGATTTCTTGAGATCGTTTGGCATATAAGCATGCATGTCCAATTGCATTATCATGAGGTTTCTCTAGCTTATCCTCTTCAACAATCTCACGCAGACATTCTAGGCAATCCTTAAGGGATGAGAAGTATGTTTGAATGGCAAGTTTGTTGTTCCTTAGATGAGGAGGGACATATGTCACGCATAAAGCATATTTATTACAAGAGTGAACCTTTGATACAACATTCTCCCCATTGGTCATTGGCATTTTCCTTTTACCCGACCCTTCGATTCTCAATTTCCTTTGCAATGAAGCTATTTGTTCGTTGTTTTTGTTACGAGTGACTTTAATTGATTCAAATAACTCATTGAAATGACGTTTAACCTTTTCATTTTCTTCTAGAAAACTTTCGCTTTCCTTTTGTAAAGCATTTACTAGGTTTTGAAGATGAAACATTTGAGAATTCCGAGAATCTAAAGGAGGAGGCATTTGGGAGCCTGTCATATTGTTCGTTTGACCCTTTAATCGAGAGATTTGGGCTTTCAACTTTCTCGATCGTGTTGCACCGAGCTTGAATCTGCTCATCTCGTTTGTTAATTTGAAAACGCATCAAACTCGAGCATCCAAGATGTCTTGATATTTGAAGTTTTGACTTTTCTTTGAGATGTTGATATTTTAGTTGTAGATTAAAATACTCAACTTCTAGTTTAGAAAATGTTTAACCAAATTGTCGTGATCATCCGTTCAATTTTCTCATTTAGTTTAGAATTAGTTTTTCAAGCTCAATGACACGATCATGGAGACTTTCGGGCCACAGATAATTCATGAAATTTGGAAGCATTAATAGAGCAATTTGAAGCGTTGAAAACACATCTTGAGCAACACATTCAAGAATAAGATTCTCATTTAATGTATGCAAGTTCTTTCTCTCAATCTCATTATATTTCAAAGGCACGCCATAGTCACTAACTTCAACAACCATTGCATCAAATTCCTTTTCCATTCCCTTAATATCGGTTTCAATTCCCTTTTAAGACTCTCAAAGTGATCTTTTAGAAGTTTAAAGAAGGGCATGACCTCACCAAATAACATTCTTTCATTTGTTCAAACCCTTTTCTCCTTCGTTATACGGTGGGTGTGATCCTTTTCTTGCAAGTTTTCTCAAAATCAACAAATAGTTGAAATATAACGATTGGCTAATTAATGTCTTGCTTTTAGTGGCAATTGTTCTAGGTACAAGATGCATTGGTGTATTAGGAGGATACACAACGCTCTAGGCATTTTCCAAAGGGAGGGTTAGTTTCAACAATATTTTCCGCTTTCGCTTATCTAAATCCTTTTTCCGTAAGACTTGTTCGGAGTCAACAATGTCCGAGGCTTAAACTTGTTTAAGGAAATCCAGCTTTTCCTTTTGTAATCATGAGGAGTGATAATTATGTTTTTCTTTGCATTTGGGATCATTTTGTTTCTTATTCATCTTTTCCTAGTGATTTCATTTGATTTCTTATCTTCCTCAAGGCACTCAACGCAACTAGGGTTTCGCTTAGGCTTAAGGATTTCATTATCATCATAAAGCACCTTATGAGCATTTCTAGCCTTTTAATTACCTCCGGATTTGGTTCCTCAACAAGGGAATGCTATGCTTATCACTTAGGACTCGATGTTTAGTGACCATGTGAGCAAATTCGAATGGTGTTTCCTTGTATGTACAACTTGTTTTCAAGTTTGTTTTTCAAAGTTTTCGATTAGAAAAATCTCTCAAGAGTTTTGATTCCTTTGCATTAAATTCTTGCTTAAGCATTTTCACATTTTCTTGAAGTTCTTGTTTTTGTTTAATGTTTTAGAAAGTTTTTCTTGCAAGGAATTTAATTCTTGTTTCAATACTTCTTCTAAACTTACTTTTTCTAATTATCGTACTCACTTGGTCATCCATTTCCGCTCACGAGTGGTCAACTCAAACTTAGCACGTTGTTCATAAATAGCAACACGCTCTTTATAGGCATTTAGTTCGTAAATTACGGAATCATCGGGGCACATGCGGTGTATTCATCAAACACATAGTCATTATTGATCGCAGAAGATGCATCACTTGGTACAACTTCATTTTCACTTTGTTTCACATATTGATCATATGGGACAATATTGATATTACCCATATTTTCAATATTTGATTCAATAGTTTCATTTGATTGTACTTTGTCATGCATCCGCTGCACATCAACTTCATCGATAGTTTTAATACCTCGAGATGAGCTTGTCATGGGATGGCCCAACTAGTGGTGAAGAAGAGACCTTGGGAGAAACCATTGGAGAAATGCTAGCCATAAAATTGTGTGTGCCAGAGGTCCATCATCCACATCGTAGTCGTATGCATCACGGTCACGACTTGAAAGGCATTCGATGATTGTGACCTATCTCCGAATAGGCCGCTCATCCACATCTCGCATCATAGGTCTTGGCATTGCCCTCAAGAAGAAACAAAGAATTCCTCTTCATTCAAAGCAAGACCATTGTCCCGAGCTTGTGCCGCAAAGATTTTATCTCTCAAGTAATCGCGATTCGTGGACGCTTTGGAGATGTGCGCCTTGCAATGTGTCCCTCACCACCACGCTTATAGCATTTGATGGGCTTAGCTTGACCTTGGTTACCATTCCTTCCTCGATTCGGTTGCCAACATAACCTCTCCCAGCCCACCTCGTCCCCGATCATATCTGTCTTTCCCGAATCGGTTGCACCACGATCCTTCCATCTTTAACAAAGGCTTGATTGTGTGGGTTAGATGCGCTCGAGGTTGTTGTTGGTTTGTGGGAGAGTATTCATGTTTTGACTAATGAGAAGAGCAAGTTGATTAATGAAGCTACCCACGTGAGCATCAAGATCGCCTTGTTTGTACATAGGATCGTGAATGAGTTTGTGATTACCATTACCCAAAGGTATGACTTGTGATGCTTTGGTTGTGATTCCGATGTTTGAGTAGAAAGTCAGAGAGTCATTAGACGAGTGGTCTCTCCTCGTTGGTTTTGAACCGATTGAGAATCAATTTTCAAACATAGCATGTCTCTCATTCTCAAGGAGGAAGGCATAGAGTTGCTCATAGTTTGTATTCTTCAATCCTTTAGTGAGCTTCACGGTAACAAACTTGTGCCATTCGGGATTCATGTTGTTCACAAATTTTGAGTTCAATCGAATGTTAGGCATAGTCATTCGATGTTCCTCATGTCATTAACTAACTTATGAAATCTCACATAGTACTCATATACATTCTCATCCGGTTTCATCTTGAAGTGCTCAAATTGGTCATAGAGTTGGGATTCTCTGTCTTCCATAGTTAATTTCAACCCGAGAGAAGCATCTTTACATTGTCCCAAACCGCCTTAGCATCGTGTTATGATTGATCGACTTGTAGATGTCTTTAGGAAGACCTTGAAGAACAATGTTTGAAGCCCCGATGTCCGCATCGAATCTCTTTTCTCCTTATCATCAAGCTCATCATACATCTTAGGTCCGTCCATTCCATAAACAGAGTACCATCTTCATTAGTATCTAGTATGTCTCTAGTCGCCTCAACTCGATATGGTCCTTCATCAATGGATTTGAGAATGTTGACACCATTTTCCTTTCCAAGGCAATACAATCGATTCGTTGAGCCCAAGAATCGTAGTCGATTCTGCAAGCATGGGTGGACGAGTATCCGAGTCACCGCTTGAACATCCTCGCGACGAGTGGAGATGACATGAGGAACGTTGGTAGACATGTTAACAGATTATACGGGATTTTATAACTCTATGATTAAACCGGGAAATAGATTCTTTCACGGGATTTTACTAAATCAAGAGAAAACCGTAAACAATCACTCAAGTCGCTAGAAGATAATGCACTAAGTCGCTAGAAGATAATGCACTAAGTCGCTAGAAGATAATGCACTAAGTCGCTAACTCTTAATTCGCTAGACAACTAAGTCGCTAGAGTCCCAAGTCGCTAGACAAAAAGCAAGTCGCTAAGTAGTAATTCGCTAACCCTCAAGTCGCTAGCAAAATTTTGGCAAGAATTGCTACACAAGTCGCTAGAGGTACAAGTCGCTAAAGAGCAACTCGCCATGCACCAAGTCGCTACCACTGTCGCTACTCGAGTGGAGAGTCCACTACTTGTACTTTAACTCGCTAGATCTAACTCGCTAGATTTAACAATCGAACTCGCTACAATTTTGTGAAGCAAGTCGCTACGAAGAAAATTATCCGTGAACTAAGTCGCTAGCATGAAAAACCATATAAACATCACTTTTCAATCCAAAACAACCCAACCAAGATGATTCAAGCTACCAAATGAAAACCTAAACACTTGTGATGATTCTAAACATAAAAGTACTAACAAAATTCAAACTTTAACACAAGAAGTCAACCAAATGATGCAAAACCACTAAACTTTTTCAAACTCAAAACCACCTAAAACCACTAGAAATCCAAAGATGTGCAAGATATGATCTAACCATGGCTCTTGATACCAATTGTAAGATATAACTTTCACATACACATCAAACCATAACACAAAGTAGCATATAGATGGAATTCTAGAGAGAGAAAGTTAGAGGTTTAGGGAACTTAGTGAGAGAAAGTGAAATATATTATTATGAGCTCCAACTCTCTACCTTGGAAGGTAGAGAGTATTTATAGTCTTACATAAATCGCCACACATCGGGTCGTGGATCGTGCATACAGATGGGTAAAGACCCGTCCGTCCTCCACGGTGTTACTTAGCTAAATACTACTTAACTTAAAAGAACTACGACTACGAGCTTAACGATTACAAATACTTGAGGTGACCGACTCTTTAATACCTGGAATTTCTAATTCCTAACAAAGACTTACATTTTAAGATCATTAAAGGCCCCCCATATTCTCCATATATGTTCATCTCAAGTGGGGGGATGTTTATCTTTTTATTTGTAATAGTTATGATTAAAAAAAATTATTATTATTATTATTGTTTATTAGTTTATGTTATTACAAGTGTAATGTATAAGCACTATGTTATGAGCTCATTAGATATTAGCATCGAGGAGGCCACCTCGATCACATTTGAAGATTTGAGTTGGTGACATTATTACACCAACAGTTTGAAAAACAGGTAATGTGTCCATCATGACGTCCGCTAATAGCACATTTACTTGATACATCATGATCCGGTTTCTTCATCTTGAAGCTTGAACTTTGGATGGACAGTGGGCGGTGACAACTTGGTTATAGGTTAAGACTATATGTTTGTTATTTTTCATTTTACACCATTTTTATTTCCCGTGTCTTATCCTACCCTTTAGTCATGAAGCATGTCTAGGTGATGAAGCGAGCAATCTTTGGTGTCTTGGCCATGGATTTGGTCATGTATCATTGATTTTTTCCACTTTTCCATGACACGTTAGTAATGACATTTCACCCTTAACCTCATATTGTGTTCACCCATATTGCTTTCAAAGATTGTTTAGTCCTTAACTCTAGTGGTGGAGATTTGTGTAACCACCAAGCTTATGATAGAATACATGCTATGACTGTGCTTTGAGTGATCACCCTGAAATTGACACTTAGACTAGAGAGAGTATGAGTGTTTGTTCCTATTTTCTAAGGTGTTCGGCTTTGATTTATTCTAGCATAAGAAATTTTTAATCTCATATCTTCCAGGTAATTTGGGGGATAGCTTTTTAGAAATTATTCTAATAAGGTCTACTTAAGCGCAAGTAGAGTTCAAGTGGGGGGATATTTGACAACATCAAATAACCCTGAATTTTAAGTGTCAATTTCCCCCATTTATGCTCATATTTTATGTTATTCATATGGATATATACTCTTATTCCTTTATATTTCGTTTCCAGGTAATATATGAGCAAGAGCTTAGAGACGCGGATTTAGAGATTTTCTTAACGATTCTACCTTAGTATATTATCATTGAAGAAGCTACGGCGTAAATCATATTCTCAATTGCGACATAGTTAGGATTACGTTACAAAGACCAAGTCAACAGCATTTACGGCGTAACTCTCAACTTAAGTTACGCCGTAACCATCTAGGTCATAGGGAATTTCCCGCCTCCGCCAACTATGTCGTAACCTCATAACATGCATTACGACGTAACCAGCACTACGATACTTGATTTTGGAGGGTAATTAAGTTACGGCGTAACTCTCAACAAATTTATGGTGGAGCTTTAATTACGGCGTAACTATTCCTTTGGTTAAGCCGTAATCACCACTACGAGAGTTCTGTTTGGAGGATAATTAAGTTGCGGCGTAACTCTCAACTTAAGGTACGCCGTAACTATGATCGGACCTATAAATACAAACCCTAAAATCTACATTTGACATCATTCACTCACAACACAAAGTCAGAGAACGTGAAGAGGGTTCCAAGGAGAGATCATACGGAGCATACAAAGCCATCTCCATAGGAGAAATCACACCATAGCGATAACCTTTAGCGATTACTACTACTTTACACTTTAATTCATGTCTTCATTAATCATGTTAAACATTGAATTGCTTGTGTCTTTTAATATGATCGGCTAAGCACCTTTGGTGCTAGCCTTGTTATGATTCCTTGATTGTATTGTTTATATTTTCATGCTTCTATAATTGTTTCTAGTGTATGCATGCATAGTTCGTTGGTAGTCACCCTAGCTTCTGTAGTTTTGAGTTGCGGTCG
The DNA here is from genome assembly GCA_022545495.1 of Chrysanthemum lavandulifolium. NCBI lineage: Eukaryota > Viridiplantae > Streptophyta > Magnoliopsida > Asterales > Asteraceae > Chrysanthemum > Chrysanthemum lavandulifolium. The sequence goes on along the minus strand of CM040243.1, from coordinate 246,865,879 downwards.
TATATATTTGCTTAGAGAATTGACCAAAAGACCCTAAGTAAGTAGGTAGAGAGGTTTTGCAAGAATTGACCAAAATACTACCAATCCTCTTGTGTCTTGAATTCGACCAAAGGATCACCGCTCGAAAGAATGAACTTAAGAAGTTAGGGATGTGTGTCTAAGATCCTAGTGCCCGGGCATACATTGTTTCGAATCTTGCATGTAGGGTACTTAATGACTTGGCTTAGGTTTCTTAAGACCCTCGACTCCCCAAGGGTAGGCCTTTGATGTCGGGTAAGAACGTTTGTTGATAGGTTACGACAAATTGACCAAATGTTGTCATAGCGACTTGAACCCCCACTTCAATCAATAGGAAGTAATTAGAAAACATAGACATGACATGATAGGATGAATAATTAGGTTAGCACACCTTCTCATTATTATTCACAATCTCAATTTAATTTCAGTATTCTATTTCTTGTCTTTTAGTTTAATTAATCATTTCAACTTAAACCATTTTAAAACCATGACAAATAGACTTAATAGGATCCTCATCTACATAGCTCTTGGGAATGACCTCGGCTTTACCACCTTCTATACTACGCCCAATCGGGTTCACTGCTCGTTAGTGCAATAGGTAGACCTTTGGTAGACGAGACTTAGAAATATTAAATCCTGGTCGGAAAACCTGCATCAATACTCTTCATTGATATTCCAGAAACCAAAACATCACGAGAAACGCGAAAATATAGGCTCTGAGGGGTTAACTAAGGGTATCGTGTAATAAAAATGAGTACATCGTAAGGGTGTAGGGTAATTACTCAACCGATGTGGCTAATGTAATTATTTAAACAACTTTAAAACAAGGGTTATCCTAATTCCTCTTATCATTTAGTTAATCCTAACTACACGAATTTAGTCTCACTAGCGATCTCGGAATGCATCACAAAAACAAGTTCTAGAATCTATATACTACTGGTACACTCATAAGCATTAAAGATGAATGCTTTTTATCCTAAAGATCTAGGGGCGAACCTCACATTTTTAGCGTGGAATTTGAGTGGTAATGGTTTTTGTTCTAGTCATATAATTCCTATCCGTGAGACGCTTTAAAGTTTTGCTCATAAGTGTCGTAAAAAAATTTAAAAATTGGTGCTAAAATAACCTAACAAGTATTTCTTTTAATTTATTACATTATTACTAAGGACAAGACAAATATAAAACGAGCTAATAGTTTATTATGTGTCCCTTTTTTCTCTCCCTACACTTAAACTGAACATAGTCCCCAATGTTCCCCGAAAGTATCAAAGAGGGAAGTAAATAAAACTAAAAGAGAAAGAAACTAGAACTCCCCTGATTAGCTCGGTATGATCGGTGTAATCAAGGTTAAATCCTCCTCCAAGAAGAATTAATAAATCATAAATGTTGCTTCCATTGGGTACTTGCATCTTCTTCTCCAATATAACCTGTAAATTCTTAGAAAACGAACAAAAGACCTCACGTAAAATCGGAGCTTAAACTATATATAATACAAATCTAAACTAGAAAGCGAGTAAGATATAATACTTGCATAGATGTTTGCAGGTTCCTGGAAAATTAAAAATTCTGGAAAAATTTTAGAAATTCAGTTTTGACAGAAAAACAAAAATCTTGAAAATTGTTTGCTACAAGATTCGACGTCACAAAGTTATAGATCTGACGCGTCGGGATTGACCTGACAGAATTTTAAACTTTGTTTTCAGGAAAATTTCTGGAAAATTTTACTTCTTTAAAACCTGGAAAATACTACAAAACAACCATTATGACTCGATACAAGCATTTGACTCAAACAAACACACAAATATATACCTCATCATGTATTGTTAATTTCATGTTCAATTTTGCTATATTAAACATATGTGATCTTCCCTACACTTATCTTTTGCAAAATACCTATGTGATTAAGACGAGGCTAAAAACAAAATAAAGCATTCTCACAATTTTATTTGAAACATGAAAATGAAACAATAATGAGGAGGCATATATGACACACAAACAAATAAAACAAACAATCAAACAAATAAATATGGGTTGCCTCCCAATAAGCGCTTTTCTTTATTTACGAGTCTTGTAGCTAGACTCAAAGTCATAACGTACTAGCCTATGTGAGTAAGCTCCTCATCGAGGTCATCTTTTGGATTAAAATTTTTAGTTTTCTATTAGTACGTTTTGTTCGGTATGACTTCTCAAACTTCTCTCCATCAGGATCATATATTTTCATCTTTATATGCCATGATCCATCTCCTTCTTTTGGTGGCTTTTCCCAATTCCATTTCTTCTTTGAACTCTCCTTCTTCCACCTATTCATCACTAAGTTAATTGGCAAGGCTCATAGTAATTCAATCATCTTCCTAAACACCAAGGGGTCCCCAAATGGGTCCATTTCGGTGTCCCTAGCCAATTGTTGTTCAATAGAGTGTGTTTTATTTACAAATTCTTCTTCTAGATAGAATAGGCGTTGAGGTCCTATAAAATCTCCATTAATCCAAGGTCCATATCTCGATGGTTTCCTATCCAAAGCTATCCCATGAGGTGTTTGTTCCTCATCAATGTCATAAGCATGCTTCTTGACATCGTAGATTAACCTAGTGTGTTATTCTTCTACCGTTATTTTGGACATCTTAGAATCAATTATAACACTAGCGGTAGCTAAGAATCCTCTCCAAACTAGCAATGGGCATGTAGGGTCACTAGCCATATCAAGTACATGAAAATCCGCCAAAATAATCAATTTTCTTATATGCATTATCATGTCCTTCATTATCACTACCGGATACGCTAAACTTCCATCCGCTAAACCAATTATTGCTTGGTTTCTTCAAGTTTTCCTAAGTTAAGGCTTTTATGGAGAGACAACAAAAGCAAGTTAATGCTAGATCCTAAGTCGGCTAACTTATCGAAAGCCTTGGAACATCCAATGCTACACGGAAGAACGAATAAGCTCGGATCATTAACTCTTAGGTAGTTTATTTTGGACAAACGACCCATTTTACCCAACTTTAACCTTTCCTCATATTTATCCATTAAAGCATGATAATAAGGTGCATGAGTTAAGACATCAAAACCGGTTTCTCTTTGTAAAGCTATTTGAATTCATCTTCTATGGTTATTTCGGGTTTCTGATTAGTTGGTGTTTCAATATTTTTGTTGACCGACACTTGATTTTCATTATGTTCTTGGTTTTTCAACACATTTTGAGTTTGATTGAAACATTTTTTAATTGTATTGACCGAGTGAAATTAGGGATGTGAAGGGCATGGATATGCGCCTTCCTTTGATGGACAAGAACTTTGAGTCGATGAAATCGTGTTAACTTTTGGGTTCTTAATGGTATCACTTGGGAATGCTCCCATTATTCGGTCATTGAAAACCTTTAAAATGGTGTCAAGCTTATTTGTCATCTCACTTTGTTGTCGTTTGAAATCGGCTTCAAATTTTGACAATCGAGCTTCTCGAGTTGACATAAAGTTAGACACCAATCCTTCAAGGTTGTTGGAGTTATTGGAAACGGAAGGATTGTTGTCAAAGTTACGATTCGAGGACGAACTATTTGGTTGAAAATGATTAGGTGGAATTGAATAATTGTTTTGAGACGGTTTTGGGTTTTGTTTCTACCTAAGGTTTGGGTGATTTCTCCGAGAGGGTTGTATGATTTACCTAAGTTGTTTTGCTCGGGTTTGAAAGTGTACCACTTCTCTCCCGCTCCGTCTTCTGAGAGAGGATGCGAGTCCGCAAAAGCTTGTCCGGGAGTTTTGTGCAATCACGAGTGTCGTGAGGACCACTACATAGCTCACACGAGGAAGTAACTTTGTTCACTTGGTGTAAAGGTCTAGGAGCTTATTAGAACTCATTAGGTATTTGACTTGATCTTCAAGTTCAAGAATCCTACGATCGAAAGTATGTGAGTCATTTGAAGGCAAGGATATTGCCTTGACGGTTTTGCTCAACTCAGGGGGGTCGTTCCAACATTCGTTGTCATAGAGGGCAACGTCCTCTATTATTCCTCATGATTCTTCCGCGGTTAGATCACGAAGCTTACCACCGATCAAATGGTCAATGGTTTGTTTTGTGGAGAGATTGACAAGATCATAGAAAATTTGGATTTGAAGCCAAATATCAATGCCATGGTGAGGGACTTTATGGAGTAAGTCCTTGAATCGAGTCTACGCTTCTTTGAGAGTTTCACCTTGATGTTGTTGGAACATCAAGATATCAATCCTAAGTTTAGTAGTCCTTCCCGGTGGGAAGAATTGAGCGAGGAAACGGGTAGTAAGATCATCTCAACTAGAGATAGATGTCGCGGGTAGACGCTCAAGCCAATTGCTAGCTTGATCACGTAGGGATAATTAGAAGAGACGTAGTCACGTTGTCTCCCGAGTAGCAACATCAAGGTCAATTGAATCGACAGTTTTACAAAAATCCTTGAGATGTTGGTTAGGATCTTCGGAACAAAGTCCATGGAATGTACATCCGTTTTGAACCAACCAGATGGTGTCGGACCACAGGGCCGTAGTTTGAGCTTGATGTGGAAGCTCAATGGTGTTTCGATATCCTTGGTGGCTTGGTCTAGAGTACTCACCTAGAGTACGGGCTCGAGGTGGTATTGGTGGGTATTGTGGTGGTTGGTTAAGATGTGGTGGGTCTTGGTGAAAAGGCATCTCATTCACCATGGTGGCAAATGATAGGTTTTACGAACAAAGGGCACAAAGAAGAAGATAGAATACTAGGAAGCTAATAAAATAAATAAAAAAAATTCTCACTTGATAGGAATCTAGTGAGTAGACCTATACGAGATAGAAAACGAACCTAAACTATTCCCCGACAGCGGCACCAAAAGCTTGATGCGGCGGTTGTAAGACTTCCGAAGAAGTTTTACAATCCTCCTAGGCAGTGTACCTATCCGTTGTAGTGTAGTATATGTAAGACTCGAGGGACTGATCGTTCTCTAGGGGAATAGTGTTGGGAAGGTCGAGATGTATGACAAATAGGTTTAAGTGAGGATGATTCTTTTGTATTTTATATTTTATGAAAGCAAAGTAAAATTTCGGTTTTTGGATTGGGGGTTTTATTATCAACTACTTAAACTACTAATTAAATTAACTAAAACTAACAATTAAAACTAAATTGCAAGTAAATAAATGAGATTCTTATGATAGGTAAAAACGTGTTAACTTAGATTTTATTACTCTTTAGTTATCTCATATTGATTAGTCGAATTGTCACATCATTGTTTAATTGGCACGTTGTATTCCATTATTCGTAGGGAGGTGCCTAATTCCCTAACTCTATGAATGTATTGATCTCCTCTAAGAAACCGGGATCGCCCAAGTAACCTAAGTTATCTCTCCCAAATCTCCTATTATCAATAATCGCAATTCACACAATAAACACAACGAAAATTCTACTAGTGAACTCTAGGACATAATTACATTGTTTAGGACGTTCAAGCTCGCAACACTAAATAAAGAAGCAAGTTTTCCCAACCTAACGCGTAACAACCATTTAAACAAGAGACGATAATCAATAGTTAACAGCTAGGTTTCATTACCTCTAAGCAAGCACTATATTAAATTAGCTAGACATGTTAAAGATAAAGAAACAAGTAACCATAATCAAGCATGAATCAAACATAATGATAAAAGAGATTAAGAGACTTATCTCTTATTGACAAAGGGTGTTAAAACCCTAAAAATACTGTAAAAACCGGATAAAAATTGTACACCAAAGTTTACTTTCCAATGTTGCACACTTAATGCAGAAAATTCTGAAACTATATATAGATTTACAGTTGCGACGACGTCACTTTATAGTTGTGACGCCGTCACCCGTCAGGTCGTCGCCATTAGGATTTCATCTTTTCCAAGTCAGTATTGTGACAGTGTCGCTTTGTAACTTCAGACGCCGTCTAGAAATCTCTGACGCCATCCCTCTTTGATTATTCTGGACCGTCACGTTATATTTTTGACAGAATATTCCAGCTCTTCTAACAAGTGACGGTGTCACTAGTTACTTCATAACTTTTTCACTGAGCCGTCTCTAGTAAAATCTGGTTGTTTTGGTATCTCCGTTTGCAAGTGACGACGTCACCTTATAGGTTGTGACGCCGTTTGGTGCTCTTTTCCATACTTTTCATGACTTGATCGTTTTCTTCACATTTTCATCCTTTTTCATACAAATATGCATGATTTCCAGCTTTTGCTTCCAAAGTACCTAAAAAGTGAAAAGGAACGAATTTAGGCAATATTTGATCATAAATATACTAGTTTAGGGCTTAAATGACCCCCTAAAAATGTACGTTTTAAATATTTATCATTGCTTTCAAATTTTTCATTATTCCGATTATCACCACATTTATGCTCACACAAATTGACTTTTGTACTAGTTCTAATAAAAACATTTGAGTAAACGAATAAGTGAAGAGTATGAGTAAAACTTTGACTTAGAGTAGCTTAGATTTTGATTCATTGAATAGGATCTTGAAAGATTCTTGTGATCAACTGTGAAGTACAGTGAAGAAGGTTAGGAGCTCTTTGAAATATATGATGAGACCAATACCAACGAATAAGAATGATGCATAGTATAACCAGTCTACCTGCAAAAAGGTTGTAGGCTAAATTCTAAAAGATATCAAGAGTCAAAACATAATCTTAGAGAGATAGTATCATAAGATGATGTTGTTGTTGTAGTTGATATGAAGGTTACATAAGTATGTTATGTTGTTTTTGTAGATGATGTGAATATCAGTATTAAAGTTTCAGATTATCTTCATAATCAAATCAGTATCTCATGATAATGAAGTGGAATATGATTGTGTAACGTACATACCATATGCTATATCAAACGAAAGGTCCAACTACTATTCCCGAATCCCTTTTTTAGGCTCCCAATTGATTTCAAACCATGGCTCGTGATACCATGTAGAAACTTGTATTACTTGATACATGAGAAGTCTGTACAAGCAACATATAATTAAAGATAAGATGCCCTAATGCTTGACGGGTTAATACGCAGACAGACGGGCTAATGGGTCGACACAAGTCGACCGACCTTATTAACTAACATTGAGATGTACGATATTCAAAAAATAAGATTAAAGTGAGTTTTAACGAAAAGGGGGGGGGGGTGAAAGGAGGTGGAAGTGAATATATTATTTTAATTAAAAATAAATGGTTAGTAATGGGTTCTCAGTCTTCATGTAACACGTTGTTTGACCGTATCCAAAATAACTTACCCGCAAAATTTTAGTTTCAATTTAACACTTTACTTGACATGTATCGTCAGTTATAGTTGCCAGTACACTCAAGTTTGCAATGCGTTCCTTCAAAGTCGGGATTTGCGAAATCATCCTTTTGTATACATGTTTTCCCACACTGCACCTTGAATACTTGCACAGGATCAGGTTCATTATTCAGGGTATGCATGTACGTGTGTTTGTTCGCATAGAATCGTGTTTCCATTTCTCATTTGTATAGTGTTTCCAACATAATTGTTAAGATCCCAATCATAATCTTAGGATCTTACGATTTTATGATACTACAAAGCAAAAATGATCCCGATCCTACGCATGATCTTTTCGAGCCGGATTAGAGAAAAATTAATAAGTGCTTGGTATCCAAAGGCATTTATAACTAAAGTCAAGCTTAATCTTACTATTTTATAAATCATTTGGTCTTTTTTGGGCATTTAATGCTATAAAATTCCAGCAATACAACTATATAAGCTAAATGTACAACTAATTTAAACACATTTTCTTAACATTAAATACATTAAAAAACTTAATTTTCAACAATACATGTATTCAAACAATGTTTACAATTTATTGATACATAATTAATATACATTTTTAAAACACGCATTTAATGATAAATACAACTATTAAAATATATAGTACAAGCCATGTAAGTTGCTAATTAATTATACTTTAAAAATCTCTTTTCAATGAAAAATACAATTAAAAAAACACATTGTACAAACCAAAAATGTTTACTAAACATAGAAAACAAACAAATAAAATAATACAAATTAAACAAAGTTTCACAAACTTTTGTCATTACTTATAATCCCTAAATGAACAAACTAATCAAGAAACTATTGTCAAAAACGATAAATAAAATAAATTATTAACCGAAAAATTAAATTAAAGAAGACTGCAGCGTGATCACGCGAGGACCGCTAGTAACAATAATATATGATGACCATCTATTATTTGCATGGTTCTAAAAGGCCGAAATGTCCCATCAAAGTCTCGCAGCGTGAGGCTTGGCCATGCCGGCACGCCGCTTTACGCCACATTTTTTCAGAACTCGATATATGAAATATGATATAAATATATAAATATTTAAATAGTTTGTGTCGCTTTATGCCACGCCTTTATAAAACGTTAAAGCTTCGCTTTAATCAGAAAGACGTGAGGCAGGTACGCCACACGCCACACCTCGTGCTATTTATAATCTTGGTTATTTGTTATAAATCTGAATTATGTATGAAGTTAAGATGCAACATTTTTTAGTGATATATCTCCTTGCATATTGGATTTAATAATTACAACATATATGCACGACTCATGCAATTCTTGCACACGAAACAACTACAATAATACAATGGTTATGTCGTTATGATAACTATGTCAACCACCTCTCCATCGCATTCGATCTAATCAAACATGCACATGCTCTTTGGCATTTATATGTGTCATATTACCTACATATTCTTTAATTTTAAAACATCTAGTTACACAATAATGGTCTAGTAATCTTGGTGTTTGTAATACAAAGTTTAAATATTATTCATGAAAACTGAACATCGGGACATTTAAATACAAGGACGGAGAATAAATATGATCGGGCACAAATTTTTTTGAACCGTATATAAAATAAATTTCGATAGACTAGTTGCATTTAAGAAAATTTAATGTTTTTATCTAAAATTAACACTACACCAAAAAAATTTATGACATCCTACGACCTCACGGGGACCCCTGGTTCCGTCCCTGGTTAAATACACGAGTATGACGAACCATACTTATCAATCAATCCAACATGCGAGTATGTAATGGCATGAAGCCTCAAAATATATAAGGTCTTGCTTTAAAGTGATTACACGTTTATTAGGTATATAACTTTGGCAAAGTGCCCCAAAATCTAAAACAGACTACACACGGTAGGTTTATATATAGTCGAGAAGGTGTAAAGTAAACGACGTATACACATATAAGTATACATGATTTTATACTACTCTATTTAAACTTGATCTATTTATCACTAATCCATTGACACTGATAAAATCAGGGTGGGTTTCGAAGGTCACGAGACACTCATGAGTCTTTGCGATATAATATTAAATTTTGTAAAATGTCTTGATTTTTCATAAATAAATCCGGTCTAATAAAATTGTATCTTTGGTTATATTTAATTTTTCTTTAATGCATGTCACTTTGTGTTCTGTTTCGTTTCTATCTAACGTGACAACAATACCTATCTGCTTGTATGTCTTGACTTTATATGCTTCATTTTATGTCATTGTTTTTTTTGTTCCTCACATATATTTTATGAGAAATGATAAGGATGCCTAAAAAACACGCTTAATTATACGCTTATTTATATGTGTCAAGAGTTTATTGGTTTGTGAAGAAGTAGGTCCACTGCTACAACCAATAAACTCGATAAAGTGTAATTAATTGATTGATGTCTAAATACTCATCATTTTTGTACAATATAAACTGCAAAATCATCCGAAAACACTCGTAAACACATCAAAATGATCAAAATACCACAAATCAGTGTTTTATGTGTTTTAAATGCAAAATATCAAAATCGGATGAAAACGATCAAATTTGCAAAATTGCGGTTTAGTCCCCAAGTTTCAAAAGTTGTCAAAATAGTCCACGAGTCAAAGATTCAAAAGAAAAGTCACCAAAGGTCCTTTTAAAATCATAACTTGTCAAATTTAATCCTTTGGTGAAAAATATCAAAAGTTTGAGAAAATTACAAAAATGGTCCTCCAAGTTTGAAATTTGGCAAAATTGGTCCCTGGAAAATCTGAAAATGGCAACTTTGGTCCTTGTAATATTAACACTTGTCAATTTCAGTCCTTGAAGCAACTTTGAGATTTGGCAGATCAAGTCCCTGAAGTTTCAGAAATTGCATACTTAGTCCTTTGCTTATTATTACCCTTTTACTACTTTGGACCAAGTCAAAAGCCAATGGACCCCTGCCACTACCCCTTTTGGACCCTTGCCATACAATTTGGACCTCCCCTTTCTTTTATTAATACCAGTCAAACCTGTTGACTCACCCCTTCCCTCCAAAACTCACGGGTTACCACTTTCCCCATCATTCCACCCTGCAACTCCTCTGAATACACTCCATCTCCTCCATCATGCCCCTACTCTGCCCCCCTCCAAACACAACAAGCCAAGGAAGCATTAAATGATTTATACCAATCCCACTCAATCCCACAAGCTGTTAAAATGGTTTTGGCGCCAAAAATGCTTGAAAGGCCAAGATCAATTTCAAGTGATCCAAAGGCCTAAAACACTGCTGGGATATGTCCAGAGAGAGGAGAGAAGGTGTCTTGAAGCATAAATAAGAGAAGAGAGAGGCTAGAGAGGAGTTAGTTAGTTTTTATTTTTCATTAGATGTCGTTTTTTTCTTAGACTGTTTTAATTAGCTTTTAAAATGTAATCTAAAGCTTTTATGTATTAAACATAAGCAACTTCATCATTGTAACTCACTTTCAGTTATTAATTCCAAGTTTGAGTAATTTTCATAATTAGTCAACGAAAGTCAACCATTAAGCTCATCATAATCTTAGTGCAAATCGTGTTTAAAAGTTTTAGAGTAGAAGTAATCCAGTTATAAGCATACCTTTTCAGCAAAAAAAACTCTCAAGGCTTGATACTAAAAATCGATTTCAAAATCTGTTTAGCAATCCACAGGGGTGTTTGGATAAAGCATTCTTTTGGGTCAAAAAGGGCTTTTTACCCAGTTTGACTTGGTTAGTCAAGCTGTGTTAGGAGTTATAGAGCACATTCAAGAGTTTAGGATAGTAGAAAAAGGTTTTGAAAAGGTTTGGGTGTCAAAAGTAATTTGTCAGTTTTTCTTTTAACTTGAATTTGCCAAACTTTTCATGAGCAATTTAGTGAATTTTTTGTTGAGATAAAAAATTGTGAAAAATAAAAATCACCAGCTCAGTAGCTTGTGAATCTTGTGTGAAAAGGAAAAAAATTAAAAAATTACTTTAGTAGGGCTGCTATTGGGTTAAAGTGGGTCAATCGAGTGCTAACCATCCTGTGCAGTTTTTCTCCACTTTTCTCGACTTATTAATAAGTCAGAATCACTTATTGACGATTGTGTGTTGGGGCAAAAGGAAGTGGACTAGGTGGAATCTCTAGGCTCAGAAGCTCACAAGCTACTTTTCTCTCTAGCTTATTTAAAATAAGCCCCAAACAGTACTCCCTGTGCCTGTTTTGTTGCATTTCCCACAACAGCTAAGTGTTTTTATTTCAAGAGCTTATTAGGATGTCTTTTAGTTTGTCTATGCTTTTATTTGCTCTTTAGTATGCTTAGGTTAGATTAGCTCACCCTTAGCTTATTTTTACCTTAGAGTGCTTATTACAGCTTTTCCATTGCTTATTTCCCCTTTTCCAGTTTAGGATTACCCCTAGTTTAGTGCTTGTTCCCAACTGCTCACCCTTGTCATTTTGACTTATTTCAGTAACACTTGGCTTATTTGTACTTAACTATGGTCAAAAAGATGTTTTGTTGAAACTGTTATAAGTGGCAAAGTGGGTGTGTGTGGTTTGTTCTGTCCATAAGCTATTCCAAACAGCTTATTGCATTGTTATAAGTAGCATAGGGATTAGTCTAGGATAGTTTATTTTAAGTTGAATTCCTTTTTTTTTTGGTACTGTTCTGCTGCAACGTCCAAACAGCAGCTTGCAGGCCTCCTTTTAAGTGCTTATAAAGCTTTAGCTTCTGCGATTTCAGTGTGTTGAAGTTATAGAGTGAGAATGTTAGCTTACTTGCTCCATGGTTTTGCTCATTTGACTCTTTTTCATGTTCAAAATTTAGCTTACAAACTGTTAAAGGGTGTTTGTTTGGGGCTAGTTATGAGTCGTCAGTAAATAAGGGCCTCAACCGCTTATTCAATTGCTTATCCTTGTTTATTGTAGCTTATCTCATCTAGGTCCTAGCTTGTTTTCTGTCTAGATTGCCTGTTTGGCCAATTGCTCTCACATAACTGAATTTTCTGTGGCTTATTTTGCGCTAAAAATTGATAAGGGTGAGTTTTGTTTTTGTTTCTGTCCAACTGTGGGACACAAAAAAAGCAGTTTATACTGCTTATTTTGAAGGTTTTGGTGAAAAGGATTTCACAAAAAGCTTTAGACTTGATCTCAACTTTGGTTCCAAAAAGAAAAATTCTCAAAAAAAAAAAAAAAATATATAAAGTTGCAAAAAGGGAGAGGCAGGGGTCGAACCTGAGACCTCTCCCTTGCATGGGAGTGATAGCAAGTACCTGGATGCCAAGCGCCCTAGGGATTTTTTTCATTATTTTCTTGCAACATCAATCTATTAAATACGTTTTGGCATTTAGAGCAATAAGCCATTAGAGCTTATTTCGTGGCTTATTCATGAAGTAAACTAGCTGTTCTTAATTTTCCTAGGTGTAGCTTAGTTAGAAGCACTTTTAGTGAATTTTCCAGATTTTTCTTAGGTCGTTTAATATTTTTTATAATTTAATTAGTGTTAAATAGTTTTTAATTCGTAATAAATAAAATAAAAGTCAGAAAAATACCCGGCTTTTTCCTAAAATTTTATTTTGTCATGTAGTACGTGAGAAAATTGATTTTACACTCGTAGGCCTTTTATTTCACAAATTTTACGTTTTTGCTCGCGCTCCAGCGTAATTTTTAGAATTAACGTTCGGTTTTGTTTTAACGCTCGTTTTTAGGTAATTTAAGTTTACGTTTTAATTAAAATAGTTTATTTAAGATATTTTGTTTTATAAAATCAACAAAAACATCATTGTAAAAATAGTGATAGCGTTTATTTAATATTTTTTTTATCTTTTTAATTTCCTTTAATTTATATTTAAGCCCTTGTAGTTTGTATACTCTTTCCTTAGCTATAATCAATTCACAATCCTTTTTCCGTTCAAATCTCCCGATCACTATTCGTTTGATAATCCATTGATAGCTCAGGGACATAACGACCGGGAAACACTATACTCCTCGATCTTCATTGCATCCGTGCTTAAGTCGCTTTTAAGTTTCTTGCTTGCGTGAGAAAACTTGACGGTTTCTTGCAGATCATTAGTCATATAATTAGACATGTTTTTTAGGCATCCTTATCATTTCTCATATTTTATTTGCTTGCACGCACACATTTGACAAAGATCTTTCTATAAGCAGTCATTTTATTCTCGGATAAGAGCGCGATTGTCTACATCTCACCTCGCTCATACCTCACACCAATATCGAGTTCTATCTTTGTTTTTTTAACTTCTGTCAAAATCCAACCACAAAAACAAGAGAAAAAGTGAACCCTAAGGGGACGTTTGGTACGACTGAATCACAAAGAATGGAAATGCAGTGGAGAATGGAATGGCATATAAGGAGAATGAGTCTGATATAAGAGAATGGATTCTAGTGTTTGGCAAAAATAGAGAATAGAGTGTCAGAATCGATTAAAGAATCAATTCCTTTGTTTGGTACATAAAAGAATGAATATATATATTTTCGGTTTTTAGTTACGTTGATTATTCGACGCTATCGTGTCACATAATTACAATTATGCAAACATAATTCAAGTTTTTGTCATATAAAATATATTATATCATCTCTACGATGAAACAAAATGACAAAAAACATATTTCTACAACTTACACATTGCACTAAACACAACTAATAAAAAGATGGATCTTGATAATATTCATGATCGAACTAGTATATATACACGTAGAGGATAAGAATTAAAACCCGATTTACAAACACTAGTATATAAGCATCAATATTTGTATAATATTCTCGCTATAGGGTTTTTACATGTTACGTAAGTAGAAAAATTTAAACGCTACTCTTATTTGACGCTATGAGGACAAATCCTCACCATCCATATAGTTTGATCTAATGGTGGGGATTAATCTAAATTTAATAGATAAACCTAAGTCCATGTTTTTTTCTTGTGTTTTGTCTTTCTTTTATTCATATTTTTTATGAAAGCGTAAAACACGTTTGAAAACGGACGAAACGTATGAAAATGGACTAAATGAAAAGAAAGCGATGAAAGCGGACGAAACGTGTGAAACGAACGAAAGCGACGTAAACGTATGAAACAAAGAGAACGATCAAAGCGGGTGAAGACGTATGAAACGGACGAAAACGGACGAAGATGATGAAAACGATAAAACAGCGAAAACGAATGAAGCAAGAAAAAACGCGAATTAAAAAACGTGAATTAAAAAGCGAATTAAAAAAAAACCTTGAATTTCGTCGTGATTTTTTCATTCACTAGAGAATGGATAGAGAAAAAAGCTTTCTAAAATTTCATTCTCCACCTTTCTCCTCTTTTTAAAGAACAAAATGGGGAATGAAAATGGTAATTTAATTCTCATTTCCATTCTTACGTCAAACAAACATTAGAATCAACCTCTTTCTCTTCTCAACTTTTCCATTCATGCATCTAAACATCCCCTGAGTATAGTGACTACTACAAATATCAAACTTATTATTACAAGACAACCGAAATTGATGCAAACATTATGGAGAAAAATAAGACCTAAACTTTCATAATCAATTGTCCCAAAAATCAATCTCAACCGTTGATCTTCATGCGAACCACGAACCGTCGCATATCTAAACGGGTCCACACCATAACCTCCATGCACTCACACACACATGATCAAAACATGACATTTTCCCAATAAGTATATAAACCTCAATTTCATTCACATTTTATCACATCAAAAAGTTTATCTTTTTTCTTTTTGTTTTCCTTTTCATCACCACACACATTTTTTAAAACCAAAATCAAATTCTAAAACTTTTTTATTTATATAAAAAAAAAAAAAAAATTATAAACTTTTTTTTATAAAAATTTTCAAGAAACATCAAAAGGGGGCAGTTTTTTTGAGGAGGATGAACATAGCCCTCTGTTCTTAAATATTACCTCCTCCTCATAGATCTTTATATAGTTTTATCATCTGGGTGTTTGTTAATCTTGGTGGGTTTTTGTTAAAGTTTTGATTTTTATATATTTTTATATTTTTTGAGATTTTTTTTTAATGTTTTTTTGATCGGTTTATTGTTTAGATTGAAGGATCATCGGATATTAATATTAATCTCTTCAAAGTTAAAGGTATAATAATCTTGATCTACATTTTTTTGTGTTTTGTTGAAATTTAATGTACTATGGTTTTGTTTATGGTTGGGGCGAACCTCTAGGTGCGCGTGAACCACATGGATTTCTTTTGCGTAGTGTAAAATTATGTCGAATATGCTGATTTTTTAAAATGAACCTGGTCCCCCACTGTTTATTGTTGTTTAGTATATGTTTAGTTTGGTTGTTGATGGTTTGGTTTGGTTTGGTTTTTGGTGTTTTAGATTAAAATGCAATCTGATCTTGGAAAGTTATTTATTGGTGGCATATCGTGGGACACGGATGAGGAGCGTTTAAAAGAGTATTTTAGTAGTTATGGTGAGGTTTTGGAAGCTGTGATTATGAGAGATCATATCACTGGCCGTGCTCGTGGTTTTGGTTTCATTGTGTTTTCTGATCCTGTTGTCGCTGAGCGTTACTAAAGAGAAGCATAACATCGATGGCAGGATGGTAAATTGTACTTTTTAGAACGATTATTGTCGCTGTACTAAATGTGGTTGTGTTTTCTGATGTTGTTGTTCTTTGTTGTTATAGGTTGAGGCAAAGAAGGCGGTTCCTAGGGATGATCAAAGTACTATAAGTAGAAACAGTGGTAGTATTCAGGGTTCACCTACTCTAGGACGAACACGTAAAATTTTTGTAGGAGGGTTAGCATCTACTGTAACTGAAACTGATTTCAAGAGGTACTTTGAGCAGTTTGGAACGATAACAGATGTTGTAGTCATGTATGATCATAGTACTCAAAGGCCAAGAGGGTTCGGGTTTATTACTTTTGATTCAGAGGAAGCAGTAGACAAAGTACTATTAAAAACTTTCCATGAACTTAATGGTAAAATGGTTGAGGTTAAACGTGCAGTCCCAAAAGAACTTTCACCTAGTCCTAGCCGTAGCCCGCTTGGTGGATATCCTTATGGTTTAGGTAGGACTGGTAGCTTTCTTAACGGACCCTACTCTCCAAGTACAGTTGGACTTGGAGGTTATGGTGCTAGGATGGATGGTAGGTTTAGCCCAATTACTTCTGGTAGAAATGGATTTGCTACATTTGGTTCTGGATATGGTATGGGATTGAACTTTGAACCAGGATTGAGTGGGACTAATTTTAATAATACCATAAATTACGGAAGGGGATTGAGTCCTTATTATGTTGGCAATTCAGATAGGTTCGCTAGTCCTATAAGTTTTGATGTTGCAAATGTTGGAAATCTTGGAAATGCTGGAAATCTTGGAAATGGAAATTCATCTTTGTTTAGTGCGAATAATAGGAATTTATGGGGTAATGGTGGGCTTAACTATGGATCAAACTCCACGGGGTCGACCGGGGTTATTGGTGGTGGTATTTTGGGTAATAATGGGATTAATTGGGGTTCATCTCTAGTTTTAGCTCAAGGAGGTCCTAATGCTTCTACACAAAGTGTGAATCTTGGTTATGGTGGAGGAGATAATAGTTATGGTTCAAGAGGTGTGGGTGGTGCAGGTTATGGTAGAAATGCTACTGGTAGTGTGGGTCCGATGTCATCATACGGTGGGTCTAATGTAGGTTATGACGGGTCTTTTTCAGACTTTTACGGTGGTGGTGGTGGGTCGGTTTATGGTGGTGATTCTACATGGCGTTCAGGGAATAGTGAGCGTGATGCATCTGGTTCGTTTGGTGGTTATGGGATAGGGAAGTGGTGGCTCTGATATGGGAACTAAAAGTAATTCTGGTTTTGTTGGTTATAGTGTTGCTAAGAGACAGGAAAACAGAGGTATGGTTTCTTGCTAATTACTCCAAGCGATAACTCTTTTAGTCAACATGTTACTAATAAGGTTATATGAGATTAGTAGGTACTTCAAATTTAAACAACTTAATGAATAGCAGAAAGAAATGCCACCAAAATATGCTGTTGCAGATGGTCTGATGTGATAATGTGTATACTTTTGATTATATTTGCTGATAAAGTAGCTAGAAATAAAAATTCGACTACTTTTGCTTTATACTTCGTGACCAAAAAGTTTGAATTCATATTAGTATATTAGAAATTATATAACCTTGAAGTTTGGCCTTACCTAAATTCTTTATGTAATGTACCTCTGCACTACATGCTACTTATTAAAAACTAGAATTTTGATGTTGGCTTTATCTAGAAATTTCCTTGCTTTGCTTATTCTATGCTAGCAGCCATAAACATCAATAGTACTGATATACTTTATGAACCAAACAAGATAGATAGTACTGGTATTTTCTTGACATGATTCCTCCCAAGACAAAAATGAATTAGAAAGAACATTTAGTTTTAAAAACTAAAGGGGGGATTGGATTGGTTAGCGAAGAATGAGCTGTGCAGCATAGGTGGTCAACCATTAAGTGATGGTGGTATTATAGATAACTTTTAAAGTACAAAAACTCAATTTGATTTGGGTATATTTTACTACCTTGGCCTTAAACTCCACAAAAATGAATATGCGCAATATTTATTAGCTTCTCTTTTTATAATGAGTTAACTACTATACCCTCTACTGTGAGCCATATAATTTATTCAAGTGAAGCATTTGTCAATATCATCAGTAATATTAGACAGGTTACTTTTTAGTTTAAGGTCGGATACTCTGATTATATTTGCAAACTAGCTTTCCACTAACAAACACACAAATGAGAAAAACAGTGATTAATCACATTAGATGTTTTGTAAACCTCAGATATGCGTCTTCATTTTTTCAGTTTTGTCGTACCTTTTTTCCCATCTGTGCTTAGACTCTTGTCTGAGATTTCCTGGAAATTGGTGTTCAACATACTGTTAATGCTAATTGATTGTCAACAGTTTATGCTGTTTAACTTATATTCTAATTGAATAGTCCTATCTGTTTTTAGTTTTTTACCTCATGCAAGAGGTGAATTGATATTGGCATCATTGTCTATTAGCCTTTGACTGTAATTTTCATAATTTTTAGTTACTTATCATATATTCATATGTATCTTTAATAGTTAATACAGCTTTCATTGGGTTTCTTGATATTTACAAGCTCATTTGTTTGCTTGCTACAGGAATCGTTGGATAGTAGGATAAAGTTGAATACTTTAGCACACTGAACAGAGTTACCAAAGAAAGGGGTTGGCTATCTTCTTCGGAGCTAACTTGAGTGCATTAGATGGTTTATAAGTGTTTTTTCTTTTCGTTATGGGTTAATGGAATGAATTTCCGAGTTACATTTTTGGTCGTTTTTGAGTGAGATGTAAAATTGGTTTGCGGCATATAGTCAAGAAAACGTGTCATCTTGCGTGACTTGTGAGCAGAAGGTGATACAATAGACGATGGTTTGCCTGGACAAGGTTCGGGTGTTTTTTTGTTCTTTTGTTTCCGTGAAACTGCAAAGTTTCATGTGGTCGTCATTTTCAGTATTCAGTTTTATATTTGGTTTTGCTAGCAATGAGTTTTTTTTGGTTAAACTCAGAATTGTAAGAATTCTTCTTGGTTTTATTACTAGTGATAAACATTTGTGGGATACCCATCTAGGATTCCCATGAATAAGTAACACTATTATTTCTTTTCGTGTACATTTACATGAACTGTTGTGCTCCTCCTGTCGGGTTTGGTGAGTCGCAACATAACTTAGTTTTCTGTTTTATCTTATGGCTATATACTAATATTCAGTATCGACACAACCAACTTTCAGACTAGGACACACCTATTTGCCAAGAAACCGAGTCCATTTACACATAAGCATAAATTGTTTGCAAAATGTGTGTGAAGGTGGTTTCGTTTGAATTTGATTGTTTCATCTGTAATTCGATTCTTTTTTTATCATATATATGTTTGAAGTTTCACGTTAACGACACATTTGTGCTAGGTAGTATTATGGGGGTGTTCGGTGAGCTTATTTGACACGCTAACAGACTTAACCTTCTAATATCATACATGTAACTCACAAACATTTCCATGTTCAGGTTGTAGAATGATGAAACCTCAACTTTATTATTGGAGTATAAATTACAAATGATAAACTATGAGAAACCCTAACAGACTTTACGTGCACAAGCGTGCTTGGACCGACTAACGTGATATTGTCTAATAAAAGTTAATCAATGAAGGCAAGTATTTGAATCATACGCGGCTTAACCGAGGTATTACCGTAACCGTATACGACCCGTCCATCTGTACATGTAGTTTAGGATTTTTAAACAAAAGAAAGAGGTTTAATGCCTATAATCATAAGAGCACAAGGTACTATCCAAGTTATAGGCATAAGTTATAATACCTGCCGAGTTGGTATTTTTACTTATAACACAAATCTTATAAAGCGACAAAACTAAAAGGTAAGAGCGCGTTTGGTAGAGAATTTGAAGAAATGAAATGAAACGAGAGAATAGAATCTCGGAGAATAGAAATCGGTGAGAACTTTGTTCAATTCTAATGTTTGATAACAATGAGCTTAACCTTAGAAATGAAAAATTATTTTTATTTTTCTAAATAACGATTCTTAAAAATATTTAAAAAATATATATTTAAAAATATATATATCTTTTTTTAAAATTTATTTTTAAATATTTATGTACTTTCTTTAAAAAATATTTTTAAAAATGTATTTATTCAAAAAAACATATTTTTTTAAAAATATTTAAAAAAAATATATTTTTAATTTTTTTAATGTATTTAAAAAACTTGTTTTTAAAAAAAATTGAAAATATATTTATTTAAAAAAAAACTTATTTTAAAAAAATATATTTTTAAAAATGTATTTATTAAAAAAAAAAAAAAAAAAAAAAAAAAAAACTCATTTCTAAATTCTCCACCAAAATGATGGAAATGAAGGTTAACCAAATTACACTACCATTTCTCCATTCCACCAATTTCCTTCAATTCTCCGCTTTTTTATTTCTCTATACCAAACGAGGGAATTTAATCCAATTCCTTTTCTCTGACTTTATTTCTGTGTACCAAACACACCCTAAAAGTGTGCTTTAATATAAAGTTTGCAAAAGCTATGCGGCTATTTTGTAAAAATGAAGACTTGGAATCCTATATATATAAAGAAACAAAACGGAAAAACTCAGATCTCCTGTGGTTAATCCCAATCAGTTCTTCTACTCCAGTCCGGCCAACATGTTTAGCATCAATTAATCCGTATTTCAGGTATCTGATTAGTAAAATCTAAAACTCTAGATTCGATAAAAGCTTTATGTTTGTAATTTCTTTTTACTTGATCAGTAGTAATTCATGAAATCATATACGTAGTAATTAAATTCTTTATTAATGTAATCATGGATCATGTTTCTTTATAGTTTTCGAAATTTAACTGGTAAAGTTATATTATGCATATGTAAAGATTTTTAATTAGATTTGTACATATAAGTTCCGTTTAGATATGATGTTGCTTTTGTATGCTGAATAAATGTTTCATCACATTATGGTATTGTGTATGTCCGACTATCAAAACGGCGCAAATGAAAAAGTAATGCTCTTAATTTTCTATTAATGGTAACTACGAGTCGTTAACTATTTAGCTTGCTAGTGACGGAACTTGAATGGAGTAAATGATACTGGAGCTGTTGTAGTTTCTAGCCTTATCGTTTTTACTAATTTGACAGGGAGTGACAGACAAACTATAGCGAGATGGGGGGAAATGATAACCGTTTTGAATCCAAAAGAACCGTTTTTGTGACTGTGGGCACAACGTCTTTCGATTCTCTTGTTAAAGCTGTTGACACTGAGCAAGTTCAAGAAGCGTTGTTGAAGAAAGGCTACACACATCTTGTAATTCAAATGGGTCGTGGATCTTACATCCCGAAAAAGGTACTAGTTTACTTTTGAGTGTCTGGAATTATCCTATTTGGCATTTCATTTTACTGGAAAATGTTGGTACCGTAACCCAGTTTATCTTCACTCAATATAGATTTATATGCTGTTGAGAATGACAAGCGATTGGAAGAATTTTAGAATGTAGTGTTGGTCCGGTAGGCCGAGGTTGAAAAAATAGGCATGTAGCTTGATCCTATGCTTCAATAGTGGAACTGTTGGAGGAAGTTTGATTTTTTAGTATCTTAGGTCCATAATTTGCTGCTCGATTATGTTAGTAGATGAAATAAATTTGAAATCTCTTTTCTTTTCCAAATTAGTCCTAATAGAAGGGAGAATGGCTTCTACATGTTTGATTTTCATGGGCAATACATATATGATACATCTTAGACTTTATCAGGATAGCACATGTATGTTTCAAAGATGTTTATGTGATTGAGGAACTTTTCTTATCTAAGTAGTTACGGCTTCACTTATTGTTGTGTCAATGCCCCCTTCAGGCTGCCTTTGTAAATGTTACCACAAAACTTTGTTTCGAAGATTCTGATCTTCTATTATAGAGTTTATAAGATTTTGTATGATTTAAAATCACACCCCTGAGAGACCGCTATTCTTTGTGTAATGCTAATTGTTTTATAAGTATTATCATGTCAGGCTCGTCAATTCCTGCTGTTGTAATCAATTTATTTCTATCACAAATGCAGTCTAGTGGTGAAGATGGATCGCTGGTTGTAGATTACTTTACGTTTTCCCCAAGCATTGCAGACTATATGAAATCAGCATCTCTTGTCATAAGTCACGCAGGTATCCTGCCGGATCCAAGATTAAAGTTTTATAAGCTATATTGATAAAACCAATATGACGAGGAAACTGATTTTACATCTTTTATTTGGCAGGTTCAGGGAGCATATTTGAGACACTAAAACTGGCCAAACCTTTAATAGTCGTCGTTAATGAAGACTTGATGGATAACCATCAGAGTGAGCTTGCTGAAGAACTAGCAGAAAGGAAGCATTTGTTTTGTGCTCACCCTCAAACGCTCTACCAAGTAATTGAATCTCTGGATTTGGATTCTATTGTACCATATCAGTCAGGTGACGCTACTCCGGTTGCTAAACTAATCAATAGGCATCTTGGTTTTCCTGCTGATTGATCAGAACCTGTTGGCATGTTTTACTCATTTACTTATTCTCAGACATGTAACAAATTGTTTAAAATTCAATAGTGCATGTGCAAATACTTCCCATAAAGTTTACATATATGAGATTTTTGGATATTGTAGTGAAAATGATTATTTAATCTGTATTTGCATCAAGATATCAAATAAGTCTTATAAATCTGATACTAACTTGGATGGATATATGAATTTTCCAATAGCCATTTGATGACCATGACTGCATGGCCCCCAAGTGCAAAGTTGCTGTATACTGCTGTCTTTCTGTCACTATCAGTGCCAAAAACTACCTTCAAGTTGTAATGTGGATATGAGAATCTCATTCTTTTGTTATTATCGGATGGCATTTTGGATATTGGTTTTGATCTATTTCTTTGGTTGCAAAGTTTGTTTTGTCACATAGGTAAACGATTTAATTATTTGGTTATATACTCATTAGTCATTACTATGGTTTAAAAAGTTATTATAAACTGAAAATTCATTATAAATTTTATATTTTCTGCTGCTACACCATAACCATAAAGGAATGTGTACACTAACATTGTTGTGCTAAAACTAAAAAAATTGACATATTACACCATGATGTTATGTAGATTTACTTCTAACTAGACAAGAAATCAAGTTCCCCTGTTGATTCTAGATTCTGTTGAGAAACATCGTGCATTTGCGGTACATCATTCAAAACCAAATTCCCAGCTTGCCATACTTGATTCACAAGGGATCCGCCTGCAAATGGGCCCACGGTCGCATATATAGTTATCTCACCATTCACAAAGTCAGCTGAAAGACCCGAAACCTGAAAGCTAAGATCTCCAGGAAGCATTGACGGGCTGTAACTTGTTATCAATGTTGGATAAACCGTTATACCCCCATTACTGTTATGGAACGCCACAATTGCCTCTGACCCAACCATACCTATTTGGTTTGGGTTAATGGCCCAAGCCACCCAACCATGAGACCCTTGTTCTGCTCGGTATGCGATCTTGGCTATGCCCATTGATGAGTTGTAAGTCCAATGGAGATGGGCAGATAAATGAGGTAGATCTTGACAAGAAGTATAAAGTCGGCTAGATGTGAATCTATGGTCTGAGCACGTTCGTGCAGATGATATAATGTTGAAATGAGATGCTATAAGGTAAAAAAGCAGAACAAGGGTATAGCTTATAGTTATAGCCATTAGTAGAGTAAAAAACTATAAAGCCTAATTGATCTTGTTAAAGTATGTATCGTGACGTATATTAATAGCAGCTGTGTGTAGGATTGTCATGAAAGTTTTATGTTTTTTGCTCATCAAGTAGCATTTACCGCGTATGATGAACCAACTACTTTGAGGGATCAAAGGAGTGTTTGTTTGAGGGTGTAAATGTGTGAAAATTTCGTAAAATTTTGAAGTTTCCTATCTAAAGAAACATTTGCTAATTCAATTATTTTCGTCTTTACAGGTTGACAGCATGATGATTATTGTACCCGTCGAAAAGCAATAAGAAAAGGTACTAGCTTTGATGGACACCCCCCAATGTTTCTCCTTATGTTTTTATGTAAAATACGGCTTTACAACAATAGGAGAACAAATCTTTATAAAAGCAGAAAATGCTAAAAGATCAAAAGCATGTTGGCTTTAAAACAGAACATAAAGGGAAATCTTAGGAATATGATGTCTTGCCTTTAACTATCTTTAGGATGATCACAGGTTTATTGATGCAATCATCGAACATTGTGTTGGCTCTCCAAACTACTTGCATACATTATGGCATGTTTGACAATGTAAATGTATCGGTATGTTGGTCTTTGCAAGAAGTGATGGGTTTGGAATGTAGTCTCGACTTATTTTGAAGTAATCATGTAAATTGAGTACTTATTTGAACATGTTTGACCTGATGCAGTCAAAGAAAAGAAAAATAACAATGGTGGAGATCAATATTGGTGCTTATCTTAAAGCCATAGTGATATCTTAATGGAGTTACTTGAGTTTTAGCCTTTTAGGCAAATGGAATTATGAGGTGTTCCTAAGATTTATCGTGGATGTAAGGTATTGTAGGTGATATTAAATTTTATGGTGCTACACTTTCAGATGATATTAGTAAAACATTTGTTCATGACATTTTACTTCACTTGATTTACTGTGAAATTACTTAACTCATAAGGCTTTTGAGGCTATCACACAAAATTTAGCTTAGCAGCAGTCACCACTCAATACATATACATGGGTGTAAACGAATCGAATTGAGTTGAATTTGCCTCGACAACATTGTCCCGCTCGAGCTATGCTCAATAGCTCGGCAACTTCTTTGAATTAAAGCTTTCAAAAGTCCAAAAACATATACTCCACCGACGAAATGATAGTTTTGATAATTAATTAATCCTTTCAATTAATTTTGTAAACAATAATTTTGATTATGCGTAATAGAGTAAGGATGAAATGAGAAGTAAAATTAAAATGAGAGGAGTAAGAAGAAACAACAACCGCACATTTCAGATGCACCTAAAGAAATAGATGTATCTCCCTCTAAATTTTTCCTCTCCATTTGAAATGTGTAGCTCAAATTTCTTGTCATTTTTCTTATTTCAATTTCTCTTCTAGATCTATTCCCATGGGTAATATAGTAAATTTAAACAATTTTAACTTCTATTTTTAGTAGCGAACAATTTTTTTTGAAAAACCAAAAAAAAAAAGAATAATATCATTTAAATATAAATGCTCAAAATACTCGATAATAACTCGACACAAGCCTACATAAGCTCGAACTCGTTAAACGTTTTAAGCTCGTTTTCTAGGCTTGGGCCATACTTTGGACGGATTCTGTACAAAAGCGCACTCAAGAATCTTTGTCCAAGCATTTGATCAGAAGAAGACGAGGAAAAATGTTAAAGAGAACATACTTTTTTGAACACTACGTACACGCAAAACACGCTTAATTTTCACAATTGTTTACTTCACATGTCTTCTTGACACCGTCAACCGAAATACTTGTTAGCACCACAATTGTCGATGCTTTTTGACTAAACGTAATCATTACACCATCTTACATTTTACATCATCGTCACTTCAGTTTTTTTCTCCTCTCACTTTCTCTCATACCTTTTCAACTTTCAACCTTAATAAGGTCACACCACCTCACCTTTATACCCATTTTCTTTTAATTAAACTTTTTATTCATAAATAAAAAACATAAACGTACGAAATTTAAAACTTTGATTCATAAGCTAAAAATATTACATTTAAAATAAAAATTAAAACATCATAAATATTAAAAACTAAAATTAAAACATACGAAAATTAAAAAAACATTACACGAAAAGAAAAACACGATCGTCGTATTTGTTTTTTGCATGCATCCAAACGATTTTAGTACTGAGTTAGGGTTTTTTTTGTCCCTTTATTGCACAAATTACTATGAATCTCGTTATCTTTTCAAGATTCTTATTTTAGAAAAGTGTCGATCAAAACAAATTTTGCTTGCGGAATGTCTTTGCATTTATTTGTATGCTTTCCTCATATCATCTTTAGTTGTGCTCACTTTGTCAAACTGTACAGCTAAGTCGATAATCGCTTGTTGACGAATGGTATCCTCATCAACTTGGGTCTGAACACTAGGTTTGATTTCCTCGATGCTATGTGGAAGAGAATAATCTATATGATTTTTTTTGTAGAGTGTGGAAACGGTAGAAACGGTAGAGGAGGGTGAATATGTTTCCGTTTCAAACTTAAAACTTTTGTATCAAATATAGTATAAATCATTGCATTTGCTAATCTCGACGCGATGATGCATTTAACGCATTACGGCATGTAAGGTCAACCCCTTAATATCACATAAGATTTCGCAAGATTAATGGTTTATTATAAATCAAGTTTCACCATTATTAGTCCAGTTTATTTTTCTTTTCTAACAAACATACTTAAGACATGTAACCACACACACAATCATGAACATCAACCAAATAGACAATCAACAATATAAAACAAGAGTAAAAGTAAAGAGATAAGTAAAAAGGATACGCAAACCGACACGAGGATTTATAGTGGTTCGGTCACGAAGCTCATCTTCGCCCTACTTCACTCCCCGAGTACCCAACTCGAGAGTTACTTCACTAGATCAACAAACTCCATTCTCGACGGAGAAAACCTTATACAATGTTGCTTACACTTTTTTCGGTACTAAGCTAAATACCGAGCTCTTCTACGAGGTAGAGTCAAACCTTCGTCGCCTACACTTTATCCGGTACAAGGCTATATAACGAGTTCCATTACAAAGAGGAACCTGACCCAATCAATACATCTTGAGGAACCAACATCCTACTACATCGATCTACACCCAACATAACAAACCTTATGTTTTATGGAACAAATACATGAACCACCTAATCTAGTTAGAGATACAAGAAGATAATACAAGACGATGTGTCTAACGGATATGAATGCCTAATCTGAATAACCTTCCATTTATAGGAAGTCTTCAATGAAGATCACAAGTTCTCTAAGCTTGTTGTGATAAATCTTCATGTATGTATGGCTGTGGTGGATAGGGATGCAAGATCTCTAAACTTGTTTTGGATGATCACTTCAGTAGGTATGGATGCAAGATCTTTAGGCTTGCTTTAGAGGATCACTTCGGGAGTATGCTTACAACAAAATGAAAGTTAGAAGCATTATGATCATATGAGAAAGAAGTTTTACATGTTTTCTTATTGATCTAAATATGTTATAAATGGTGGAGAGAAAGAGTGTGAAAGGTGTCAGAAAATGGTGAGAAGCGGTTTGCTATTTATAGGCAAAAAGAACAAAATTTTTTTCTGTCCCAAGGATCCCTTCTTAAAGGGATCCGCCGGGATCCGGCCATCTGGGTGAAATATGGGTTTTGGGTTATAGAATCCGGGTCTTGGGTTATGGGTTATGGTTCATGGGTCATGTGATGTCAAAGACATCTTGGGCAATGGGTTATGGACTATGGGTAATGGGTCATGGGTTTTATCCATTCTTGATGTCATGCATGATGTTATGCAATGAGTCATGGGTTTTGGGTCAAGCTCCATGGGTCATGGGCTTTGGACATGAATTTTGGGTTTATGGATAGTCCAACATGTTTATGTTACAAGTTACACTTTAGCTAGTATGTATTTTTTATAAAATATAAGTAACCAAAGTTACTTATAAATGTTTTATAAAAATAATTTTGGTTTTGTGTAAACTATTTAACTAAACATGTTTAATGATTTGTTAGAGGTTTGATCATAACGCAACATATCAAACATGTACGAACCTGTGTTGTAGCATACAAGGACTTGAGTTGTCGAGATGTGTTGAAAGTCTGTTGATACAAAATATGATTATGAGTAACTTGTACATTTTACGTCATGTATTACAAGATACATGTTTGTCATCAACAAAACAAACAAAATTGTATAGATTAAATATCGTAATATTTGTACTAACATAGAGATTAAGTTAGAAGTTCTATAAAGAATGATTGAGTTTAAAAATGTTGAATTTAATATTGAGAAGTTGTGTATATGTTGAGTATGATTATGAAAAGTTGTGTTTAAAAATGTTGAAGTTTAGAGGTATTTATAGGTAAAAAAAGGTAGTGTAAATTTTCTTTTATATATATAACTCAACGGATACTTCATGTTTTTGCACGTGAACCAAGAGTGTTTTTTCCTCACCACTATCCGTTTTTTGTGAACACCTCACGCGTGACTTTCAGCTTGGGTAATGGGTGGCACGTGACATATTGGTGTAAGGGTGAGCCCATAAGAGCATTCACAATGTATTGTTCAATACATAGTATAATACATCGCCATGTCACTACCATATCATTATTCAACTCTCTATATAAAACATTCGCAATGCATTAAACTTTTCACGGTCTAACAAATTTCCACGTCACAATTTTACTTAACCACAAAATGTTCATTATATAAAAACAATGACAATAATTTAAGATTTTCACATTTATGAAGATGCAATGTAAATATTAAACACTAATGAATTAGAACATATAAACAATTGTACGCATACCTCATTAGTTAGATTGTGTAAATTAGAAGAGACATATATATAAACAATTGTACGCATATCTCATTAGTTAGATTGTGTAAACTTTGTTGGTGTTGTCTAAACTTTATTTTATTAAAGTTATAATGTTTCCTGGGTTAGAAAACCTTTGTTGAAATAATTTTAAAATTAAATTATACAATTTTATATTTGTTGGGGACCTTAGGAACAGTGCACTTTAGGAATTATTTTTTTACCCGGTCTCTTTGGGTGGAGGCCCATTAGGTTAACCGACCCGCTCTATTCATCCCTACTCACATCGTTTCTTTATTCTTTAGATCCAACTTGGTATATCTCCGGGGAAAAATCCGGGCATGCTTTGATCCAAAAAAAGGGGGTTTTTTTGGTAGTACACCGGTTTGTGAGAGGGCTACATTCGTGTGTACTATGAAACCAATATTTTTTTCGTGTTTGTGGATGCACGTTAGCCACATGGTTAACGCTACAGTGGTATATCTCTTTTGGTCCATATATTTTTTGTGCTTGGTATATCTCAGATTAGGGTATTGGTCATAAAAAATCCCATCTGCAACTTTGCTATTTTGAAGAATCGATACAAGGTGTGATGTTTTTTTCTTTGTTTTTGGGCTATTTTGTTTGATCTTTATGCTGGTTGGACTATGTTGTGTTTAGGTTCCATTGTGGATTATGTTAGGTATATTCATTGTGGCTTTTTTATATTTAGGTGTTAGAGTAATTAAATGTTGCTTATAGTGGTTGAAATGTTAGTTATGCTTAGATGTTGGGGTCACTAAATGAGATGCATAGTTTGGTTTGGGGTTTAAGGTTAAAGTCAGATGCAATTCAATGTCACCCTTATTAAATGTTGTCCACATTTTTTTTTGGTTGTCTTAATTTGTGTTTTACTTTTTTTTGGATGATAACCACTGACTTCCTTTGATCTTTTTGTTTGCCTTTTTTTTGCTCTTCTCTATTTGCAAACTATCACTTGATAATGCTTTTCTTGCTCACGATAACTGTTTCAAATATGTTAATAGTTCTACTTTGCTTTCTCTTTATTGTCTTGATAATTGGACTGTGTATTATTGTTTATAATTATGAATTCAAAACCGATACCTGCCTCCCAAAACATTGACAACCGGTCACCTCAAAACCTGATACAAAACAATGCTCCGAATATACATGGATGTCCTGGATGTCAAATGTGTAACATCATTACGCCAGGCGTGTCCGCCTGTCAACCATATGCATCACAGTGTTTTACTGCATCAGAGACTCATCATGCTAGAGGTTAGTTGATCTTTTTGTTACTCATTGTTGCTATAGTTACACTTATTGTCATCTTTATCGTTGAAACATTCGCATGCTAATGTTGCATGTTTTTTCGTAGATATTGTTGAGAAGGAGAGCGTGCACATTACAGGACACCGCATAGGTTTAGACCATGGTAGTTATATGGGTGGAGTGCGTGTACCAATGGGTGATTCTTTTGGCCTGAATTTCGATATCGCAAACAATTTGGAAAGAGATTTGCCCGACAGTGCTTTAAAAAAAGCTGTTGGTGGCCCGATTGATGAAACAACTGATAATGTAACAAAAGGTGAACTTATGCACTCTATTTTGACAACTACCTATAGTTGTTGTTGTGTTTTATTATTATTTTTTTTTTATTTTTTTTTAAATTGTTTGCATACAAAATTGAAGCCAAATGTTTCCGATGCTTTGTTTTTTTTGACAATGTAGCAGTACCTTCTTATCAACACGATAAATCAAATGTGACATACCATGTTGACTGCTTCAGAGAAGCTCCAGGAAGTAAGAAAAGCTTTGGCGCGATTACCAACACCAGTGTCCAACATCGTTCTGCAGCACCCGATTGTCAACCTGATTCAGACAATAGTGTGGCCATTCTTCGTCAGCAATCTGCTTCTTGCACGACGGGAGGTACCTTGATGTGTTTTGTTTTTGCACAACACTTTGGTGTCACTAAATCACATTCTCATGCTATTTTTTTTTATTGGAACAGGAATACCTGTACATGATAGCACATGTTCACAGCAGCTTCGAAAAAGAGGCAGACCGCGAAAACAGATGCCCAACAACCCATTCCACCTGTGTGAGTCATCTGATTATGTGCACACCATGGGTCAACCGATGACTCCTAATATGATGGAAGGTGACTTCTGCTCTTCTCTTTTCAGATGCAATTTGTGAAATTTTGTTGCTTTGTTTTTGCATAACACTTTGGGGTCACTAAATCACATTCTCATGCTATTTTTTTTATTGGAACAGGAATACCTGTACATGATAGCACATGTTCACAGCAGCCTCGAAAAAGAGGCAGACCGCGAAAACAGGTGCCCAGGAACCCAGTTAACCTGTGTGAGTCATCTGATTATGTGCACACCATTGGTCAACCAATGACTCCTAATACGATGGAAGGTGACTTCAGCTATTCTCTTTTCAGATGCAGTTTGTCAAATTTTATTGCTTTTTATACAATACCGAATTAGTCTTTCATAGTGTTCTTTACTATCAATAGGATTGCCTGCACACAATACTGGTACTTCAAAAAAAAGTAGAAAAAGAAAAAACTCGGCCAATGACATCACCATAAGCCATGTACAGACCCCTGACACACATGATGGTGTGCAGAACGTTGTTGAGCAACTGCCTTTACATGTGCATGAAGGTCAGCGGCGGTTTTTCTTTTGTAACAAACTTTTTTGAATCCCACCTGTTTCCATGCAATATTGATTTTGACTTTCATACGTTTGTCTTCCAACAGTGAGAACAGTTGTCCATGGTAATGTTGACACTGATGTTACATCTGATGATTGTTATTTGGCAAACACTCAGGAAAGAAAAAGACGTACATGTCAGGCCTCCACAAGATGTATGCATCAACCGAATTCAGATAACCATGGTCACACCATTGGTGAACCATCCACTCCTCATGCAACTAAAAGTAAGCGTTTTTTGTTTTTTACCTTTTGCAACACATTGTTTGCATCCAAGATTGTCTATAACTTTTATGGTACTTTCTTTTGTTTGCTAGCAGCAATAAGTCTGCATGCCGATGGCCAACCAGGTGTTACGCAAAATGTTGGTCATCAATCACAAGGTCAGAAAAGAAATAGGCGCGCGGGTCAGCCCCATAGAAGGTCTGTGCGTCAGCGTTCTCTCATAAGTAGTTTCCGTTCTGACTCAGATAATAGTGCATGCAACATTGATGAAGAGTCATCTTCTTATACAACACAAGGTAGTTATTGCCTTTCTTTGTTTTTCTGCGCTTCATCTTTTTCCCGACCATATATTGTCAGAACTTTAAATTAATGATGATTTGTTAATCAATGTAGGTGCATTGCCTACATATGATGATTTAGGAGACTGTACTGAGCGATGCCATTATTGTAACGCTGCTTTTTGGCGTGAGGAACGGCTTCTGAGGCCATCGTTTCTGGATGCTTTATCTCAATACCATTTATGTTGTGGAGGTGGTAGAGGTTTTATGCACCACAGCGAGATCCACCTGAGTATATCAAAGCATTGCTTGGGCAATGCGCCGTTATGGAAAATATCCGAACTTACAATCAGATGTTTGCAATGACTTCATTCGGTGCCACGGTAGACAACACAATCAACAATGGTGGAGGACCATATGTTTTTAAAGTCTCCGGCCAAATATACCATCGGATTGGCTCACTTTGTCCGGTTAATGATGATCCAAAGTTTTTACAGCTCTATATCTATGACACACAAGATGAGGTCCAACATAGGTTGAGCCATTTTACAAGCTCAGATGGGCCTGATTTGGATCCGGAGGTCGTGCAAGGACTCATTCACTTCTTAGATGCCCATAATGAGCTGGTCCAAATATTCAGAACTGCGCGTGACAAATGTGCTCAACATGATGTCCCAGAATTTAAGTTCAAGCTTTACAGCGGTGAAGCCCCATGCGGTTATGAACCTCCATCATCGCATACCCTTGGGGCCATTGTCTTTGACAGTGGCCCAAAAAGTGAATAAAATTACGATGTTATACTGGAATACAGAGATGGTCCGCTAAAAAGAATCAGCAAGATTCATAAGTCATACATGTCGTTACAGTTTCCATTGATTTTCATCTATGGTTAACCAGGCTATCATACAAAGTTAAAGTTAAGAACAGTAGATCCAAACGTTGAGCCAAAACGGGTCTCGATGAATGCATTCTATACATACCAGTTACACCCAAGACATGATGATTATAATCTACTTTTTCAGACTGACAGGCTTTTTCAGCAGTACGTCGTTGGCGTATATTATTGCATAGAACATAATAGGATGGATTTTTATAGAACACACCAAAGCGATATTCGAGGAGACTATTTTTCAGGCCTCTATGATGCAATTTTAAGAGGAGATCATGATGTTTCACAGGCAGGTTCGCGCATTATATTGCCTTCCTCATTTACTGGAGGTCCAAGGTATATGTACAACCATTATTTGGATGCATTGGCGATTTTCAGGGTGCTTGGTAATCCATGATTTTTTATAACATTCACATGCAACGTAAAGTGGCTTGAGATACAAAGATACACGAGTCAGTTTCCTCATTTGACTACAACAGATAGGGCGGATATAATATGTAGAGTCTTTGAGCAAAAGGTCAAATCATTCGTGAAGTTTGTGAAGGAAAAGCGGACATTTGGCCGCGTGACAGGAGGTATGCCTATTTTTGTTTATAAATAAAGCTTGGCATTTTATCTTTCAATCTCATTTGTTTCCTTAATGACTACATAATGTGGTATGCCAACGTGTTGTTCTAATTTTATTTGTTCAATTTTTTTTCATGCAGTATTGTACACTATTGAGTTTCAGAAGCGTGGCCTACTGCATTGTCACACACTACTTTGGATTTCTTCATCTACCAAGATCGAGAATCCTCAAGATGTCAACCAATACATTTCTGCAAAGCTACTTGATCCTCAGGCTGATCCGCGCACTTATAAAATTGTTTCAGAGATGATGATGCATGGGCCCTGTGGCAAGGCCAACCTGAATGCACCATGTATGCAAGGCGATATGTGCACTAAAAATTTCTCAAAGAAATACAATAATGAAACTTTCTTTGATGACAAGGGTTATCCACATTATCAAAGAAGGCAAGGAAATTCTTTCGCGGCAAAAGGCCAAATGAAGCTTGACAATGGGTATGTCGTGCCGTATAACCGTGATCTATGCTTGGCATTTGAAGCTCATATCAATGTGGAATACTGTGGGTGGAGCATGCTGATAAAATATCTGTTTAAATATATATCAAAAGGAACCGATCGAATCTTTGCCAAAGTAACAAGATCTGTTTGTGGAGCGTCTACTTCGTCAGCGCAACCACAGCAATCCATTGATGAAATTAAGAATTATCGTGATGGCCGATTCATATGTCCTCATGAAGCATGTTGGAGAATCCTCAAATTTAAAATACACATCAGAGAGCCAGCGGTTCAGATCCTTTCGGTCCATCTGGAGAACATGCATCACGTAACTTTTAGAGGCGGTGATAACTTAGAGTCCGTGGTCAATCATCGTGATCGCAAGCTGACAACACTCACATAATGGTTTACTTACAACACGGAAAATGAAGATGGGCGCCATTTGACGTACTTGCAGTTTCCATCAGAGTTTTTGTGGTATGGAAATGGAAAATGCTGGTCACGAATGAAAACTAACAAATCTTCTATTGGACGGCTTGCATATATACACCCAACTTCAGGGGAAATTTTCTACTTAAGGATGTTATTATGTCATCAAAAAGGGTGCAGAGACTTCACAGAGCTCAGATCAGTCAACCAAATTGTATATCCTACATATCGTGCTGCATGTGATGCGCTTGGTCAACTTGGTGACGACAAAGAATGGGACACAACTCTTGAAGAAGCGTGTGGGTCAGCTTCATCTACGGAACTCAGGTTCCTTTTTTCACGGCTTCTTACTCATTGTGAAGTTGCAAACCCTTTGCACTTATGGAATAAATATTGGCGAGAAATGGGCCATGATATTCCAGCAATTGTCTCAGAACAAGTGCGTATTCCCAACTACCATGTCAATGATGCAGAATTGGAAGGATACATATTATACGAATTGGAAATAATACTTAGCAGTTGTGGCCAATCAGTCCAGAATTACGGTTTGCAGCCACCTCCAAAAGAGCTGCTGGATCAATTAAAAAACCACCTATTAATGGAAGAAAAGAATTACAACAGGGAGATGTTGGCGCAACAAAGATATGAGTCGATTCCAAGGCTAAATAGTAAACAAAGAAGCATATACGAGGCTTTTATAAATGCTTTTAAAATAGGTAAGCAAGATTTAATATTTGTATATGGTCATGGAGGAACTGGTAAAAGTTTTACATGAAAACAATCATTACACCATCTGATTCGAAGGTAAAATTGTGCTAGCGGTTTCTTCTTCTAGTATTGCTTCTCTTCTTCTTCCAGCAGGTCGAACCACACATTTAAGATTCAAATTCCACTCGAACTGACAGATGAGTCGCTCTGTAACGTTAAAAAACACTCACATAGGAAATCTTTTGAAAGAAACCGATCTCATTATCTGGGATGAAGCACCAATGAATGACTGTCAATGCTTTGGAACATTAGATGGGACTCTCAAAGACATATTAGATGCACCAGATGTTTTGTTTGGTGGAAAAACAATCGTTTTAGGCGGTGATTTTCGACAGACACTGCCATTCAAAAAAGGAACACCAAAGATGGAGATAATAGCACCATCTATTGTAGAATCACATCTCTGGCCTTATTTTCATGTTATGACACTTAAAGATAACATGAGGCTGTTCCGGTCAGATTTGACTCTAGAAGAACAGAGCACAACACGCTCCTTTGCATCATGGCTTCTCGATATTGGTGATGGTAAGATTGGTGAACCTGATAAAGAAGACGACAGAGATTCAGCATGGGTTGAGATTCCTTCTAGATATTGCATACAAGATGATGAACAGGGGCTATCGAATCTCATAGATTTCATCTATGATCAGCCTGCGCTTCAAACACCTTTAGCAATCACTCTACAAGAAAAGGCAATCGTCTGTCCAAAGAATGAAACAACTGACACCATTAATTTAAAAGTTTTAGAGATGGTTCATGGCGAAATAACAACTTATGCAAGCTATGATATAGCCACACCGGTTGGGAATAGCGGAGCCAAAACATAGATGTTATACCCTCCTGAATATATAAACACATTTAACCTGTCAGGTTTCCCGCCACACAAACTACAACTTAAGGTTGTGATACATCAAATAGTCCTGAATATTAAGTGTCAATTTCCCCCGATAATGCTTGTAATTTATATCATTTATATGGATTTACGCTTGTTTTCCATTGTTTTCCACTTCGGGTAAATTACGAGCATTGGAGCTAAAGAGGCGGGCGGAGAAATATCAAAAGATTTATCACGGTATGCTACTTTGAAGAAGTTACAACAGTAACTCATCTCTCACATTACGCCGTAACTATTGCGTGGCTCAGAAAACCAACTCATCAGAAGGTTACGGCGTAACTCTTCCCAAAGGCTACGACGTAACTCTATTAGGTCAAATGAGGTTCCACGCCGCTGATAACTACGCCGTAACTACTCCATCAACTACAGCGTAACCAAGTTTATTGAAGACTACGGTGTAACCACTAATAAGGTTACGTCGTAACTAGCAGATCTAGTGCAAAATACGAAGGAATTGAAGGTTACGACGTAACTCTTGTTATAGTTACGCCGTAACCCGGATCCGCCTATAAATACCCCAATTCCGGCATTTCTAATCATCCCATTCCACACACAACAACGGAGAACATGGGAAAAATCTCAAGGCGGTCTAGAGGAGCATACGGAGTGTCTCGAGGAGAAATCACTCCCTACGATAAGCATTAGCATTTTATATTTTCTTTACTTTCAATTCATGTATTTCGTACCTTTGAATATTGAATTGGTTTGTATGATTAATATGAGCGGCTAAGCACCTCTTGGTGCTGGCCTAGTTATGATTCCTTAATTATTTTGTTTGCGTTTTCATTACTTCCGCATAATTATTTCTAAGTGTATGCATGCATAGTTTATTGGTAGCTACCCTTGGTTCGGTAGTTTTGAATGGCGGTAGAGGCCAATTGCCTAGGAGATATGACCAACTGACCCTAGGTGAGCGGATTGAGACAGGAAGGGTAAGATATGACCAATGACGACCCTTTCTATTTGTGCGATTTGACCAACCGATCACGCACCGTTTGGATGAACTTAAGATTTAAGGGTGAGTGTTTAAGTTGCTAACGCCCGGCACTCACTATTATAAATCTAGCATGTAGCGGTATTTAATGACTTGGCTTAAGGTACCGGGAACAACGGGACTTATGAGGGACACCGACTTCTCTGTGGTGGCATCTTTTTTCGATAGGTTAGGCGAATTGACGAATCTTGTCCTCTCGACTTTGACTCACACAAGTAATTGGAAGTAAGTAGATGTAGACATAACTAGCTAGTAGGATTAACTAGTTTAGCACTACTCTCCTCTATTGATTTACCCTTTACCTTTTATTTGCCTTTATTTGCTTTATTCTGCTTTAGTAGTTTAATTAATTAATTCCTTATCGAAACCTTTATTAATCTGTGAAACCTAGACTTAGTAATAATCCAACACACATAGCTCTTGGGACGACCTCGGCTTTACCGATTACTACACTACACACGGCCGGGTACTTCGCCCGTTAGTGCACTAGGGTGAACCATAGGTATAACGAGACTTTATAAATATTAAAACACAGTCGGTAAAACACGAATCAAGTTTTTGGCGTCATTGCGGGGAGTTATACTAGGATTAATATTAAGTCTTTCATTTCATTTTAAACTTTTCTATTATTCTCACGATCACATTTCGAGTTTTCAGGTACCATGGAAGTTGTTAACATCGATGACCTCACTCTTGAGGAATATTTGGCGTTGACAAGAGCGGAACAAGGGCCGGGTCTCGTAAGACCGACAATTGGAGCGGATGTCCGTTTCAAAATCAAAGACCAATTTATGAGGGAGCTTCATGCTAACCCTTTTCGTGAAGCAGGACGAAGATGCATATGAGCACGTTAAAATGTCCTATACATCGCAAGCCTTTTCAACATTCAGGCGTGTCTCATGATCTTTGTATGGTGAGGGTATTCCCAATGACTCTTCTGGGCGCGGAAGGTGGATCGAAGATTGCCATTGGAGCAATTAATACTTGGGCTATACTTAAAAAGCACTTTATTCAGAGATATTGTCCGCCATCGAAGATTTCTAACCAGCTTTTGGAGATCCATAATTTCAAGCAAGAAGACGACGAAACGTTGTATCAATCCTAGGATAGATATAACGATCTTTTTTACAAGTGTCCTACACATGATCTGAACAACCAGCAGAAGGTCAACATTTTCTATAAAGGAATTAACGTAACTACAAGACAAATGATGGACTATCAAGGACCTATCCCGAACATGACTCCTACTCTTGCAATTGAAACCATTCAAAAAATGGCTGATCAATCTCAAAAATGGCACGACGGAGGAAGTAAAAGAAACCAAGGCGGAAATTTTGACGGAATTGCAGCAATCGCTAGTAAAATTGAAAATCTTAGTCGAGATATGCTGAAGGTCAGAGAAACCATTCATGCCATCCAAGTGGGTTGTGAAAGTTGTGGAGGAGGACACCTCACGAAGAATTGTCCTCATGTCGACGAAGAAAATATAAGCGAAGAAGCCAAGCACGGAGAAAATCGACCGTTTACGGAGATAATCGAAATAATGTGGTATCGTGGAAATTACAACCATGGGCCTTATGGAGAAAAGCCGGTCTTGAAGAAACAATTAACAAGTTCCTAGAGAGTTCAGCCCAAAGACAAAAGAAGCAAGATGAGTGGTTAAAAGAATTCCAGGAAAACACTGACAGAAACCTTTCCAAGCACGACGCAACCCTAAAAAACCTAGAATCTATGGTGGAAAAGCTCAATGAAAAAGTAAGGATGAATAACAAACCTGAAGGATCGAAACCCGCTATGGAATGTAAAGTGATTTTTGCTGATGATAACTCGAAGGTTCAGGCCAATGTTACGGATTCAGGGGTTGATCCCGTCGATAGATCTGAGTTATGCCGTAACCTGCCCTATGAGTTACGGCGTAACTATGTTTTTGACAGCGATAACGGGGTTATGAAGAATATTGATGAAAACGACTCTAACGAGTTACGCCATAACCAAGAATCTCAGTTATGGCGTAACTGGGATACGTGGGCAGAAAAGTTCCTCGAAGTGGACGAATCAGGAACATCTGAGATTAACGATTGGTCCCACGACATTAACTTGTGCACTCTGCCCAGATCTAAGAGGAAATATCACTGGTGCAAAATGATGCTCGTTGCTAAGGGAGATTGGTATGATCTTTGGGCCTCGTGTGACCCGAGAAATGAGGTTTGCGATGGAGGAAGCAATAAGGATAGGATCAACCATAACAAATTTATGTGGCCTGCATATACTGATGATGAAAGACTCAAGAAACTCTCCCTTAGAGATGAAGAAAATCCACTTATCACTCACTGGTGTACTCCGATCATCATAACTGACAAGGAATCCACACGAGCATGGCCTACATGCAACCCCTTCCACGAGTATTGCAACGGCGAGGATAGTGAAAGAGAGGAAGAGTGGACATGCCCTCACGAGCGTGAAAGACATTGTATAAAGTTCGGTGACTTGGCATTTGATGGTGAGTACGCA
The DNA here is from genome assembly GCA_022545495.1 of Chrysanthemum lavandulifolium. Lineage (NCBI taxonomy): Eukaryota > Viridiplantae > Streptophyta > Magnoliopsida > Asterales > Asteraceae > Chrysanthemum > Chrysanthemum lavandulifolium. Next base: position 246,826,734 of record CM040243.1, on the reverse strand, counting down.
ATACAATTCGGGGATGCCATGATTAACCCGAATCTTCTTAAGCTAAAAGTTGATTACGAGGAGCACAATCAGAAAAAGGAAGTGGCTAATAAAGACATCTACTGCATGGATGAGCACTTAAGTGAAACTGACAACAAAGAAATACGCAGTCACTAGTGCGAAAGAATAAAATCTCATGGGGAGACTTTCTGGGCGTCATGCAACCCTTATGACGATATATGTAACGGGGGAAGCAGCTCAAGGAGAATAGGAAAAGACGAATTCTTTTGGTCCTTAACTAACGATGAGGAGAGAACGAGTTTGCCTTGGCTGGACAACCTGGGATTCGATAGTTGGGTAAAGATTAAGTATGGACATGTTGATCGTTAACCAAAGAGAAGATTTGGAAGGGTACATGGGTAGAAAATTCAAACAACGAAATTCTTAACAACCCGGTGAAATAACAATTGAGGATGACAAGGAGTTGGTTAAAGATGAAAAGAAGAATGCAAGCGTGTACTAGTGGAGAATCGCTCGATGAAGAATGGTTTAAAGGTACCGCTCGATGACGATGGCATTGAAGGATCCTAGATTACCTTGAGTTGCAAGGGAATGAGGAGTTCTTGATCCCGACGAAGCTTATGAGAAAGGAGGTGCAAACTCCTTGGGATTCCCTACAAGAGACCGCCACCAATTATTGTCGAAAATACGAGTTCACTCGCTACCATTTGGGACCAGAGGAAAAATTTTGCAAAATCCGAAAAATCGAAACTAATGAATATTGAATTGAATTGGTTTGTATGACTAATATGAGCGGCTAAGCACCTCTTTGTGCTGGCCTAGTTATGATTCCTTAATTGTTTTGTTTGCGTTTACATTACTTCCGCATAATTATTGCTAAGTGTATGCATGCATAGTTTATTGGTAGCTACCCTTGGTTCGGTAGTTTTAAATGGCGGTAGAGGCCAATTGCCTAGGATATATGACCAACTGACCCAAGGTGAGCGGACTGAGACGGGAAGGGTAAGATATGACCAACTGACGACCTTTTCTACTTGTGCGATTTGACCAACTGATCACCTACCGTTTGGATGAACTTAAGATTTAGAGGGTGAGTGTTTAAGTTGCTAACGCCCGGGCACTCACTATTATAAATCTAGCATGTAGCGGTACTTAATGACTTGGCAGGGGACCGGGAACAACATGACTTATGAGGGACACGACTTCTCTGTGGTGGCATCTTTGGCGATAGGTTAGGCGAATTGACCAAATCTTCCTCTCGACTTTGACCCACACAAGTAATTAGAAGTAAGTAGGCGTAGACATAACTAGCTAGGAGGATTAACTAGGTTAGCACCACTCTCCTCTATTGATTTACCCTTTACCTTTTATTTGCCTTTATTTGCTTTATTCTGCTTTAGTAGTTTAATTAATTAATTCCTTATCGAAACCTTTATTAATCTGTGACACCTAGACTTAGTAATAATCCAACACACATAGCTCTTGGGACGACCTCGGCTTTACCGATTACTACACTACACACGACCGGGTACACTGCCCGTTAGTGCACTAGGGTAGACCATAGGTATAACGAGACTTTATAAATATTAAAACCTGGTCAGTAAAACATGCATCAGGTTGGATCACCAGTGATGCTTTTAAGGAATGTTAACTTGGCAGGTGATTTGTGCAATGGAACACGTATAATAGTTACACAACTGATGTCAAAACTTATTGAAGTGCAAATCATCACAGGCACAAGAGTCGGCGAGAAAGTTTTCATTCATAGAATACCACTGATCCATAAAGATCCAAACCGTCCTTTTGTTTTCAAACGCACTCATTTCCCAATAAAGCTCTGTTACGCTATGACAATCAACAAAAGCCAAGGCCAATATCTAAACAAAGTTGGTGTTTACCTTCCCGAACCAGTGTTTAGCCATGGCCAGTTGTATGTGGCTCTCTCTAGAGCTACATCTGCTCATGGATTAAAATTTCTTATCAAACAACAAGAAAACCAAAGACCAAATGTCACAAAAAATATTGTTTATAAAGATTTTTTAAAAAAAATTAAAGAGACAACCTTTTTTTTGCCAACACAAATATAGCCATTAATATTTGCCTTTTTTGATAGCAAACTTCTTGCTTCGTTTGTTACTAATTTAATTTGATTTAATTTTCGATTTATGCCTTCTTTTTTTATGCTTTTAGGTATATTTTTTTATTATTAGCACCGCTTTAGAATTCAGGTTTCCCCATGCTGTATATTCATAAAAATATTTTGCCCAATCTTTTGGTCATAAGCATTCTATACATAAGGCCATCATAACTGCATGTTAGTATCTTTTGCTTTTATGAAAGTATCATAAAAGCCTCTAGCCATAGGTAGATTTGCTGCTCACCAATTTTATATACCGTGTGTCATGATCTTAATGTTCAGATAGCTATTTCCTTTATCATTATTCATTTTCAAATCTTTGTTTGTATCTAACTTTCTTTTTTATCACTTAGCAGCACAATGGAAGAAAATCCAAATGCTATTGTGCAGCATGCCTCTGATGAGAAAAGGATTGAAAGCAGCACTGCGCCAGAAATTGTAACAATTTGTCAGTTAAAGCCAACATCTCACAGCAAAGTGCTCGAAGCCAGAGTATACAGAAAATGGACTTCAGTCACTTATGGCAAAAAGGATGCAACTGGATTATTTGGAAAAAAAAGAGACTGGATTTTGCTGTATCTTGATAGATAAAGAGGTATGTATTAATTCAGATAGCATACATAAAATGTACCACTATTTCAGGTTTGTCTAACAACAAGTAACTATCAACAGGGGAATGTTATACAAGGTAACATGAATATTATAGAAATCGACTATTTCAACCTAAAAATCAAACTTGGGGAGGTCTACAGGATTTTAGAGTTCATGTGTGAACCAACCAATGCTTACCAACAAACGATTGACAACAAAACAAGCCTCAGATTTGGAAAAGCCACAAAATTTGATGCTATACAAGCACCAAACATCCCCCCAGCACTACTTTGATTTTGTTTCGTATAACCAGCTTCAATACAGAATTCCTACAAAAGATGCAATGGGCAGAATGCAATACCTAATTCTCACAGGAAACCTTTCTACTCTCAAATTTTTTTACAACAAACACAATGGTAAGATCCTAACACTTATCTGCTAACAGATTACATAGGATGTTTGCTGTCACAATTCTCAATTTCCGGTCATTTCTCAAACTCAATATTTTTCATATTAGTTCATGCATGGTTTTGCATTTAACGTTAAACGTATATTTTTCTTATTAAATAAAGCGCTATCAGCGTAATCGTTTATTTTGAACATTTGATCCGACACTTCTAAAATTATCCGATATATTTTGTACTCATATTAAGTTTATAAAATAATATTATGAGTTTACCGGTGTTTTAAATTTATTTTGTATATAAATTGTTATATATAAATAATTCGACGGTTTCGTAAATACTACGATAAATATTTATTCACTCAATACTTGTGAAAAATGTATTTTATAATTTTATGACTTCAATATGTTTTATTTTGTTCCGTTAAAATTTATTTATAGCTAACGCTACCTAAATACTTAATTATATACAAAATTATCAACTATACATATACATTATTACATGTACTTATATAAAATACACTAACCTTTGTTATGGTTTTTAACTTGTCGACATAAGGAGATGACACAACAAATTATATCATAAAAAATCTCATCTAGCTATGCACATAAAGTAGTATAGACTTACAAATATCTATCTTTAGTAATAAACAAAAACATACATACACACATACATTAGGTGTAAAATAAAAATATCCTCTCATTTCCATCTCTTAAAACCGGACAAGGGTGAGGGTCAAGAAGAAATCAAAGTTTTTGCAAGATCAAGCTAAAATATTAACCCTAGTATACTCTTAATCAAGGTTTTGAAATAAAAACCTATGGTTATTAGGAAAAACTTTGTTCTTTAAACCTCATCACTAAACTAGTAAGCATTTCATGGTCTTTTTCATCTTTCATATTCATATTATGTTCATTTTATCATGCTTGAGAATATATGCAAGTCATATGGATAGCTATACCACTTTAAATGTTTTTAAGTGTTATATATATATGTCATCCTATAATTACTCCTTGAAACATATCACTTTTGGTGATGTCTAGGAACCCATGACACCCTAAGAAGGTGTATGGTAGGATTAGAATAACCGGCGTTGGTTTGAATTGGTTAGAATAGGTTTCTTGCGAAAAACTCATTTAAACAACTATAATTAAAGGGTCTGTTGGTTTTGTTAAATCTGGAATTTTCGTCAGTGAGTAAAATTATTGGGCTAGATATTTAGAAAATACACTTTAAAACGAAAGCGTGGCGCTTGAATGGGTTAAAGCGGAGTTATAACGAAGAAGTTATGCTATTTTCAAATTTGACGTCGAAAACTATAAAATCCGAAATTTCGACATGTTATTTTAACTTGTTACGAGTCAAAAATGAGTCTTAAGCGTTATAAAATGTGTCGACTTATCAAAATATATTAGTATATATTATTACGATTCGAGGACATATAAAGCGTAGAAAAGCGGACTTGTAACGATTAAATTACGTGTTTACATAAAGTTGCCGTAACTTTATTATATAAGAAAAACTAATATATTTCTATTAGACAAATATTACGGCCACAAGTGACCATGTTGAGGGTCGTTTTTAACAAGGATGTAGTACTTTTTATAACGTGATGTCTTCTAGTAAAAATAAGTTTGCCTAGCCTATTTTCCAAAATGTCCAACCATTCGTCAAGCGGAGTTATAACGAATAAAATACGGTCATAAACTTTGCGAAAACCACCCTTAAACAATATTTTGGACACAAGTACCATACTTTACCTATGTTTTTCTCCATGATCGAGACCTCTCGATAAAAACTTAAATGCTAAAACTTTGAGATAACGATACAAGCTTCCCAAAACCGTTGAGTTTGTTTCCTAACACTCGATGTGCACCATTTTACGACTAGTTTTACGAGGCCATTTGGGCATATTTTCAACGTATGAAAAGTGTCATTTCTGACGAAAACATTATATTTACCAATAAATCACTAAGCGACTATCGTAGGAGGTTGTTTCAAAGTAAATACTTGTAAAGTATTTTATAATATGACGAGAGTTCATAAACATATATTTCGACGATAAACTTTATTTTCCAAAATGTACAAGTGGTATGGATATCATATGAGTTTGCATGCGACATTGTTCCATGACTTATATTAGAGCATATCATTCATATTAGGTTGCGGATAGAGATCGCACCTCATTTGATGTATCTACTTTTGTCACCATAATCATTGCATCAGGTGAGTTCGTAGCCCCACTTTTACTCGTTTAATTGTTTTATAAACTCTTCGGGGGAGATACATGCTCAACTTCAAACTTTTACTTTACACTTATATGAACTTAAACTATATTGTTTGAACTATCATGAACTTGTTACCCTTTTGTTTCACTACTTATGCTAGTAAGTAGATTGTGCCCGAACTAAATTGATCACTATGTTATGAACGCTATTATTTGAATCACTTTCCTTGATTTTGAACCCTTCGACATGTATATTTGAGCTCTTTTAAATTGATTCGGACCCTTTAACATATAAGTGAACACTTTGGACTTGATTTGAACTTTTGACATATAGTTAAACTCTTTAACTTGTGCAAGGACCACTTTTGTATATTTTAAACTTGTTTGACTTGATTTTGAGCGCTTGACTATCTTGAACCTTTTGATATTATTCGAGCTCTTTGGTATTACGAACTTTTGAACTCGACTTAAATATTTGAACTTAATTACGAACTTTTGAGCGGAACCCTTGAACTTAAATCTGAACTTATGACTTGTTTGAACTTATTGAGCCGGACGTGTAATGACCTTTACTATAAAGTCTCCCATGATTGGAGCATCACTATAAAGCCTCCATGATTGGAGCATCACTATAAAGTCTCCCATGTTCGAACATCACTATAAAGTCTCCTTGTTCGAGCAACCCAAAGCCTCCCGGTCCGGGCGAGAATGTCTCCCTATGGGAGCAGAGCATTTTCAATCTAAGTCTCCCTGTCGGGAGCGGTGCAAATTCTCCCGTGTTCGGAGTGTTCTTAATTGTATATAATAGTTGTATGATGTACCGTTCGTACATTCGCATTGTTAGTCTCCTATTAGTAGGTAGTATGGATAGCGCTTATTAGAGGTCGACCAATGATGAGTGTCTAAATACTCATCATTTTGTACCATTAAGCTGCAAAAACATCGAAAACACTCGAAATGCATCAAAATGATAAAAATATCACAAATAAGTGTTTTATGTGTTTTAAATGCAAAATATCAAAATCGGTGAAAAATTATAAAGTTTGCATAATTGGCGCTTTAGTCCCCAAGTTTTAAAAGTTGTCAAAAGCAGTCCACTGGTAAAACAAAATAAAGAAAATGATATTCAAGGTCCTGAATTATTCTAACTTGTCAAAATGGTCCTTGAATAAATCTTTTGTAAAATGGCGAAAAGGTCCTCGACTTTCAAAAATGTCAAGTTTAGTCCCTGAAAATTTGAAAATGTCAAAAATAGTCCTTGTACTATTGGAACTTGTCAATATTGGTCCCTTGTAACAACTTTAGAGAAATTACAGGATTGGTCCTTCATGATTGGAGAAATTGCAAAGTTAGTCCTTATGATATTAAACTAACCATTGGACCTTTGAACCTTTTGACCCCTGCCATTTAGACCTTGTGACCCTTTTCCCTGTTTTTGACCCCCTGGTCAAATCCAGTCAACCCAACAGTTTCCCTCTCACCACTGTACACTTCCTTCCCCACTTGTCTAGCCTTGCAACACTCACCTTTTCCACCACCCTTATCCCTGCACCCTTATCACCTCAACCCCCCTCATCATCATACCTACTCCACCCCTAGTTGCAGTTTCAGACCCCTACACTCAAAATTGCCTTTCCCGTCAAAAAGCATAAAATGGCCAAAATGACCTCTACTCATTCATTGGCTCACAAGAAAGGTGGGATGTGCTCAGAAGGACACGTGGAGCTTTTTGGGTATAAAAGAGAAGGAAGAGAGGCAAGCGAAGTGCGATGAGTTAGTTTAGTTTTTAACAATGTATGTCGTTTTTAGATTATCTTGTCTTAACTAGTTCTCCATTGAAATTTCAGTTTACTTGTATCAAATAAAAGTATTTAAGTGTTTTGCAACTCTGTTTAAGTGATAATTCAAGTTAATGTTCAATTTCCATACTTTATGTTCCTTTGTTGAGATTTTTATTTTCAAACCCCTTTGTTAAAGCTTTTAGCAGCTCAATCTTAATCTCATATAAGCTTATATAAGCATAATAGCTTTTGTAGCTTATAATCAAGTTTCAAGCATCTTTAGAATCGGTCAATGAAAGTCAACATGGAGCAAATTTGATGCGGGAATGTAATGGGTGGTGCGAGACATGTTCTTGGGATTGATTTGGAAGCGGTGGGATGGTTTAGAATAGGTAGTGGTCATTTGTTTCCACGAGATTCAAGCCATAGTGGCTAAGGATACTTTGTAAGTTGTTTTCAAGTTGTTTTGCTAAATCTGTCTTTGTAGTTATAATAAGCATCAAACCAGTTTAAGTAGCTGTATTTAGGATATTTAGATTTAGTTTGATCATTAATGTTAGTTGGATCAGTGTTTAGATCAGTTTTTATTACATATCAGTAGTTAAAGAGGTGTTTGGATTTAAGGCTTAAACTGCACTAGAGGTTGGTTCAGTGGGTATTACCTGTTGAGTTAAGTTTGTTTAGTTAATATTCACTCATATCAGTCTCATTTTGTTTAGGGGACTCATTTCTGGGTCAAATCAAGTGAATCTTGTGGCTTCTAAAACCTCTCTTGGTCTATTTTATCATCATCATTTTTGTCAAAATTTTGTAATTTTTTTCTTAAGCTCTAACTGGCTTGTCAAAATGGGACTAAGCGCCTGTGCAGGCATTAAGTCTGCACAGGGCTTTTGCGGGTTTTGCAGAGCTTGTATTAAGCTCATCAGAGCTTATCTAGGTCTGTAATTTGGCTTATAAGGTCTCACCTAGGTCTAGTGTAAGTTCTAAGTTTTGGTTTTTAGTTGCTAGCTTATTTGATTGCTTATTCTTGGGCTTAAAGTAGACCACCAAAATCTGTTTTAGCTTATATCTCAAAATCATCAAATCTTTGTAGATTGCAAATCAGGTGTTAAGCTTGTTGTTTTTTGTTGCATTTTGGTTATTTTAGCTTATTGTAGCTCCCATATCAGTTTGGTGTTCTTTGGTGCTTCTTGGCTCATTCAAGTGCTTATTTCAATAAGCACTTGTACATCAGTTTCAAATTCCTCCACATAAGCACCTGTTTTTCCATTTTTCTTAGATTCTAAATAATATTTTAGAGTTTTCCTGAAATTTTCAGATTTTTCCAAGCTTGTTTGCTATTTTTCTGAATTTAAATCAATTTTTAGCCCTTTTTAAATAGCATTTAATACAAATAATTAAGAAAAGGTTCAAAAAATAATTTTCATTTTCTTAAGTTAAGATAAATATAAAAGTCAAAAAATATTTTTCCATATTTTCTTAGTTAAATTTGTATTTTAAGTAATTTAATTAGTTTTAATAGTTTTAATTCATAGAAAATAGAAAATAATCGGAAAAATATAAAAATAGTTTTGAAAATTCTATTTTGTTATTTTAGATTTTCTAAGTCATATTTTTATTTTTCTAGCTTTATTTCATATTTTCTTGTAATTTAGGTTATTATTAAATAGTTAAAAATAGTTTTAATTAATAATAATTAGATAAATAGTTTTAAAATAATTTTCTTTTTCTATAAATTTTCTTTTATCATTAGGTTTGTAAAATGTCATTTCATATTTTTAGGATTTATGTTGTGTAAGTTTCACTTTTTCTTTTTATATGCTACGTAGTTTTTAATTTCGGTTTATAAAACATAAAAACAAAACATCATTTTAAATATAGTGATAGCGTTTATTTAATATTTTTATCTTTTAATTTTCTTTAATTTGCATTTAAGCCCACATGGTTTATGGGCTTTTCTTGAATTATAATCATATTCAAATCTCGATCACTACACGTTTGGCTATTCTCGCATTTCGTTGGGACTTAACGACACAGGAAAACACTATACTCTCCGATCTTCATTGCATTGGTGTTTAAAGCTGTTTTAAGTTTCTTACGGTGGTCATTCACAGTGGTCGACTGCGTGAGAAAACTTAGCGGTTTCGCCAATCAAATTTTGGCGCTTGCGGGAGCATGCTAATAGTCTTCGTTTAGCAGATTAGTGATTTAAATATTCACTCCTTGTTTATACCATCTGTATGTATTTATATATTCTTTTAAAATCAAAAACCAAAAGATTTTCATTCTTTGTTTTTACAAAATGTTTTTCAAAAATACCAAAATATCCATCTTTACCTCTCACATCTTTGATTCTTCATCCCTACCCCTCCGAAAACCTTTGATTCTTTCTATGTCTTATCCTCACCCTCTTGGTTGTCAATGGTGTGGTGGTCCTTATAATGGTGGCAATTGCCCCGGTTGTAGCATGGTGGAATCGGAAGCGGTGCATCTATAACCGGGATCCCTATTCCTACCATAACACAACCGATTTATTCCATCGGCTACCACATTGTGAGACTCAGAGTTTCTTGTTGTGAGTCTTGTGGTGGTTCACCTCGAGTTCGATTGTCAATCGGAAACACGCTTGTCTATGAGCGGTTCGATAACAATTATGACTACAACACATATGACTCACACCACATCAGTTTCTTGTTGTGAGTATTGTGGAGGTCCTCGCTCTAGCTCGATTGTCAAGCGAGGAATCCATTTCCTTGTAACAATTCGACTCTTCGTATCATAACCAACATCCACAATACCAAGTGAATCGAGGCACTACCTCGGCTGAGCCACTTCCTCAAAATCTTCTCCTTGATCTTTTGGATTTAGTGAAAGATTTGAAGGAATCTAAACATCCCAAGATAATCCAAATCGGGAATCCATGGAAGTTTTGTTAGTGAAGAATGGATTGCTAAATTAGATTCCCAGTTGCCTTTGAAAAATCTATTAGGAATCAATTGCAAAAGAAAAGCGACCAAATCTAGCTCTCGATTCGTTTCATTCACGATGGCGATGATGATGAAGTTACCCTTGATATTAGTCAACTTTATGCAGTTCATCAAGTTCATCGGTTGAAATTCCTTCCATGAAAAATCGGGAGAAAAGACTATGATGGAATTACTAGCGGAAGAACAAATGGAAAGTATAAAACATATGTATGCTAGTCCTTCTAAACTCCTCGACCATTGTTATCACACACGATATTCCCACTCACTCTCGAACATGGGGATGAGCATCTTGACCTTGTTCACGAAAAGGAATCGGACGAATTCATAAAGTCTAGTGTTGAGAACCTTGTCCCGATCCGAAAGAGTCACGAGAACTTTTGACCATATGTGTGATATCCCTTTCCTCTTGAGTGTTCAAAGATCATTTTGATACCTTCTCCGATCTTAGCGACGATTGTACTTCTTATGGAGACATCGAGTATGTTGAGCATCACTTCGCGGTCGATCCTCTTCTTGAGGAGTTCACCGATGAACTCACTCACATCGATCCACTTTCATCGAAAGTGGCGATGATCTCTTTGATTCGAAGCCGATCTTGGAGAAACTAAAATCTCTATATAATGATCATCCACTCATTTCTTGTCCCATTTCCGACTCTTCCATTCCTTCTCTCACTCCAAATGAGGAAGATGACAACTTTGGAAGGAGGTCGATGCTTTTCTTAGTGATGAGTCAATTCCAGCAGGGATTGACAATACTTACTATGATTCGGAGGAGACATCCTCTTTCTTGAAAATATGTTGATTGAAGAACCGTTTCCGGCTCTCCTCCCGGAAATTTTGTTGCCAATCACCATACAAGCTTCAAATTTAAGCTTAAAATGTCAAAATGGTGATTTGCTCCTCACTAATGAAGAATGGGATTGCATTGTGATGCACATCTTTATTCCATTTTTCACAAATGGTGTGGTTTCTCGTTCCCTTTTCTCCTTCGGGAATGAGGACACTATTTTTGATCCGGCATTTTCATTTATCATTCTTGGTAGGAATATATCTCATCGGTGTGGAACTTTCACATGCTTCAATGTTTATCCAAAACATCTTGAATGAAAGTCCGATGGAGATTGTTTCTTCCACTTACTTCCCATGAACAAATTAATTCGGGTCGAGTCAAGCTAGCGACTCGGTAATCAAAAACGATGAGTTAAACATGGGTTTTCACCCGTGTGTACCACTCTAGTGTGGGGAGATGCCCCGCATGTTGTATATAGATCTAAAAATGAATGAAAATTGTAAATATTAAAAGAGAATAATTGTTGTGTTTTACACTTAGCTAGTAATGTTATCTTTTCGTTCTAAGTTTCAAACATTACAGTAGGTACTTTGAATATTGAGGACAATATTCATTTCTAAGTGGGGGAAAGTGCAGCGAATTTTGATCATAAATGTACCCTTTAGTCCCTTTTTCCCCAAAATGGCCAAATTTTAAATTTTTTTAGTGGAAGTACTATGTACTAAACACAACAAATGGTAATCGGTCCACCATGTCTAACCCACATAAGGATTGGCTAATCCAGAGCAAGCGGCTCTTGGTAAAGATATCTCAAATCCGTTGACGACTTGCAATTTGCCCAAAATTGTATGGTATTATTCACCATATCCTAAAAAGTGAAGAGTTGGCTAGCCCGCAAGTTTATGGCTTGTGGTAAAGCGATGGAAAAACCATAATTGGTAATCAACTCACCAAAGATAATATTGATAATTTATCTAAGAGTTGGCTAGTCCGAGCAAGCGGCACGGTAAAGACAAATCAAATCCGTTGAAAGTCGATGGTTTGCTCAAAATCATTTGGTTATCGGTGTACCAAGGTTCTTACTTGAGCTGAAACATTTGGCTACTCCGAGTAATGGCTTTTGGTAAAGAGATGAAATCCATTAATTTTCTCAAAACATTGCTAGGGACTAGCAATATCTTAGTGTGGGGATTGATGAGTGTCTAAATACTCATCATTTTGTACCATTTAAAGCGCAAAACATCCGAAAACACTCGAAATGCATCAAAATGATAAAAATATCACAAATAAGTGTTTTATGTGTTTTAAATGCAAAATATCAAAATCGGTGAAAAACATATAAAGTTTGCATAATTGGCGGTTTAGTCCCCAAGTTTCAAAAGTTGTCAAAAGCAGTCCTGGTAAAACAAAATAAAGAAAATGATATTCAAGGTCCCTGAATTATTCTAACTTGTCAAAAATGGTCCTTGAATAAATCTTTTGTAAAATGGCAGAAAAGGTCCCTCAACTTTCAAAAAATGTCAAGTTTAGTCCCTGAAAATTTGAAAATGTCAAAAATAGTCCTTGTACTATTGGAACTTGTCAATATTGGTCCCTTGTAACAACTTTAGAGAAATTACAGGATTGGTCCTTCATGATTGGAGAAATTGCAAAGTTAGTCCTTATGATATTAAACTAACCATTGGACCTTTGAACCTTTGACCCCCGCCATTTAGACCTTGTGACCCTTTTCCTGTTTTGACCCCTGGTCAAATCCGATCAACCAACAGTTTCCTCTCACCACTCGTACACTTCCTTCCCACATGTCTAGCCTGCAACACTCACTTTTCCACCACCCTTATCCCTGCACCCTTATCACCTCAACCCCTCATCATCATACCTACTCCACCCCTAGTTGCGGTTTTAGACCCTACACTCAAAATTGCCTTTCCCGCCAAAAAGCATAAAATGGCCAAAATGACCTCTACTCATTCATTGGCTCATAAGAAAGGTGGGATGTGCTCAGAAGGACACGTGGAGCTTTTTGGGTATAAAAGAGAAGGAAGAGAGGCAACTGAAGTGCAGTAGTTAGTTTAGTTTTTAACAATGTATGTCGTTTTTTAGATTATCTTGTCTTAACTAGTTCTCCATTGAAATTTCCAGTTTACTTGTATCAAATAAAAGTATTTAAGTGTTTTGCAACTCTGTTTAAGTGATAATTCAAGTTAATGTTCAATTTCCATACTTTATGTTCACTGTTGAGATTTTTATTTTCAAACCCCTTTGTTAAAGCTTTTAGCAGCTCAATCTTAATCTCATATAAGCTTATATAAGCTTATAATAGCTTTTTGTAAGCTTATAATCAAGTTTCAAGCATCTTTAGAATCTGGTCAATGAAAGTCAACATGGAGCAAATTTGATGCAGGAATGTAATGGGTGGTGCAGACATGTTCTTGGGATTGATTTGGAAGCAGTGGGATGGTTTAGAATAGGTAGTGGTCATTTGTTTCACAGGATTCAAGCCATAGTGGCTAAGGATACTTTGTAAGTTGTTTTCAAGTTGTTTTGCTAAATCTGTCTTTGTAGTTATAATAAGCATCAAACCAGTTTAAGTAGCTGTATTTAGGATATTTAGATTTAGTTTGATCATTAATGTTAGTTGGATCAGTGTTTAGATCAGTTTTTATTACATATCAGTAGTTAAAGAGGTGTTTGGATTTAAGGCTTAAACTGCACTAGAGGTTGGTTCAGTGGGTATTACCTGTTGAGTTAAATTTGTTTAGTTAATATTCACTCATATCAGTCTCATTTTGTGCCTGCATACTGTCAAAAGTCAAAATCCATCTCTTCTGTCTTGAATCAGTTTACTGTTGGATTTTTGCAAAATCAAAAACTCATTTTGTGTTTAAAAATCTTAGATATAGCTTGCATTAGGTTTTATTCATCCTACAACATCAATTGCAGTCCTTAAATTTGATCCAAATCTCATTTAAGTCAACATTTCACTTTTTCTACAAAAGTCAAAACTCACCAAAACTCAGTTTTGGCCAAACTAGGAAGATTTTTAGGGGACTCATTTCTGGGTCAAATCAAGTGAATCTTGTGGCTTCTAAAACCTCTCTTGTTCTATTTTATCATCATCATTTTGTCAAAATTTTGTAATTTTTTCTTAAGCTCTAAGCGGCTTGTCAAAATGGGACTAAGCGCCTGCGAGGCATTAAGTCTGCCAGGGCTTTTTGCGGTTTTGCAGAGCTTGTATTAAGCTCATCGAGCTTATCTAGGTCTGTAATTTGGCTTATAAGGTCTCACCTAGGTCTAGTGTAAGTTCTAAGTTTTGGTTTTAGTTGCTAGCTTATTTGATTGCTTATTCTTGGGCTTAAAGTAGACCACCAAAATCTCTTTTTAATTATATCTCAAAATCATCAAATCTTTGTAGATTGCAAATCAGGTGTTAAGCTTGTTGTTTTTGTTGCATTTGGTTATTTTAGCTTATTGTAGCTTCCATATCGGTTTGGTGTTCTTTGGTGCTTCTTGGCTCATTCAAGTGCTTATTTCAATAAGCACTTGTACATCAGTTTCAAATTCCTCCACATAAGCACCTGTTTTCCATTTTTCTTAGATTCTAAATAATATTTTAGAGTTTTCCTGAAATTTTCAGATTTTTCCAAGCTTGTTTGCTATTTTTACGAATTTAAATCAATTTTAGCCTTTTTAAATAGCATTTAATACAAATAATTAAGAAAAGGTTCAAAAAATAATTTTCATTTTCTTAAGTTAAGATAAATATAAAAGTCAAAAAATATTTTCCATATTTTCTTAGTTAAATTTGTATTTTAAAGTAATTTAATTAGTTTTAATAGTTTTTAATTCATAGAAAATAGAAAATAATCAAAAAATATAAAAATAGTTTTGAAAATTCTATTTTGTTATTTTAGATTTTTCTAAGTCATAGTTTTATTTTTCTAGCTTTATTTCATATTTTCTTGTAATTTAGGTTATTATTAAATAGTTAAAATAGTTTTAATTAATAATAATTAGATAAATAGTTTTAAAATAATTTTATTTTTCTATAAATTTTCTTTTATCATTAGGTTTGTAAAATGTCATTTCATATTTTTAGGATTTATATTGTGTAAGTTTCACTTTTTTCTTTTGTCTTATTACGTAGTTTTTAATTTCGGTTTATAAAACATAAAAACAAAAACATCATTTTAAATATAGTGATAGCGTTTATTTAATATTTTTATCTTTTAATTTTCTTTAATTTGCATTTAAGCCCCTGTAGTTTATGGGCTTTTCATGAGTTATAATCATATTCAAATCTCTTTTCCGTTCAAATCTCCGATCACTACACGTTTGGCTATTCGCACGCACTCGTTGGGACTTAACGACACTGGGAAACACTATCTCTCGATCTTCATTGCATTGGTGTTTAAACTGTTTTAAGTTTCTTACGGTGGTCATTCATGAGTGGTCGACTGCGTGAGAAAACAGCGGTTTGCACCAATCGACCAACCTCTCGTCCACTATGTTACGGACGCATATTATTTATTCTAGGGCTTTGCACGGCATACATTATTATATCGTGGTGCTATATTGTGAGCTGCTACGATAATGTATACTTAACTACTAGACACACTATATTTTGTGCAATGGGTTGTGAAAACACAGGTTGCAAGTTTTGTATCGTGAAACTTGGGCCGAGTGGATTACAATGCATTTGCTTGTGAACTATTATGATAACGTGCACTTGAATTCTAGACATATTTTGGCGGTGGGTTGTGAACACACGGGTTGCAAGTTTTGTATGGCGAACTTGGGCGAGTGGATTACAATGCCTTTGCTTTTGTGGACTATTCTTTATGACCAAAACTTTGCCTTTGTTGCATGAACGCTCCTTAAAAGCTTTACTTGTTAACCAAACTCTATGAACTCACTCAACCATTGTGTTGACACTTTTAGCATGTTTTATCTCATGTATCTAAGGCATTCACTTCATGGCATGCATGTGGACCTATTATAGAGTCGCGATGTCGACGCGTCTCACCTATATTTTATGCACTTAACTATCGTTTGATTGTAATAAACTCGTTTTGATATATTGGAAATCTTTTGGGACCTAATGTTTGTAAACTCTGATTATTTTAATGAATCAAACGATATTTTCAAAACGACACTTTAGGTCGTTCGATATAACTGTAACTTTGATGCTATGACAGTCCTCCCCAAGGTATTCCATTCCACTGTAAAACAGGTAATTTGGGGGTGTGACATTTGCGGTCGGCAGGAGAGCTTATACGCAAACCAAATGCCAACCAAGAAGAAACTGTTTACAGAAAAGTCGATATTGAAAATTTAAGGTACATTAATTTATGATTAAAACTTTTTTTTGCTAAAAAATAAACTACCGAGGTTTATCACATCTCTCATAGCTTGCTAATCTTCCCAGTGGTAATGTTGTTGAGTTCACTATGTGGGACGACATGGATGTAAAGTTTGAAGAGGCTCAACTTGAGACAATGCAACAGCCAATTATAATTGCCGTCAGCTCTTTTCGAGTCACAAAATTTAGAGGTATTGCATTAACAAATTATCAAAACTTGAATGCCAAATTCTTACGACATTATCTAACAATACCATGGCAGATTACCAGCTAACAACAACTTCTGCAACACGTTACTACTTAAACCCACATATACCAGAAGCTGATGAGGCAAGAGCAAGGTAAAATCTTTAAATCCCAAATTTGAATATCACATCATGTTCACATAAAATTTTCTAATTCCAATTATGTGATACAAAACAGGCACAAAGAAAAGCAACAGAAAACACCGCCGCTCCGTATTACAAAGACTCCATATGAAGTTGTTGAAAAAGAAAAGTTTCGCAATAGATTCCCCTTAAAGACACTTCTGAAACAAGATCCTGAAAGCTATTTGGTGAGTTTTCTGTAACATAAAGTTGGACAACCTAACATTCAGTTACAACTTTGCAACAAAGTTTAATGCCAAAAAATATGACGCTTAACCGTTTGCACAAACATTTGTAGGGGTACAGATTCGCGGTGAGGCAAGCTGTGCATGCTAAGCAGTCAAGTCTAACAGGACTTAAAGCATTTCGAGACACAAATACAATGAAGATCAGAGAATATAGTGAATTCCGGTCGTTAAGTCCCACGGAGACTCAATGGTGTGTTAAACATCGATTCGAGACGGTAGAATGATCACTAATGATAGCGATCGAGAAAGGATTAGGATATGATAATTACACTCTTGAAAAAGTTATAAAATAAAGCGACTTAAATACAAATTAAGAAAATTAAAAGATAAAAGATATTAAATAAACGCTATCACTATATTTAAAGTGATGAGCGTTTAAAACTTAAAACGATAAAACTAACGTTTAAATAAAAATAACGTAAGCGTATAAATAAAAGCGTGAAACTTACACAATATAAATCCTAAAATATGAAAATACATTTTACAATCCTAATGATAAAAGAAAATTTATAGAAAAGAAAATTATTTTATGACTAATTAATTAATTATTATTAATTAAAAACTATTTTAAACTATTTAATAATACTCTAAAATAAAAGAAAATATGAAATAAGGCTAGAAAAATAAACTTAAGACTTAGAAAAATCTAAAATATGATAAAACTAATTTTAAAACAGAAAATATATTTTTCACACTTTTTATATATTTATTATTAATTTAAAACTATTTAAAACTAATTAAATTATTAAAAATACAAATTTAACTAAGAAAAATAAGGAAAAATACTTTTTATGCTTTTTATATTTATCTTAAACTATTAAAATTGAAAAATTATTTTTTGGAACCTTTTCTTAATTTTTTGTATTTAAGGCTAATTAAAAATACTTAAAAACTAATTTAAATTAAGATAAATAGCAAAACAACTTAGAAAAATCTGAAAATTGCAGGAAAAGTCTAAAATGATATTAGGAATCTGAGAAAAATGGAAAAACAAGGGCTTGTGTGCAAGATATGCAACTGATGTGGAATTTGCTTATGGAATAAGCACTTTGATAAGCCAAAAGCCCACCAAAAACTACCAAACTGATATAGAAGTTACAATAAGCTAAATTAACCAAAATGCAATGAGTTTCAACAAGCTCTAACCACTGATAAGCTAGCTGAACAGATATGGCTTATTGAGCTAATATGCTCAAAACAGTGGTGAGGGGCAACTTTAGCTTATGCACGAGATTCAAAATAAGCTAGAAATGAAAAGCACTAGCTGGATCCTACACTAGACCTAGGTGAGATTGTCTAAACCAAAAATCAGACATGGATAAGCTCTTGAGAGCTCTGTGGAAGCTTGCAAAGAGTGAGAAAAACTCGACATAAGTGAGTTTTGCCTGAGCATTAAGACCCTAAAAATGAGCTTGTTTGAGCTTATAGAAAAATTACAAAATATACTAAAATAACCATAAGAAAGTAGACCAACAGAGGTTTTGAAACTACAAATTTCACAAAATAAGACCCAAAATGAATCTATAAAATTCCTTGCGGTTGGAAAAAGCAGTTTTTTCCACTTTTGACTTTTAAAGCAAAGCTGATAGTTTGACTTTCTTGAGGTTTGATCCTAAATTATGAGATGATTATGATGTTATATGATGTATTAAGACTACTGCAAGCTAGATCTAAGTATTCTAAACACAAAACAAGAATATGAATCCTTAAAATCCCAACAGTGGGCTGCTAAGGTATTTAAAGTGGAATTTTGACTTTTGTTGTTCTAAGGTTTAAAATAAAGACTAGACTGAGTACAAATAAGCTATACAAGCATAAAACAATAAGCTTTAACAAATGAGCAAACCTCAATGCTGACTAAACTATCAAATCCAAACACCCTTTAACATCGATAAGCTATTTAACTTGAGAAAAACACTAGACCGGATGGTACTATTGATCAAATTGGGTCTATATAATCATAATACAACTGTCTAAACACATGAAGAACAGTTGAGACCACGATAAAGCAGATAAGCTAAAGCGCAATTTGACTTGAAAGTTGGCGAGAAACTCACTTACATGAGTTCCGGCTATTGCGAGCCAACACCAAATCCAACCTAGTCTATTTAAACTTAATCCAACCCATTATAACTTCTGAATCACCCATTCACCATTTCCAATACCATATGCTCACCCAGTTGACTTTTGTTGACCCGGATGCAAAATGAATAGAAACTAGAGTTTGAGCTTGTGAAAGGTTATAATAAGCTTACACAAGCTTATTTTAGCTTGAAAATAACTTCTAATCACTTGCATTTAAGTATTTGAGATTGCACATTGAAACAGTGAGCTAGAGCTTGCATTTGTAAACATAAACTGAAATTTGTGCTTGAATTTAATTGCAATAAACTTGAATACTTAAGTTTAATATAATTTAACAAAATAATACAAGTTTAACACTGAATTAACATTTTGACATAAAAAAACGACATAAGGAAGAAAATTAAAAACTAGCTACCCTCCTCTCATGCTTCTCTCTTCCACTTTTATATGCCAAACTGCTCTCCCACTTGCTCTGAATCTATCCCACCAAATCCCAGCCATTGGATCTCTCTCATGTGCCATATGTCATTTTGGCGCCAAAAAGTCTCATTAGCAGGTTTGAGTTGGTATCAATTAATTAATGGGTTTTGGGTGTATGTAGAGGTGGAGGGGACAAAGAGGAATGGATAGGTGAGGAGGGGGGTTGAAAATGAGGAAAACCGCTCTGGTTTTGGTGTTCTGAGGGAGGAAGAATCTTTCTGATGGTAGTGGTTTTGGGCGTAAGTGGGTTTGTTGGATTGGTTTGACGAGAAGTATTATATTGGGGGTTCACAATTCACTTTGTGGGGTCGAATGGGTGCAAGGTTCAAAAGGATTTATAACTATAGGGGCCATATGTGTAAAATCGAAAATCAAGGGACCATGGTCGCCAATTCGAAAAGTTTCTCAAGGACTGAAAATGACAAGTTCCAAAAGTATAAGGACTAAAGTTGACATTTGCCATTTCCGAGGACTAATTCAGCCAATTTTGAAACTTAAAGGACCAATTTGTAATTTTCTCAAAACTTTTATATTTTTCACCAAAGGACTAAATTTGACAAGTTATGATTTTAAAAGGACCTTTGATGACTTTTCTTTTGAAATTTTGACTCGGGGACTATTTTGACAATTTTAGAAACTTGGGGACTAAAGCGCAATTTTGCAAATTTGATATGTTTTCATCGATTTTGATATTTTGCATTTAAAACTCATAAAACACGATTTGTGATATTTTGATCATTTTGATGTGTTTACGAGTGTTTTCGGATAATTTGCGTTTAAATGGTACAAAAATGATGAGTATTTAGAGACTCATCAATCCCACACTAAGATATTGCTAGTCCTAGCAATGATTTGAGAAAACATAATGGATTTTAAACTCTTTACCAAAAGCCATTACTTACGGAGTAGCCAAATGTTTCGAGTTCAAGTAAGAACCATGGTACAGATAACCATGTGATTTTGAGCAAACCACCGACTTTCAACGGTTTGGTTTTGTCTTTACGAAGCCGTACCCATACGGACTAGCCAACTCTTAGATAAATTATCAATATTATCTTTGGTGGTGATTACCAATTATGGATTTTCCTTTGCCTTTACCACAAGCCATAACCTTGCGGGCTAGCCAACTCTTCACTTTTTAGGATATGGTGGTGAAAACCATACAATTTTGGGCAAATTGCAAGCCATATAAGCGGTTTGATATATCTTTACCAAGAGCCGTTTGCTACGGATTAGCCAATCCTTTAGTCTTACTGACATGGCGGATCGATAACCGAATGAGTAAGTGTAGAACACTTACTCCAAAAAAAATTTTGGCCAAAACGGGAATTGGGTAGATAATATATGAAATTCGTGAGAATTCCCCCACTTAGAAATGAATATTGCCCTCAATATTCAAAGTCTGCGGTTATGCGAAACAAAGAACGTAAAAGGAAATATTACGGCCATTATTTAGAAAGAGGATTTTTTTTTTTTTTTTTTTTTTTTTGGAATATATATATCTATATAACATGTGGGGCATCACCCCACACTTAGGTGGTAGAAAGGGTAAGAAGGCGAAATATGGGTGAAAACCCATATTGTGTGTCTCTTGTTTTGGTTTCAGTCGCTAGCTTGACTCGACCCCGCATTCATTTGTTCATGGGGAAACAACGTGGAAGAAACAATCTCACTCGGACTTTCATTCAAGATAATTGGATAAACATTCGAAGCACGTGAAAGTTCCACACCGATGAGATATAAAGAGACAGACACAGACCCGGCTCACAGATGGTACATGAAAATGCCGGGGTCAAAGATAGTGTCCTCACTCCCGAAGGAGTGAAGAAGAGAGGAAGTCACCTCATATGTGAGGAATGGAAGAAAGATGTTGATAACAATCAAGATCCATTCTTCATCCTCAAATGTAGACATGTCGGGAGGAAGGGTGAAGGTAGTATCATCAACAAGCAAACTCTTATGATAGAGTACACCTTCCTCCGAGCCAATATCATCCTCAAGATCAAAATGGAAATGATCATATTCGGAGGAGATATGTCATGAGAGAGTTCACGGAGAACTCTCCATGAAGAGAATCATTGGAAAAAGCCTCAAGCTCGGGCTTGTCCAATGTAGAGTCACTATCCACAAGGGGATAGGAGATGAAGTCGACTTAGCACAGAATGATTCGATCTTAGAAGCGAGGAGATTTATATTGAACAATTGTTCACGAAGTATCTCGTCCTCAATTTCGGATCATCGAATCTCTCACTTCCTCTAAGCTAACTAGCTCGGAAGGTAGCTCCTCGACATAATCGATGTCTCCATAGGATAAAGAATCGTCAAGCAGTACAATCGTTATCGAATCGGAGAACATCTCGACATGATCATATGGAATGTCAAGAGGAGAGAAGAATCATCATTAAGAGGCTCATCACACATATTACAGGAGATAACCTCGGACTCACTTGGGGTTGGAACAAGGCTCTCAACACTAGACGGTTCCATTTACGGAATAGTGCTAGAAGGCTCATCCCCATTATGAGAGAGTCTTTGGAAGCAATAAAAGGTAAGATAGGTGTGATAGCAATAGGCGGGGAGTTGAGAAATAAGATCATTCAATTGAGTAACACTCTCCTCGTCGTTCTCATAGTATTCCTCATTTGAATACTATCCTCATCATCATCATCATCGTCATCATATCAGTTCTTATGTTCATCTGCTGAAGCTTACACACCATTCTTTTCATTTGTAGTTTCTTTCAAATCGTATTTCTTGAACTTTGAGGAAGATAACACTCCTCGTAATCATTGAGATCTTGTGAAGGCTCGGAAGTCGATGGTGATGGAATCTTGTGGGGTTGGAAATTGTCAAACCGGAGAATTGGAATTTTGAAAATTTTGATTCATCGGTTGACATTCAAAAGTCACATGAGGACCCCGCAATTCTCACATGCAGAGATAATTGGGAAAATAACTTTCACCAAAGTTCGATTGTAACACGGTTCGGCTCATAGACAAGCGGGACCCGTGGTGGACAATCAAAACCGTAATGAGAATCATTCCACAAAACTTCGCATGAGTAGGATTCGTATTGAGGCGTGGAGGTAGGTAGGAAAAATCGGTATTTCATTTGAAATGGGATCGGGATTCTTGACAAACTTGTCTCGAAACCCGCATTGGTACATCGCGACAATTTCCACCGTTAAATGGACCTCCACACGAGGAACATGTCAAATACCATGACATAGAAATTAAGCAGATAAGAGGGATAAGAGATGGAGAATTAAGCGGTTAAAGAAGATAAGGAATGAAGAATTAAGCAGTTGGAGGATAAAGGATGGATATTTTGGATTTTTGAAAAATAAGTTGCAAAAACAAAGAATGAAAATATTTTTGGTGTTCTAACACTTCGAGGAAAAGTGTTAATGAACTTTTGGATTTTGAAAACTTTACAAAAACTTTTACAAAGGATGGGGTATGCACAAGAATGGATCGAAAAGGCTAAACACACGCTAAAGCCTCCCGTGTGGCGCCAAAATTTTGATCTCACAAGAAACCGTCAAGTCTAAACGGACTTAAAGCAGCTCGGACACAAATACAATGAAGATCAGAGAATATAGTGAATTCCCGGGTCGTTAAGTCCCACGGAGACTCAATGGTGTGTTAAACACTGATTCAGACGGTAGAATGATCACTAATGATAGCGATCAGAAAGGATTAGGATATGATAATTACACTACTGAAAAAAGTTATAAAATAAAGCGACTTAAATACAAATTAAGAAAATTAAAAAGATAAAAGATATTAAATAAACGCTATTACTATATTTAAAGTGATGAACGTTTAAAACTTAAAACGTAAAACTAACGTTTAAATAAAAATAACATAAACGTATAAATAAAAACGTGAAACTTACACAATATAAATCCTAAAAATATGAAAAATACATTTTTACAATCCTAATGATAAAAGAAAATTTATAGAAAAAGAAAATTATTTTTATGACTAATTAATTAATTATTATTAATTAAAAACTATTTTAAACTATTTAATAATACTCTATAATAAAAGAAAATATGAAATAAGGCTAGAAAAATAAACTTAAGACTTAGAAAAATCTAAAATATGATAAAACTAATTTTAAAACAGAAAATATATTTTTCACACTTTTTATATATTTATTATTAATTTAAAACTATTTAAAACTAATTAAATTATTAAAAATACAAATTTAACTAAGAAAAATAAGGAAAAATACTTTTTATGCTTTTTATATTTATCTTAAACTATTAAAATTGAAAAATTATTTTTTGTAACCTTTTCTTAATTTTTTGTATTTAAGGCTAATTAAAAATACTTAAAAACTAATTTAAATTAAGATAAATAGCAAAACAACTTAGAAAAATCTGAAAATTGCAGGAAAAGTCTAAAATGATATTAGGAATCTGAGAAAAATGGAAAAACAAGGGCTTGTGTGCAAGATATGCAAGCGATGTGGAATTTGCTTATGGAATAAGCACTTTGATAAGCCAAAAGCCCACCAAAACTACCAAACCGATATAGAAGTTACAATAAGCTAAATTAACCAAAATGCAATGAGTTTCAACAAGCTCTAACCACCGATAAGCTAGGCGAACAGATATGGCTTATTGAGCTAATATCTCAAAAACGGTGGTGAGGGGCAACTTTAAGCTTATGCACGAGTTCAAAATAAGCTAGAAATGAAAAGCACTATTGGATCCTACACTAGACCTAGGTGAGATTGTCTAAACCAAAAATCAGACATGGATAAGCTCTTGAGAGCTCTGTGGAAGCTTGCAAAGAGTCGAGAAAAACTCGACATAAGTTTGAGTTTTGCCTGAGCATTAAGACCCTAAAAATGAGCTTGTTTGAGCTTATAGAAAAATTACAAAAATATACTAAAATAACCATAAGAAAGTAGACCAACAGAGGTTTTGAAACTACAAATTTCACAAAATAAGACCCAAAATGAATCCTATAAAATTCCTTGCGGTTGGGTGAAAAAGCAGTTTTTCCACTTTTTGACTTTTAAAGCAAAGCTGATAGTTTGACTTTCTTGAGGTTTGATCCTAAATTATGAGATGATTATGATGTTATATGATGTATTAAGACTCTCGCAAGCTAGATCTAAGTATTCTAAACACAAAACAAGAATATGAATCCTTAAAATCCCAACGATTGAATTTCGCTAAGGTATTTAAAGTGGAATTTTGACTTTTGTTGTTCTAAGGTTTAAAATAAAGACTAGACTGAGTACAAATAAGCTATACAAGCATAAAACAATAAGCTTTAACAAATGAGCAAACCTCAAGTACAGCTAAACTATCAAATCCAAACACCCCTTTAACAATCTGATAAGCTATTTAACTTGAGAAAAACACTAGACCAGATGGTACTATTGATCAAATTGGGTCTATATAATCATAATACAACTGTCTAAACACATGAAGAACAGTTGAGACCACAGATAAACAGATAAGCTAAAACTGCAATTTGACTTGAAAGTTGAAAACTGAGAAACTCACTTACATGAGTTCCAGCTATTGCAGGCCAACACCAAATCCAACCTAGTCTATTTAAACTTAATCCAACCCATTATAACTTCTGAATCACCCATTCACCATTTCCAATACCATATGCTCACCCAGTTGACTTTTGTTGACCCGGATGCAAAATGAATAGAAACTAGAGTTTGAGCTTGTGAAAGGTTATAATAAGCTTACACAAGCTTATTTTAGCTTGAAAATAACTTCTAATCACTTGCATTTAAGTATTTGAGATTGCACATTGAAACAGTGAGCTAGAGCTTGCATTTGTAAACATAAACTGAAATTTGTGCTTGAATTTAATTGCAATAAACTTGAATACTTAAGTTTAATATAATTTAACAAAATAATACAAGTTTAACACTGAATTAACATTTTGACATAAAAAAACGACATAAGGAAGAAAATTAAAAACTAGCTACCCTCCTCTCATGCTTCTCTCTTCCACTTTTATATGCCATTGCTCTCCCACTTGCTCGAATCTATCCCACCAAATCCACCATTGGATCTCTCTGTATGCCATATGTCATTTTGGCGCCAAAAGTCTCATTAGCAGGTTTGAGTTGGTATCAATTAATTAATGGGTTTTGGGTGTATGTAGAGGTGGAGGGGACAAAGAGGAATGGATAGGTGAGGAGGGGGGTTGAAAATGAGGGAAAACCACTCTGGTTTTTGGTGTTACAGGGGAGGAAGAGATACTGCTACAGTGGTAGTGGTTTTGGGCGCCAAGTGGGTTTGACTGGATTGGTTTGACCAGAGAAGTATTATATTGGGGGGGTTCACAATTCACTTTGACAGGGGGTCAAATGGGTGCAAGGGTTCAAAAAGGATTTATAACTATAGGGGCCATATGTGTAAAATCGAAAATCAAGGGACCATGGGCGCCAATTCGAAAAGTTTCTCAAGGACTGAAAATGACAAGTTCCAAAAGTATAAGGACTAAAGTTGACATTTGCCATTTTCCGAGGACTAATTCCGCCAATTTTGAAACTTAAAGGACCAATTTGTAATTTTCTCAAAACTTTTATATTTTTCACCAAAGGACTAAATTTGACAAGTTATGATTTTAAAAGGACCTTTGATGACTTTTCTTTTGAAATTTTGACTCGTGGACTATTTTTGACAATTTTAGAAACTTGGGGACTAAAGCGCAATTTTGCAAATTTGATATGTTTTCATCGATTTTGATATTTTGCATTTAAAACTCATAAAACAACGATTTGTGATATTTTGATCATTTGATGTGTTTAAGAGTGTTTTCGGATAATTTTGGTTTAAATGGTACAAAATGATGAGTATTTAGAGACTCATCAATCCCACACTAAGATATTGCTAGTCCCTAGCAATGATTTGAGAAAACATAATGGATTTTAAACTCTTTACCAAAAGCCATTACTTACGGAGTAGCCAAATGTTTCAGTTCAAGTAAGAACCATGGTACAGATAACCATGTGATTTTGAGCAAACCACCGACTTTCAACGGATTTGGTTTGTCTTTACGGAAGCCGTACTTTACGGACTAGCCAACTCTTAGATAAATTATCAATATTATCTTTGGTGGTGATTACCAATTATGGATTTTCCATCGCCTTTACCACAAGCCATAACCTTGCGGGCTGCCAACTCTTCACTTTTAGGATATGGTGGTGAAAACCATACAATTTTGGGCAAATTGCAAGCCATATAAACGGTTTGATATATCTTTACCAAGAGCCGTTTGCTCTGGATTAGCCAATCCTTTAGTCTTCTGAGACATGGCGGATCGATAATCGAATGAGTAAGTGTAGAACACTTACTCCAAAAAAAAATTTTGGCCAAAAGCGGGAATTGGGTAGATAATATATGAAATTCGTGAGAATTCCCCACACTTAGAAATGAATATTGCCCTCAATATTCAAAGTCCGCGTGGTTATGCCGAAACAAAGAACGTAAAAGGAAATATTACGGCCATTATTTAGAAAGAGGATTTTTTTTTTTTTTTTTTTTTTTTTTTTTGGAATATATATATCTATATAACATGTGGGGCATCACCCCACACTTAGGTGGTAGAAAGGGTAAGAAGGCGAAATATGGGTGAAAACCCATATTGTGTGTCTCTTGTTTTTGGTTTCAGTCGCTAGCTTGACTCGACCCGCATTCATTTGTTCATGGGAAACAACGTGGAAGAAACAATCTCACTCGGACTTTCATTCAAGATAATTGGATAAACATTGAAACACGTGAAAGTTCCACACCGATGAGATATAAAGAGATGAATGAGACCCGGCTCACAGATGGTACATGAAAATGCCGGGGTCAAAGATAGTGTCCTCACTCCCGAAGGAGTGAAGAAAAGACAAGAGGAAACCATCAAGATGATAGAAGCATCCCCAGGTAACATCATTTAAATCGACAAATTCTCTTATTTAAAAGAAACACTCCAAACTACAAATATTGAATGTTTGGTTGTGGATGGGTAAGAACACCAGCGATACCTCTCACACCAACAAACCAACAACATCTCGAGCAACATAAAACTGACCAAAGTGGCATTGCAGAAACAAAGGAGCAACAAGGTAACTGCTACAAATTTAATATACCATTCTATTAAATAAAAGATGTCATGCCTATACCATTTGCAAATTCAAATACTGAATGTTTGTTTATGAATAACTAGAAACACCACCGACACCTCTCACAATAATAGACCAACAAGATCTGGAGGAGCAAAAACATAAACCAAGCAACTCAAAAAGTGCAAAAAGGGCAGTGTTCCAGGATGACCACGAAGATGCAAAAAAAAACAAAAAGGTTAGTCCTTCAGATTCAATAACTTGTTTTATTCAATACAATATCTTACAATCATCATTCATGGCTTACACATAGATACTACAACAACACTCATAATAAAATCACATACATGCATAATTGCAAACACAACCAACAACAGAAACCACACTTAATTGGCACACACTCAAAAATCCATCAAACCCCTAAGTTTCTGAACAAATATATCATTGTTACGAGCATTTAGCTCCAATTCACATGCCATAATGCGCATCTGCATAATCTTTTGGTCATCTCTAGCTTGAACCCCCCCTTAGATATTCTACTGTTTTCTGAGCGTAGGTGTTCCCAACACTCTCTAAATCTTGAATGAAACTGAGCCTTTCATGAGTAAGCCAGCCAATATTCCAGCAAGTGCAGTCATCTGTTGTGCCATCTGAATATCTTCACCTGAAGATTGGTAACAATACAACACTAGGATTTCAGACCAATTGTTAGAGTTAGCCTCAGCTCTAAGCTTATCACACTTAGGATGTCTAGACATCTCCTTCTCTTACTTCTTTATGACAACTTAAAAAATAATCTGTTTCAATAAGAAGGTGCACTAGCTGTCTTAAATAGACAAGCGGCAAATAAAAACAAAACACCTATAGATACATCACTGTTTATTACATTTATTTTTGCTTTAATTAATCCATACTTAAATTACAATCTTTATTATTTCTTTTATTCATCACACCATTTTACACATGCATGTTACACAAACATAACTACAAGCTTTATTAAACACATACACACATTATATGACACTGCACATTAGCAGTTATAAATCCATCAATCCCTTAAGCTTCATGACAAACACATCCTTATCACGAGCACTTAGATCCAATGAATTTTTCATTGTTATCATTTCATCAACCTTTTGATCATCTTTTGTTTGAAGTTCCCTTAAGTACTCCACAGTTTTCTGTGCAAAAAAGTTGTAGACAGTTTCCAACTCTTGAATGAAACGACCCCTTTCAGTAATAATACCAACTAATCTTACACACAGTGCATTTATTTTTCGCGCCATTTCAATCTCCTCTATTGAGGCTTGGTGAAAATAGAAAACTAACATGTCTGCCCAATTGCTAGAATTAGCATCATTTCTTAGCTTCGCACACTTAGGATGGCTTTCCATTTTGTTTTGTTGGTTATTTTACACAACCAAGCAATTGGTTTGTGAAAAAATTAACATGCACAATTCATGTTTTAAATACACAAAGTAAAGGCAAACTTCTTTTTCATATGGCTATTCCACATTTGCAATCCCTATCCTTATAATTCAGTCCCTCACATGATGCACAGATGCTCCACTATTGTTGAATAACAAAAACAAAAATGGACAACCGCTACACTATTTGTACAACCACATTTACAATATTTATTTGAAATCGCATGGTATTATTACTGCCTGCATTCCACATTTACAAACTTTGGCCTTATGATTCAGCCTTTGAAATAATGCATGCATGCTCTACTGTCATTGACTAGCACCAACACAAAATTGCAGATTGCTTTAATATTTGTGTAGCCACTTTAAAGTGCAGCCACAAATTGGCACTGAATTTGGGTTTTTCACTTACACATACTCACAAGATTTACTATTTGTGAAAACACATTCAAAACAGGACAAAGAATTGATAATTTTGCATGCCATTTTACACTTCTCAGATTCTGCACACTTATCAAACTTTAATATACCAATTATTTGTGCAACCACTTTAGCTTGCAACCACAAATTGGCACTGAACCATAGACAATGCCATTTACCTTCAACCATCCACACATTTAAAACAGTAACAATAAAAATTATTGTGCATGTCGTTTGATAAGTGTGGATGGTTGAAGGTAAATATAATAAAGAAATAACAAACAAAAAAAACAAAATATAAAACAATTAATACAAAAAAGTATTTAAATATAATAAAGAAATAACAAACAAAAAAAACAAATGATTAAAAAAACACAAAAGCAAAATAAAAACAGATTCATGATACTTAACTCACAAACAAAGTACCGAGGTTTATTCATACATACAATATCTTACAACAGCGAATACAAAGATCACCTCACCATAATATTACACACAAATGCAGACCTAGACGGACTTCTACTAAGAAACACAACAACACCTAAAACCACAGAAAGCCACCCTAATTATAATGCTCCATAGTGAGCACATGATGACGCTTCTCAGTACGTGCTTCATGTGCTAGATCGACAAGAAGAACCATTGCAACCAACATATGATAATCCTTATTTTGTGCTTCCTGCAAACATAAGAGGCCATTAACAGCCACAGGGTCAGTTGAGCTAAAACCTTCACCCACTCTCAGCAATTCCCTTTTTTTCACAATTCTTGCACGCACATCATCACATTTTTCATTCAATACCATAATCAGGCCTTCTATATCAGACTCTTCATGCAAAAACAGCAAACGGAAGGCACGGTGCAGCTTATCAAAACCACATGCTTCTTTCAGTTCGTCAAAATTAGGAGTCGTTCCCATCTTTTTTCACACGCTTCTTAGCAGATGGTTAATAAAGTATAACCCATAGTCACACACACATGGCCACTACTTATATAGACAAGAAATGTAGACATGTAAATATAAACAGTACAACTGACCAACCTAAAACAGTCTCATTTTTAATTGCGTTTACTTCAAACAGTTTATACCTAACCATCACAAGGACAGTTTTTTTGGGTTACACCAGCTTTTCATATGTTTCTGATAAATAATAGTTAGCTTCATTTATTTCTTTTTACCTTCTGTTACTGATGCTCTTACTTTTATTATGTTTATGCAGTGACGATAGAGCCTGCAGCTGCCGAAAATAGGAAAACCAGGAACACCGAAAAGAAGAAGGACACCTAGACATTAACTTACCAATGTAAATATTTACACTGCCACTGTTAAAAACTGATATGTTTTGAAACATATTTCTGCTCTAGCTGCAGAAATATGTGCCGAAACATTGGTAATCTTTTTTGTAAAACTTAGACACAAGGTATAGCATGTTTGCATACCAACTTACTGCTATTTTGTGCCGCGATTGCACACTGACTGTAAAAGTATGCAACAACATACAAAGCTGCTACTCTTATGTGTCATAGTTGCACTCTAACTGTAAAACTATGCGACAGGTGCATACACCATATTTTGTATACCATTGCAGCAGTTAATACATATGAAATTGATGTATGTTGTTAGAAGGTTTGGACATTTTTTTCTGTTGCCCATTCTTGCATCAACTACACATGCACCTTATGTATACACATCAACATTACATCCTTGCAATCTTATTATTCTTGCCATTTCTATTTTCGACAAACTACTACATCCATCTTTAAGGAAAACAACCGCATCAACGCGCGGGCTCAGGACCTCGTATTTATACAAAACCCATACAATCTACTTGCTTTATGTGCAGTGGAAATAAATAGTAATAAAATATTCATACAAAGGCCATGTCATCGTATAATAGTGGTGTGTGCAGAGACCTACTCACATTCAATATACAAGTCTAGGTGAAATTTCACAATGCATTGATCTACGAGTCATCATTCATTGATCGAATATTAGAGCTCCATTGTGGATGCCCTAACACCTATTACCTTTAGCCTTATTTTAAAAGAAAATAACCATCTTTTATGTGTGTTTTTATCTCTGCTATAGACAAAAGAAAACATATTTGTTTAAAAACCATCAAAAGGAAAAATGTAAAATTACTCATCTAACCGTACTTTTTATTTCTTCTTATATAATCTTTATAGAGGATGCTACAACAACATAAAAACATCCACAAAATCCTTCACAAAATGATGTGTCAGCCAATGATTGGCTTAATCAGAAAGAAAAGAGAGAAATTATAATAAAATCCACCAATCACTGTCTGACACATCATTTTATGAAAGATTTTGTGAATATTTTTATGTGATTGTAGTATTCCTTTACTTTATAACCATATAATTTATTCTATGACTATTTATAAGTTAAAAGTTTGACTCAATAAATAATAGAGAAAATTACCAAAAGGGTAGAAAAATCCAAGCTTGATCCTCTATATAGTCAGTTTCAACATCTTTTCTCAAAATAGTTATGTTCACCGCTTTCATTCTTTCGACTTTATTCAAAATTTGACACGTGTCATTCTCTATTGCTGACTTTGATCGCTCAAATGCTCGATTCCACGATTTTGACACGTGTCATTCTTTTGTACTTTTTCTAAAAGCAATCTGAAGGAATGACACGTGTCAAAATTTAAGTAATCGGCGGTTGAAACGATCGGCTGTAACCAAAATGGAAAAAGATGCTAAAAGTGTATAAATAATGAATCGAGCTTGGATTTTTCTACTTTTTTTGATAATTTTCTATAAATAATATTATCTATTTTATACATGTAACACTTAAAACATAATTTCACAACTATAATTATTTGATGTTTTAAATTTTCGATGCTAGATGTGGGTACTCGTCAGTAAAACTAATGAGCAGAAAGTAAGTCGTCAATTAATTATCATAACACATATTTTTGTTCTTTTAGTAGAAAAAGTCATCCACGTCAGTATTACTAAAGAGCAGAAAGTATGTCGTCAATTAATTATCATAACATATATTTTTCTTCTTTTAGTGGAAAAAATCATTACAATTTCTGTCGAATTTTTCTCTTCTCTACTCTGGTAACAAATAAAAATGAATTTCTTTCATTTGCCTCTCTATAGTGAAATTTGGATACATAAACACACTACTGATGACAAAAATTTCTTTCTGGAATTTGGATCATAAATTATACAAGTGGGAAAACCATGAAGTTGAGATATGAACATAGCCGCCTAGTATATAAGCGTGTTAAATGTCAATGAAACATGACCAAGCAAGAGAAGCCGTGCCAAGTGGTTCCATTTTGGAGTCGACTTCACATCTTTCCAATGTCTTTTCACCCCAAACCCACTTATCTAAACTTTTTCATATTTTATATAAGAAACCAAACATGTTTTTGTTGAATCATTTTTTAGGTAAAATATAGAATGTACTAATATATGTTTTCAGATAAAATGAGCTAAATTGTAGTCATGTGTCTTGTCCTAAAAAGTTGATTTCGGCAACCCTAACTCGTCCACATTGAACCGTCCCAAGGTCATCACGTGTGATGCTAGGTTAGGAGTTTGAACATTTTCATGTCATATAAAATTATAAGTAGGTGTTGGGAATTGTTTATGTTTTCGGCTTAAGCTTATGTATGTTTAAGGTAAGTATTTGTAAGCCACTGCACTTTAAAATAAGTATATATACTTCTCTAAAAATGACAATTTAACATAAATTTTAAATCAAATTTATTTATAGAAGTTTTAAGTGAGAAATATGAAAATAAAGAGTAATTCGTAATCCATATTTCGGCAAAGAAACTCCGGCTCATTCTATCATAATGTTTAGGGTGCGTTTAGTTGGAGGAAAACACCATTATTTTTTACAAAATATTTTGTGGAAAACAAAAAAAATATAAATTATGTTCAAATTAACGTTTTTCAACAAAGTATTTTGCAAAACACAAAATCCCTTATTTCCTAGCTTAATAAAGAAAACTACAAAACAAAATTTAGTTGTTTTACTTGTTTCCTTTGTAACTCACAAACCTCATCCCCCTTTTTCAAAATAGAAAATACAAACATCAACTAAACGCGTTTTCTATATTTTCAAGTGTTTTGTGAAAATAAATTTTCTTCCAAATTTTACAAAACCAAAAAAAAAAAAAAAAAAAAAAAACCTCCAACTAAACGCAACCTTAATGTCCATATTCTAATAACTTTTATATATTTATTTTCTTTTTACATACTATTGTATGCGTGTTTAGCATCTTAGCCTATATATGTGCTAAATTGTCTTTGAAGTTTAACACTATGTTCTCAAGTTTAATTTTGAAAACAAGAGTAAAAAAATAAAAAGAAACATACAAAAATCTTGTGTTCTAAAAGTTTTTTAAGAAGAAAGAAAATAAGTGAAAGGAAGATTTAAGGTGTTTTACACTAAAATCTTCTTCTCACTTTTGAGAGGAAAAGAAAAAAAGAGAATACAATTTTCTTCTTTCTTTTTTCCTCAATCTCGTTTCTTCTCTTATTTAACATAATTAACTCGAGAACACAATGTAAATTATCTACTAAACTGTTATATTAGATAACATTTTTCATACACCTAGTTTACATTATATCATCTAAACAGTAACACATTTTATATAACATTATGTTATGAAGGTTTCATTTTATGTTTTGCTCGGGCTCTCGAAAGCTCGAGGACGGCCCCCAAAAGGAGAAAAAACGAACAATCCCCAAACACCTCATGAACTCGTTAAGTTTTATAAACATTTTACATGAGAAGAGATCCGTTGAGAAATAAAATAAAATGATAATAATAAAAAGGATTTATAACATACTATTTAAATAAGATAAATTATTGAGTAAACTGCAAAAATCTTCCCCGTGGTTTGTGGTTTTTAGCAAGTATCATCCCTATCTCAAAACTTTAGCATTAATTATCCCTAAGTCCATAAACTATCGGCACTAATCATCCCTGAGCACTAACGTCGTTATCTTCTCCGTTAGCTCTCACTCTAAAGTGGCAACTTTAGTCCATTAACCAAACGATCGTTTGCAACGTTAGTCCTTTATACTAACAGTCGTTTATAATTGAATAAAAATATGGTTTTCTTACGTAACTCGTCCGTATTCTTACGTTTTTGTCCGTTTTATCGTTTTCATCCAGATTTTCTTACGTTTTACATTAGCGGCCGTTATTATCGTTTCGTCCGTTTAACACATTTCTTCGTTTAACATGTTTTCGTCCGTTTTCTTACGTTTCGTTTTTTACGTTTTAAATCCGTTTAACACGTTTTAAATCTGTTTTACATGTTTTGGCCGTTTATATGTTTTCGTCCATTTTCTTAGGTTTCGCAGTTTTTCACGCCGTCCATTTTAACATATTTTCGTCCATTTTTCTTACGTTTTAAATACCGTTTTTATGTTTCGTCCGTTTAACACCGTCTATTTTACACTTTTTGGTACATTTTTACTCGTTTTCGTTCATTTCTTACATTTCGTTAGTTTTCTCGTTTTCGTTCATTTAACACGTTTTAAATCTTTTAACATGTTTTCGTCCGTTTTTCTTACGTTTTCTTACATTTTTACGTTTTGTCCATTTAACACGTTTTCGGTCGTTTTTATATGTTTTCGTCCGATTTTAAAACGGACGAAAACGTAAAAGAATTGATTAGAACGTAAGAAAACGGACGAAAACGTGTTAAAACGGACGAAAACGTGTTAAAACGGACGAAAACGTATAAAAACGGACGAGAATGTGTAAAAACAGACGTAAACGTGTTAAAATAGAAGAAATCGTGTGAAAACAGATGAAAACGTGTTAAAACAGATGAAAACGTAAACAAAGCGGCGGCGTGTTAAAGCGGACGAAAACGATAAACGGACAAAGCGTGTAAAGCGGGCAAAATGTAAAAGCGATTTAAAACGTGTAAAACATTTAAAGCAAAAACAAACAAAGCGTAAGGAAAGAAGAAAGCGTGTGAAACGGACAAAGCGTGTTAAAGCGGACGAAACGATAAAAGGGCCAAAACGTGTAAAGCAGATGAAACATGTTAAAGCGGAAAACGTAAGAAAATAGCGAAGCGTATGCAAAATGGACAAAACGTGTGAAAGCGAACGAAACATATAAAGCGGACGAAAATGTGTAAAAGCAGATGAAAGCGTGTTAAAGCGTTAAAAACAAGCGAAATGTAAGAAAAGCGGATGGCGTAGAAAACAAATGAAAACATAAGAAAAGCGGAAACGTAAAAAAGTATTTAAACGTAAGAAAAGCGGATGAAAACTTGTGAAAGCGAAGAAAGCGTGTTAAAGCGGACGAAACCGTATAAAAGCGGCCCGGCGTGTAAAGCGTAAGAAAATGGATGAACGTATAAAGCGGACAAAAAGTAGCAAATCGGTCGAAAACGTATAAAAACGGACGAATTCTTATAAAAACAGACAAAAACGTAAGAATAAGGACGAGTTACGTAAGAAAACCACATTTTTATTTTAATTAGAAACGACTGTTAGTATAAAGGACTAACCTTGCAAACGATCGTTTGGTTAATAGACTAACTTTGCCACTTTAGAGTGAGAGCTAACGGAGAAGATAACGACGTTAGTGGTCAAGGATGATTATTGCCGATAGTTTATGGACTTGAGGATGATTAATGCCAAAGGTTTGAGATATGGATGATACTTCCCAAAAACCCCAAACCACAGGGATGATTTTTGCAGTTTACTCTAAATTATTTGAAAAAGAAATGCATATATCTATACTACTATATAATGCATTTAAAAGCCAAACCTTATTCCAAGCCTAACTCCTAACCACTAAAAAGTAAGATAAGAAGCTCCAATTATAAAGTGACGTGTCACTACTCAATTAAAAATTCATCTTTATAGAAAGTATAAAATAACAACGTCTTTCTAAAATTCTCGAGGTTGAAACACATCTTTTTTATTAACATATACACGTATCTTTCAATTTTGTTCACTTTACCCATATTGTAATAAAATAATATTATTTAATATAATATTATATTAATATAAATCGGTCATATGGGTGAAGTCAACAAAATTCGAAAGACGATGGGTGTATATGTTAATAAAAAGATGTGTTTCAACCTCAGAATTTTAGAAAGACGTTGTTATTTATTGCTTTTACCCTTTTCAAATTGAAATATCTTTTCATCTATTTATTTTTTTATAATCTAATTTCACCATATTTTCTAAAATTTTACGCTCTTTAATTCAACATCCATTTTGATATATTTTATGAGTTTTAGTTTTATATTTTAGTGGGTTTATTTCATTTTAATTCAAAATTTTACAACTTTAACCTTTATTTCAATCAATACAATCTTGATTCGTCAAATATATTTTTGGGAGTGTTTGACATGTAAGAGATTGCGAGAGTATTTTATATGCGGGAATAATGATGTAGCGGAAAGCTACGGGTAACCTAAACAAACACATACAAGAACACATATACATTCGAAGTGTTGTGAAACGAATTCACTAAACGGGTAAGCAAACACATATAACTATCTTATCCGTCAACACATGCAGATCCGACTAGTTTTTAAAATGCATCTAAAATGTATGCTTAAGGCATCCATTATGATAAACTTCTAAAAAAAAGTTTATACAATTAATACATTATCAATTTATAAATTTTTTCATATTATATACCTATTTCTACTATAGATAAACCTATTCTTAAAGCTTTTCATATCATAAAAGACAACTAATATTTTCAAAAATAAACATAAAAAATAAATTAGAAAATTTAGACCTCTTCATGATTTTAGACCTTTTCATTCCACCTAGAATTGAAATGGTTTCACACTATGGTTAACAAATTTATAAACTTCTTCAAAATGTTTTAGACCTATTTAAAAATCATCATAGTGGATACTCTTATGATTTCTTTTTCATTTTAAATTTTCTTATAATTTGATCCTAAGTTCCAGGGGCGATACCACAATGGGGGCAGTGTGGGCAACTTCCCCCGCAAAGTTCACTTGAGTAATGTCGATTTTTTAAAGATGACCAGCGAATTTTATTTTGCCCCCATAAATGGGTAAATAGTATAATGGTGGAAATTTATAAAATTGTTGTATCATAGTCAAATGGTTGGACATTTGCACTTTCGTGGATATAGAATGTTCGATTATTGTGTTACTCTATAGATTTTTGTGAATATTGTTATCCATCTTTTATTTTTCTTTAACTACTGTAATATCGATTAGAAAAAGTAAGTATGTCTTAACAATTGTGTATATATCATCATTCTTGGGTTTGGTTCTCGCGACGCAAACAAATACAAAAACATTCACTTTCAATCAAAATCGATTTCATTATAGAACATAGGTCGCTAAGCGTTCTTAACGGCCCGACCCCAGACTCACTTTTAACTTTCGCTCTTCAAATTTTTTTAAGACTACCGATCCTAACTCTATTTTACATAATTGAAATGCTGAGAATTTATACATTTTCATTTTACGTAAATGTAAATAAGAAGCTAAATAAAAGAAGAAACTTTTCTTTCTCGAGCTTCCGATAATGGATAGCTATAGCAAAGTACATTGGTCGTATAATTGATAGTCACGTTCATTAATTACTTCTTGGTTTCTTGGCGTAGAATATGAGATCGGGTCAAGGTCCATGTTACTCGGAGCATTGTTTGACATTTTAACGCCTACCATGGAACTTTTGGCATATGCTTGGTCAATGTTTAGAGTTGACCCTCTGTATTTTCCTGATTAGCAAAAGCTCATTTCTAGTCCTTATATAATGAAGTTTGACACTTTAATCCTTTTGAATAGTAATATCACTCAACGGTTTTCGTCGAATTGTGTGATATAACGAAAAGTTTGTGAAATAAAAATATCGAGTTTTCAAACAGTTGAAGCTCAAATGTTGGCGTTTGACCTCTTGCATATTTTGAATTACCATAAGCTCATTTTTCAACCCGTAGGTAATGAGTTTTACTGTTTATAACTTTTTGGTAACACCTCCTGTTATTTTAAACTATATCACTCGTAACTTTATTTCACTTTTCATTTCATCGTCACATGAGTTTTCTCTTTCCTTTCACACTCTCTCACTTTTCACTCACAACTATTTTACTTTTCAATCTATTTTTTTATTTACTAAAATACTCTACTAAATATATCTCACACACTCATAAATAAAAAAACAAATAATATAAACATTAAGGGCTACCCATGGCACGTTTACATAGAAGGTGAAAGCTTCACCTTTGGCCTCTCACCTTTCCCCTTGCCGGTGTTAAAGGAACATGGTCCCAGTGGTTTTGTTGCATCATTTCGTACCTTGCTAACCCTTGTCGATGCTTGATTGAGAATAACCTAAAATGAAGTAAAAATTTGTGAAATCAAATTGTTCATATTTTTATTAAAAAAATTTGTGAAATAAAATCAATAAATTTAAAAGAATCATATCCGTGAGTAAATAATTTAGGTTTTTCATGGATGATAATGAAATAAGGTGGTGTTTGTTTTGACACCTTGGTTTGAGTTTTAGATTGATGTGATGGTAAAATCTAGTTTGGATTGGAAAATGGCAATCACACTATTAAGGTCTTGTTTGGCTAAGCTTATTTAGTGGGCTTAGGCTTATATAAGCTAAGTTTATAAGCCCATATTAGTGTTTGGATTAGCTCATGGTAAATAAGCTAATAAGCTCAAAAGTGTTTGGTTTGGCTTATGTTGGTTTATGTTAGTAAATGACTAAAAAGGACTTGGTTTAATAAGCTTATAAGCTCAAAGTGTTTGGATAAGCTTTTTTTTTTTTTCCCCAAAAAAATAGACATATGAAATTGAAAACTATAATTTACAATTTAAATACTTATAAAGCTGTGTCATGCATATGAATTAACTTAGATCCATCAAAATTATAGTCTAAAAAAATATATATATATATATCGACACAATATAAAATTTTCACCTACTAAAAGCTACTAAGGTGTCGTTTGTTTTTCGAACTTTTCTTCTTCATCCTATGACAGTATGCGAAAGAAGAGTACATTTAAACTCTTCATCTGCAAAGAAGGCAGTTTGTTTTTGTCATTTATTAAATCTTCTTTCATTTTTCTTCTTTTCTTCTTTTTCTTTTTCTTTTCACTAGTATTTTTTGTGCTATTCAAGTAATTTTTTTTCCTTTTTCTTTTCACTAGTTTTTTACATTTTAAATACTTTTTTTATATTTTCCTCCATTCTTTATGTTTCGTCTGCTTTTTAATGTTTTGTCATTTTACATTTAGTCCATTTTCTTATGTTTTCGTCCGGTTTTACGTTTTCGTCGGTTTTCGTTTACATCTTTTTACGTTTCGTTTATTTTTACGTTTCGTATGTTTTACGTTTTAATTTTTTTTTACGTTTCCATCCTTTTTCTTGCGTTTTCTTCCTTTTTACGCCGTCCGTTTTAATCTTCTTTTTACGTTTAAATCTGTTTTTAAGTTTCGACCGTTTTACGCTTCGTCTTTTTACATTTCGCCTTTTTACATTTTCGATCGTTTTTTCGTTTTAAATCTTTTTTTATGTTTTCATCATTTTTTTTTCGTTTTCATTCGCTTTCTTACATTATCTTCGTTTTGTTAGGTAAGATAAAATAACGTACAAAAACTTATAAAATCATATGAAAATGGAGGAAAAGTAAAATAAACACATGAAAATATAAAAACGCAGTTAAAACGTAAAAAGCGAATGAAAGCGTAAAAAGCGGATGAAAACGTAAAACGCAGAAAACGTAAAAGGACGAAAAGTAAAAAATTTGGCGAAAACGAAAGAAATTGACGAAAACGTAAGAAACCGCGGCAACGCAAAAAATGACCGAAAACGTAATGGGACGAAATGGACGAAAAAACCGACGAAACATAAAAAGCGGACGGCGTAAAATATGATCAGCGTAAAAATAGATGAAAGCGTAAAAAGGTGAAAGCGGACGAAAACGTAAGAAAGCGGACGAAACGTAAAAAGCGGACTAAAACGTAAAAAAGGATGAACACGTAAAGCAGGGCGAAACATAAAAAACATACGAAAACATTAAAAAGCAGGCGAAAACATGAAAAGCGAACATAAGCGTAATAAAGCGGACTAAAACTTAAGAAAACATGCGAAATTGTAAGAAAGCGGACGGCGTAAAAAGCAGTACGAAACATAAGAAAACGGACGAAAAGTAAAAAGCATTTAAAACGTAAAAAGGCGGCGTAAAAAGAGGCGAAACGTAAAAGCGAAAACGTAAAAAAGCGGACGAAAACATTAGAAAGCGAGCGGCGTAAAAGCGGACAAAAGCGTAAAAAGGCGGCGTAAAAAGCGCGTGGCGTAAAAGCGGGCGGCGTAAAAAGCGGACGAAACGTAAAAGGCGGACGAACGTAAAGAGATGTAAGATATTGAGAAAGAGATGTAGGGGTTGTGAGAAGAGGTAAGAAGTGGAAAAGAAGAGATAAATTACGTCTGCGTGGTAGAAGAGAAATAAGAGATTTTAGCCTCTTATATGCGAAAAAAAAACAAGCGGTCTTGAGGAATACGTCTGCGACTTGCAGACAAAAAAAAAGCGAGAAAAGCTTTTGAAAAAACAAACAAGGCCTAAGTCATCCGCAGATAACGTCTTTCTCATCCCACCATTACGGAGATGCATCAATTGTCTTCGATGGGATCAACCCAATCCAGATTCAAGTCTCATTAAGCGATCATATAGCTTCCAATCCTTCTTCATGCTTTCCCAATTGTTTTTATTTGCTTGTATGTCAAATCTTTTCTGTCTTCTCTTTGACTTTTTATCAAATTTTCATACCCAACCTTATTAAAGTGAGTACCCGGTTTATTTCCAAGTCTTGCCTCATTCAAGCATAACTCAACAAATACCAAATGCGTTTTGTTATCCCAAAAGGGTGGATTTTTTACTTTCTTTTTCCTTCCGCTTGTAAGGGCAGTTTCATTACCATTTTTTGTTTCATTACCATCGACGTTATCCATGAGTGAACTAAGAAGATCAAAATCTATACCGCGAACACACAAATATTTATTTTTAGCTTACTTATTCCTACATACAGTTTGATGTCTATTTTAAAGAATGATGAAAAAAAAAAATGTCATCCATTTTAAAGAATGATGGAAAAACACATTAGCGAATTATGAAAGCAAATAATCAATCACTACTGTCTTTCATTAAAATACCAAATGCTTTCATTAACGTCGATACTCATCAGTGTGGTAAATAATAAACTAAACAGGAGGCCGCAGGAAGAAGAAAGATATAAAAAATAGAAAAACCCAACAAGAAACAAGTGCTACTATTCTACTGTGTTGAATCTCAAGAACTTGCTCACAAATTTCCAATATGCGTATAAAGTACAGTATTAGAGTTCTAATATTTAAAGTTTTCTTTGTTTGATTTTTTAGTATAAAAAGCAATCAATTCCAAATCACACAACATGATATTAGAAGTTTTGATGATGGGTAACGTCTCTTATTCAAAAATAACGCACAAGATATCAGCCAGCGTGTTGCGTTTCGTCTTTCATCAAATCACTAATGTCTTTCATTAAAATGCCACATGCTTTCATTAAATGAAAGTGATGAATGGTAAAATGATAAAATAAAAGAATGATAATACTCATCCCAATCGGAACAAAAAATGTCCATCTGATCAAATGTATTGATAAATAAAAGAATGGTAAAATGATAAAATTAAAATGCGATAATTAATGGAGAGTTATGAGATTATACCTGCTGATTGATGAGGAGCGTAGCAACAATTACATGAAAGTTATGGAGAGTTTAATGAAGGTTTTAATGGAAAGTTAATGGAGAGGATGAAGAGGTACAAGTATTGGTAAGTATATTTATGGAGAGGATGGAGAGGTATTGGGTAGTTATGGAGTAAATGGAGGAGAGGTATACTAATGATATGGGAGGGCAAAATGGGATTAGACAAGGGTGAGTTTATATAAGCCCATGCCTCATAAAAAGCTCTCATTTTCTTGGGCATTAAAGCGCCATAAATAAGCTCATAAGCCGCTTAAATAAACAGCTAAACAACTTGGTTTGGAACATGAGCTATATAAGTAATAAAGTGATAAGCCCACTAAATAAAACAGCCAAACACCCCTAAGCCCATGCCTCAAAAAGCGTCGTTTCTTGGCTTATTAAAGCTGCCATAAATAAGCTCATAAACCCGCAAATAAAACAGCTAAACACTTGGTTTGAGCATGAGCTTATATAAGCTAATAAGTTGATAAGCCACTAAATAAACAAGCCAAACACCCCTAAATGTGATTCCTCGTGAATATGGTTGATTTTGAAAAAGGTTCAAGCATTATGACAAAGCTCCACTTGTGCATCATTCTCGTTCACATACTTAGCCAACTTTTTTTCCTAATCTATTCTTTCTATTTTTTCCTTTACACAAATACTCCATTCACTCTCAAAATTATTGTCATAAGAAAGAAATCACAAAATTTAATAAAAATGAAGACTACTATAAATCTCAACCACTTAAAAAGAATATTCCTTTAATATATTCTCTAATTTTACTTAAAAAAATGAATAATTATTTTTAAACATCTCAAAAAGGAAATGTCGACTATAATTTTGAGACAGAGCGAGTAATACTTTTATATTTAATATTATTTTAAAATAATATATGTTTTTATATCTTTCATAAAATCAAAATTATCGTCTCTTCAAATTGACCCAAGTATTTTTGTTTGTGTTACATAATACATGATTCAAAGTATATAAACGGATTGAGTTTTAAATGAATTTTAATTTATATAATTTTCATCAAAATAATGCCAATTACTCGATCAAAATAATGTTGCATTTGGTATCAAGGTAATGAAATAAACATGTAAAGTGTTGGGAAGGACACTAAAAAACGAAGACAAACAAAAATACTTAAGGTCAAACTTGAAAAAAAAGAGCGAAAAAAATTAAACGAATACAATAATTTTAAGACGTAGGTAGTAATTATATATTTTTTCTACTCATCTTTTTCTTTCAACCGTTTCTCAAAAAATTTCAAACATTTCTCAAATTCAAATCCAATTCCAACCCTATTTACAAACCAAACGGACCCAAGTTTTTTACTGTCCTTCCCAACACTTGACATGTTTATTCCATTACCTTGATAGCAAATGCAACATTATTTTGATCGAGTAATTGGCATGGGAAAAGGTTTTAACTAAATTAAAGCCAATAAAATATAACTAAAAGCTTTTTTTCTTTTTTTTTCTTCACATGCTTGACATTTGAAAATTAGATTGAGGGGGTGTTTTGAAAAAATCACGTTTGC
This sequence comes from Chrysanthemum lavandulifolium, assembly GCA_022545495.1. Lineage (NCBI taxonomy): Eukaryota > Viridiplantae > Streptophyta > Magnoliopsida > Asterales > Asteraceae > Chrysanthemum > Chrysanthemum lavandulifolium. Next base: position 246,783,018 of record CM040243.1, on the reverse strand, counting down.
ACATAATCACGTTTGCAGAACCACGGTTGCAAAAAGTAGGTCTCTACCTCCATCTGCAAAACTGCGTTTTCAGTAGTAAAATCACATTTTCAGAAATATTTATCAAACACTCAAAACTGATTATTTGCGTTTTTCAATCGTAATAATCAGATAATCCTCTTTCAAACGGAATCCCAAACACCCCTAAGAGGAAAAAGCATTGCTTGCCATGCGGTATCATTTTCCTAGGTCAAACATGTTGAAAAGAAGAGCTCTAAAGAAAAAAAATAGCTGAATAGTTTAATACCAACTTCTGTCTATAATTAGATGTGACACCTAGACGTTCTTTGAAACTTAAAGTCAATTTAGGGCCTGTTTGGTTTGTAGTTGGTTTTAGGATTATGATTAGGATTTGGATTTAAATTTGGATTACGATTTGAATTTGGATTTAATATAAGAGAGAGAAAATATATTATAAAATAAATAATAATTGTTTATAATTTTAGAAATGGTATAAAATTAATTTTTATTATTAGAAAAAGACAATATGAAGAGATATATGTGGTGTAGGTACAATTGGGTCCACAAAAACATGAGTATAATTTGAAAACCCGGACATGGTGACATGATTTGAGAAATACCAAATTTAAAGGGTTGATTCCAATATTATGGGCCCATATTACTAACCAAACAAATATTTTTTACTATCAATCCTTAAACCTATGCTAACCCCCTCAACCAAACGGGCCCTTACATTTATAGATATACGGAATCAGATTTTCTTTCACCAAGTTAAACCCTTTTAACAATGTTTTAAAATCTAGTATTTTGATTGAATCGGCGGAGTCGTCTGTTCATCGAGTCACCGGTTCAACCATCAGGTCAAACTGGTTTTACGAGAGAAAAAACCGGCAATATAGACGGACGTTTTTGCTAGATGAGTGTTACCAGAGACGGATCTATGTAGGAAGTGTGAGGGGCCGGTGCCCCCCATAGCTAGCAAAAAAAAAATTGAGATTTTAGTATAATTTTTAATTTTTAATTTTGACCTTTTCCCGAAAGTGTCCCTCACCCACATAATAAAATCCAACATTCAGCACTCTAAAACCTTATAAATCCTTTACTCTAAGTAAAATCGCGATTTATCATTCTGATCAGGTTTTTTTTACGCGTTTTGTTGCTATTATAAAAAGAAATTGTTTCAGCGTCTTATTTTTACGGTCCATGATCGAGTGTTACTATAAACAACTTTATATTAGTTATAGTATTGATCAGTACACTTTTTGTTTTGCATGGATTATTGTTGTTTATAAGTATTCTTTTGAGGCACAATTTACATTAGTAACAATATTCTTCCAAACTTTAGTTAGCTATCTACTGTGTTACAACCATAGTCATCAATCATCAATTTAACTGCATACATGGTCATCTACATATTATGTAGTTATATCACATCTCTAGCGTTTTGGTTCTTGAATTGAAGCTATTCATAGTATATCACTTTGAATACAAAATTTAGGAGTATAGAATATTGTTTTCGAACTTATTTTAAAACAAAGGCATAATCCGACTGTATTTATCAAAACGGGTCGACCCGGGTTAATGAAAAACCGTCAGTTCAATCCCGTTCTTAAACAAGCATATATAAAACCGGTCACATCCGGCCCGGTCTCCGAGCCGATTCACGGTTCAACCAACGAGTCGACCCGAGTTTTAAAACATTATCTTTTAGGACTTCACAAATCAAATTCTAATTATTATCCCTTGTATCCAAAAATGATTTATAAAACATATAAATGATAGAAGTGGTTGGGTCCTTGGGGGAGGGTCCGGTTTGCATCTTTAGGATACATGGGTCCTGGATGATCCCACCGTTCTTCACCTCCTGAAAAATTCTAACTCTTAGAATCGAAATAAAATTTGCTTAAACACCTAAGAGTTAATTTGTACTTGAAAAAGAATCGGAACTTAAATTGTGGAAGATTATAGAGGTTTAAGATTATATTATTGAAAAATAAGCTTTGGTAAAAGAACTAATCTTTGTTTAGTAAAATAAGATTGTGGATTATTTTAGAAAAATAATTTTAAAAAATAAAAGTTCTCAAAACCAGCTTTAGATGCTAAAGATTATATTTCATTTTACACTTTTAATTTACAAGTACAACTAGTTTGCCAAACATCACTACAAAAAAAGCTAAAATTTTAATCTTTTCGGTGACAATCATTTAATGTCGATGTCGAGAACCAAGAACAACAACACCAAAATCCATCTTTGCCAAATATACCTAAAATAGTGCAGTCGTCGCCATCTGTGCGCTATTTACGTATTTTCGGCTTCTTTAATAAGAACATGCGTCGTCGTTAAAAGCATGTATTGAAGAAATATATAAACATTGATGTGTATGTGAGGATGTATGTAAATCTCCCTACATAAATTATACATAAATATTTAACCCAATACTAGCATATATTAATCAAAATTATATTATAGGTAGAACTATAATTACATTCGGGAAAGACGACCTCAACAATTAAGAAATAAAAAATGAAAAATCCAAATTTGGGTATGTGTAGAGCACACGCTCCGTTAATACATTCTTTTATAATGCTAACAAAAGGGACAAACGTGATTTAATTTGATAACTATTGATTTGCAACATTTTATAAGACAATGTTATTATTGTATAATTTAAAGAAAAGCAGGTGTGTCATCTAATAAATACATTTTGTTTCGTGTATGAAATGCATGAATCAGTCGTCATGTGATGTTATCATTGTTTTGCATATTACATTTGTTACATTTTTGGGGACGAAAAATGAATTTTGGACAAAGCACAAGAATTATTCTTGTGAGGTAATAGCAACCACGAAATAATTTCAAAACGGCAATAAAGAGTAAATTGCAAAAAATCGTACTTGTGGTTTGTAAATTGGCGTTTAGTTCTTGTGGTTCGTTAAGTGTAAAATCGTTCGGTTGTGATTTATTACGTTCGCGTTGGTCGCCGTCATTGCAAAACCGTCCTTGTGGTTTGCCAAATTTCTTTGTTAAGGGCCAAAGTGCGCGTAACGGCGAAAATAAGGGCGATATTTGTCTTATTGATTTACAAGACGAAATATGCAATTGGCCAAATCTGAAGACGATTTTACAATTACTCTGGCAAATAAATGAAAGAAAAATTAGACTTTAAGTAACGTGGGACCATGGTTGATAGTTTGATACCAATGGGTCAATAACTCGTTTAGAAAGTTATTAAACAAGTTGTTGAAAGTGGAAGTATCGCTGCTTGCTTTTTCAATATGAACGCAACAATCAATTCCTAGAAAAACACGATAAAGGAAAATTCTTTCTTCAGTCTCTTTCTACATTTTTCGGAAACAATAAGTAAAAGGGTTGTCAGGGTCGGGATCCTATTTAAAATCGTTTTTGGCTTTACAAAATCGTAATTGTAAGATTGAATCGGGATCGTAAGATCCTATGAAAATGTATAGGGGTTGTAGTTTTATATTTCATATGATTAGCAGTGCAAATGGATGATAAAAGAAAAGTTATATGTTCAATCTCAGTAGTAGTAGTAGAATATTCTTATGTATATTTGCATGAAAGTTCTACATACGTCGCGGTCATTCTTTGTTTTAATTTTTTATTATAGGTTTTCGTTATAACGTTTATCGCGAAAAACGATGTTAATCTATTAGCGCGTGATTACGTAGCTTTTTTGTTCTGATATATAGATTAATCGAAAAGATAAAAGGATTGTGTCGAAAATAAACGACTTAATTTATAATAGAGGCAACACGTTTTTTCTTGATGACCAAATAAATTAAATTAGAATATTCGATAATATTCTTGAATTTTTATTTGATGACCAAATAAATTAAATTAGAATATTCATGTTTTATATGTAACATAAAATAAAGGCGAATAAGCATATTTAAGCGTCATCTTGTCATGGCGATTCGGCGTGAATGAATAAAAAAAATAGCGCTTTTAGCTACTAAACTCGATTAGTTTGTCGCTTTATGGGCGTTTCTACCTCTTAGTCTTACTCCCAGGTCACCGTATCGATTTGGGTCACCACCTCTTACCTAACCCCTTTTAACCCAAGGATAACCAAATCCATTTGGCTACTAAACTCTTACCACATATTACCTAACCCGAATCCATTTCTCAGTCACCCGAATCCATTTGGCTACTAAATCCATTTGGCAGTCACCACTCTTACCACCTCTTACCTAACCCGAATCCATTTGGTGTAGTACTTTTGTTGGATGGTGTATTTGGATTGTGTTTGGATATTACGAGATCTGACCATGGATATAAGATATAATATTGACTTTTGATTTGTTTTACTAAAGCGAGAGATGGACCTGCCGTTGTTAAACAAACAATATTTCCACTGTCGAAGAAAAAAAGAATCCGCCGGAATGTGACACTGCCGGAAAAACGAGAAAAAGCGCACACACATATCTATCGCCACCATCACCCCTTTCGCAAGAACCATCGGCCACCATTCGTGTTTGAAACCCAAGTTGTGTTTTGGATTTGTATTTAGAGATGTACCAGGTTGTTGTATTAGATGATTTCAATGATATTGAATTTTATTTTTGCGAGTTCTTACGTGGGTGCCGGCTGTGATGGTTGGTGGTGAGGTGGGTGGTGAGGTGGGTGGTGCCGGCTGTGATGGTGGTGAGGTGGGTGGTGCCGGCTGTGATGGTTGTTATTTAAGGAGGTGTGAGAGAGAAGAAAGTGTTGAAATATGTGGTTATTGTACATTTAACCGGATCTGGGTTGAATAAGTGGGAAAATACTTGATAAAGACAAACTAGTCGGGTTTAGTGGTCAAAGGGTTATTTTTTATTATCGCTACGTCGAGCTCTTTTTTGTACAAGTATGATCTTAAATAGGTTATTCATTTAAAATAAAATATGAACAAAATTGGGTTGATATGTAGATAGTTTACTTAAAAAACAAGCTTTTGTCATTTCAAAGCGAAATCGTTTTTCATAATAAACCAAAAGAAACATCTAAACTATTTCTAAATAGTCCATAAAAACATAATGATTTTACACTAATTAGTTAATCTTGCAAGAGACAATTAATTAACAACACCAAAATAATAATTTTTGAAAAATTCTTAGTCATTGGGCTTTAAGACATACTTATAAGTTAATATAACCAAAAAAAAAAAAAAAACTAATAATAAGCGATCCTATCACGATCCCACAGCGTGATCCTACGATCCTGCTGCGATCCTACGGATTACGATCTTGTTAAGATCACGATCGTTTTGTGTGTGTGGATCGTGCGATCCTACGACGGGATCGCGATTTTGACAACCTTGCAATAAGTTATTATTTTAGTATATTAAAGATTTTCTTGTTGGATTTATTATTTAGACTAAAATCTGCGTTGGTCACTAAACTTGGCGCGGTGCGTCGCGATGAGACGAAACTTCGCCCTTTTCATCGTCCGGGGTCCCTATTTCGATGTTTTCGCTTTCGCTAAGTCTTTGACCAAGTCAACATCGATTTTGTTTTGTAGTCGAGGTATTTTAGTCCATACATTTATACTTTTATAACACATTTATATTTTACCCTTCATCTTTCATCCTCTTCATCATCTACCCAAATCATTCATCTCCCCAATGTACTTCATCTTGAAGACTTTCCAAGCCGGACGGTTAAACTCTTACGTGGTATTTTGACAATTGTCTTTGTAGCCTTAACCCATCACATCGGGTTCAAAACTCATCTTTTTAGACATTGTTTTGAACCATCCTCCAATCTGCAAAATTTTATCAACTTTTTTTTATTTAGCTTTAATATAAATTGGTCTAAATATGCAATTTCTATACTTAAAAGCTCAATTTTGGTATTGAGAAGGTGTCTTGCGTCAATTGGTTACTGATCCATGACATTTGGGTCTTCTACTCATTGTTGGCATTGTTCTGTTAGCTGGTTGTGAGCCGTTTGCTTATTTTATCCAGTTATGGGCTAGTACCGATTTAAACCCCCATGATTATGACCACATATACAATATGGTTCCTCAGTTGTTCTAAGCTTCTTGTAAGTTCTTGCAGGGTGGAACCATGTGCATGATTGTTCCATTTCTTCACCAAAACGAAAATCTTTATATATCATTACTACATAACTACTTGACTACCCTCTGCACCACAATTTTTGGCAAAGTGTTTGCCAAAATGCTTATGCTAATCTAAACAAAGAGTTTAGTGCAAGGGATACCAAAGCTTACAAAGATATGTTTGTTGTGTCTTTAGAATGAAATTAGTTATCCCGTACAAAATAAAATCTGAACTTTACAAGCAATACATAGTGAAGAAAGCGATAAATTTATATTCAAGAGTTATGAACATATTAATGGAAGCAATACTTTATTGTGAATAGCTATGCACCAAAACCATGATAATTATTAGTGTCAACTTCATACCACTTCACCAACAATTACTGATTATATCATCCATCTTTCCACCGCAAACGAACACAACAGTTTGTCTTTATTGCTTGTTCACTGCATGCTTCTATTAAGTACTAAAAGTAAAGTACAAATTTTCAAGGAGCTCCTTGCGGATAACAGAACTTAATTCCATATGTTATAAGTTTAAAAGCGATAAATCAAATGAACTTATAACCACGCTCATAGTTGTCGATTTGAAAGTTTCTCCTCGAATAAGAAATTGATGGAAAGTATGTTCCTTTTAAGTGAGCGTTACCATTTCTTCGAGTGGAAAAGTATGAGAAGATTAATGAGACTATACAAAGCTACTAAATTTGGTTGGTCATACTCATTAGGTTTTGTCCCAAAACTTTTTCCACCATGGAACATCAAAGCCACATTTTGAGACAACGTTATCCACATCCTAAACACAACCAAGATGACATTGGACCAATGAACTATTTCTGAAATGGAACCCCATGTATTGTAATAAGTTAATTTTCATTTTTGAGACAACGTTATCCACATCCTAAGTTATAGTCACATATGAAACACTAATTGTTACTGGGGAGATGATGATTATGTTGGGGAGATGATGACGAGGATAATGTTGGGGAGATGATGATTTGAAGAGATGATGAAGAGGATGAAAGATGAAGGGGTAAAATATAAATGTGTTATAAAAGTATAAATGTGTATGGACTAAAATACCCTCGACTACAAAACAAAAATCGGATGTTGACTTGGTCAAAGGACTGTAGCGAGTGAAAACTGAAATAGGACCCCGACGATGAAAAGGCGAGTTCGTCCCATCGCGATGTCTGAGTCAAGTTTAGGGACCAACGGTGTATTTTAGTCTATTATTTATCTAAGCTGAATCTTATTATTATTTTTTTTAACAACCAAGCATTTTATAACTAACAGCCTCATAAACGAAAAAGAAAATCATAAAAATACAGATCTACAAGAAAATCTGCAAAAGAAAAATATTACAAGCTAAAAAAACAAAATAACGCAAACAGCCCAAAAAAACCTACCAAGCTACATCAATGGCCTTAATATATAAAACGGGCTTGACTTTCAAGTGATCTAATCGATAAAACTCTTAATTCCTCTGTTGAAATCCAAAGCAATGAAAGAAGTTGAGCTTGAGTAAAGATATCTTCATTATGGACCTCTCTTAGCGATACCAGATCCGCGTGAACGAATCTATTACACCATGACCAAATCTCCCCAATAAAAACGTATAGCGAAGTTTAGTAGATTTTACAATGATTCTTTGAGAGAGGAGGTGAAAAATCCAATAGGTCTAATATCGACAACACATTAGGAGAGTGATTTATATGCCACCAGTTTTAAAATTTACTACATATATGAAAGACATCTTTACACAAGCTGAATGTTATTAAGCGCTAAGCTTTGTTGGTTCAAATGTTATAACTTTGCAACAATGTAATTATGTTTATCAAAGCGGGCGAATAGTCTTATGCGCTCGGACATTTGTTACCATGAACATTTTCTTTAGCATATTATTTTTGGGGTCGACGCTTAGCTATATATATTGTTTTTGAGGTCGATGCTTATAATCAATCAATATTATTGGTTATCAATAATTTGTATGATTGTCTAAACAGAATATAAGAAGGATTAGGATTCTCTCAAGTTTATCTTTCATGTTTTGTAATGTTGAACCAATCAAATTAAAGAAAACTAAATAGTCAGGCTATCATTTAGTAAAATATGAGACCCATTAAATTGTTTCATCCCACCAAATGTTAACATGAAAAAAATATAAAAGATATGAAAATGAGAGTATCTTAATCCATATAAGAAACATAATAATCATTTACAATTAAAAAAGAGTTGGGATAAAATTTCAAAATTGAATGTAGTCTATCTAGTGGCTGCTTTGGCATGTTATTGCACCATTATTGCTTAGCTTTATATGTAGTGTTCCAAAGTTTAATATATATATTCATCTATCTACGTATATAAAAAAAAGTTAAAGTGAAAAGTTGAAAAGTTGAATTGTTGAAATTGGTCGAATGAGAGAGAAATCGTAATGTAATTATCTGCTTATTAAAACACCCATTCTTAAAAGTCTGATAATGTATTCACGTTCATACAACCAATATATTAAAACACATTTACCAAATTAAAAGCAATGGAATTAACACCCCTTATTAAAAAGTCTGATAAAATTTTCATAACGCACAATTTATTAAAATTACAACATAATACAAAATATAAAATAATTAAACACAATAATTAATTGTATTTTTAAAACATAAAATAAAAAGTACATGTTATTATCACATTATCCAAATTAATGAAACACACAAAACTTCATACAAGTTATGAGTTGATATTACATATAGTTTTGAAAGCCGGACGAGGCCGGACCAAGCGTGTTCAAAGGGAACCGGTGTCGCCACCGATTTTCGGCTAACCAATTAAAACCAGTAGAAAGCGAACAGAGAGGACCCGTTAAAGCCGATCTGAATTGGTGAATCGCGCCTCGTCAAAATCTTTTCACATTCTATTTCGAGCGTTATCGGAAACACTTACTGTGATATCGCGTATTGTTAATTCTCGTCATTGAAGCCGTCTTGCATTGAGCGGATTTCGCGCAATAGTTAAAAAAAAAAAGAAATTCAAAAGATTCTTTTAAAGTAAAGAAAGAAACAAAATAATTTCAACTTAATGAGCTTAATAATATAAGTAATAACTAATAACTAGTCACCTATAAGTTGTCATATGAGTCAGGATTCTCTAATGTTCAAAATAAACATGACCTATCATGTTGAGGTTGTTATAAGCGAAGATATGATTTAAAATAAAACAAAGTTTTTATAATAATAAAATATTTATTCCCTTTTTTTAAAAAAAACACCTTAACATAATGGTCATGTTCATTTTAAGATTAGAGAATCCTAACTCGTGCCATATATAATGAACTTAACATTATTAGAATATCCTATAATAACTAACATTTAACGCTCTAGAAACAAAATATCCACAAAAATATCATTCACAGAACCCACACCTTCCATGTTACTTCCATATCCTCACAACACTTTGTATTCTTTATAAAACTAGTCAACCATTCACTTCCCTATTTATACCATACGCTCTTTTAAACCAACCATATATCATCTTCATACTCACAAGTCACAAAACACACACAACAACAAAAAAGAAAAAACCAAGTCTCATATTAAGTCTTTTTGACAAAAAATTTAGTACCCATTACGTTTTTTCATAATGGGTAAAATCTTAGCTATTCTTCTTTGCATCTTGTTAACAAATCTATCAGTTTCGTACGGTCAAAACTGTAATAATTTTGCTTTTTCTCGTAACGCGTTATACACGACATGTGTCTCGTTACCAGTTTTAAACTCGCATCTTCATTGGAACTACAATACTAATAATGGTACAGTTGACATGGCATTTCGTCACACTGGGTCCACCACAAACCAATGGGTTGCATGGGCCTTAAATATTGGCGGGTCAGGTATGCTTGGTGCACAAGCCCTTGTAGCAGTAACAAGCTCAAACGGGTCAGTTGATGCTTATACTAGTGCTGTAACAAGTTTTGGTACGACTTTACAAAGGAGCACTTTAAGCTTTGAAGTGCCAGTGATTAGAGCTGAGAGAATTAATGGAGATGTGGTTATTTATGCAACGTTGGTTTTGCCACGTGGAGGGACGAGATTTAATCAAGTGTGGCAAGTGGGTCCGGTTAATAATGGAGCTCCGGGTATACATGGGTTGGGTAATGATAATAGGAACTCGGTTGGGTCGGTTGACTTTAGTACTGGTCAAACTGGTGGTGGTGGTAGTGTTGGTGGATCACGGATGCGAAGGAGGAATGTAAGTAGTTAATTTTGTTGGTTTTTAGTTAGGTTTATGTTGTTGTCAAAGATTTAATGTTTGGTGTGATGAAATAGCTAACTAGTTTGACATATTTAGAAATCTTGCCATTAATGATGAACCCTCTTGATTATGATATTTGCTTGTAGTTGTGATATTAGGAGGATATCTAAGGGTCTGTTTAGTTGTTGGAAAAGAGAAGTTTCTCAAACAGAAAACGTGTTCAAAATGAGTATTTTCTGAAATTTCTCTACTGATAACAGAAAACTTGTTTTTTTATAATTATAATTTAGAGAACTTGAATTTAGAGTTCTCTTAGTTTTCAAAAGGTTCTATGCGGAAAGAAGAGTTATTTCATTCTCAATAAAACTGGAAAAAGAAAATTAAGAAAACTTTCCTGCAACTAAACGCATACTTAGGGATTTGATTGTATGTAAAATAATGTGAATAGCCTTTAGATTAACGGAAATCAGTTTTGTTGCTGTTAGATTTATTGTAGTGTTCGGGATTTGATCGGTTATGTAAGTGTTAGGCTGTTTATGTGTTTATTTTGGTGTGGACAGAAAAAGCTAGATTTTGGTGGATTTTTAAGATGTTTGGTTAATACTATAGTTTGGTGATAAGTAGATAGATAGTTTGCTCAAAAAAAAAAATGTAGATAGATAGTTCTATACAGGCAAATCAATCAGCCCTTATATCTAAGCACTAGCAAAGTAGTAGAAACTGATTAATGGTGAATTGAACACTGCAGTTGCAAACACCTATAAACCAATAATGTTGGATTTTAATATGGATTATTATATGACAGACTCATGGAGTATTAAACGCTGTTAGTTGGGGAGTATTGATGCCTTTGGGAGCCATGACAGCAAGATATTTAAAGGTGTTTAAAGTAGCTAATCCAGCCTGGTTCTATATCCATGCTGCTTGCCAAACATCAGCCTATGGTGTAGGTGTAGCGGGATGGGCCACTGGACTAAAGCTAGGCAGTGACTCAGCCGGAATCACTCACACGAGTCATCGCAACATTGGAATCATCCTCTTTTCACTTGGAACACTACAGGTACACCCAATCTTCTTTTTCTATCTTTGCTTATTGTTTACATAAAGTCAACAAATTTTGTCAACAATTTACACAAAGCAATCAATATAGTCAGCACTTTTGACTTTGATAAACTTAATATAATCATAAATTCAAACTGATTTTGACTTTTATAACTTAATTTAATCAAAGTTATGAACTGATGTAATGGTTGTAAATTTTCTAGGTTTTCGCTTTGCTGTTGAGGCCTAAGCCAGACAACAAGTACAGATTTTATTGGAACATATACCACCATGGCCTTGGATACTCGGTGATCATCTTGAGCATTATCAACGTCTACGAGGGACTTGATATCTTGGACCCTGAGAAGAAGTGGAAGCACGCCTACACCGGCATACTTATATCTTTGGGGGCTATCACGGTTCTGTTAGAAGCTTTGACATGGTTCATCGTTTTGAAGAGGAAGAAGGAAGACAAAAGGACACATGCAGGGACTAATGGTTCATATGGAGCCAATGGATCTGCGTAGATGAGTGGTGTGGAGGCGACTAGTTTTCCTGGATGGTGTATGGATTAGATTATAGATTAATTTTGTTGGTATTGAGAGTTGTATTTTTTTGTTGAGATTTATATTTGGATATATGTATGTATGTATACATTTTCTTGTTTATATTTAGCTTTTCGACTACTTGTTAATAGCTTGTTTGAGTGACCCCTGATCTATACTGCCAAACGGCCCTTTAGCCAATTGGTACTAATTAGACTCTAAGATAAATATCGTAGATTTTAGATTAACTTATATGACGTGAGTGCTTTTATGTTTGTGTAGCACGTAGAAGCTCTTGATTTCAAGTGTCGTGTGGCTGTTGGTTGCACAAAATTTGTTGGTATGTTCTGTTTCAGTTGTAACTTTGCAAGCAGAAGACTACACATGCATGATGCATTCATAGCAATTATAGTTTAAAGAGTTTAGCACTTAGCAATATAAAGGATGTTCAAAGACATCCATTCTGGATAGCAAGATTTGGTAAAGGAAACATTATGTTGTTTAGTAAAGTAGTTTTGTATAGTGTTTGTTCATCTATTCCTGGCTATGCTTCTAATCAATAATAAAATCACATTTCATTGGAAACTTATAACACATTTAACGATAATAATAGTAGAGTAAATTACATAAATGGTCACTATAGTTTGTCCATTTTTTCACATTTAGTCATTTGAGCTTTTTTTTTTACATACGTGATCGGCTGAAGTTTCAATCGTTAGAGATTGATCGTTAAGATTTCAATTTTGTTACATAAATAAATGGTGTTGTGGTTTGAAAATTCGGTGACCATTTATAACGAAATGGATCGAATCAGTAACGATTTAAACTTTGTGACCACGTATGTCAAAAAAAGTTCGATGATTAACGCGAAAAATGTCAAACCATAGTGACCATTTATGTAATTTACTCATAATAGTATTTGGGAACGTCGGGATGATGAGTCTTTGATTCAAATGTTTACGATTTAACCAAAATATCTCCAACCTCCTCCTTAAAGATTGTAGCTAGTGAAGTATGAACCTGAGACATCTCGTGATACTCCATGGAGCTTGACCATCAAGTCAACTTCATGGTGGTATCACGATACTTAGATTTGTGTCATCGGCAGATATATTCAATTATTTTTTATTTTTTTTCAAAAGTATTTAGATTGTTTGATTAATAACTTTATGTTGAGAGGTGTGATATGAATGTATAGTAGGTGCAATGCGTGCTATATTTTTTGACTTTTAAAGAATATTAAATGGGGGCAGTTATTAATACGGGGGCTATTTTTTTATTAATACCCCCCTACATTTTTTGTTTTTTTTTTTATTTTTTTTTTTTTTATTTTTATAATTTTGTTTACATCAAAAGCCTATAAAGCGCGAAAATGCGGAATCTGTAAATATAAAGTTTAATAAGTCAAACGCTTAAAAGCTGCCGAAATCTAACTAAACAATATACTTGTGTTGTCTTGGAAAAATGGGGGACAAAGGTGAAAAAGTTGCGGGCTACGGGTTGAATTCTCGTAGGAATAGTGTATCCTATTAAATTGGGGATGAGTTATTATCTACAGTGGTATGTTTTTATTCATACGGTGGGCTTTTTTTTTTTTAATCAAAAACTATAAACGCGAAAATCGGGCTGTAAATATAAAGTTTAATAAAGTCAAACGCTTAAAACTCACTAAAATACGAACAAAACCGACAAAAAGCGTGTTGTCTTGGAAGCGGAGACAAAGGAATATTCCTCTACCCAAGCATTGTATGAATAATGGGACCATAAATTGGTGCATATTAGACACGAGTCATGCATATTACTGTAGGTTTTAACATGAAAAATGAGTGTGAAAAGCAAAAGCGTGTAGAAGACCAAAATGCCTATCATGTTTCACGAGTCATGCATATTAGACACGTTGGTTCTTGACAAACAGAACCAACACACTTCACCCGAAAGTGATTTTCTCTCTTTGTTGATATATATTTATGTTGGTGTCATGTCAGTTCTAGGTTGCGTTCCGTTTCGAATCAGAAATTGAAACTCATACTTAGCTTAGATGAGTAAAATGCAAAACATTTCCTATAACAAGTGCAGTTACAACTTCGAAAGCACTGGTGCATTTCTTGTTGGGACCTTGATGTATAATCATCGCCCGGTAAACTGCATCTACACTTTATTGTTTCATCTGCTCTCGTCCCTGTAGAGATTGCACTAGCATTTTGTTTAAAATAAAAAAACCGCCACACTTGTTACACATAATGCATTATGCATATACCTATCATATCCATATGTGGCCCTTAAGTGGTTAAGCGTTTTGTTTGTTTTGGAAGGTGCATTTTGTCTATGGATTGTTGGATTCTTGTTATTGTAACTGCGAGTTGTTGTAGACTTTTTTTTTTGGGTAAAGGGATTATACCCGGTGAATTATATAAAAAAATATAATGAGTTTTGTACATAAAAGAGAGGTGATGAGCCCCTCTATGAAAATAAAAACACTCATGTTTGAGACAAGCCTCAAACACGAACAGCCATGTAAACTAAACAAGAATACATCAAATTAGACTATGCCATAAACCAAGCATTGTAAACCGCTACTAGGATCAAGCTAACTTCAAATGACCTTCATATCTCGCGCCTAGCTTCGATCCTTAAACTTGATCGAAGCTAACCTTAAGCGAATAGTCTCTACAATAATATTGGTGATTTCATCTTCGCCCTACTCGGCTTGGCATGGATACGGTTATTGCGTTCACGCCATATAAAATCTGAAGAAGAAGCCAATATTAAACGACCAACGATGCTAATAACATTATCCTTCAAAGACAACGGCATTATCCGGTCCACTATGTCGTCCCATAATGGAGATATACTCGGCATCTCGACTCTAGACATAACATTCCTCGAACCTTAGCGGAAATATACACTCGAAAAATAGATGTTCGTGCGAGTCCGGTTGAACTATGCATAGGGCATCAAGCGAGTTCAAGTCGACATTATTGCCAACGTCCCATTAATTGCTTGACTATCTTGCGTTTTAAGTCACCTTCTCATAATTAGCCAAAGATGTATAGCATGTCTAGGAATGACATACTTGACCACACCAACCGATACCATTCGACTTCATTAGACCTTTGTCGACAGATTGCCACAACTCGATGGGAAAATCATGCAACGTTCCATCATTAATTTTCCAAATGAGCATATCCTCTTGGTTTGCATGCAAGATAGGAACAGTAATATTATTTAGGGAAGGATACCTTTGAGACCAAACTTGAGGCCATCTCCAAATTGTAGGATCGTATATTTATTGTGTTGATGATTCGGGTAGTCTTGGATGATCAAAATACATGTTTGCCATAGTTAGAGAGTTAGTAGAGAGAGAGGGTGTTCTTGCTAGAGGTTTACACAAATGAAATATTAGATTCAATGAAGCACCACCCCTTCCATGGATGGAAGGGGTATTTATAGTTACAGAATACACGACCTCCTATCGGCCTGTGGATCAGGGATACAGTGGGTAAAGACCCGTCCTTCCTCCACGGTGTTGCACTAAGCTATACTACGCTACAAACTAATAAATAAACTACTAAATAACGACAATAACGACACGTCTACGAGCTAACTTATGCTAGATCATTATTGGGGTGACCGACTCTTTAACATGGAATTTTCTAATTCTAACAATCTCCCCAAGGAGGTCACCCCATGAAATACATTTTGCTTCCTAGCATTCTATCTTTGACTTCGTTCGAGCTCAGACTTGAATTCTTCAATTTACGCAATCTTTGTGCTTTTGTAGCGATTCTTCAAAGTCCGCATTGATTTGTACTTCGGTGGAGGCCTTTAAGCGATCCACATCTTTGATGATCTTGAGCTTTCATTGAGATCATCGGCCCACGATAAATCTCTCCGGATCATCCATAGTTGTGTTGCCATCATGTGAAGTTGTGACTTTCGGACCGACATGCTCACACTTTTGAATCATGACATCTTTCCATCGAGTAGCGGAAGCCCTTCGGTTCATGATATTTGCAAAGAACAGTAGCGTAGCATAGTATAAAATATCGAGCCGAGTTATGTAGATATGCACCGGTCATGATTTCTTCAAATTAAGTGTGGTTCTTTGTGAACATGCGGCTTTGGATTGACTCTAAATTACGATCACCGCAATCGTCGGGTGTACCGCATACGACAATTAGATAAAAGCGCTGAAAGTGTCTTTGATCACTTCGTTGAATTGAAGTACACGCCCACGGTTCCCGTTGATCGATTACAAATCTTTTGTGATCGGTAGGATTCCTAAGAATCTCCTTGACGGGGTTTCGCAATGTTCTAGTCGTTCTCAAACCGAACGTCTCAAAGAAGACAACACGGATTGAGTGAACCGGTAATTGAGATTCACCGATTGATGAAACATTGATTTGAAAGACAATCGCGTATTGCTTGATGAAAGAGTTTTGCTGTCTGACGAAGGTTTTATGAGAAAGATCAATTTTCAATCAAAATACTTTTGTATTAGAGAATGAGTACACATTCGACGTCTTAGCGAAAAGAAGAGATTCGCACATCGAGCGGTTTTCTAAAAGTATTTTTCAATCGGAGATACTTTTGAATTTGAAAACATAAGTACACATTCGACGTGCTAGAGAAAAGAAGGTTTGCACATCGAATGGTTTTTCCAAAAGTATTCGTCAATTCCATTCTGGACCAAGGTTGATTCAAGACCGAATCGCCCCATTGTTTCTATCCATTGTCACAAGTTTGATCTTACGAGAAGATCTCACATGTCACCCACCAAGAGCTTGTTTGATGTTGGCTCTGAAGGATTTCCATCTTCATCGTGAATACTTTTATATACCACTCGGATGTTACGGCAATACCACAAGGATAATCGTGGGACTCTTAATATATACTTACTTTCCACATTGTGTGAAACGACAAGTCTTCAAGAATTTAGTGTCCTAACGAGATATTGTGGATGATCTCTTGGCTCTAGACTCAATAGTGCGCATTTGGTTCTGTCTTGGGAGACTAGGAGAGGGTCTCTACTTCAATATCAACCATCTCTAAGAGAAAGTAGATAGATTATGTCGGTTCCCGTGAGAATGAAACAAGCCCTTTTAAGAGGAACTTGAGTGGCTTGGGAAGTTTAGTCAGATCGTCCACCGGGTCCATGACGTCTTGTCTTCAATACGGTGTTACCTTAGTAACAACCAGAGTATATGTATTGAACCCGGTTTCGACCTAAGGTTGAATTGATGGAGGCTATTTCTTTTCACCCTTTTCACATTCAGTTCTTTTTCATTCTTCAACCCTTTCAAGGCTTACCGAGACTTCATAACTAGAACCTTGTTGGGTTTATTCCGATTACTAGCTCGTCTCGGTCCGCACTCTTCCCATATTCTCATTTTTCTCCTTTTTCATCATACTTAAGGACTACTACACTATCTAGTGGATTGTCCTCGGTAGATCCTCCGGCTCTGGCGGATCATGGGAACAAATACCTAACCTAACCATCATTATAACACCATGCATAAAGTAAATTTGGTCGGTCTTTTGGTATTGTTCATTCCTTCTCGAAACCAATTGAAAAATCATTTGGAAAACCAATCAAGGTACTTGTGATACGAGATCAAAGCATTTTGTACCTTAATAGTTTTGATCATTTAGAAAACCTCCCCCTCAACATGTGCATATGATTTAGAAATTGTTTAGCACATGGAGGCAAAAGGACTTTGAAATATTTTCTTTGATCACAATTTTCATACGAAAAAGCCATTTGATTTTCTTGGTAAAATTCTCCCCCTCAATATGTGCATAGGATATTTGAAAACATTTTATCACATAGAGGCAAGAGTTCTTTTGAAGTACATCCACGATTACAAATTCCATTAAGAAACCATTTGAAAACTCAATCAAGGTACTTTATGTTAACACATAAAAGCATTTGCACCTCGATAGTTTATTATTTTTAAAAATGCTCCCCTGATATATGCTTCGAGATTCGAAAGCGTTTAGCACATCTGAGAGAAGCGACTGCACAATTAAATCAAAATGATCACCTTTTATCAAATTTCATTATTAAATCACAAATTCTCCCGGATCAAAAATATCAAACCCTTTGAGATTTTGGATCCCAAGTGATTAATCTGGTTTAGAAAACATGGGAGAACTTGTGGCTGGTTTAAATACTCATCATGTTTTGGATAACTCCTCCTCCTCAACATGTGCATTGTGTATGAAATTGTTTGGCACATGGAGGCGGAGTGCCTTTAAGGACTAAAACCAATTCCATATAAGCGGATAAGAGATTTAACACGATCTCTCCTTGATCAAAATTTCTAACCTTTTGAGATTTGTGATCCCAATTGATTTAAATCATTTAAAAGATTTTGGGGAAAGGCGTGGCAAGATTTAATTTTGAAAATGACGGATAAGGACCAAATTTAGACATTAAAGATTGTTAGTGTCGTATGATAGTTTTAAGAGATCTTTAAGTAAAATAAAACAATTTCACAATCAAACAAGAAGAGAAAAATTTCATTTTGACAGATCTTTGAGTTTTAAAGAAAACCACACCATGACATAACATTAAATCTTTAGATCACCACATTTTAGCGTACAAACGGACTCTTTTGAAGATATATTGTTTGAAAATATTTTATTCAAAATCACTCTCCCTCGAACCATGACGGTGAGTCGATGATTGAGTGACTTAGGTTTTGATAACAAGAAGTCAGGTGATTTTAAAAAATTAGTCAATATATTTTCAAAACAATATTTTCCATTTTCAAAACAATTTAATCAAATTATTAAAATTGTTTAAAAATGGTATCTGCTAAAGATATGTTAGGTGGTTGAGAAGCACATTGTTGTTCTTTGTAGGGTTTGGAAGAAAAGCGTACTGGCGATGCGGTGAGACTTCTTCTTACGTTGCATTTTGAATGCCAAGCGAGGTCAAATTAAGCTTTGTTTCTTCAATCACTTAGAAGAAAACCATCTGGCGATGCGGTGAGACCTCTTACGTTGCATTTATGCCAACTCTCCATAGAAGTCCAATTAAGCTCGTTTCTTCATTTGTCAACCCAAGATATAGTTACCCTTCCTTTCGGCATCCAATCATATTAACTGTGGGATCGGATCGGGAACATTCTTATAACCAATATACCGCATCGTTAGTGAACACACACTGATATATGGTGGTCGACATCACCCAAACGATGTCGACTAATAAAAGTCAATGCAACATATCAATCGGATCATATAAATGTATGGGAATAATGTGTTCATCAAACTCTAATCATCTAATCCTAGCAATCATATCCTAGGCACCTAGTCCTTCAACATAGGTTAACATCATTTTTAATTAAGCATATTAGGATAATTAAGAAAGCCTGGTTAGATGATGTAGATTTGAAAAACATTATCCCCTCGATCCATGACTCATTTTATGAAAAGTTTAAAAACACTTGAAGTCATTGATTGAGTTTTCAATTTTACACAAACTACGAATCGATTGTTTTTCAAGCAACTCATTTTACCACCATTTTGAAATCGACAAATATTTTTCGAAGAATTTTAGGCGGAAAAACATTTGTGTAGAACAACAGATCCTTGACATACTTTCCTCAAATAGTTTTAGGATAAGTGCACGAAATATTTGAAAATCATTTAAGCGTAGCACTTTCCTTCTTTGAAAAGCAGGGTTGCTATCGAAATAATAGCAAGCCATAGTTTTAGCACGGTTCTGATCTGAAGTAAGCGCAAGCCATAGTTTAAGACATGTTTTGGAAAAGAATATTTACACCTCCTCTTTCGAACTTCATCTAAAGTCCGTGCCATTATTGAATGACATTTCTAAGACCGTAGATGTTATCGATACCGAAGACATGTCTTGAGAAAACATATTTTGGTATTTTCAAATTTTCTAATTTTATGGGTTTTGAAGATTTTATAATTTTCTATTTTCTTTTTGTTGGTTTTATATTTTCTATTTTCTTTTTGTTGGTTTTATATTTTTGTATTTTGTTTTTCGAATAAATATTTACAAGGATAGAGTAGATGATATAGTTTAAGAAGATGATGATACAGTACCGAGATAAGGATATCGGCGACCCGTTGTAGAAGATAAAAGTCATCATCCTAAAACTTTCACCACCAAAGCTTAGAGGCTCTTGCATTGAAGAAAGAAATTGAACCATCCGAAGAGACTTTGCGACTTCCCCAAACCGAAAATCCATAAGATGAGCAGATTCAAGCTCTATTTCAAGCTTGCCTTAGCAGTGCTGAGATAAGCACACCACTATCATAAAATCCATTGCTCCATTTAAGAACGATAATCAAGGATCTCCATTCGGGTTATATCATCGAGAAGAATAGCAACGTATCATCCCACTCATAAATAATCTTCTCAAATTTCATAACCACCGAATTCGACGCAATCCATTCCAAAAGGTGTCAAGAGAACACTTCCCCAAGTAGTTGAGTTGATGTAGTCGGTCTCTTAGTATAATGCTCAAGAACTCTCCCGAATACACTTCATGAGGGAATGAAGAACACCTTCCCATGTTCACATTTTCTTCCACGATGATCGTGTATGAAGCTCAAGAACCAAGTACACCAATACCAAGAGCTCTCCGAATACACATCATGAGGGAAT
Source organism: Chrysanthemum lavandulifolium (assembly GCA_022545495.1). Lineage (NCBI taxonomy): Eukaryota > Viridiplantae > Streptophyta > Magnoliopsida > Asterales > Asteraceae > Chrysanthemum > Chrysanthemum lavandulifolium. The sequence goes on along the minus strand of CM040243.1, from coordinate 246,762,482 downwards.
GAAACACCTCCCATGTTCACATTTTCTTCCCCGATGATCGTGTATGAAGCTCAAGTATCCAAGTATACCAATACACAAGAAAGGAATAGCGATAACATTGAAGAAGCGGGCCAAGTCACCGATTATCTCTGCGGATGATAATCTGTGGATGTCAACTCCGAATAAGTGATTATATCTACGAATCATCGATTAAGCACTCAAGTAAACAATTGAGCATCCCAATGTACACAATCTCTCTCCCCTGATCATTGCGATACCATCGAAATCACCACACACTAGTGTACCTCTTTTATCTTCAGAAACTTTCTCTAACATCACTTCCCCCACGTAGATGAAATACTAACACTAAACGCCTTGATGAGTAAAACCTTGAGTTTCTCTGCGGTCATGACATTTGTTTTCCCGGGATATCTTCAATCACTTAGAAGAATTAAGTTCATCAAGTTTACTCGTCATGAGTCAAACCTTGAGTTTCTCTGCGGTAATAACATTTGTCTTCCCGGGGTATCTTCAATTACTTAGAAGTATTAAGTTCATCAAGTTTACTCGCGTTTAGGTGCTTATCTCCTTACCCCTTGCTGGTTTTTGATGCTTCAGAATCAGCAACTCATTGAAGGCCTGTATACTAGAAATTTGTTGAGAAGAACACTTGAATTCTTTGTGAGAATCAACTTGCTGAAGACTCTCTCGACTATTTATATCAACCCTTCGTAGACAATTTGAAGTGACCACCAAGAAGAAAACCCGCTATACCATACTTGAAACTCAAGTCAACTTCCCACATTTGTATCTTAAGCTTGCACCTAATGATGGAAGAGCGGTGTAGAAATTTATGCTTCAAGCAAATCTCTAAGTACTCAATACCCAAACAAAGTATGAGACATTAACACCTCTTGCGTTTATCCACACCGTCATATCGTGTGACCTTGAGTAAAACAAAGTAACTCCTAATAGTGATAGTTAACTGGTCTTCAATCATCCACCTCATTCTTTGGTAACTAGATAAGCCAAGTCTTCAACTCAAATTCTTAAGCCCGAGCAAGTTATCAAATAAGAACACGCCTTTGTGAAAGTCAACTTCAATCTCAAATAAGTGATAAATGATTAACTCAAGTAATCACCTTGTGTCAAATGTCCAACAATATTCAATATCAACGTCTCGGTAGTCAACGCTAAAGAATATGAGCACGTCTAATTGAGAATTGAATCGACTTATAACTTTCTCCCGATTAGTGCTCTCCCCTAAACCGACAATCATTTGATAAATGCCCAAATTAAGAAGAAGTCTTTAGATTGTTAAATGCAACTCGTCTTTAGTCTTCTAACATGTAGCGAGAAAATGTAGAATGATTGTAGACTCGACCTTCTTCAAGATTGTGCGGTTGGGGAATAGATAGTTAACATCTTCAACTCACACCAAAAAGCATCCCACCAAAAGCATCCCGATTAACACATCTTGCAAATCCCTTAACTAAAATCTCTCCCAATCAAACAAGAACGGAAAGATGTTCATCAAGGAAATCGACAATTAGGCCATAGCGAACACACAAGATGGTAACGCCAAACTACCAATCACATCAAACAAGAACGAGAGAGATTGTTCGGAATCATCATGTTGATGTATCGTGAAGCATTAACGGAAGCACTTTGTCAATAAACTCATCAATCCGGTGAAGATGTCAACCAGCGGCTCTTAGAGAAAAACTCCATGTGAAGATGACCCGATAAGAAGAGGCTCGGTTCTTACATGAGTTTAGAGCCGTATGACCATTAATATTCTCAAATGTCAATCAACAATGCAAAAATTCACACTTCTTCTCCCTCAAGAATTGCATACGGAGATTCCATTCTTGACTAAATAAGTGAATATTATCCAAATGTAGTCTATTCACACTTCTCCCATAAAATCGGCACAAGATGTCGCCATCGTCATTATAGTTGAGAAAGTGGAATCGAAAACAATCAACGATGAGCCAGTTCACTTAATGGTGAGCGCATGGAAAAAGTATGAAGCATGTTGATGAGAATGGTCATAATAGAAGATTTCTCTTCTTGGAAGATAAAGCGCACCGACACGTACACTTTTCTTTTCTTTAAGAGCGAGGCATGAACCGATGTGTTCATCACGTCATAAGAAGATTTCTCTTCTTTTGAAGATAAAGCGCCTTTGAAACGTACACTTTTCTTTTCTTTGGTCTGAGGCTGAGCGATGTGAGCAGGCGTCATAAGAAGATTTATCTTCTTGGAAGATAATGCGACTGAAAGCGTACACATTTCTTTTCTTTGGGCACGAGGCTCAGGCGATGTGAGCAGGCGTCATAAGAAGATTTTCTTCTTGGAAGATAATGCTTGTGAAAGCGTACACATTTCTTTTCTTTGAGTCTGAGGCTGAAGCGATGTGAGCAGGCGTCATAATCTCTCTCTTTTCAACTCTCTTGGCAAACTTGTAATCAACCCCATTATCATTGATGGGCTCTTTGTAGTGACAATGATGGAGAAAACCAATATGATGAATTTGACCTCAAGTAAACTACCGAACTTGTGACTTAAACTTGCATATGTAACAAAGGCGGTGCCGATTTCCATTAGCATCTCTAAGTACTCTCTATGTACTCTATACTCTTCAACCAACCAACCATCAAGTATAAGGCGTACATTACCTCTTGAAAATCCACAATTGAATGTGACCTTTGAGCACTACAACGTAACTCCTTAAAGTGATAGTTATTTTGTGGTGGTACGAGCCCAATTTCCCAGTGGTAAAGAAAAGGAAAAAGTCACCCAAAATATCTAGATTTCAAGTCTTCGTTTTTGATTAAGCTCGAACAAGGATCTCGAAGAATCTTCATCCAACCATCCCGATACCTTGGATACTAAGTACACTCGCCGTGATATTTCACTTCAACCTCAAATAAATAATAGTGAATTAACCCGTTGTCACATCTTCCGATTAAAAGCTCAAATCTAGCCTCCTTTGACGTTTTAAGTGAACTATGATAATGGTTTCATCCGACCATGGTTATGAAGACGAGAACCCGTAAAACCATATAATAACCAAAGCGCCATGACGAATGTCCAAACACACATCAATTCATGAAGTACACCTTTTATCCCTTCTTGAAGTAGAAATCGTGCACCGACATCAAATAAGATTCGAAATACACTTTCCTTTCTCGGGATGATACTATGATCACGGTTTTACAATTCTATGGTTTAAACGAGAAATAGTTTCTTCGCGGGATTTTACAAAACCAAGAATAAACCGCAAGATAGATCCGAAAATGCACTTTACAAATACCGGGATGTTTCCATTGTCACGGATTTTACAAGTCTATGATTTAAACCGAGAAATAATTTCTTTCGCGGGATTTTACAAAATTAAGACTAAACCATAAACAATGTCAGCTTGAAAGTGTTATGACAACTTTGGTTTCGGTGAATATTTGTTTTAGGGGAACATGCAGCGGTTCAACGGCTAATAGTAATAACCACATATGAAGATAACGTCACTTTAATAAAACCGTACACAAACCCCGTAGTCATTTTTCACTTTTTCGCTCAAGCCGTGAATTTGTATCCTTCCGTGAAAATACCATACCAAAAATACCTTTCTTTTAATATCGAAATAGTTTAAACAATATGTATCCTAAATAAATTTTGGATAACATATGTTTATACTAAAACAAATGTTGAATAACACACACAAGGCCTAGTCCATTCACTCACAATTCCAATTACACGATAAGCTTTATATTCGAATAGACCATAAGGAGCCCAAAGACTATATACGAGAGGAAGAAGCCCATGTCCAACTCAAGTTGTAAACCCGATCCATCCAAATAATACATAATTCATCCGGTATAAAGTCACTTATCCCTCATTTGACCTAAACCTAAAAGTTTCAAACAGTCCGCCCCCCTCCTCTCAACACAAACCCTAATCTCATTTCAATCAAACGCCTACCATCACAGATTTTCCATCTTACAACCACCAAACCCTAGTTACTAACACACAAATCCGCTGTTATCAAACACTTTCCCAAAGACCGGTGCGCCACGTGAACTTGCCACAGGGATGGCTCGAGTTCAATAGTTAACGCCACAGGGATGGCTAGAGGGACAAGATACACGGCATCAAGGTAGGTTTACGTTAATCCATATGATTAAGACACATTAAATCGAGCAAAGTAACTACATATAGCATCCATGTTATATGAAAGTACTTATTACGTCTCGGATATTAAATTGGAGTGATCTCCAAATATGATCTATGATGAATTAGTGTAAAACTCATAAGATCTTAAGTGATCTATGCAATAGTTTCACAAATCTGAGATCCAATTTATAATTACTCTTTTCAGTTTAGGATCGATGATGTGTTAGTACTTTCGTGTGAATGACCTCAAATGGTTTGTTGTAGCAATGATTACCACGAAAAACTAGGCTGAGATTGTCATGTGTCATATTCTTTTCGAAGTGTGATTTTGTCATGATCAATGATGATAAGTCCTTCTCGTGATAAGATATTTGAATTCAATGGGCTTGTACCACACGAGAAAGAAAGTCTGAGATCATTTAGTAGTAATAAATTAACGTTTTCAGAGTCGGTCGGATCTGTGATGAATGTTGTTCACCTATTTAAAATTAATGAAGATTGGTTTCCAAGGTGAACGAAACTGAGATCCTAACGAAACTGAGATCTTGTTTTTATTTGAGCCGAGTCATGGTCTAGGTTTGTGTTTGAGATGGGATTGAAGTTAGGATAGATTGATGTTGGATTTGGATGTGATAAGGGTCGACTGATGATGTTGAATGATAACTGAAGTCGTTCATGAGTTTCGGCATTTGGTATTTGTTGTGTGTTTGTGGTCTTCTTTCATTCTTCTTCTTCATTTCTTTCAAGTTGCATCAGTCAAAGGGTCACAACGACAAGTCACAAGACCAAGTCGCTACGACTAAGTCGCTAGACCAAGTCGCTACGACCAAGTCGCTACGACCAAGTCGCTACGACTAAGTCGCTACGACCAAGTCGCTACGACTAAGTCGCTAGACCAAGTCGCTACCATGAGTAAAGACTCATGGCAAGTCGCTATCGGTTTTTAGAGTCAAGTCGCTAACATTTTGTGTCAAGTCGCTAAGTATACAATGAATCGATGAGAATCACGCAAGTCGCTAGCAAGATATTTTAATTTTTCGATGAGTTTTCCGACCAATATTTTCGTTCGACTTCAAGAACCCGAAAAAGGCACAAAGGATGCACCTTTTGACCCATTATGACCGGATAAACAAGCAGTTGCTTTTGGACAAGACTTACACAAGCAGTTCAATACTAACTTGGACAAAACTACTCGCATGGACAAAAGAATCTGAGACTTGCACACATGTTAAAAACAGTTTAGACCATGTCATATAGACCAAAAGAAGCAAACCAAAACATGACCAAAAGAAGAATACCAAAACATGTAAAACACAGTTTTAACCATAAAGAATATACCGACCACAACACCACACAAAACAGTTTCAAACACGTATCAAAACCACAAGAAATCATCAAAACACAACAACCTTGGCTCTGGTACCAATTGTAGGATCGTATATTTATTGTGTTGATGATTCGGGTGGTCTTGGATGATCAAAATACATGTTTGCCATAGTTAGAGAGTTAGTAGAGAGAGAGAGGGTGTTCTTGCTAGAGGTTTACACAAATGAAATATTAGATTCAATGAAGCACCACCCTTCCATGGATGGAAGGGGTATTTATAATTCTGAGAATACACGACCTCCTATCGGCTGTGGATCGGGGATACGATGGGTAAAGACCCGTCCTTCCTCCACGGTGTTGCACTAAGCTATACTACGCTACAAACTAATAAATAAACTACTAAATAACGACAATAACGACACGTCTACGAGCTAACTTATGCTAGATCATTATTGGGGTGACCGACTCTTTAACATGGAATTTTTTAATTCCTAACACATCTCCAAACCGAGCCATACACAACATCCGATACAGACTCTTGTGATGTGAAACCTCCACTTCTAATAGCTCTATTAGTAATATGGGACATCACGGGTCCATTCGTATCCCATAAATCATGCCAAGCCGAGGCTTTAGTGCCATTCCCCAGGTTAACCCAAACATATGAACGAAATAGGAGTCATTGCTAATTTTATTAGTAGAGTTAGAACAGTTGGAAAACCTCTCTCTTTTGGACACAAAGGTTAAAGGTTCGACCCTCACACCCTGCAAAATGGTCAGAGGTCCTTTGGAAGCAGCCTCTTTACTTTTGTGTAGTGGAAAGGCTTTCTACATCTCACATTTTTCACATGTCGCGAAAGATGAGATTGGGTAAACATCGATTTTGGCCTTTAAAAGACATCCATATGGAAAAGACATCCATATGGCATATACATAGGCGATATAACTTATTGTTGGGCTCAAGATTTTCACGGCCCAGGCCCTATTAAACAAATATGACGAAAAACAGAAATTTAGAAACCAAACCCGAAACATTGAAACAACATGATATACTCCACCATATAACATTTTATATTCATACTTAACATTGAGTACATTATGGTCGATTACCAGAACTTTTATAATTTTCGTGGAAACTTTTGTAAATTCACCATAAAGGATGCTTCAAGTATAATAGAAAAATATACATTCTAGATGCACTAGATATTCTTATTGTAGTATAGGATTCTAACACATGTGAACATTTTTGTTATATACAAACGTAATATTATAGCCCAAATTCTATAATGTAGACAAAGTTTCTATATTCAGATCTGAGATTAACATAGGTTAAATTATGAAAAAAACGAGACGAGTTTTACTGTCTAGATGTTTGGCGATTACCATGGTAATTTTAGGTAAACCTACCTTAAGCATAAGCTTTGAAATTCTAGTTTGTGGTTTCGAAAGAGTCCTGATCGACTGAAATTGATCCTGTTTATAACAAAATCTAACTTGAAAAATACTATGTTGACCAACAATACAATATAACGTTAAAGAATTATTAAAGGTAGAGTTGGTTCTGCAATAGCTTGATGCTTCTGGATTTCAATGCCTCCAATTTTATAAAACCCATAGGGATACAAACTAGTCGAGTCAATTGCCCCATTAGTTTTATTATGCATGTTTGGGTTGCTCGAACTAGTATATTGATCCATACAAAATGTTCGTGCCCTGTGAAATAAGTTTACAAAAGATACGTTAATGAGCCTTTTAACTCATATATTCAATTCTAAGATTAACACAAAATGTTTTATTATACGTTTAATGAGCCCTGTGAAATAAGTTTACAAAATGTTCGTGCCCTGTGAATATATGAGCTCCAACTCATGGCAAAGATTGGCTCAAATGAGTACGAGCTTTAGATGTTCAAATCATTAACAAGTAACAACTACGTAGTAATAATTAGCAAGAATAACTTAACGATTTTGCGTAAAATTAAATAGGCAGAAAGCATTTTTTTTTTTTTTTTGGTGCAAAGGTAAATTTATATTACTGCAATCATTATGTACATCATATGAATAACAATAGTGAAATGGACATTCCCAGATCCGGATACAACTAACTATATACTACCTCTATCTATCTGATAAGTCCTATCAGATATATCTATCTCTAACAACATTCAAACCATAAATTCTTCCAACTGCAAATGCAATCCTCCATATCCAAATTTACCTTTTTTAAGCACCATAACCATCTAACTACATTTCCATATCAACCCCCACCAAGACCATTCAACCTACATCCACAATGATCAAATAAGGGAAGATGTATGGCTTCGTTAGGAACCCGTATCCCTTCCAAACAAGGGCTCTGCTGATAAGGATTTAAAAGGTACACTTTTGAGGGGTAATTTAAGCCCTTAATCGATCACTTTTGTATCCGTTACTACTTAATTTCGTTCCTTTTCACTTTTAGGTCTCTTGAAGGCAAATTCTTGGAATGACACTTATTCGGACGAAAAGCGCGAATATATGAAGAAAATGACCAAAGTCAAGAATCAAGACACTCAAGCCTGCTGGGCCAAGGCGGCGTCCTGACCTAATAAGCGGCCGTTGCAACACACCTTGAGGCGACTCGAGAGAGCAAATTGCTATTTTGCACTTGACGGCATCGAGGTTTAAAAGAGTAGGCGTCCTGACTCAGACGACCTAGATTTGGGTCCCGACGGCGTCGAAGATGAAAGCGGCGTCACAAACATAAGGTAGCGCCGTCACAGCGTTAGCGTGGCCAAGGCGAAAACCTAATGGCGGCGACCGGCGGCGTCACAATTAAAGTGGCAGTCGCATATTGTAACTCTATATATAGAATTCGGATTTTCGATATTTTAGAGAGGTAGTTTTGTGGAGTAAAACCTAAACCGAACTTTGGTTGTCTTAGGCGATATCTTAGGGTTCCATACCCTATTTTACAACAAGATAAGTGATTTACTTCATTAATTCAATTATGTCTTCAATTGTTTGTGTGTATGCTTGCATGTTTTCCATGTCCGGCTAATTTACTTGTGTGTTTGCTTAGATCCATGAAACTTAGGTATTGAATATTGATTGGTTGTCTCTTATCTTAATTGTGATTGACCTAGTATTGCGATAGGTCATTCGTTGTGTTTTTAATACTTGAGTAATCTTTGTGAATATTAGTTTATAATCACCTAGAGTTATTGTAGTCTAAACATCCAAAAGTAACCTTAGAGTTAGTTTATGAATCCTAGAGATTTTGTAGGCAATAACCTTAAGGTAGTCTCAAAGAGTTAGGGATAAACGCATACCCTACGACCTTAGAAGACACAACGCGTTAAGAATAAGGACGTGACAATTCAACCATCAATAGGAGATAGCTAGGGAGTAATAGCATCTAAGTAAACACATTTTTAATCATCATAAGTGCACACAACAATAGACATAGACTACACTCACCTTAGCTTAGTTAAATTAGATAAGTAGAGTAATCAGTAGAAATACCAACCCCCCAAATCCAATATCCTGAGATTCGTAATTTCAATTTTGTTAGGATTTATAAAATCCAGTTGTTAAAGTTTCGTCACTTCAGTATATGTAATCGTTAAGCTCGTAGTCGTAGCTATTTAATGGTAGTTAGTATTTAGTTAAGTAACACCGTGGAGGACAGACGGGTCTTTACCCATGTATGCGATCCACGGCCGTAGGTGGCGTTTTATGTAAGGTACTATAAATACCCTCTACCTCCCAAGGTAGAGGGTTGGAGCTCATAATAAGATTTTTTCTCTCTCTAAGTTCCCAAACCTCTTAACTTTCTCTAAAACCCTATAGTGTCGCCCATATTAGTTATGGTTTGATGTGTTTGTGAAATCCAATATATTACAAATGGTATCAAGAGCCATGGTTTGATCATCTCTCTTACATGTTCGTGGATTTCTAGTGGTTTTATATGGTTTTTAGGGTTGAAAAAGTTTAGTGGTATTTGCACCATTTGGACCATTTCTAGTGTTAAAGTTTGAATTTTGATTGTACTTTTGTGCTTAGAATCATCATAAGTGCTTAGGTCTTGATTTGGAAGGCTTGAATCAGTGTGGTTGGGTAGTTTTTGGATTGAAAAGTGTTGTTTTTGAATATTTCTATCTAGCGACTTGTGTCTCGGACTAGGTTTCTTCGTAGCGACTTGTCTCTACGTTTTTAGCGACTTGTCTTTGTTGTGGGAAGCGACTTGTGCATAGATTTCTTCGTAGCGACTTGTCTCTACGTTCTTCAGCGACTTGTCTTTGTTGTGGGAAGTGACTTGTGCTCTAGCGATTTGTCTTTTGAGACAAAGCGACAAATAGTACAAAGTAGTGGTCGTACTGTTTTGTCTAGCGTTTTGTACCTAGCGACTTGTCCATATAGCGACTTGTTACTCTAGCAACTTCTGTGTCTAGCGATTTGTCACTAGCGATCTGTCTTCATAGCGACTTGTGTCACTAGCGACTTGTTCTTCTAGCGAGTTGTCACTCTAGCAACTTGTGTGCCTAGCGACTTGTATACCTAGCGACTTGGGTTAAAGCGACTTGTCTTCAAGGTTTAAAGCGACTTGGTTAATTATTGTTTTTGATTGTTACATTTTACGGTTTTCTCTTGATTAAGTAAAATCCTGTGAAAGAATCTATTTCCCAGTTTAATCATAGAGTTATAAAATCCCGTGAAATCTATAATCATGTCTACCAACGTGTAGCTGAGGACATTCAAGCAGCTGGATCAGATACTCGTCCACCCATGTTAGATAGGATTGATTATGACTCATGGGCTCAACGAATCAGGTTGTATTGCTTGGGTAAAGAAAATGGGGTTAACATTCTCAAATCAATTGATGAAGGACCGTATCAAGTTGAAACTACCAGAGACGTACTTGAGACTGCTGCTGATGGCTCGGTGATATTAGGAATAGATAGACCTAAGATGTATGATGAATTAACTGATAAGGAGAAGAAGAGATACGATGCAGACATCAGGGCTTCTAACATCATACTCCAAGGCTTACCTAAGGACATTTACAAATTGATCAATCACAACACGGAAGCTAAAGCTGTGTGGGACAATGTTAAGATTCTTCTATCTGGTTCTGAATTGACTAAAGAAGATAGGGAATCTCAATTGTATGATGATTTTGAGAACTTCAAAATGAACCCTGGAGAAAGTGTCATTGAATACTATGTGAGGTTCCACAAACTTGTGAATGATATGAGGAATATCAAAATGACTATGCCAAATATTTAGCTTAATTCAAAGTTTGTGAACAACATGAATCCCGAATGGCAAAAATTTGTCACCTCAGTCAAGCTAACCAAAGGATTAAGGCACACCAACTATGAGCAATTGTATGCCTTCCTACTTCAGAATGAGAAGCATGCTATTTTTGAACGAATGATTTTTGAAAAGTTCAAATCTAATCATGGAGATGCAAGCTCTTCAATGACTCATTTGCATTCTACACCAATGTAGGGATTACTACCAAAGCTTCAAGTCATACCCTCTTGAAATGGTAACCACAAACTCATTCACGATCCAAGGTTTAAGCAACGATCTTTGAAGCAACCATGGAATATTTCATCAATCAACTGGCTCTTATGGTTAAGCAAAATCGAACCTCACTCCACACACTAACAATGATATCGAGCGCATCCAATCTTCACAATCATGCTATTGTCGAGATGGAAAGATCATGGTGCAACCGATGCAAGGAAGGCAGTATGAACAAGGAAAATGTGGAGTAGGTGGACGGTATGTGGCTAATCAAAATCGTGGAAGGAATGGAAATCAAGGACAAGGAAAGTGATAACGCTCAGATTGTGCATGTTTTTAGTAGCGTTATGTGTACTTTTATATCTTTTATTTGGTTATATTTGCGCGATTATAGTACTTAAACACATCAATAGATGTTTGTCTAGTGTTTATAACCAAGTGCAGGGAAACGGAGGAAAATAAAGAAATGTTCAGCAAAACAAAGATTCCCGTTTCAGTAATACTAAATCAGTATCTCAAGGACCTTTGAAGACCTTAGTGATTGAAGAACCGAGTTCTACAAGACAAAGTGAAGTGAAGAAAAGATCAAGTTTCCGTATCTCAGAAGATCCAATCGGATCCGGTTACAACCATAACCGGATCGGTTGGAAAACGGCCAGAATCAATGTTTTAACCATCGCCGACCGATCGGTGTGAACTGGCGATGAGTGTGTAAAACTCATCATTTACGGTCAAGTCGAGCGCAAAACATCTAAAAACACTCCGAAATGCATCAAAATCGAAAATATCTCAAAATTGTGTTTTATATGTTTCGGATGCAAAATTATTGAAAACGAACAAAGTTTGCATAATTGGCGGTTTAGGTCCCCAACTTTCAAAATGACAAAACAAGTCCGGGATTTTCAAAAATGGAAAATATTATTTATGGCCCTTGGTTAATAAAGTTTGTCAATTTATGGTCCTTATAATAATCTTTGGAAAGTTCTGATTATGGTCCCTGGATTTTGATTTTACATTTAGTCCCTAAGATGTTAAATGGATCCAATTTAAATCCTAAATCCTAGTCCATTACTACCTTTGGCCCATTTTTACCCAACCCTTTTATTTTTTCCTTCCCAACCCGGATAACAAAACAAACGCCTCTCTTTTTTTCCTCGTTTCTTCCTCTTTACCCAAAACCCGGAACCTAACCTCCCTTTTACCAATCCAATCCCAATTCCCATCCCACTCATCCCTCCCCAATGCGGTCACGGGATACCCTAGCCTTGTGGCAATCCCAAGCTCACAAAAGCCCCAATGAATGGACCTGATTGTTGCTCATGCGTACCTACCAATTGGATGGCTGAGATTGATGGAAGAGAGCACAAAGGATGTTTTTTGGCTGTTTCAACTCACAAAAGAAACACAGATGCACAAGAAAAGAAGAAAAAGACCTTTTTCATTTATGTATAAATAGGCAGTTATATTTAGTGCAAAAGTTGTCTAGAATTTTTCTATGTTCTAGTCCCGTTTACTTTCTTGTCATTTAATTTAAATGTAATTTTAATTTCATCAATGCAAATTTAAATTTCGGTTCGCTTTTTAATTTTAGTTTATGATCTTTTCCATGTTCTTAAAATTACATCTTTTGATGCTAAAAGTGCTTTACATGTCTTCAATTAAACTCAGTTGAACCTTTGTTTAAGATATTAAAGTTATTTTCATAGTTCACGAGAAAAAAGCATTTACGCGCTAAAAGGACTGTTTGGAACAGCATAGTTCTTGGGTCAAATCTCACATTTTGACCCAGTTTGATTTTCAAAACAGTGGCATAGTCTTTTGCAAGATTATTGGTCAAAGTTTCAATCACAAATTTGGATGATAGAAAGGATTTGGTAGTTTTTTTTTGGCAATCTGTTTTTCCCTTCCTGCAGCAGCCCCACTGACTCAAATTTTTGATTCCTTAGCCAGTTTGTACAAGCTCCTTATAAGGTAGAAATAAGGGCAGAAGTGTGTGTGCTGGTTGGGCTTCAAGGTCCCATAAGCTCAGGAGCTCACTACCGCTGTAGCTTATTCAGAATAAGCTCAAAAGTAAGCCTCTGAACATTTGGGAGCTATGATTCGTGGACCCACTCTGATTTATTTCTCCTTTTTTGTGCTTTTGAGTGTTTAATTTAGGCTTATTTAGATCCTTAGGTACCAATTAGGATAATTAGTTTAGGATAGATTCAAGCTTGGCTTATATATTGCTTATTAGTAGTAATTTGCTTATTTTCACATTTTATTAGTTTAGGATCTCCCTAGTGTAGCACTTATACCCATTGTTTTCCCTTTGGTTTCGACTTTTCCTTAGCTTATTTTCTTTCCTACTGCTTATTTCTTCTTCTTTTTTTTGTGTTGCTTGTCCATTATTTGTGCCTGCTTAATTTGCTAAAATCGTCGGGTGTGTTTGGGGTGAATCATCCAAAGGGGTGTTTGGTTTGGTCTGTCCAAAAGCGAATCGATAATTGTTACTGTGACTTATTGTGAAGTTTTGCAAGTTTAGTTTTGTGAAAAAGTCTTGTTTTGATATCTTAATCGGTTTGGAAAAGAAAAAAATCAAAAGAAAATAAGCGACCAAAAGGTGGGGGTGGGAATCGAACCACGGTCTCTGCCCCAAACTACACGACCACAAACCCAACACATGCTACCAGAATGCCCTTGGGACTTGTCTCGTTGTAGTTTGCATCTTTTAGTCCTTTATAGTAAACTTCAGTTTTAAAGCTAGATAAGCTATTTTAGCTTATCCCAGCTTATTCACTCCTGATCTTTCAACGATTTCATTTTTCCTAAGTTTAGAACTAATCAAAGTATTTTTCTGAAAAATTTGATAATTTTCCATTTAGGTTTACTATTTTTTATAATTAATTTTCTAATTAATAGTTTTTAATTCGTAGAAAATAAAATATAACTCAAAAAAATATTCCGCTTTTTCCTAAAATTATTTTTAGTCATTTGGAATGTAGGAAAATTAGTTTTGCACTCGTAGGACTTATATTGCATATTTTTCACTTTCGAGGCTCGGGATTAGCTCGGGTTTCGCGTTTTTACACTTTAGCACCCTAGGATGTAGTTGAGCTTCGTTTTATTATTCCTTAGGCTTAGTCGTAATTTATTTAGTATTTTATTTGTTTTACATGCTTTATTTTCATTTTCGTTCTTTATTTTGTAGAATACGTAATCACAATTCCAAAAATTCGTTTAACCAATTCAAGTCCTAATCACGAAACTCAACGCCACCGTCAATTTCACACCTCGTTGGGACACGACCCGGGGAAATCACTTTCCCGGTATCACTTTATTCACATTCGTGAGCTTTGGCACGTTAACCCTTTTCCTAAAAGGTTGATTTGTCGAATTTTACGATTATTTTGATATACGTTGATATTGTGTTTGTTTTCACCACTCACTTTACATGAATCAAATTTTGGCGCCGCTGCCGGGGAGGTGTGTTGCGACAATATCGTGAAGTTTTTACGATTAGTGACTTGAAGAACCTTCCTCGTGAAGTTACCGTTTTTGAAAAATACCAAAAATATTCTTCTCATTCCTCTTATTCGTTGATTCTATTTCTCTTACCCTCTTGTGCCGTTTAATTCTATCCTTCGTATCCTCTCAACCATTTGATTCTAATTCTTTAACCCTCTACATGTTTAATTCTCATGGCGGCGATCGATTATCGTCGTTGTTTTCATTGCCAAGGACGTATGGAAGAGGATCAAGTTTATTGTCTCAATCATGAATGTGTATGTAAGCGATGTGGTAGGGTGGTGCAAGCAAATATTGCTATTGGTGCGAATTATCCGATAAAAACTCTCGATGATTCTCCAAGTTTTCCGACCATCCGCCACAACCCGATGTTTGTTCTATTGTTTACGAGCCTAAACCGTCTAGATTTGATCCAAATCTTTCGCGATTCTGATTAAGGTTAAGAGAAAGAGCAAGAACCGGAGATCAAAGCGAAATGGTGGAAATTGCTAGCTCGAGAGCACACCATTTGTCCCACCTCCGGAATCTTCAAAACCTTTTTGGACGATTTCATGAACATTGTTCAAAATTGCTTAAATGAATTTCATCAAATTTCAACTTCGGGAAATATCGTTTTACCTAACATTTGTGATGTTGTTGAGCCCTCGATTCCTACCCCCGTACCCGATATATCTTCGTTCGATCAAGAGTATTGCTACGGTTGTGGAGACTTGTTACCACAAGGTTTTCGTTGTTACAAATGTATGTGCGAGTGGTGTGGAAACTATCTTGTCAATGGATGTTGTTCGATTTGTGCCGAGAATTCATTCACTTATGATTCTAACCCGAACTCTTTCAATTATCCTCAAAACGATTTCAACTACCCTCCACAAAATTCATTCGAGCCACAGCCGTACTATCATCATTTCAGTGATTCATCCTTTCAAAGTTTCTCTCCCCAATACCCTCATTGTGATAAGTGTGGGGGTCCTCATTTTGATTATCAATGTTCATGGAATCAAAACTATGGGCCTGAACCTTGTTATAACACTCCTTGTTTTGACAATTTCCAACCCCCACAACTTCCCGTCATTGATCCATTTCCTCATATGATTCTTGAGGAACTTTCGAGGAACAAACTGCTCATAACGAAGATTTTTGGCCGATGGCGAGCAGCTCAAAAGCTTCTCCTATTGAGCGAAGATGCTCAGCGGTGTCTCCTATTTAATGAAGCTTGCCGTCTCGATGGCGAGGATGAGGAAGATTGGGAGATGACAAAGGACAAAGTGCATATCTCAAGCCCACAAAGTACGCACATGTCCACTCTCAGCCCTCATATTGCCTATCTACCATAGAACCTTGGATGACCTTTTAATGGGGACGAGCATCTTGCACCATTCGGAAGCGGAACCGTCTAGTGTTGAGAGCCTTGTCCCAACCCCAAGTGAATCCGAGGTTATCTCCGTGATATGTGTGATGAGCCTCGATGATGATTCTTCTCCCACCCGAAAGAACTGTTGAGGTGATCTCCGAGTCGAAAATGACTATCGTCATTTGATGATTCTTTATCGTGTGGAGACATCGGTATGTGGAGGAAATTCATACAGGCTCGTCGACTTGGAAGAAGTGAGAGATGTTGATCCCGATGATCTTGATATGGACACTGATTTTGAAACGGATGATGAAGATATTCTCGTTGTGTCCGAGAAACCTTTTGCTATGGTGTTCACTAATCCTCTGTTTGACTTTGATTCTGAATTTACTCTAGTTTCGGATAATCCCATCTTTGACATTCAGAATGAGGATAGTGACTCTTACATGGAGAACCTCGTTGCATCTCCATATTCACCCGAAGATAAAAATAGTGGCAATCCCACTTTGACGTTAGACCTTCTCGAGGAGTTCGCCGATGAACTCGCTCTCGTTGATCATTCTCCACCGGGAGATGATGATGCTCACTTCGACTTTGAAGCCGACCTTACTGAATTAGAAAATCTTCTTTACAATTGGTCGTCTGATAATTCGTCAAGTGACACTCGTATGGAAGAGGTCGACTTTCTTTCTCCGGATGACTCGATACCTTCGGGTTTTCAGAGTGACGATTATGGCTTAGGTCCATCATCCACTCGTCCGCCTGCTAAACCGCCGGATGATGGAACCTCTTCTAAGCCCGATACGGATGTTTTCATTGCTTCAGTGGTGGATAAGATTTCTGAACATTCCGTCAATGTTCCTCAATCTAATCTTTTACCCACCCAACCCACCCGTTGTCATGAGATTGACACTTTGCCTTCTCATCCCATTTCTTCTCCATGTCTTAACTCCTACGGGATTGAAGATACCATCTTTGACCCCGACATTTCTCGTTCTCTTGGTAGGTTATATCTCATCGGAGTGGAACTTTCATCACATTCAATGTTTTCCAAACCATTTGATTGAAAGTCCGATGGATATTTCTCTTCCACTTGCTTCCCATGGACCAATGAATTGGGTCGAGTCAAGCTAGCGACTCGGTAATCAAAAACGATGAGTTAAACATGGGTTTTCACCCGTGTGTACCACCACAGTGTGGGGAGTTACCCCATTGTTGTATATAAAGTTTTCCAAAAAAAAAAAAAAAAAAAATTCAAATAATGGCCATAGTATTTCCTTTTACGTTCTATGTTTGGCATAACCATGGCCGGTACTTTGAATATTGAGGGCAATATTCATTTCTAGTGTGGGGAATTCTCACGAATTTTATCATGTAATTATACCACTCAATTCCCCATTTTGGCCAATTTTTTTATGGTTATCGATCCGCCATGTCTAATAAACAAAAGGATTGGCTAATCCGAGAGCAAACGGCTCTTGGTAAAGATATCTCAAATCCGTTGATGGCTTGCAATTTGCCCAAAATTGTATGGTGTTCAACTCACCATATCTTTAATTAGTAAAGAGTTGGCTAGCCCGCAAGTTTATGGCTTGTGGTAAAGGCGGTTGGAAAACCATAATTGGTAATCGACTCACCAAAGATATTTTATCTAAGAGTTGGCTAGTCCGAAGCAAGCGGCTTACGGTAAAGAACAAATCAAATCCGTTGGAAGGCGGTGGTTTGCTCAAAATCATATGGTTATCGATGTACCATAGTTCTTACTTGAACTGAAACAATTGGCTACTCGAGTAATGGCTTTTGGTAAAGAGATTCAAATCCATTAAGTTTTCTTAAAAGATTGCTAGGGACTAGCAATGGTTTAGTGTGGGGATTGATGAGTGTGTAAAACTCATCATTTACAGTCAATCTGACTGCAAAACATCTAAAACACTCGAAATGCATCAAAATCTTGAAAATATCTCAAAATTGTGTTTTATATGTTTCGGATGCAAAATTATTGAAAAAGCGAACAAAGTTTGCATAATTGGCGTTTCAGTCCCCAACTTTCAAAAATGACAAAACAAGTCCCCGGGATTTTCAAAAATAAAAAATATTATTTATGGCCCTTGGTTAATAAAGTTTGTCAATTTATGGTCCTTATAATAATCTTTAGAAAGTTCTGATTATGGTCCTGGATTTTCGATTTTACTGTTTAGTCCCTAAGATGTTAAATGGATCCAATTTAAATCCTAAATCCTAGTCCATTACTACCTTTGGCCCATTTTTACCCAACCCCTTTTATTTTTTTCCTTCCCCAACCCGGATAACAAAACAAACGCCCTCTCTTTTTTTTCCCTCCTTTCTTCCTCTTTACCCAAAACCGGGAACCTAACCTCCCTTTTACCCGTAATCCCAAATTCCCAACCCACTCATCCCTCCCCAATGCGGTCACGGGATACCCTAGCCAGCATGGCAATCCCAAGCTCACAAAAGCCCCAATGAATGGACACGATTGTTGCTCATGCGTACCTACCAATTGGATGGCTGAGATTGATGGAAGAAAGCACAAAGGATGTTTTTTGGCTGTTTCAACTCACAAAAGAAACACAGATGCCCAAGAAAAGATGAAAAAGACCTTTTTCATTTATGTATAAATAGGCAGTTATATTTAGTGCAAAAGTTGTCTAGAATTTTTCTATGTTCTAGTCCCATTTACTTTCTTGTCATTTAATTTAAATGTAATTTTAATTTCAGTCAATGCAAATTTAAATTTCAGTTTCAGTTTTTAATTTTAGTTTATGATCTTTTCCATGTTCTTAAAATTCTGTCTTTTGATGCTAAAAGTGCTTTACATGTCTTCAATTAAACTCAGTTGAACCTTTGTTTAAGATATTAAAGTTATTTTTCATAGTTCACAGTAAAAAAAACGCATTTCTGCCGCTAAAAGGACTGTTTGGAACAGCATAGTTCTTGGGTCAAATCTCACATTTTGACCCAATTTGATTTTCAAAATAGTGGCATTGTCTTTTGCAAGATTATTGGTCAAAGTTTCAATCACAAATTTGGAAGATAGAAAGGATTTGGTAGTTTTTTTTGGCAATCTGTTTTTCCCTTCCTGCAGCAGCCCCACTGACTCAAATTTTTGAGTCCTTAGCCAGTTTGTACAAGCTCCTTATAAGGTAGAAATAAGGGCAGAAGTGTGTGTGCTGGTTGGGCTTCAAGGTCCCATAAGCTCAGGAGCTCACTCCCGCTGTAGCTTATTCAGAATAAGCTCAAAAGTAAGCCTCTGGGGCTGTTTAGGACTGCAGTTCAGCAGACCCACTACGGCAGTTTATTTCTCCTTTTTTTTTGTGCTTTTGAGTGTTTAATTTAGGCTTATTTAGATCCCTTAGGTACCAATTAGGATAATTAGTTTAGGATAGATTCAAGCTTGGCTTATATATTGCTTATTAGTAGTAATTTGCTTATTTTCACACTTTTATTAGTTTAGGATCTCCCTACTGTAGCACTTATACCCAACTGTTTTCCCTTTGGTTTCAGCTTTTCCTTAGCTTATTTTCTTTCCTACTGCTTATTTCTTCTTTTTTTTTTTGTGTTGCTTGACCATTATTTGTGCCTGCTTAATTTGCTAAAATCTGTCCAAGGGTGTGTTTGGGACTGAATCTGTCCAAAGGGGTGTTTGGTTTGGTCCTGTCCAAAACAGCAACTGATAAGCTGTTGCAACAGCTTATTGTGAAGTTTTGCAAGTTTAGTTTTTGTGAAAAAGTCTTGTTTTGATATCTTAATCAGTTTGGAAAAAGAAAAAAATCAAAAAGAAAATAACTGACCAAAAAGGTGGGGACTGGGAATCGAACCCTGGTCTCCTGCCCCAAACTACACGACCACAAACCCAACACATGCTACCAGAATGCCCTCGGGACTTGTCTCGTTGTAGTTTGCATCTTTTAGTCCTTTATAGTAAACTTCAGTTTTAAAGCTAGATAAGCTATTTTAGCTTATCCCAGCTTATTCACTCCTGATCTTTCAACGATTTCATTTTTCCTAAGTTTAGAACTAATCAAAGTATTTTACGAAAAATTTGATCATTTTCCATTTAGGTTTACTATTTTTATAATTAATTTTCTAATTAATAGTTTTAATTAAATGAAAATAAAATATAACTCAAAAAATATTCCGCTTTTTCCTAAAATTATTTTAGTCATTTGGAATGTAGGAAAATTAGTTTTGCACTCGTAGGACTTATATTGCATATTTTTCACTTTCGAGGCTCGGGATTAGCTCGGGTTTAGCGTTTTACACTTTAGCACCCTAGGATGTAGTTGAGATTCGTTTTATTATTCCTTAGGCTTAGTCGTAATTTATTTAGTATTTTATTTGTTTTACATGCTTTATTTTCATTTTAGTTCTTTATTTTGTAGAATACGTAATCACAATTCCAAAAATTCGTTTAACCAATTCAAGTCCTAATCACGAAACTCAACGCCACCGTCAATTTCACACCTCGTTGGGACACGACCCGGGGAAATCACTTTCCCGGTATCACTTTATTCACATTCGTGAGCTTTGGCACGTTAACCCTTTTCCTAAAAGGTTGATTTGTCGAATTTTACGATTATTTTGATATACGTTGATATTGTGTTTGTTTTCACCACTCACTTTACACGAATCACCTGCAACCGGATCGGTTGGCTAGTTGTTATTGAAGACCAGCCGGATCGGTTGGTCGTATGACCGATCCGGTTGGAGAAGCTGCAGTTGCCAAATCTTCATCACTAAGCTTCCCCTTTGCATCCAAACGATTCTAGGTTCTTTTGTTGGTGTATTCTAGTCCCTTCCTCACTCCTTGGTGGCCAAGTTCAGCATTTAATACCCTAGGCCTTGGAATTAGTATAAATAGAGGCTAATTGTGAGCATTAGGGACACAACCAAAAATACAAATCTCTCTACTCATCAACCAAAGCCTTAAGCTCTGAAAACTCGTCCTTAGAAATCCGGAGAAGTTTGGAGTTCGAGTTCCACATTTGGAGACCAAAACACCAAGAAGTCTACCTCAATCCTTTGGGAATCATTACTACACCATTTGTAATCTTATTCCAAGCATTGTAAGACTTTTAATCATGTTTTCTAATGTTCAAAGTTAGAGTTTATGTTCATGTTTGCTATGAGTGGCTAGTTTCTTTATACACTTGCTTAAATGATGTTAATTATCATATGATTAGTTAGTGATTGTGTTAACATGTTTTAATTCAATTTCAAGTTGATTCTAAGATCCAATTGTGCTAAAGTTTCATAGTGACATTTGTTAATCAAGTTTGGCTAATTGATAGTAAACGTTGGGGTCGAAAGAACTAATTGTTATTCAAATAGTCATAATCATTTTGTCTATGGATGATTGTTTTTACCCATTATTCTTGATTATACAAAGGAACTAAGGTATGGTTGTAATAGAAACACTTTTTGATTATCAAATTGGATTGGTTGGAAACATCTAAATGGTCGTAAGATTAGTTGTTGAGAATCAATTGTAGCCTTTTGTCTATGATCGGTTACCTTTCGTATTGACCATTTCTTAAGCAATTTGATGAACAAGTGGATGTTTTTGTGTTTAAGTTTATGTATGTAGACTTATGAAACTTGAATTGATCTTGAATTGATTGGTTAAACTTAATGCTTGTTTTTATAAACTAAAATCTTGACGAAGGTTTAACTTGTAAGAACAATAGATTAGTCTTCAAACTAATTATCATAACCAACATATTTAGAGGTTAACACAATCACATTAATCTATGATATGAAACTAGTTTAAGCAAGTGTAGTTTTTAATCATCCAATTTCATTATATCTATTTGCTTTGTTATATGTTTTGGATATACTTAGTTAATTCAAACTTGTGTTTAGATTCACTCAAATCCTATGAGCGATCCCGACTTACCTTCATAATCTTGCTATAACGGAATGAGTATACTTGCTCGTATGTGTTATTAGTAATATTGGTAATTCACCTTTTATAAATTTAAAACTTACACAATGAGACATCAAGTTTTTAGGCGCACTTGGGATTTGATTGTGTTTCAACAAGTTTTGAATTTCCTCGATCAATTCAAAAAAAAATATATATATATATATATTTTTCTCGAAACTATAACGGATCGGTTGTCCTCAACCGAATCGGTTACTGAGTTAAATCCATCGGTCAACTAGTCTAACCGATCGGTGCATCCGCAACCGATCCGGTTCTTTCTCGACCCATATAAAAGCTGTTTCATTGTTTGTCCGTGTGTTTAGATATTACACGGATTCTTTAGGACATTGTATGAACACTCGGCGGCGAGAATAGAACCAATTACACCTCTTACCAACCCCGAATGTTTGATTCGAAGAAGAAGGAGAACACGTTTCATACCATTGGAAAATCGTGTACCAAGAGTACCAAACCCACCATTTGATAACCTCGTAGAAGCCAAAGTTGTTTACAACCCTTTCACCAATTTACCTTTTCCCATGGCGGACGATCAACCCATGTGGGGAACCAACCGAACCGTAGCACCAACCCCCAAAAGTGCTATTGTTGCTATTAACCTTGGTGACAACTTCACCGTGAAGGGACATCACCTTTCTATGATCAAAGACCGACAGTTCGATGGCTGTGCGCGGGCCGATCCGCATAAGCACATTTCCGAATTCATCGAAATTTGCGGCATGTTTCGTTATGGCGACACCTATGTCAATGCCATCAAACTAAAACTTTTCCCATCATCACTCGCCGGAGATGCTAAAGTATGGTACAATGAATTAACCCGGGAATCATCAATACTTGGGAGGAGATGAGGCAAGCTTTTGTGAGCCGATTCTTTCCACCGCCATGTTTGACCGATTAATGGGAGAAATTGATGCTTTCAACCAAAACCCAAGCGAATCACTTGTCGAAGCATGGCTTCGAATGAAAGATTTGCATCGTAGTTGTCATGGACACGGGCTATCAAAAGGAACCATCATCCAAATCTTTTACCATGGACTAGATGAAATCTCTCAAGGCATCCTTGATGCTGGTGGAATTTTTCTCTATAAGACTCCCAACGATGCACATCAATTGCTCGAGGATCGAGTACTTCTCAAACTTGATTGGTCCAAAGATTCCAAAACTAAACCTCTCCGAAAAACCGTTGCTTTTGTCGAAAACACCGACGCCTCAAAACTCATGGAGAAGATGGAAGCGTTAACCTCAAAAATCAACTCGCAATATAAAGATATCAAAGATGAAATGAAAGAAATGCGAGACGGATGCAACAATTGTGGAGGAAATCACCCATCGTCCGAGTGCGACGATAAACCTATGGGTGGACCAAAGGAAGGAGAAGCGAGTTACGCTCAAGGAGGATACCGTGGAGGAGGATATCGTAGTAATTATTACGGTCGAAATTCCGGAAATTGGCAAGATTGCCGATCAAGGGATGACAACCGTGATTCTCAACCACGAACCGGCGATCCACCACCACAAAATTCAAAAAAGGCAGAAGAAACCGAATTCGAAAAAACCATGAGAGAATTAGGTGGTCGGTCAAAAATTCGCAAATGATTTTATCAAAATCAATTTTCAATCTCAAAGCCAAAGTTGAGCAAGGACGGAAAATCATCAAGCATCTATCCAAGATCTTGAAAACAAGCTTAGTAGACTTTTGACCAACATTCCTCTAGACCATACGGTTCATTGCCAAGTAACACTCAATCCAACCCAAAACCATCAAATGATAAGGCGCACAGTCCACCACAAACAAGAAATGAGCATATCAATCTGTTTTCACAAGAAGTGGTCTCGTGACGATCCACCACCTAATCATAATGCTCTGTCACCATTGATAGTGAGGATGAAAGCGAGGAACCAAACACAACTCAAACCACCAAAAGAAAAACATTCCATCCGTCAAGGCGTATACACCAAAATTCCTTATCCTCAGCGCCTTAAGAAAGAAAAGATGGAAGAGCGTTATAAAAGTTCATTGAAATAATCAAGAGGTTAGACTCAATGTTCCTCTCGTTGATTTCTTAAATGGAATGCCCAATTACGGAAATTTACGAAGAACTTCTTAATAACAAAAGCAAGCTTGAGCAAATATCAACAGCTTTTCTTAACGAAGAATGCTCAGCTATAGTTCAAAACAAAATCCCACCAAAGCTCGGAGATCCTAGGAGCTTTCTTATTCCATGTACTTTCGGGAATAATGTTAAATGCGATGCTTTGGCCGATCTTGGCGCAAGTATTAATTTGATGCCTTATTCACTATATTCCAAGTTGTGCAACAACAGCCTGAAACCAACAAAAATGAGCATCCGATTGGCAAATCATTCCTATCAATATCCTATGGAATCGCATGAGAATATGCTTGTTCAAGTCGGTAAATTCATTTTTCCGTGGACTTTGTGATCTTGGAAATGGAAGAAGATAGTAAAGTTCCACTCATTTTAGGAAGACCTTTCCTAAATACCGATGCAATCATCAAAGTGAAAGGAAAAGAACTCAACCTTGGGTTGGGAAGATCGAATCACTTTTCTAATTGATAAAGCAATGCGCTACCCACATTCCGGTGATGACACTTGTTTTAACGTCGATGTTATTGATGAAGTCAGCGATGAGGAATTAGATGCATTCTTGAGCGAATCCGATCCATTCATGACTACTACGAGAAAATCAATGAAGCAGTTTCGATAAAGAATTTGATGATTTCATGAAAGTAGAATTCAAGAAGGAGAACTCGGAAGAAGAAGAAATGGAGGAAGAGGAAGAAAATTTGAAGAAATAACTTTCAATGACGAGATGCGAATTAAATCCTCCGTCGAAGAACCACCCATGGATCTCGAACTAAAACCTCTCCCGGATCATCTTGAATATGCTTATTTGGAGGAAAACTCTCTTCTTCCAAAGTAGTCATATCTTCATTGCTCGAGGATAATGAGAAAGAAAGTTTAGTTTGTCCTCAAAATCACAAACAAGCTTTTGCTTGAAAACATCAAACATCCGAGGAATTAGTCCCAATTTTGCAAACACAAAATCAATTTTGAAGAAGGGATTAAACACTGTGGTAGAGCGTCAACGTCGACTCAATCCCAACATGAAAGAAGTTGTTAAAAGGAAATCATAAAACTTCTCGATCTGGAATCATTTACCCAATTGAGGATAGCCCTTGGATAAGCCACTGCTACAATTGTTTTCCCAAGAAAGGAGGAATGACGGTTGTAACTAATGAGCGAAATGAACTAGTTCCAACTAGAACATCCGGTTGGCGCGTTTGTATTGACTATCGTAAGTTAAACAAAGCCACCGAAAAGATCACTTTCGCTCTATTCATGGATCAAATGCTTGAAAGACTAGCGAAATAAATTCTTTTGTTTCCTCGACGATTTTCGGGATATTTCAAATTTCCATCGTTCCTAACGATCAAGAAAAGACCACCTTTACTTGTCCTTTTGGAACCTACGCATATCGGCGTATGCCTTTTGGTCTTTGCAATGCACTGCGACTTTTTTGAGGTGTATGATCGCCATATTCAAGACATGCTAGAAACCTCCATGGAAGTTTTCATGGATGATTTTCGATCTTTGGAGACTCATTTGAAGCTTGTCTTTCTAATCTCAATAAAATGCTCGAAGATGCGGTGCACATCTTGTTCTCAATCGAGAAATGCCACTTTATGGTAACCAGAAGGAATTGTGCTTGCCACAAAATCTCCGATCTTAGGAATGGAAGTAGACAAGGCAAGGTAGATGTAATCTCAAAACTTCCACCACCAACTAACGTCAAAGCCGTTAGAAGTTTTTAGGACATCTTGGTTTTTACCGATTCATCAAAGATTTTCCAAAATATCTCGTCAATGACAAAACTTCTTGAGAAAGAATCTATCTTTGACTTCAATGTTGATTGCATAAAAGCTTTGAAACTTGAAATCTCAACTTACTAGTGCTCGATCATGGTCTCACCTAATTGGTCACTACCCTTGAACTTATGCGGACGCAATTTATTTATTGGAGTATCTTAGGTCAAGCGAAGAAAAACATTTTGGCCTATATATTTTGCTAGCAAGACCTTTGAATAGTGCCCGGCAAAATTATAAATCACAGAAAAAATTCTTGGCGGTCATTTTGCATTCGACAAATTCGAGATCATACCTCGTGCTCTAAAAAAGCGATCGTTTTCTGATCATTCGACACTCAAGTGTCTGTTCACCAAGCAAGGCGCTAAACCACGTCTTATTCGATGGATTTTGCTACTACAAGAATTTGACATCGAAATCAAAGATAAGAAAGGCGAGATAATCTTCTGGCGATCACTTATCTCGTCTCGAAAATCCCAATCTTGAGGAATTAAAGAAGAAGAAATCGATGATTATTTTCGATGAAACTCTCATGACCATCGATGAAGCGGCGATCCTTGGTTTCTTGACTTTGCGAATTACCTGTGGGAGGAATTCTCGAAAAGGTCTAACTCATGCTCAAAGAAGCAAATTCTTTTGAACTCAAATACTACTTTTGGGAAGAGCCATATCTTTTGAAATGTGTCCGATGGGATGATCAGAAGATGTGTTTACGGTTCGAAACCGAAAAATTCTCGACGAATGTCATCATGGCTCAGCTGGGGACATTATGGTCCTTCCACCACAACTAAGAAAGTTTTGATCTTTGGATTCTATTGGCCAACAATATTCAAAGAAGCACACACACTTGTTCAAAATTGTGACGCTTGTCAAGAACCACCAATCTCTCTCGAGAGATGAAATGCCATTACAAGCATTCAATTGTGTGAAATATTCGATATTTGGGAATAGATTTCATGGGACCCTTCCTAAATCCCACAAATTGAATACATTCTCGTTGCTATAGATTACGTCTCGAATGGGCGGTGAGCTTTACCAACAAGCGATGCTCGTGTCGTCGTTAATTTTCTCAAAAAGCTTTTAGCTCGTTATGGAATTCCCAAGGCACTAATAAGCGATCGGGAACTCATTTACGCAATCAACAAATGGAAAACCATGAAAAGTATGGAGTTCATCATCGATTTGCGACGGCCTATCATCCACAAACCGGTGGTCAAGTCGAAAATACCAGCAGAGCTCTCAAAGAATACTAGAAAAAAGCGGTGAAGGACAATCCTTGGTGTGGGCAAAAAGAAACTGCGATGCTCTGTGGGCATTTCAGTCGGCTTATAAAACACCAATTGGCACAACTCCTTACGAGACTCTTGTATGGGAAGACTTGTCATTTACGTTCAAGTTGAACATCGTGCTTATTGGGCTCTCGGGAATTGTAACACCGATCTTAAAGTATTTGAGAGAAAAGATTCACGCAATTGCACGAACTCGATGAATTAAGACTCAAGCTTATGAAAACTCCAAAGCGTATAAAGCCGAACAAAAGCTTATCACGATAAAAAGCATGAATTCGAAAAGAATTCAAAGCGGAGATAAAGTTACGCTTTTAACATGAAATTCAAATTCAAAGCTCTAAGTTACAACCAAAATGGTTTGGACCATATGTCGTTAAACATGGATATCCATCGGGTATGTCGAACTCTATGACAAACAAGGTGGAAGTTTCATTGTTAATGGACACGAATCAAGTTATATTACGACAAGGAGCAAGCGAAGAAGTTTCGATTCGACGGTGTCTGGCGACACCATGAGAATGAATTGAAACTATCACCTTTGTAGCACCATTTCGGGAAGAATACCACAAGCTGTTCCTTGAAACCATCTAACGAGTTAAATGCAGGGCGATATTGAAGCTCTTGGTGAAGAATTCATGTACATCCCGAACTTTACAAAATGTTCAAAACGCCCTTTGACTAAATAAATTGGGAAGACTCGAGTCGGTGATGACTCGGTAATAAAACAAGCGCTTCTCGGGAGGCAACCGTGTGTTTCATTTGATTTTACGTGGTCACTCCCAAAGTCTTAACCTTCGGTTGAACTTAAGTGTGGGGGTGCCAACCTTTAATAAAACCTTTTGTTTGTTTATAAGATTGTGTGCGGTGATGATTTCTCAAGTGAAGTAGGGAGTGAATAAAATTTTAAGGCGATAAACTCGTTGACATATCTCGGTTTCATCTCTATTTTCCCTATTTCTATACTTTGAAGTTCGTTTTCATTGAGGACAATGTCTAACTTAAGTGTGTGTGGGGGGTGAATAGGAAAAATTAGAGTTTTCATGCTTATATTTAAAATTTTGTTTGCCACTTGTGATCTAGTTGTTTTCACACTTTTAGGATTACCTATTAGAATAAGCGGATCATTCCAATTGGTAAAATTGGTAATATTTGAAACTTGAGATGTGTTCGATTACTATTGCAATCCATTCGGGACCGATAAACATTTAATAGCACATATTATACCCTTTCCACTAAATTGTGAGGATTTGAGCCTATTTCTTATTAGCATACATCTTTTATGCTTAGATCTTTTGCTATGAGTGTCTGGGTGATTTTATTTATTCTAGAACTTGTGCTTGTAAATCATTACGGACCATGATGAGATTGCATTCGTGTGATAAAGAGGCACCTTAGGATTTAACCCAAATGGCCTTCCATTTTACATCTAATGATATATTAGCTAGCCTCATTGGTTAGTTAACCACCCATGGACCCATTTGTAGTGCTCATTTTAGCACTAGATACCCCTAGTTACACCTCCGAGCCATCCTTTCATTTTGCTTCACCCGGAAAATACAAAAGATTTTACACTTTAAACCTTAGCCTATCCCGTATCAATGTCTAACGGTTGGTTGCTAGTCGCCGGAAAGTGAAGATTGTTCAAATGATTATGAGTACCACATCCTATGAGAATGATTGAGTTACAAAAAAAAAAAAAAAAAAAAAAAAAAGTATGAGAAAATAATAGCCAATGAGCTATGATCGAAGAATAATTGTCATGGCAAAGCAAAAAGTCGTGGAAAGTGGAAAGAAGAAAGCAAAGCTATAATCGTTTATTTGGTTAGGTGAAATGTTTGGTAGCTAACAACGTGGGTATTAGACTTGATTTCAT
This sequence comes from Chrysanthemum lavandulifolium, assembly GCA_022545495.1. Taxonomy (NCBI): domain Eukaryota; kingdom Viridiplantae; phylum Streptophyta; class Magnoliopsida; order Asterales; family Asteraceae; genus Chrysanthemum; species Chrysanthemum lavandulifolium. Next base: position 246,733,620 of record CM040243.1, on the reverse strand, counting down.
TTTATTTTAACACCAATTTCATAAACATTCCATACCTTATCCATACCCTTACCCTTAGCCATATCATTATAACCGAATAAAAGCCCTCTTTAGATGTTTTACTTGGTGCTCACGCCACGTCGGTGGAGTTTTGTTTCTTGTACAAGCTTATGGTAATAATCTAATCATGGCTGAGCAATGAGTGTGATTTATCTTGTTACTCCCCTAAAAATGAGTGATTGAGTGAATTATATTTCGTTCTTTTTTCGTGAGGTGTTTTGAAATGTTAATCATGCAAGAAAATCATTGGATATTGTCAAACATCTTAATTTTTCACCTTTATAAAGCATAATTGATGAATCTTCTCTCGTATTTATACTTGGTTGATTTGCATCACATTTTCATAATCACGATCTTGTACCGGTGAATGTCTTTTCCTAGATTTGCTTGAGGCAAGCAAAGTTTAAGTGTGGGGAATTTGATAACGCTCGGATTGTGCATGTTTTAGTAGCGTTATGTGTACTTTTATATCTCATTATTTGGTTATATTTGCATGATTATAGTACTTAAACACATCAATAGATGTTTATCTAGTGTTTATAACCAAGTGCGAGGAAAGCGGAGGAAAATAAAGAAATGTTGACAAAACAAAGATTCCGTTTTGAGAATACTAAATCGGTATCTCAAGGACCTTTGAAGACCTTAGTGATTGAAGAACCGAGTTCTACAAGACAAAGTGAAGTGAAGAAAAGATCAAGTTTCCGTATCTCAGAAGATCCAACCGGATCCGGTTACAACCATAACCGGATCGGTTGGAAAACGGCCAGAATCAATGTTTTAACCATCGCTAGCCGATCGGTCGCAACCCGCAACCGGATCGGTTGGCTAGTTGTTATTGAAGACCAGCCGGATCGGTTGGTCGTATGACCGATCCGGTTGGAGAAGCTGCAGTTGCCAAATCTTCATCACTAAGCTTCCCCTTTGCATCCAAACGATTCTAGGTTCTTCTCTTGGTGTATTCTAGTCCCTTCCTCACTCCTTGGTGGCCAAGTTCAGCATTTAATACCCTAGGCCTTGGAATTAGTATAAATAGAGGCTAATTGTGAGCATTAGGACACAACCAAAAATACATCTCTCTACTCATCAACCAAAGCCTTAAGCTCTCAAAATTAGTCCTTAGAAATCCAGAGAAGTTTGGAGTTCGAAGTTCCACATTTGGAGACCAAAACACCAAAGTCTACCTCAATCCTTTGGGAATCATTACTACACCATTTGTAATCTTATTCCAATCATTGTACGACTTTTAATCATGTTTTCTAATGTTCAAAGTTCTGAGTTTATGTTCATGTTTGCTATGAGTGGCTAGTTTCTTTATACACTTGCTTAAATGATATTAATTATCATATGATTAGTTAGTGATTGTGTTAACATGTTTTAATTCAATTTCAAGTTGATTCTAAGATCCAATTGTGCTAAAGTTTCATAGTGACATTTGTTAATCAAGTTTGGCTAATTGATAGTAAACGTTGGGGTCGAAAGAACTAATTGTTATTCAAATAGTCATAATCATTTTGTCTATGGATGATTGTTTTACCCATTATTCTTGATTATACAAAGGAACTAAGGTATGGTTATATGAAACACTTTTGATTATCAAATTGGATTGGTTGGAAACATCTAAATGGTCGTAAGATTAGTTGTTGAGAATCAATTGTAGCCTTTGTCTATGATCGGTTACCTTTCGTATTGACCATTTCTTAAGCAATTTGATGAACAAGTGGATGTTTTGTGTTTAAGTTTATGTATGTAGACTTATGAAACTTGAATTGATCTTGAATTGATTGGTTAAACTTAATGCTTGTTTTATAAACTAAAATCTTGTGAAGGTTTAACTTGTAAGAACAATAGATTAGTCTTCAAACTAATTATCATAACCAACATATTTAGAGGTTAACACAATCACATTAATCTATGATATGAAACTAGTTTAAGCAAGTGTAGTTTTTAATCATCCGAATTTCATTATATCTATTTGCTTTGTTATATGTTTTGGATAGACTCCGTTAATTCAAACTTGTGTTTAGATTCACTCAAATCCTATGAACGATCGACTTACCTTCCTAATCTTGCTATAGCAGACGAGTGTACTTGCTCGTATGTGTTATTGGTAATATTGGTAATTCACCTTTATAAATTTAAAACTTGTACACAACCAAACACATCGGAAAGCCAATCAAGTGCTACAACTGTGGTGGTGAAGGACATATTGCAAGGAAGTGAACATCCAAACGCCTCAAAATGCAGTGTTTCAGGGGACAAGATCTTCTTTGGTGCAAGCTCGGGACAGTGGAGCGGTTTGGATGAAGAAGAGTTGTCGTTTCTTCTTTGAGGAAATGCCAAACCTATGATCTTCGATGTGGATGAGCGGCCAATTCAAGAAATAGGTCACAATCATCAAAATGCCTTTCAAGTTGCTAAGCTGTGATGCATTTGACTCGATGTCGATGATGAAACTCGCCAGACAATCTTCATGGCTAGCATTTCACCAATGGTCTCTCAAAGGTCTCATCACCACAATATTTGGTCCATCCAAAGACTCGATCATTTTGCAGGTATTAAAACTATACGATGAAGTTGATGAGCAAAAGATACATAACGAAGTACAATCACATGAAACTAATGAATCGATATAGATAATGTGGGTAATAGTAATATTGGCCCATATGATCAATATGTGATACAAAGTGAAAGTGAGATCGTACCAAGTGATGCATCTTCTACATCAATAATGACTATGTTTTTGATGAATACAACGCATGTGCCCTCGATGATTCTGTTATCTCCGAATCGAATGCCTATAAAGAACAAGTTGCCATTTATGAACAACGTGCTAAGTTTGAGTTAACTACCGTGAGCAGGAAATGGATGACCAAATGCGTACAATTATTAGAAAAAGTAATTTTAGAGAAGAAATATTAAAACAAGAGCTAGATTCCTTAAAAGACAAACTAAACAAAACTGTTAAGCAAAATCAAGAACTTCAAGAAAATGTTAAAGTGCTTAAACAGGAATTTAATGCTAAGGAATCAAAACTTTTAATTGACTTTTCCAACCTAAAAACTTTGAAAAACAAGCTTGAAAATAAGTTGTACATACAAGGGAACACCATTCAGACTGCTCACATGATCACTAAGCATAGAGTCTTAAGCGATAAACATAGCATCCCCCTTATTGAGGTACCCAATCCCGAGTATGGAAAAGTTGCTAGAGCAGCTCAAAATGTAATCTATGATGGCAATGAGATTCTTAAACCTAGACAGAAACCTAGTTGTGCTGAGTGCACTGTGGAAGATATTCAATTAGAAGATGCCTCTGGGAGAAAATGAATAAGAAGCTAGAAGATCACGAGTGTAAAAGGTAACATAACGATCAAACCCCATGATTACACTAAAGAAAATTGGATTTCCTGAACAAGTTTAAGCCTCAAACCCTATTAACGCTGAACAAGTGTTACGGAAAAGGATTTGGATAAGCAAAAGGATAATCTTGTTGAAACAAACACTCTTCTTAGGAAAGTGCTTCCCACTCTTTGTATCCTCCGAATATACCAATGCATTTAGTTCCTAGAACTCTCCCACTAAGAGCAAGACCCTAATAAGCCTGTATGTTGTTTATCAACTATTCGTTGATTTTGAGAAGACTTGCAAGAAGAGAATCACACCTCTGGGGATTCTTGAAGGGAAAGGGGTTTGAGCAAACTAAAGAATGCTATTTAACCGAGGTCATGCCTTTCTTTAAACAATTAAAAAGTCAATTTGAGAGTCTTAAAAGGGAATAGACACAAAGATTAAAGAAATGGAAAAGGAATTTGATGCAATGATAGTTGAAGTCAATAATTATGAGCGTGAGCTTAAGAATAATGAAATTGAGATAAAGAATCGCACATCATTAATGATAATCGATCTCTCAATGTGTTGTTCAAGATGTGTTCTACAGGTTATTAAGTATTCTATTATCGCTTCTCAATTTCATGAATTATCATTGCTTTAAAGTTTCCCATGATCGTGTCATTGAGCTTGAAAACAAAACTCAAAACTAAATGAGAAAATTGACCGGGATGATTACGATAATTTGGTAAAACACTTTTCTAAATTGGAAGTTGAACATTTGGATTTGCAACTAAAATATCAACATCTCAAAGAAAATGTTAAAACCTCAAACATCAAGATATCTCGGATGTTCCGAGTTTGATGCAAGTTTTGAAATAAATAAGCGTGATGAGCAGTTGAGCTCACCGTAACACGATCGAAAGTTAAAACCCAATTTCACAATTAAAGGGTGAAAAGAACAATGTATTGGCTCCCAAATGCCGCCTCCTTTAGATTATCAATTTTCTCAAAACTTTCATCTTCAAAACATCATTAATGTATTACAAAAAGAAATGAGTTTTCTAGAAGAAAATGAAAGGTCAAACGACACTTCAAAGAGTTATACGATTCAATGAAAGTCACCGTGACAAAACAATGAAAAAATAACCGTTACAAAGGAAATTGAGAATCGAAGAGTCGGGGTAAAAGGAAAATGCCACTTGTCTTTAATGAGAATGTTGCATCAAAGTCGTCTGATTCTAAATATCTTTGGATTCATAAATACATTCCTCCTTATTTTAGAAATAACGAACTTGTGTTTCATAACTATTTCATCACCTTAAGGATAGTCTAGAATGTCTACGAGATTGTAGAAGTGGATAGCTTAAATAAGCCACTTGATAGTGAAATTAGGTATGCATGCTTGTATGCCAAACGATCTCGAGGTGTTAGAATGTTTAAGAGCGGCATGCCCTAAATCCTTATGTGAGAAAGATAAAGTCATGATGCCTTGTTCTATGCCTAGTGCTAAGAATGCAACCCGCCTATGCCCAATGTTAAGAAAGTGAACTTTAATGTGCCTTCAAGTAGTTCGGATCCAAGACTTCTAAACACGAAATGCAAAAGTAGCAAAACCAACTAATGTTCCCATTCCTCTCAGAGTAAAAGTGACACCAAAGCGAAAGCGGTCAAAGCCTCGAGGCAACACAAAGATTGATAGGACCTTGCAAGCTAGGAATGTTCGATGGAAGAGAGTAGAAGATCACCTTAGGAAAATGAAACTATGTTGAATAAAATGAATCGTGTTGATTCTAGTGTTAGCTCTAAGCATGTTGTAATTAATGCGAATCGCTACTTTTGGCAAAACATGTAATGATGATTGCTTGGTTTCATTACTAATCATGTATGTGGTGTGAATGATTTGATTAATCTTTGTTAAATACCAGTTAAAATTGTTAATGCCAAAATCAAGCTAAGAAGGCTAGAAAGCAAAAGCGGAAGAAGGTTAGAAAACATTGGAAACCCACAAGAAGAAAATTTAGTAGTATAGGTTATCGGTGGATACCTCTCGCCATAAATTTAATCTTAACAAGTTGTGCCCTAAATTATCTAAGTCAATACCCATTAGAAATGGATGCCCACCGGTAGAACTATACCTTTAAGAAGTGAACATACTTTGAATAGATCTCTTTTTACTAGCCCGTCATCTACCACTAATGATTTTATTGACTCTGCTTCGATGTGGATGTTCCAATCTATTTGTCTAACCAAGTGGAACCCATTATTGCATGGGGATCCCAATTATCCGATTATCCATTCTGTCTGTGTTCAAGCTGCAGTCGCTCAAATCGCTACGTGGTACCGGACTCGGGTTGTTCCAAACATACGATGGAGATCGCTCGCGGCTCATGAACTTCATGAGTAAATTCATCGGACTGTTAGATTCGGGAGCGACCATTTTGGTGCAATTATGGGTTATGGAGATTATGTTGTTGGTGGCGGTGTAATCTCCGGGGTATAATATGTTGAAGGTCTTGGTCATAACTTTGTTCTCTGTTGGTGATTACGTGATTCCGATCTAGAGGTGGCTTTTAGAAAACATACTTGTTTCGTTAGAGAACTTGATGGTGTGGGCTGTTAAGAGGAACACGTGGTTCAAACCTATACACCATCTCTATCGAAGACATGATGAAGTCTTCTCCAATCGCTTGTTGTCAAAGGCTTGAAAACAAAGTCATGGTTATGGCGTCGTGTCTCAATCACTTGAACTTGGCACCATTAATGATCTTTCGGAAAGGACCTTGTAAGAGGCTTACCAGATTAAAGTATGAAAAAGATCATCTTTGTTCGACATGCCGATTGGGAAAGCAGAAATATGCCCACAAACCCAAACCGCAAACTCGGTTATGGAAGTTCTTCATACTCTTCATATGGATTTGTGCGGACCTATGAGTGCAAAGCGATAAATGGGAAGAAATATGTATTAGTCGTTGTTGATGACTACTCTCGATTTACTTAGGTTAAGTTTTTGAGGACAAAGGATGAAACTCCCGATGTCATCATCAAACTTATCAAGCATTGCAGTTCGACTTAATATGGTATTAGAATTGTTCGAGCAGACAATGGCACGGAGTTCGTTAACAAAGAATTAAGTCAATTTTATGAAAGCATTGAATGGGTCATCAAAGAAGTGTTCCACGTCGCCTCAGCGTAGCGGTGTAGTTGAAAGGCAATCGGACCCTTGTTGAAGCCGCAAGAACAATGCTAATTTACTCAAAGGTTCCAATGTTTCTTTGAAATTTGAAGCCATTGCCACTTCTTGCTACACCAAAATCGTTCCCTCATACACACCACTCATGGAAAAACTCCATACGAACTTGTCCATAAGCGAAAAACCGATCTCTCCTACCTTCGTATTTGGTGCTTTGTGCTATCCAACGAATGACTGACAAGATTTAGGAAAATTAATAGCTAAAGGCGGACATTGGAGTTTTGTGGGTTATGCATCAAACAAGAAGGGTTACCGAATCTACAACAAAAGAACTCGAGATATCATGGAAACTATTCACGCCACGTTCGATGAGTCGTGGGAAAATGGCTCCAAGACAATCAAGTTACGGACCCGATCACAACCTTCATTAAGTAGTCCCGTTAGTTCTTCTCTTGTACAAAATCCTCACCAAGAACTCCATATGTACCCCCCTGAGAAGATGATTTGAAGAAATTGTTTGATCCAATGTTTGATGAACACTATGAGCCTATTGCTAATGATCGGCCAAATCCATCAATGTACGCCTAACCCGATCAACGTAGATAACCCTTCGTTTCTATGTCATTGAGTCAAGATCGCCTCTGCGGATCACTCATCCTCATCATCAAATCCTCAATCATCAAGTGTACATCATGGAAATGTTTGGAACCTATGATGGAGATAACCCTTTGCTACTCCAGAAGATGCTCTATTTGAGAACATATTTGCTCTGAACCAACTTGAACCATCTTCATCAGAGATCCAAACTTTGCTACTTGGTTCCTCGACAACAACCACACGAACACCTTAGAAAATGGACACATGACCATCCATTGGATAACATCATTGAAACCATTCTCGTAATCGGTATCCATTCGTAAACAACTTGCAATGATGCCTTATGGTGCTTCTTGACTCGTACTATCCAAGGTCGAACCAAAAGGCGTTAAAGCGCTATGAATGAAGAAAGGTGGTTCAATGCCATGCAAGAAGAAATTCATGAGTTCGATCGACTAGATGTATGGGAATTAGTACCGCCTCGACCGTCTATGATCATTGCTCTAAAGTGGATCTTCAAAGTTAAACTTGATGAGCATGGTGATGTGTTAAAGAACAAGGCTCGATTGGTTGCAAAAGGATACCGTCAAGAGGAGGTATTGACTTTGAAGAATCATTTGTGAAGTTGCATGTATCGAGGCAATCGAATCTTCACGGCTATGCACGCAGTAAGAACATGGTAGTCTATCGGATGGATGTAAAGATGGCCTTTCTTAACGGAGATCTTAAAGAAATCGTATCGTCGACCAACCTCAAGGTTTTGTGAATCCGAGCATCCTACTCATGTCTATCGCTTGAAGAAGGCCCTTTACGGTTTGAAGCAAGCTCCAAGGGCATGGTGCGATACGCTATCAAGGTTTCTTCTATATAGCTGATTGACAAAGGCGGTTGATCCGACATTGTTCACCGTAAAGTCGCAAACACTTAATTCACGTTCAAATCTATGTTGATGATATTATCTTTGCCTCATTACGACCACAATGAAATGTCCATTTTCTAAGGAGATGGGCTCCAAATTTCAAATGACAATGATGGGACAAATGTCATTTTCTTGGGATTACAAATTTCACAAAGTCCGGAGGCATTTTTATCAATCAATGTAAATATGCTAATGAAATTTTAAAGAAATTTGGATTTAATTCTTGTGACCATTGACACTCCCATGGTAGAGCGCACTAAACCGGATGAGGACCACTCGGGAATCATGGTTGACCAAACTAAATATCGTAGTATGATTGGGTCACTGATGTACCTTCTGACCGATGAGACTAGACATACATTGTTGTATGCATGTGTGCTAGATACCAGGCTAACCCTACCAAAAAGCACCTTGAAGCGGTTAAGCGGGTCTTCGGTATCTCAAGGAACCATCAACATGGGACTTTGGTACCGAGAGGACACCGGTATGTCACTGCGACTGTCATGAGATCATCGACCATGGGGGTGTCAAGATACACGCCAAGCACACGTGAGGTGCTTTCGGTTTTGGGTGATAAGCTTGTGAGTCGGTCTTCAAAGAAACACATGAGTACTTCTATATCCTCTGAGGCTGAATACATAGCCATGTCATCTTGTTGTGCTCAAATCCTATGGATGAGATCCCAATTATCTGACTATGGCTTTGAATTCAACAAAATCCCTCTGTATTGTGATAACAAGAGTGCCATTGCTCTCTCATGCAACAATGTTCAATATTCAAGAGCAAAGCATATCGACATTCGACATCATTTCATTAGGGAGCAAGTGGAGAACGGTGTGGTGGAACTATATTTTATGAGGACTGAATATCAGTTAGCAGACATCTTCACCAAAGCTCTTCCTAGAGAACGTTTTGAGTTTATCCTTCCATGACTTGGTCTAAAGAGTCTACAAGCGGAAACACTCAAATGTCTTCAAGAGGAAGACGAGGAGTAAAAGCTATTCTTCATCCATCTCTTGTAAATATTTATTCTAAAAACAAAATACAAAATTATAAAACCCTTGTAAGATATAACTTTTCACATACACATCAAACCATAACACAAAGTAGCATATAGATGGAATTCTAGAGAGAAAGTTAGAGGTTTAGGGAACTTAGTGAGAGAAAGTGAAGATATTATTATGAGCTCCAACTCTCTACCTTGGGAGGTAGAGAGTATTTATAGTCTTACATAAATCGCCACACATCGGGTGGATCGTGCATCTGGTGGGTAAAGACCCGTCTGGTCCTCCACGGTGTTACTTAACTAAATACTACTTAACTTAAGATAACTACGACTCACGAGCTTTCTAACGATTACATACACTTGAGGTGACCGACTCTTTAATATATAGAATTTCTAATTCCTAACAATCTCCCCCTAAGGGAGGTCACCTCAATTATGTACCAAAATTACATTGAATACAACTAGATATTACATTAGAAATTGTTCTTGCATTCTTGATGTAGTCCTTTGCTTCTAAGCTCGTAGTCATTGATTCTTCACATTGCATGTTTGAATACTCCAAGTGGAGGTCTTTTACTGATCCACGTGATAATAATTTTGAGCCATCTTTTGAGATCATCAGCTATCAAAAATCTCTAAGACATCCTTTGTGGTGTTGTGACTTTAGGACCGACATGCTCACATTCTAGATCATAAAATCTTCTCATCGAGTAGCGAAGCTTTGTTGAATCATGATATTGGCGGCCAGTAGCGAAGCTTGGAGTGAAAATATCGAGTCATTGATGCACTAATCATGATTTCTTTGAGTTGAATGTGTTAAGTGAGCATGCGGCTATGGATTGACCGCTTCATTCGATCACCGCAAGCGTCGGGTGTACACGCATACAATGTTAGTAATAAATCGCACGAAAGTGTCTTTGATCACTTCGATGAATTGAGGTACACGCCCACGGTTCCCCGTTGATCAAGACATGTCTTTTGTGATCGGGTAAAATTCAAGAATTTCCTTGTGGGGTTCCACTGTTTATTCTTGTTCTCAAACCGAGCGTCTCAAAGAAGACAACACGGAGTGAGTGAACCAATAATTTTAAGTCCACCGATTAATGAAAAAGATTTGAAAAACAATCGTGTATCGCTCAATAGAATTGTTTTGCAATACAACGAAGGTTTTATAGAAAATCAATTATCAATCATAAAATACCTTTTGGTTTGAAAAATGAGTACACGGTCGATGTGCTAAAGAAAGAGTTGTTAAGCACAAAGACCGGTTTTCAAAGGTATCCGTCAATCCATAACTTGAACGTGATTGATTCAAGAGATTGAATCGCCCCATTGTTTCATTAGGTTGTCACATGGTTAATCTATAAAATAGATCTCACATGCCACCTACCAGGAGCTTGTTTGATGTTGGCTCGAGAAGGCTTTCCATCTTCATTGTGAATATGTAAACACATCACTCGGATGTTCCGCAATACCACAAGGATAATGCGTGGGACTCAAGATATAATCTCTTTCCACATTGTGTGAAACATAGAGTCTTCATTGAAAGTGTCCTAATGAGATTTATTGATGATCTAGGTGGCTCTAGACTCAATTTGTGCATATTTGGATCTGTGCGGAGACTAGGGAGAGGTCTCCTTCTTCAATATCAACAATCTCTAAGAAAGTCGATAGATAATGTCGGTTCCCGTGAGAATGAAACAAGTCCTTTTAAGAGGAACTTGAGTGGTTTGAAAGTTGAAGTGCGGTCGTCGCTTTGGGTCCATGACGTCTTGTCTTCAATGTCGATGTTACCATCGAGCATATGAATTGAACCAGTATACGCCTAAGGTTGAATAAATGGAGGCTATTTGTTTTCACCCTTTCTCATTCAATTCTTTTAATTCTTCAACCCTTGCTTACCGAGACTTCATAGCTAGAACCTTGTTGGGTTTATTCAAGATCTAGCTCGATCTTGAGTCCGCACTCTTCCATATCTCATTTTCTCCTTTATCATCAAACCTAAGGACTTCTACACTAACTAGTGGATTGTCCTCGGTAGATCCCTCCGGCTGGCGGATCATGGGAACCAATACCTAACCTTATCATCCTTATATCACCGTACATAAAGTATAGTTGGTCGGTCTATTTGGTATTGTTCATCCGCCATTGGATCCAATTGAAAACCATTTGAAAAACAATTCGAGATACTTGTGATATATTATCAAAGCATTTTGTACTGAATTGTCTTTGATATTTTTAGAACGAGAACTCCCCTTAACATGTGCATCAACTATTTGAGAAAGTTTTGCACGGAGGCAAGAAGAAAGAATTAACTTCTTTGATTACCATTTTCTAAAGATATCAACATCACTTCCTCCTTAAATCAAGTAGATAGAGCATTTCGGGAAGGATGAGGTTTCCATAAATTTGCTCCCCCTCAATATGTGCCTCGAGGTTTGAAAAGAGTTTTGCACATACTAGAGGACCTTGCACATGAGATAAGTTTATCACATTTCAAATCATAGGTTTAAGATAGATGCTCCCCTCAACATGTGCATGGAAAATTTGAAATCGTTTGTCACATGTGGCAGGATGATCATGTACATCCTTATAAAACCATTTACGAATTATCGGTTTAAATCCAATTTAAATCACACATTCTCCCGATCACAATTATCAAATCATTTGAGATTTGTGATCTCTTATAGATTTAAATTGATTTTGAAAGCTTTTAAGGAGAATTGTGACTTGATTGTGAAAGCGTTTGAATCGATAAGGATCGGATTTTAAGACTTTAAACTCCATTGATAAAACATGCATGTATATCTTTTGAAAACAATTTAATGCCAAATAAGTTTTTAATTTAATTGAAATCATTCTCCCTCAATCAATGACATAGGTTGTTGATTGAGATAGAGATTTTGACATATGAGTCCCGATGATTATCAAAAATAGAGTCGAGTTATTTTTCAAAGCATTTAGTTTTCAGTGGATAATCGTTTATAGAATCGAGCATGGAATTTGAAAACATGGTGAAACATGGCTCGTTCTTTCTTTTAAACCGGTTATTGCTCGAAAATGACAATAAACCATTTCTCTTTTTCCCAAAATATTTTTGATTTTTGATTTTTTTTTTTTTTTTTTTTTTTTTTTTTTTTAAAGAATTCGAGCAACATCTAAAGTCCGTGTCATTCTTTGAATGACAACGCAAAGACCGTAGATATTATCGAACCGAAAACATGACAAATTGACAATATTTTTTGAAGATTTTCAAATTTTGATTTTTATGGATTTTGAAAGTTTTATATTTTTCTATTTTGATTTTCGAATAGATATATACAAGATATAGATGAAGATAGACCTTTACTCCTCGTCTTCCTCCACGAAGGCGTTCGGATTCTCGGTTGAAGGCTTTTCAAGCCAAGTCGTGGAAGAATAAACTCAAAACGTTCTCTTGGAAGAGCTTTGGTGAAGATGTACGCTAAGCGATATTCCGACCACAAAATATAGTTCCACCACACCTTTTCCACTTGTTCACGATGAAATGATGTCGAATGTCGATATGCTTTGCTCTTGAGTGTTGAGCGTTGTTGCATGAGAGAGCAATAGCACTTTTATTATCACAAGACATAGGATTTTGTTGAATTCAAAGCCATAGTCGGATAATTGAGATCTCATCCATAAGATTTGAGCACAACAAGATGACATGGCTATGTATTCAACCTCTGTAGATGAAATAGAAGTACTCATTTGCTTCTTTGAAGACCACTCACAAGCTTATCACCCAGCTGAGCACCTCACGACGCATTCGGCGAGTATCTTGACAACTGCATGATCGGCATCTGCATAGGCCGTTAGTGAATAAGGTGTTGCATGCCACCGACATTTGGCTTATCCGTAATGCATGTCAATTTCACGGATCCCACAATGAAAACCCCATTCATCACATCAAACAATTTTAAAAATTGTGGATACTATCTATGCTAACGGAGCATCCGAGGAGACATCCAAACCCGGTTTTCAGTTTTCTCTTCAGGACAGGCCAAGGGTGGCTCGATAAGCTTCCTCCATGGTCCATCTTCACTGGGAACAACTCACAACCAAATTCACCAAAAGTTCTTTCCCCGGAGAGGCGCATCCATTAGAGCAAGATTCTTCATTTCCATCAAACGGATGGAGAATCTATCATCAACTTCGGAATCGTTATAAAGATCTCATTCAACAAGCCCCCACCATGGTATCAACCTTTGGTTGCGTGTTCAAATTATTTTACGACAATGTCTCTCGCGATGATCAAAAGGTTGACTTCTCAACTGGCGAAAAATCTCCAATCTCAATGCGAAGAAGGATGGTACCGCATTGGGAGTATGTCCAAGACCAAGACAACACTTGGAGCGAGCCGATGGCGTAATGAGTGTCTCTGCGCCTCAAATAAAAGCCCATTATCTCGACGATCGGATGAAGAGGCGCAAGAGAAGCTGCATACCTCGCAAAGTCGCAAGAATCTAAGATGTTGTTTAATCCATACCTTATATGCGACATTTGTGGAGGGTCACACGAGAGGCGATGAGTGTGATGATAACACACGCCAAGAGCGCGCTTTTGTTTCAATCATGACATCTATGATGGCCTCTTCCTTCGCATTCTATCAAAGCGATGAATGCACTCATTGGGTTCTAAATACACCATCCGTGATGCCTTTGAAAAGAACTCGGCAATTTACCATGGAAGGGGTAATGCGTTTAAAGGGTCTCGAAGGATTCATTCAAGAGCAACAAGCTGAATTAGAAGTCAATTTGCGAACTCCACAAAAGAATAAGCGAACCTGGTCCAACCCGACACGATCCAACTTATGCCATTACTACTCGATCATGAATTACTACCAAGGATCCCCCATACCCTGACCAAAATCCCACCGTCAGGGAGCCTGATTTAGGTAATGGAGCAATTCCTGAACCTCCTTTGACTCCCCACGACTCCCCTCCACAAACATCAACACATGTCCACCGCCCGACTCTCGCAAGGATTCCTTATCCCTCGTGTTTAAAAAATCAAAAGGCTGAAGAAGACAATGAGAGAATATTGTCTTACTTAAAATGGACTTCCGTCAACATACCACTTCTCGACGTATTCTATCATATCCCTAAACATAGCAAATACTTCAAGAGGTTACTATCGAATCGGAAGAAGCTTGAAGGGTTGCTATCATTAGGAGAAGAGTGCTCAACTATCATCCAGAAAAGCTTTCCCAAGAAGAAAGAAGATCCGGTAGCTTCACCATTCCTTGCTCTATAGAGCACTCTATAAAACGCATGGCGGATCTCGGGGCAAGCATTAACTTGATGCCTCATTCCTTATTCCTCAAACTCGGATATTCGTATGAAACCGGCCGAATGAGTATTCGAGTTAGGCGATCGATCAATCAAATATCCGATTGGAGTTTGTGAAAATGTTCTTGTAAGAGTAGGGGAGTTCAAGTTTCAGGTCAATTTCGTGATCCTAGAAATGGAGGAAGATAACTCAGTCCCGATAATCCTTGGAAGACCATTATGATGGTAAACTCACCCGAGAGCTTAACCTTCGATATCAAGGACTCTATGAGTCATTCCTCCTCTTACGATCACCCTGTTTATTTTTGTTGAAGAAGTTGATGAATTTGTTGATGACATAGATGGCTGTATTGATGAGTATCTATTAAACGAATTCATGAATGACGAAAACAACATGATAGATAAAGATGAAGAGACTGAGATGGTTGGAGCTGTTTCCTTTTACCCACGTAGGGAAGAAATTGAGCCTCTTGAACTTCAAAAGCCAGAAAACAAGCTAAAACCATCAATCAAGGAACCTCCTACCTTAGAATTGAAAGATCTCCCGAGCCATTTAGAATATGCCTTCCTTCAAAAAGAGGATCAACTCCCATCATCATAAGCTCTTTGTCGACAGCTGAGCAGAAAGGGAAGCTCTTAGAAGTTCTAAGAGAATACAAAGGGTGATCGTGTGGAGTGTTGTCGACATTATGGTATTGATTCTACTTTACAGACTCATAAAATTCTTATGGAAGAAGATTACAAATCAACCGTTCAACCTCGGAGAGTTAACCCTAATATCAAGGAGGTAGTAAAAGGAGGTCATCAAGCTTCGATCTGCCTAATCTTCCCATTTCGAGATAGCCCTTGGGTCAGCCACCAAGTGGTTCCAAAAAGGAGGAATGACGGTTGTGAAAAATGAAAAGGGTGATTTTGTATCAGAGAACGGTTACGGATGGCGTGTTTGTATCGACTACGGAAGTTAAATGATGCCACCGTAAAGATCATTTTCCTTTGCCATTCATTGACCAAATGCTCAAAGGTTAGCGGGCATGAGTACCACTGTTTTCTTGATGGTTTCTCGGGATACTCCAAATCCCATTGCTCACGAAGATAAAAAACTACGTTTACATGCCCTTATGAGACTTTTGCTTATAAGCGAATGCCCTTTGGGTTATGCAACGCCCGCTACCTTTCAACGATGTATGATGGCCATATTCCATGAATTAATCAAGACTGACATGGAAGTCTTCATGGATGATTTCTCGTATTTGGAAATTCCTTCGACCTTTGTCTATCCAACCTTAGGAAGATCTTTGAAATGGTGTGAAGAAACCAATTTAGTCCTGAATTGGGAAAAATGCCATTTCATGGTAAAAGAAGGAATTGTCTGGGGACATAAAGTCTCCGAAAATGGAATCGAGGTCGATAGGGCAAAAATCAAAGCAATATCTAAACTACCCTATCCTACTACCGTTAAGGCCATTCGAAGCTTTCTCGGTCATGCAGGCTTTTACAGAAGGTTTATTAAGGAATTCTCTAAAATTGCCAGGCCAATGACACAACTTCTAGTCAAGGATGCCCCATTTGATTTTTCGAAAGAATGTAAGGAAGCATTCAATCGCCTGAAGAATGATCTTACCCAGGCCCCAATAATGGTTACCCCTGATTGGTCCCAACCATTCGAGATCATGTGCGATGCTAGTGATTATGATGTAGGCGCCGTGCTAGGCCAAAGAAAGGAGAAGCATTTTCAACCAATTTACTATGCTAGCAAAACCATGAATGTAGCACAAGAGAATTATACAACCACCGAAAAAGAGCTTTTAGCTGTGGTTTTTGCCTTCGATAAGTTCAGGCAATATCTCGTCCTTTCCAAAATTGTCGTCTTCAGGATCACTCCGCCTTACGATACTTGTTTTCCAAACAAGATGCAAAACCCCGACTTATTAGGTGGATTTTATTACTTCAAGAATTCGACATTGAAATTCGAGATAAAAAAGGAGCTGAAAATCTTGCTCCTGATCATCTATCACGGTTAGAGAACCCAGACCTAGAGAAATTAGACCATACCAAAATTCGTGACTCTTTTCCTGAGGAATGGCTAATGGCCATTAAGGATATTGAGCCATGGTATGCGGATTATGCTAATTATCTATCCAGTAGGGTCCTGCCAAAATACATGACTAGGCAAGACAAGAAGAAATTCTTCACCGCACTAAAACACTATTTTTGGGATGAGCCATTCTTATTCCGTATATGCCCCGATCAGATCATTCGACGGTGTGTTGCTGGGAGGGAGGTTGATCGGATTTTGAGAGAGTGCCACGCGGGACCGTCTGGGGGGCATCACGGTGTAAATGTCACGGCACTAAAGTTTTTCGTGCGGATTCTACCGCCTACTGTTTTCCGCGATGTTAAGAGATTAGTTCAAACATGCGATGCATGCCAACGATCGGGAAACATCTCAAAGAGGGATGAATCTCCTCAGAACTATATCCAAGTCTGCGAAATATTCGATGTTTGGGGTATAGATTTCATGGGACCTTTTCCCTCATCTGGAGGAAATGAATACATTCTAGTGGCTATCGACTATGTGTCCAAATTGGTGGAGGCCCAAGCCCTTAGGACTAGCGATGCAAGAGTAGTCATTCATTTTCTTAAAAAGATCTTCGCACGATTCGGGATTCTCAAGGCATTGATCAGTGATAGAGGAACCCACTTTTGCAATGCTCAAATGGAAAAGGTGATGAAGAAGTATGGTGTTCCGCATAGATTCTCTACGGCATATCATCCCTAAACCAATGGGCAAGTAGAGAACACGAATAGAGCATTAAAGCGGATACTTGAAAAAATGGTCCACCAGAATAGAAAAGATTGGGCATTCAAACTGGATGAGGCACTCTGGGCATTTAGAACGGCTTATAAAACACCTATCGGAACAACCCCTTTCGCTTGGTATACGGGAAAGCATGCCACCTCCCTATTGAACTTGAGCAAAGGCATACGGCACGTAAGGCTTGTAATATGGACTATTCGAGGCGGTCAATAGGTTCCTCTGACAAGAAGCTGGATGAACTAAGACTTCAAGCTTATGAATCGCCGATCACATATAAAGAAAGGGCGAAAAAATGGCATGATCAACGAATAAATAATCCTAAAGAGTTTGTGGAAGGAGATAAGGTGCTCTTGTATAATTCAAGGTTGAGATTATTTCCGGAAAAACTCAAATCAAGATGGTATGGGCCCTTTTCGGTAAAGAGGAAAATGGACAACGGGGATGTGATACTACTAGACCATGATGGAAGAGAATTTACCATGAATGGACAATGTGTGAAACATTATCAGCTGGACAATAATGAAATGGTCAACGATGAGGATATTGTTTTGGAAGAAGGTGATGGTAATGAAGTCGCGTAGGGGCACGACTTGAGTCTAGCTACAAGACTCATAAATAAAGAAAATCTCTTCGGAGGCAACCCATGCTTAATTGTTTGCTTGTTTTGTGTCGATATCTTTTATTGATTGTTTATTCTCATGTTTGAATTTTTAAAATGCTTTATTTTGTCTTTAACCTCGTCTTAATTACATATAAAGGTATTTTACAAAAGGGATAAGTGTAGGGAGGATTACACACGTTTTCAAAGAGCGTGAACATGAGAATTACGATCATTAAAAGATATACATGTGTGTTTGTTAGAGTCAAATGCTTGTATCGAGTCATAATGGATGTTTTGCAGAAATTTTCCGATTCTAAAGATATAAATTTTCCGTAATTTTTCCGTAAAATCGAGACCGGTTTCGTCAGATAACTGACGGCTGGTCATAACTGACGGCGACGGCCAGAGGAGAGAAACATTTCTAACTTTTTCTCGTTTTACGTTACTTATAAATTTTTGGAATTTTTCGTGTCTTAATTTTCCGTAAAATCTATAAACATCCATTCACAAGCATTATATCCTAGTTTAGTAGAGTCATATATATATATTGTTATCGCCGATTTTACGAAGGTTTTGTTTGTTTTCTTCAAGTGTGCATGTTTTATTTATCGAAGAAGACACATAAGATTGGATGGAGCTTTTCACGCATACATTCTTCTTGAAGAAGGATTTAACCACTACTTCACACGGATCCTACCGAGCTAATCGTGGAGTATTAGTTTCTTTTGTTTTAATTACCTTCCATTATTATAACTTTGATACTTTAGAGAACATTGGGGACAATGTTAGGTTTAAATGTAGGAGGAAAATAAAGCGGGAACTTTGAAACTATCCTTATCCTCGACTATTTGCCTTGTCCAATTTCATTTGTGTAATAAACCATGAGAAATATCGGTTAGGGTAATTTTAGCACCAAATTTAAAATTTCTCATGACATGTAGGAGTGGGCCATTAGTCTTAATAAAGTGTCTCATGGATGGGAAGTTATATGACTAGCACAAAACCCTTTACCACTTAAATTCCACCCAAAATGTGAGGATCGCCTTAGATTTGTAGGAATTAAAGCATTCCACTTAAATGCTTCGAGAGTGTCTGGGTAGTATAATAGATTCTAGAACTTGTTTTGTGATGCTTTCCGAGATCGCTAGTGAGACTACACTTGTGTAGTTAGGAATAACTAAATGATAAGTGGCATTAGGATAACCCTTGTTTGATACCCATATTATAATTACTTCTTCCACATCGGTTGAATAATTCTCCCACACCCTTGCATTGTACTCATCTTTAGTACACGATACCCCTAGTTAACCCCTCAGAGCCTATCCTTTTCACGATTTTCGTGATTTTTCGGTTTTCCGGAATATCAATGAAGAGCATTGTTTACAATCCACCCCCAAATGTACACCCAAGTCGCCTTAGCCTACATTGTATGCACTCACTTTTAGTGCATTATTGTTATCACACTAAACCCTTAGTTCAATTATCTAGTTGCTTGCATAAGTTGCTAAGTCGAGTAATATCATTTGTACGTTTTGGGACGATTGAGACTCATGAAAAAGTTAAGTTTTATGAAATGACGGAAGGAACGTTAGATTTAAATTCCCTTTATTTACGAATAATGTACTTCAATTGTTTTGATCTTTTCAATTCGGGTCAAATTAGTGTTAGAGAAATAAAACTCAAGTGTAGGGATGTGCCTATAAATCCCTATTATTTTGATGATTATCGTAGAGGATGGTAGAGTAAAAGTGTATGATTGAAAAAAATAGAAAAAGAGAAAAAGAAAAAATAGAGTGTAAAAAAAAAAAAAAAAAAAAAAAAACCATACTGGGCTACCATTCTACATCTATCTTTAAATTCATGTTTGTTTGTTTCAATTTATCTAGAGTTTAGAGTGTCGAGTCTTGGCTTAGCAACACCATTCTTCTCATGCTTGTAACATAAAGATTTTTGACTTGCCACCACTAAATCGCCTATCCCACCAAACCCTTTGTTTCTCCACCGTAAGCCTAACGTTACAACCCTTTAAAAGACCTCTTGGATAGTTTTTCATAGGTGCTTACGCCAAAGCGATGGAGGTTTGATCTAGTCTCAAGCCTATGGTAATCTATGTACTAGACCCAGGTTAATGAGTGTTTATCTTCCATTTCAACTTGATATATTTCATATACATCCAGAGATGAGAGTATCCGAACACCACTTGTGAGGTGCTAGTATGTAATTTCCGTGCTTGTTATGACTTTTGTGGGGCTTATACGTGTTGTGAATTGTTCTAAACTAATGCTTCATGACCCCTAACTTATATATTAATTGGCTAAAAGCACATTTGCTTAAGGACAAGTTGTTGGGATATGAAACTGCTGAAGATTGACAAAGTACTGATTAAAGTCAAAGTCTCGCTAAGGAAAAGTCAAAGCATCATTGCTGAAGTCAAAATCGCAAAGCTAAAGAACTGCTATATTCGTTTATGGAAAGCTTTGTTATTCTAGAATATTCTTTGTTTAGATTACTTGTCGTACAAGGTTACACATTGTAAACCGACTAGGGATATCCTTAAGCCTATAAAAGGACCCCTAGGATGGCATTAGAGAATACGATTTTTAGAGAAGTACGTGCATTATTAGAGTTTTAGAGAAGTTCGATATTATAGTTTTAGAGTTATTTAAGAATATGTACAACAAGCAGATTCAGAGTTATTAATAAAATCATTGAAAGTTAAAGTTATATTCTTCTTAGCTTTGTTAAGTAAATTCCGGTTATTAAACCCTTAACAAGCTATTTAAGTTAGTTTGGTTAGAGTACATCGATCCAACAAGTGGTATCGTGAGCTTGTGTGAAAACTCGACTAAGAAGAAACCTTAAAACCTAGTTAACAACAAAACCTAAAGATGTCGATCGATGTCGCTCCACCACCATCCATCACCTCGCTGTAATACCAATCATTAAGAAGGAGAATACGACCTATGGAGCATAAAGATGAGGCAAGATATTGCAATAGCAGAACATGCTCTATGGAATGTAATTGTCAATGGTAATGAAGTCGCTCAAGAACCTATTGATATTCCCCGGACAACCCAAAGCACCTAAGGTAGCGGTCTTAGAAAGAATAATAAGAAATCAAGAGAAGCTCTCAATATATTGTTATCCGCTATTCCAGATGGTCATCTACTCAAATTCCATGATGCTAAAGATGCAAAGCAACTTTGGGCTGCTCTTAAGACAAGGTTTCGAGGTAATGATGCTTCTAAGAAGATGCATGAATCTGTTGAAGCGGAAGTTTGAAACATTCATCGTTGGAGAAAGAGAAGGCCTTGATGTCGCCTATGATGATTCCAAATCTTCTCAGATCTTCGGAGTCAGACAAAGCGAGGTCTCAGCTTGAAGATGCTAATCTAAAGTTCTTAGGAGTTTGCCATCGACATGGCATGTGATTGCTACTATGATCGGAGGACAACATGGTTTGATGTTATGGACTTTGATGATCTCTATAATCATCGAAGGTGTATGAGCATGAGATGAATGGTCAAACTAGTTCAAAATCTCACAATATTGCCTTTTGTCATCCGAAAAGAGAGGTAGTACTTCCACCAAAAGTCACGCTTCTCCTACTCAATCTTGTTGCTCAAAGCACTGCTGCCACTCTACCCCACCTTTGCTCGCCTAGCCACACCATCAAATACCATCCACTCGGATGAAGTCAGATGCTCTTTCTTTGCACAAGAAGCTACTTTGCCCATCACTTATGAAGAAGATCTCTCACAGATCAAGAGATGCTCTTGAAGAAATTGATATCGTGGTAGTTGCTATGATCAATGTAAGAATCAGAAGTTTATGAAGAAGACGGAAGAGGCATTGACTTCAAACCAAAACAGGAATCACTTTTGACAAGTCCAAGATTGAATGCTTCAATTGTCAAAAGACCGGACATTTTGGGAATGGAATGTTTGCTAAATATCAAGCAAACAGATGATCGAGAAACCAAAGCTTGAGCTAAAAGAAATTCTATTACAAAAACAAAGGCTTTGGTTGCTCAAGAGAATCTATCGAGGTTGACTGAGGCCGAGTTTGATGATGAACCAAGAACTCATTGTATGGTAGCTGTGGAGGAATCGGTGGAAGAGTTTAGTCGAGCACAACTTTGATGAGGAACTGACATGCCGCTTTGGAAACCGAGATGGACTAGGAAGCTTTGATTGGAGCATGGAGGTGAAGATGATCATGTTCTACTGCTATGGTAGCTACTTCACCAAGCTCACCCTATCTATGAGGTATGTTCTAAGTGTCATGACTTTTATCAAAAGTACTTAATAGTTATGTGACTGAAGAGATAATCAGATAAGGGCTAGGTCGAGGTAGTGGTTACCAAATTACCTTAGAGTCTATGGAATCCAAAATAATAACTCATGAAAATAATGAAATGGCTTGGGCGTAAAAGTATGAACAACAGATTATCGCTAAAATTAAGTGAATGGAAGTTAAATTGTAAAATTCTCAAATTGAGAACCGACTAAGAGAGAGATGAATTGTTAGCAAAGTTTGATGCTTGAAAGAATCTGGTCTTTCTCATGTTAGTTACGTTGAAAAAAGAGAATAGCATACATTAGAATCGGCCTAGGTTTTGTATGGATTTCAAAGAGTATAGCGTAAAACCCACCTAGTTATAAGGATGACCTTGATTTTGAGGATATAACTACTAGTGATGATGAACTTATTAACTACGTGAGACACATCTAGTAATGAGGAATCACTTAGTGAACCACCTCCCGAATATAAGAAAGACAAAGGTTATCATGTCGTCCCACATCCCACTAGTAGTCATCAACCTATTAGACTCGATATTTCTCGCTTTGGAGTAGACAACCTAGAGTTTAGGAAAAGCTTCATTGGTCAATCTAGGTCCGAAACCCCAAAAGAAACAAATGAGACACCTAAGGTAGATGATTTCAAAAGTCAAGCAAGAATTTCAACTCAAAGTATCATACACCTTCAAGAAGACTTTAAGAAAACCTTTTCAACATATCGCTAAACCTTTTGGGATAATTTTGGTCCAAAGTTTTCATCATTCACCTAGAAGATGTAATAATTTGGTCATTCACATTGAAGAAGCAATTTTGGAATTACAGTCAAAGTTATGTAGACCACTTTATTACACCAACCTTGACAGATACTCACCTTCTCACAAGATGAACACACGAACCAACACAAATACGTAAATGAAGAAAGAAACAAAGAGAAAGTGTGGTGACTTGAAGTTATGCGTATGAAGATGAAAAGAAGACTTGTTATATTGCTTAAAGAAAAACACACGCACACACATTTCATACACCCTCAAATGAGACTTTGAGGGGTTTATATACTAAGTACAAACGCCCTACAATGGGCTTGGCCATAGGCTTCATGGATATGGGTTGACATGGATTGGATGACAACTTATACAAGGCTAGCTTAACATAACTTCTAGCCATTTAGCTTAGTCCAACCACGAGTCCGCTGACTATTCTAATCGATATCTAACACACGTTACAAAGTTCCTAATCAGAAATGACCATCACTTTAATAAAAACTATTATACAATAACTTCTTGGGTGGTCATTCAAAAGATGCTCCACTTGATTAGGTCTTTACTTTTCTCGAGCTTGAACTTTGTGTGTAGATATAGAATAGTCTTGTTTCATTGTTCCTTCAGGCTTTGTGATCAATTAATGTGGTTGTCTGCCGTTGTCAACTTCGTTGGTTAGGTGTCTCCACGCCTTTCTCCACCATGCTCACACTTCTATTTGTCTTTTGGTTACCAATGATGTAATTCTCGAGTCTTTAAACTTTGTAGATTCTTTGACATTGATGAAGAATCATCTTAAACTTTTGTTGCCTTTGATTTTGATGAGAACTTTCATGTGTTGTTGGTATGAGCATGTGGAAAATCTGCACGATCTCTTCCTCCCGCAAGCATCCATAAGAAGAAAACATAAAACATGATTAGTAATAAGCGGATTCCGGCACTTACAAGTTTGAATTTCGAGGGTGTTAATGACATAGTGTGAAACACATCTCTAATTTACAAAGGCCGCTCCTCGAACCTGAGTCCTACAAGTGAGATAACGCGATGTGACCGAGGTACACCCTCTAGCTCGGATGAGTCATTTGAGGTACACCAAGCATCACCCCACGTCAGAGACCGCTTGAGACACACTAAGCGAATCCACGGGAGTTACCGGTGACCGTGTCGTGGTTGCTTGATGTTGACCACCGCGGGAGTTTCCATTCAATCATCAAGATCGCGGATGTGAAACTTCTCATAAATGTTCGGCAGATTGCTAAGATCTACGTGGGACTCTAGAATATATCACTTGTGTCCTTATTGATGAACAAAGAATGATGTCATGTCAAGTGTTCCTATGAGATCCTTTTATGAATCTCGTGGCTCTAGACTCAATAGTGCATTTTGGTTTTCCGAATGAGACTAGGAGAGGGTCTCCTTCTTCAATATCAACGATCTCTAAGAGAAAGTCGATAGATTATGTAGGGTTCCCAAGGAGAATGAAACAAATAATTTTAAGAGGAATTGAGTGGCTAGAAGGTTTAGTGCGAGGCTTCACCGGGTCCATGACGCCTTTGTCTTCAATACCGGTGTCATCTAAGTGACAACCATGTTAATACAAATAAGCCGTAAAAACGTTTATTTATATTTTACGATCTTTAAATGTTTTGTCGATAACAAACGTAAAATCATTTTAACGAAACAAATAAAATACGTAAATGGTTTGAACTAATAGTTTTCTAACACACTTACGTTTTCACATAAAACACTAAAACAAGTATAAGTGATTTTATGTTTTAGATATACATATGTACAACAACTAGTGTTTACATATTGGG
This sequence comes from Chrysanthemum lavandulifolium, assembly GCA_022545495.1. Classification (NCBI taxonomy): domain Eukaryota; kingdom Viridiplantae; phylum Streptophyta; class Magnoliopsida; order Asterales; family Asteraceae; genus Chrysanthemum; species Chrysanthemum lavandulifolium. The sequence goes on along the minus strand of CM040243.1, from coordinate 246,708,933 downwards.
GTAGCATATACTTAGCTAAGTATATACTAAAATGGGTAAAAACTAAGTGTATACTAAAATAAGTAAATACAAGTATATACTAAATGGGTAAAAACTAGCAAATGGTATTGACCCATAACTTATGGTTTTATACAAACCACTTAACCAAGTTCATTGTATCTAGAAAGAAAACCATGGATCAACCCATAACCCATAACCAAAAATACCCATGGGCAAAGAGGAGCGTTCCACGGATCCCTAGCTTTGTGCTAGCCGGATCCCTTGTGGAAGGGATCCGTGGGATCCGGGGAACAGTAGAGAATTTTCTCTATAAATAATGAGCCATTTCTTTCCTTTTAGCTCACCACTTCATATATACTTCCAAGTTTTATATTCTCTAACCTCGCATCCAAGAGATCTATGTAGTTTGTCTTTTGTTTTGTGTGATCTTCTAGGTTCCTCTTAGTAGAGATCACCACTTGAAGACGCAAGCTCAAGTCCGTGAGTTGCCGTATGCCGTCATCATCAAGACAACTAAGGTTCTCTTGTTGATAGTTCTTCCTTTCTCCATACATGTTGGGTTGAAGGCATTAGTGAAGAATGCCGAAAGTGTCAAACGAAAGCATTAGTGAAAGGTGCTTATCATTCGTGTCAAGAGCATTAGTGAAGAATGCTATAGGTGTCAAGCGAAGGCATTAGTGAAGGGTGCCAGCGTTGTGTCAAAGGCATTAGTGAAGGATGCCAAGAATCAAATCAAGTAGCATTTGGGAAGAATTCCTAGGTCGTATAATCGATGAGTTGCATCGTTATACATATAAGTATTTGTTTATTTACAAGGATGGTGATATCCTTGATGGTGTTGTAACAAGGAGTAGATATCCTTGAGATTAGGTGTTGTGTCGTGAAGGGTAGTAGTTCCTCCATAGTAATGAACTAGGTGCTTAGCCTAGTACCTAATAAAGGGTAGGCGACGTTGTGATAGGATTAGTTCTCCTAAGGTGTGAAAGAACTCGGTGGTTAGCCTAGCAATCAGATAAAGGGTAGGCGACATTGTATTAGGTGTGGTTCGCCTTGGTTTGAAAGAACTCGGTATTTAGCTTTGTACCTGGGAAAAAGGTTAAGCGGCGTTGTGAAGGCTTCTCCGCCTATAAGGAGTTGGTGTAGTGCTTACTAACTCTCGAGTAGTGACTCGGGGTGGAGTAGGAGCAAGGAAGGTGTCCTTGTAGCGAACCACTATAAATAACAATGTGTGGTGATGTGCTTCTTTACTCTTTATCTTTCATTACACGTTTATATATTTATCTATCAACGTCCAACATAAACAACCAAATAGATTGACATAAGTCAATCTAAGTATTTAAAGGAAGTTTTAAATTGGTAAAACTATTCAACCCCCTTCTAGTTTTTACAATTGGCATCGAGCTTCGCTACCAAGTTTCTTAGAGTATGTTGTACTTTAAAAACTTGATACGATCCATGTATGTTTGAAAACTACAAAGAAGGATTATTTTTTGTCACAGTTAAAAAAAATCATTATGTTGCTTATTGTTGGACAATGATAGAATGCTCTAACATTTTTTTTAAGCATTATCCATACTTGGATTTGGAGTCACCAAGAAGATCATAAAGAATTTATCGAAACATTTCTTTTCGAAAAAAGAATGTTTAAATATTCTTACAACATAAATCTGGAGATTTCAAGAAGATCACAAAAATATCTAAATACTTCTTTTATTAAAAATAATATTTGGCAAATGTATGATCTCTAATTACTTACATTTATTGTTATTATCAAAATGTTAGTTGCATGATTTATTAGAAAGTGTTCTCGTAGTTTTGTTTTATTATAAGTCCCTATCAAATTAGTTTTCTCTGACTTATTTAAACTACATTACCAACTCATAATAATGATATCTTAGTTATATGATAACATCAATCATTATTCATCACAAAGGATTTATTGACACTTCATCTATGTCAATAAATATCCATGTGAAACTTCTTATGTTATAATAAAATGGAATTTTATTATAATGTTTGAAAAACTTCCCAAGAATTATGACTAATTCTTAAAAAGGGAACCTTGTCTAATAGGAATAGTACTTAATCTTTAAAACCTCAAACCACAAGTTTTAGAACCTTAACACCAAAACATTAGGCGCTTTAGAACCCCAAACCATAGTTATCAAGGAATGTTTGAGTGACTTTTTTTTATATTAGGATCCTCCGCTTATACTAGCGGATCCCAAATGAGAGGATCCGGGATCCGTGCAATGTAAAGACAAGATAAGCTAAAAATGATCACCGTGGAAGTTCCACAATCATTCTCACCTCAAAGACTCACGAACAAGAACTCGCAGTGCGTTCATAGAGCAAATTGATCATTCTTCTCAAGCTTAACAATCACTTGTGTAAGTATAATCTTCACTACATTGTTAATTTAATTCCTTGATTCTTAGAATTACAATATCTTCATCTTTAAGAGTTGGGCTCAAATTGGTTTATCATAAATTGTCACCACATTGTTTTCTAAGATAATCTAAATCAAAGAATTAACATTGTTAATACAAATTAAACACATTTCGTGAACTCAACAAAGATGATGAGAGCAAAATTGTGATTAAACCCTCTAGGTTACTATTCACCATTAACACCACATTGTGGTTGTATTATCTAGGAAAAATCATGCCAAGCAACAAGCAACAAGATTACCAAGACACCACTCACTACATACCCATGTACCATAGGAAAGATGGTTTAAGTCCGGACGATAGGAAAGCATTTAAGTTGCTTGAAAGAAGACTTTTTCATGAAGGTAGAGTTGTTGATCCATCATTCCTCGCAAATACCGACATGAGGGAAGTATTTGGAACTATTGGGTTTGATTGTTTATTGGATATAAACGAGCAAATTTGCCCGGTCTTTGTTCTTGAGTTTTACAAGACAATGGGTATAATTAGAAATGATGATGGGTCCATCTCAATTGAATTCACCATCAATGAGCAAGAGTTCAATCTTTTGCTCATAGAGTTTGGAAGAATTATAGGGGTTCCATATCAAGGCGTTTGTATGTACTCAAATGAATGGTCTTTGGAACAACTACACACAATGGTTGATCATCATGATATCTACAACACTTTGATCCCGGAAGCAACCACGGTAACGGACACCGTGTTCATGCCAAGAGCATCACCATCTAGAGTCACAAGGAAGTCAAAAGTGATCCATAGGGATCCTTTTCAAATGGAGCTTTCGGAAATGTATGGACTATATAGGAAATGGGAAGATGTGATAAGGGAAAATGTGGTGTGCCTAGTAGGAAACAAGGACCACCCCAACGCATGTCTAAGCTTCATGATCTATTGCCTAGTGACCAATACTCGGTTTAACGTTGCCTACTACATGGTCAAGAGATTGGCAAGTGTAAAAAGCATGGACAAGATGGTACTTCGTGCAATGCTTCTAACCCGTCTTGCCAAGTTCATCTTTGCATTAGACCCCTCCACAATCCTTGGATCATAGCTTTTGCAATAAGGTTATGGTACCATTAACTGAGGGTAGAACAACAAGGTTTATGGTGGAAGGCAAGAGGCCACACCCACCCACGGATTCCTCGGACGAAAGGGAAAGGCAAGGAGAAGGTGGAGGTGAAGGGAGTAGTAGCAACCCACTTGAAAATATCGATCTTGACCCCTTGGACTACATTAACCAATTTCCAAACATCCCTAATGAATCACCCGAATGGCAACAAACCAAGGGAATCTTCAAATGCTTCACCAATTTCTTGAGGAAGAAGAAGTGAAGATAGTTTGATAAAAGTGGAGGACGGGTGAAGAAGTGAAGGAGGAAAAGAAAGGTAAACTCTTAGGACTCAGTGCACGATGAACAATTTCAAACAATGGTTTGTAAACAAGTTAAACTATGCTTGTAGTATGTAGGTATTGCCATATCTTGGCACTAAACATCCTAACTTAGGTATTTGAAAATGAGATTTTACGACCTCTTGGTGTGGTCGTCGTCACTAATTCTAGGAATTTGACTTTTCCTACTTTGATATAAATTATATTAGTTGTGTTCTTGCATTTAGTCCCTATAGAAACAACTAGGAAAAGCATTTACTATAAAGTGCAAAGTTGCACATTTTCCAAAGCTCTCTCGATCCGGCAGGCGGATCGGCTTTTGAACTAGCGGGTCCTCGTGATATGGAACCGCGGGATCCGTATGCACTGATGTGCAAAAGCATTTGGCTACATCATAATAGTCCACTAGATCATCTCAAACAAGTCAAACATAAGACACTAGAGCCAACTAAGTCTTCCGCTAATAGTTGAAAACCTCACTCTCATCCATGGTTTATCTAGGATATATTTTCGAAATATTTTTTCAACTAGTCAAAACTCACCATAATTTCGATCCAACACTCACACATTATCTATCACATTTGATAGCACTTAGTTTGGTCTACCATTCAACTTTAAGCAAATTGATCTCAATCATCTTTGACTCAAAATTAGGACCAAAAACTAGTTTTTCATTTCTTTTTATTTTTAAAAATTTTAAGTAAATTTATCCTAGGACATCATCTGACTTTAAGGACTTGTTATCACCATTTCTCCACAACAAATTAAAAGGAATCCTTGTCAAACATATGGTTAGACTACCCAAGGTCAATGTTCTTGGCCTAAACCACCATTAAGCACCATTACTTGTTGTGGTTGATGATTTGAGATATCCAACAGCTGAAGACTTCAAAATTAAGTCAAAACCTCGAAATCCATTAATGATAAACCTTACAAAAGAAAAATGACTTCACTTAAATCACGTCGATAGTGGATCCTCGGTCCATAACGTGCGGATCCCCACGAGAGGATCCGTATACGCAAAAGAATAAATCAGCTTCCTTATTCAAATTCAAGTTACCTTTTGGTCTCTAACCACTTTTAGCATTCATTAATTACCCTCCTAGAGTCGATCAAAACCTCAAGAGCATGCTTAGTCCTCTAGTGGCCAAGGATTTAATTTCCTAATTCAAATTATCCTTTATAAACCAAACAACCTTAGGATTAAGTCACCACTCTCAATCACATCTCAAAAATCAGCAACTAAAGAAGCTCTTACAAGTACCATCATCACTATAACTAAGGCTCTTAGCAACAACTCTTCAACCATAGGATCATCCAAGAGAAAAGGTCAAATGATCCATGAAATCTCATCCACCGAAATATCACCCATTAGAGATAATGAAGCTAGAATCTCACCTCTTCAAACTCATCCAAAAGCTAAGAGAACCGCAAGGATTAGCATCAAACCTTACGGACTAGAAAAATGGTCATCTAGTTCAAAACCTAACATGGCTAGTTCTAGCCATCAAAACCCTCATTCATTAAGCATGGACTACAATCCTTGAATGAGCCTCTTCCACATCCAAACATCTACTCATTAGATTATTCACCACCAAGAACCTCCCATTCACCAACCTTTTCATTAAATAGGGAACCACCCACAACACCAACTAGCCCATCATGGGAGACAAGGAATAACCTTGATCATATGGAAGAAGTTCCATTACCACCCTCATTTTTAGAACCTCTTCCTACTTCTCAAAATGAAGACCCACAAGCACACATAGAGCCTCCTCAAAGTATCCATTTCCCTCCGGGTCCAAACCAAGACAATAATTGTCCAAATTGTCTAAACACTCAAGGACTTGTTTAAGAAGTACGAAATGAGATACATTTCATGTTTAATCATCTTCTTGCAAAGTTGGATCTAATCAACAAGTCCACTCATCCCTTGACTCAAGCACATTATAGCATTTTAAGTCTAGTATCTAGTTAGTATTTAGTGGTACTTGTATGTCCTAGTTCATCCTCTTAGTTTTAGAGATTTAGTTGGTTATCTCTTGTTTTATTGAATGAACACTTATTTGCTATGTTTTGTGCGTTGTACTTTGTATTTCTCATATATATGTTATCCTCATAGTAGCATTGTTTGACACATCTTCATTGTCAAGAAACGTCAACAAACAAATGGATCCTTCAAAAGCTAGAGCAGATCCTTCAAGAAGGGAACGTGGGATCCGTGGTATGTAAGCACAAAATTGTACTAACTTGAGTTTTTCTTGCAGAAATTATGCATTATACTCTTGATTTCTAATCTTTACTTTGTAGATTTTCAAACTAGCACATGAAGATTTTGACACCATAAAGCTAGGGGGAGCTTTGTGTCAAACGATATTGCAAAAACACTTGCAACATTAATCCGTTTTGGATTATACTTCATGATACCCCATTGCATTTTGCAATCTTCAGGGAAGCACGTTGGCCACTTAGACGAACCATTTGCAAACTTAATTGCAAACACAATTAGTTTATTTTACATCATGTCCTTGACGCCTTTCAAAGGGATGGACTCGTCAAGGGAGTTAAGACAGTATCATTCCCGCCACTTGCTCTCTTTACATTTTACATCACCTTTCTTATAAAAATTGTGTTAGTTTCTTTTAACACTTTTTGTTTCGACAAAAGGGAGAAGAAAGTAAAATACTAAATTCAAACTTTACTTAATTTTAGCTTTTCCTTAAAATAATTTTATGTTTTGTCATCAACAAAAGGGGAGATTGTTAATACAAATAAGTCAGTAAAACGCTTATTTATATTTTACGATCTTCAAATGTTTTGTCGATAACAAACGTAAAATCATTTTAACGAAACAAATAAAATACGTAAATGGTTTGAACTAATAGTTTTCTAACACACTTACGTTTTCACATAAAACACTAAAACAAGTATAAGTGATTTTATGTTTTAGATATACATATGTACAACAACTAGTGTTTACATATTGGGGTAACATATACTTAACTAAGTATATACTAAAATGGGTAAAAACTAAGTGTATACTAAAATAAGTAAATACAAGTATATACTAAATGGGTAAAAACTAGCAAATGGTATTGACCCATAACCCATGGTTTTATACAAACCACTTAACCAAGTTCATTATATCTAGAAAGAAAACCATGGATCAACCCATAACCCATGACCCATGACCCATAACCAAAAATACCCATGGGCAAAGAGGAGCGTTCCACGGATCCTAGCTTTGTGCTAGCGGATCCTTGTGGAAGGGATCCGTGGGATCCGGAGAATGAGAGAATTTTTCTATAAATAGTGAGCCATTTCTTTCCTTTTAGCTCACCACTTCACATATACTCTCTCCAAGTTTTATATTTCTAACCTCGGATCCAAGAGATCTATGTAGTTTGTCTTTTGTTTTGTGTGATCTTCTAGGTTCCTCTTAAAGGAGAGATCACCACTTCTTGAAGACGCAAGCTCAAGTCCATGAGTTGTTATGTTTCGTCATCATCAAGACAACTAAGGTTCTCTTGTTGATAGTTCTTCCTTCTCCATACATGTTGGTTTGAAGGCATTAGTGAAGAATGCCGAAAGTGTCAAAATGAAAGCATTAGTGAAAGGTGCTTATCGTCGTGTCAAGAGCATTAGTGAAGAATGCTATAGGTGTCAAGACGAAGGCATTAGTGAAGCGGTGCCAAGCGTTGTGTCAAGGCATTAGTGAAGGATGTCAAGAATCAAATCAAGTAGCATTTGGGAAGAATGCCTAGAGTCGATAATCGATGAGGTACATCGTTATACATATAAGTATTTGTTTATTTACAAGGATGGTGATATCCTTGATGGTGTTGTAACAAGGATTAGATCTCCTTGAGATTAGGTGTTTGTCGTGAAGGGTAGTAGTTCCTCCATAGTAATGGAACTAGGTGCTATCCTAGTACCTAATAAAGGGTAGGCGACGTTGTGATAGGATTAGTTTTCCTAAGGTGTGAAAGAACTCGGTGGTTAGCCTAGCACCGATAAAGGGTAGGCGACGTTGTGTTAGTGTGGTTAGCCTTGGTGTGAAAGAACTCGGTATTTAGCTTTGTACCGGAAAAGGTTAGCGACGTTGTGAAGGCTTCTCCGCCATAAGGAGTTGGGTAGTGCTTACGAACTCGAGTAGGTGACTCGGGGTGGAGTAGGGCAAGGAAGGTGTCCTTGTGGCGAACCACTATAAATAACTTGTATCGTGGTGATGTGCTTGCTTACTCTTTATCTTTCATTACACGTTTATATATCTATCTATCAACGTCCAACATAAACAACCAAATAGATTGACATAAGTCGATCTAAATATTTAAAAGGAAGTTTTAAAATGGTAAAACTATTCAACCCCTTCTAGTTTTCCACAAACCGTAGCGAGATGAATTGAACCCGATTTACCCCTAAGGTTGATTATGGAGGCTATTTCTTTTCACCCTTTTCATTACATTTCTTTTAATTCTTCAACCCCTTCTCTCTCCTTTCTCACATTACTCCTTTTTCAATCATACCTAAGGACTTCTAATACTAACTATTTGTGATGTCCTTGGGTAGATCCCTCCGACTCTGGCGGATCATAGGACTAATTTCTATCCTTAGTCACCTTATAACTCCATGGTACGTGCTATTGTTGCCATAAACCATTTTCTTGAAAATCTCTCAAAGTGTTTTGATAGAAAACATGTTTGGAACACTTCGAGTTTTATATTTTCGAAACACTCCCCTTCACATGTGCTTATAAGTTTTGATGTAACTGCACATAGAGGGTAGAGTTCGCACTTTTGAATTGATCGACTTTAAATGAACAAGACCGATTCGAGACACGTTTACATCACTAGAGAACTAGCTTGAAATTATTACCCGTCTGGTCAAGTCCATAGAAAGTTTCGAGATGGTACATTATTCCTTGTCAATTCATTGGTTTTAAGCGGAGTCGAGCTCTTTTGAGATTCAAACAACGAACATTAAATTTTTGATCACATTTAATCACGTCTCTCCCAAAAAATAGCATATGCGTGATATTTTGATATCAACGGATTAAACAACATTTTTAGAATCTTTTGGGAGACAAACGGATTTGATTTAAGCATGAATTTGGAACATTTTGTTTTATACTCCCCTTTAATAAAGCATAATCAATTAAAGGGTTTTAGAGGGAGTTATCTTGAGCACAAAATATTTTGAAAGATTTTGAAAATCTTTTTGAACAATTTTGAAAAGGTGCTCGAAGATGATGATGATTTCTCACCGAGTTTTAAATGTAGTGCCTGAAGCGTACACTTGATTTTTCTTTAAAACACGAGTTTTGATTTGAAATAATCAAAAGTCATCATTTTAGTTCGGGTTTAAATCAAGTATCGAAAGCCATTTTTTTTGAAGAAATTTTGAGAAACGACATGTTTTAGAAAAACATTTAAAGAACTCTCGCTCACATACGTACATGCCCGTATCATTGTTGAATGACATTTCTAGAAACGTCTGAGAATATCAATTATACGAGAGACATGTCGAGAGGAATATTTTTGGATTTTTGAGTCTATATTGTTTTGTATTTTTGAAAGTTTTATATTTTATCTTTTGCTTTTGTTGGTTTTTCAAATTTTCTATTTTGTTTTTGAAAATATTTACAGTGACTTGTTGGAAAATCATTTTCAAGAAGATTCGAGAAGACGTTCTAACTCCTCGTGGGTTGGGTTTCGCATTCAATTCGTCGAACTAAATCGTCAAACCTTTCTTTTGGAAGGGCTTTAGTAAATATATCGGCGAGTTGGTAATTAGTCTTCATGAAAATAATTCAACAGACCTTCTTCCACATGTTCTTTTATGAAGTGATAGTGACTCGATATGCTTAGTCTTTGAGTGATGAACAGGATTGCATGATATGGCTATGGCACTTTTCGAGTCACAATACATAGGTATTTTATCTAAAGTAAAGCCATAATCTGTGAGTTGTGTTCTCATCCATAGAACTTGAGCACAACACGCAGATAGAGACACATACTCGACTTGCGGTTGAAAGTGCAAAGGCAATCTTGTTTCTTGAAGACCAGCTTACTAACTTTTCACCCAAAATTGTGCTCCTCGATGTACTTTTGTTGTAACTTGATCACTGCGTGGTCCGCATCCGAAAAGGCGATTAGATCGAATCCGGATTTCTTCGGATACCAAAGTCCCATGTGAATGAATGTTAGAAAGTATGTATAGGCAAGGCAGGTGGAGTGACGGTATTGATAAATCATTTTCTCATTGACTTTTGGAGGAGGCATTGAAACAAACATTTTGGTTTTAAAACCGGTTTGGGAACATTTGCTTTCTCCTCGGTCAATGGTTTTGAAATCTTAGTATCCATCGCCTTTTTCCTTTTTGACATTCGGTATGAGCCCTCAAACGACCATTTTTCGCTTTCATGTCATTGTAGGTACGCTCATACGACGGTTGTCATACTTGCATTCCTCGCTTTTTCGATCAAGTTGTTTAAAATATGAGACATTTTCTTTTCAAGTTTCTCAAGTGCTTTTCATATTTTGAAACAATTTTGGAGGTCTCATCGGAGTCTTTCATGATCTTCTTGAATATGTTTGTAAAATAATGGACATAATATCGGTGAGTCGTAACATCTTCAAGAGAGAGTCATTTAAATTTTCCAAAAATTTGATGTGTTCGACACGGTCATTAGCTTGCTTTACGAGTTTATGGTCCTTGACAAAGTCGATATTTCTTTCAAAAGCGCTTGTTCAAAATGAATTACCCTTGAGTTGATGTTATTGGTGAGGGGCAATTTGAGTTTCAAATACTTTTATTTTCATTATCAAAACTATTAAACCGGATGTTTGTTGTAATATTGGTTTTAGTTTTAACGATGTCTTGAAGATCCATAATTCTAGTTTTCACATTTTCTAAAATACTTCTCATCACTTGTGTTAAAAGATTGTTTGAAGATATTTGTTCAATGTTCGAAGAATTTGAGACAACACACGGTTTTGAAAGCATTTTTGAAGCAGTGTTGACTCTTTTTTGAAACACTTGGTGTGATGGAAAACTTTGACTTTTCTTTTGATTAACAAAAGTAATTCGAAATTTTGTTCCATTTGTTATAATCGATTGGTTTGATTTCCGGATGTTTTGTTTCATTCTTTCTACTCTCCTTAGATAGTTCTAACGTTTCAAGAGAATCACGAACAATAATGGGTTCATGTAAAACATTTCCATTGTTTAACACATTCGAGGTTTCAGAGCTTTCTTGAGGAGCGAAGAAGGGTTAGATTACAAAGTGCCATTCTATGATTAGTATGAAAAGCGGATTTACTTGATTAGAAAGCATCTTGTTTGTTTGAGCGAGAATGACCCGTTGTAAAAAGCAAATTTTCCAAAGTTTGGATTTTTCATTTTATCAAGAATTTCATCAAGAGAATCTTCTTGTTTTGAAAAAATCACAATCAAGCTGCTTCTTCTCTTTTCAAGATCGAAAACATTTCTTTTTTTAGAAAGTTGGTCATTTAAATCAAATTTCCTTGTTTAAAGATTTAATTTTCAAGTTCAAATTCACATCAAGTGTGTTATACTTGATTTGCAATAGTTGTTCTTTAGAAACCAAATTTCGATAACCAATTTCTAATTTCGATTCTTTGTTTTTATGAAATTCAAAGGCTTTGCATTCTCCTTGTAACTCTCAAGCTCATTGGTCGATTTAGCATTCGCGGCCTTAACCGCGATTGACCATTCTAAATTTCTCGATTTCAATGCCACGGTTATTGATTAATGATTCAAAATAAACACGTGTTTCCTCATCACATCTCACTATTTTGTGCCACCACGGTCTCCACTAGGATCCACATCCAGGTCTCGAGTTAGTATTGCTACAATTCGGATTGTCGGTATGTATCATAAGTAGGTGTTGATGTCACGAATCTTTGTTAAATCATGAGTACACACATCAAATATGACATTGTTATAGCATGGATCAATGATTGGTACCTCGAGATCTTGCATTGGCGTCATGGACGGAGGAGGTGCGTCGGTTCGATGTCGTGCTTAGTCTCTCGAAGATTTGCCATGAAGATGCGGTTGCATTGATTTCCTCGAGGTCTTCCAAATCATCCATAATAGCGAAAAATCATTTTCCTCGGCCTCAAGCTGTAATCCCGCTTCGACTTTCGTGCTAACAACATAGCTTCGAAGATACTCGGTCTTCTTGTTTGGCTTAGTAGGACAATTCCTTGCCATGTGACCCAATCCTTAGCAGTTATAACACTTAACACGATTACCACGATTCACATTTCCATAATTCAACGACTAGAGCGCAACATTCTATTACGATTACCCTACTCTATTCCCAACATTCGACCCATCGATTTCAACATTCGACCCAACTGATGACCACGATTCGAAGCGCACGATTACCCATCCAAATCGGTAGCATATCCTGTGGGTTGAATAACTCCAACCATTGTCCTTGATGACCCATATTCACACCGGTGAGCAATTTTCTGTTGCGGTGTTTGATGAAATCCTTTGGTTGTTGTTAGTTGGTGTGGAATAGCGACTTCTGAATGCTTTACCAAAAAATGCAAATGCATGTAGCAAAGCTTGTTCTTGTTCAATTTCAAGATCAGTAATTCCTTGTTCCTGGTAATGTTGTTGTTGTTGAGGGATATCAGCTTGTTGTTGTGGAATGTATTGCTGCAAGTTGTTATTAGTGGAAGATGATGAAGCTTGTTGTTGTGTATTCACTGGAGTTTGAGTCTTTGCAATGAGTGCCAATGGATCATGATTCTTTGCTAATATTTCTTCCTGACTTCATTCACTTCATTTTGGTTTTGTTTCAGAAAATCGTTGAGTTGATCAAAGTTCACTTGATGTAAGTCTTTTGTTTGGTTGACAATAGTGACATATAGTCCCATTCTACGGTAGATTGTTCAGAACTTGATGTTACTCACGATAGTTCGGGTGTCAACTTATTCGATCGACTCATTCATTAAAGTGCGAACCTTCCATAGTAGGATTCAATGGATTCTCAGGGAGTAGATGTAAACTTCTCCCATGCGTTAGCGACTTGTTCTCCGTATCTTGTTGACCAATTTTGTTCCATGACAAAGCCGTCTAACACGTTCCCACATATCGAAAGCGGTTTCTAGCTCTCTGGCAAGACAAAAGATGTCTCTTGGTAAACCCGTTGGACAATATGAATTGCCATGTCATCTGCTTCGACTTGTTTCGATCCTCTTGATGTATTCTAATTCCTTTTGAACACGAAAAGATGGTGGGACGGGAGGTGTTGCATCGACATTTCCGAGGTCTTGGACTTGTCGAGGTATGAAGGGTCCATTCGTAATGGATTGAATCATCAATTTTCCATTAGGTTTGGTCTTGATGTGGCAAGCATTACGACTTGTCCATTGAAGATAACCACCTTTTCCAACATAGGAGGACGATTTTCGGCACATTGCATGAATGTCTTGTTGAGTTGCCATTGATCAAGGTATGTTATGATAAATTTGATGTAGGATCGATTCAACGATAAAGGAGTTGTGTTTGATGAAGATTAAGCTTGGTTGTTGTAGTGAAAATTTGGTCTAAAACTTAAAACCTTAATAACTTCTTTCTGGAGCGTTTTTAGGACTTGAAAGTTGACCCGAATTTGGCGGTCTATTCTCCTCGTTCTCGGTCGTTTTGATGTTTAGAAAACGAAAGCGGAGTTACGGTTCAAACGTTATGGCCGTTTGAAGTTTTACCGTAATCCTTAAGCTTATCGTGGTCGTGGTTGCTTAGGCGTAAGTTTTGTTCCTTAGGTGTAAGAGTTGAACCTTAGGCGTGATAGTGACTTTACGCGTAATAATTAATGCTTATGCGTAGAAATATTCTTACGCGAAGATGTTACTCTTAGGCGTAAACAATATCTTACTCGTAGTATTAATGTATGCGTAAAACACAGGTCTTAAGCGTAGATTTAAATCTTAGGTGTAAAACTAAGCTTACAGCAAAAACACGAATCGTATCTCTCTAACTTATCCAAGCTAGTGAGATTTCCCAAGTCGAAGTGTTCCACAAACTTATCCAAGTGAGAGAAGCACCGAGTCACCGTTGTTGCACGAAGATTCTTAACCAAATGCTTATCGTAAAACCTTATGCGTAAAAATAGGGTTTTGACTTTTCTTACAGCGTAAAAGAGGTTTTGACTTTACGTTCTACGCGTAAAAATTCTCAGTTTTTAGACGATTTCGGATGCACAAACAGGTTCCAAAACACTCAAATACCAAGAAAGATTTGACCTTTGTCACCCAAAGAGCTATTTACGCTTATGCGTAGAAATGAACAACCCAATACATACGAGTTTAAAAGCGAGGAAAACACGTAAAGCTTGAACTTTTTCCAAAAACTAGAATCCTTAACACTATAGGAACCTCAAACCATAAGAATCTTGAAGATTTTAGTGCAAAAATTAAAGTTTTAAGCGTGACAATATTGAGAACGAAACTACGCGTAACAACACAAAAAAAACTTCAACCAAAACACTCCTAAACCATTGTTAGGCGATTGATACCAATTGTAGGACCACTTTATTACACCAACCTTACGCGTATACTCACCTTATCACAAGATGAACACACGTAACCAACACAAATACGTAAATGAAGAAAGAAACAAAGAAGAGAAAGTTTGGTGACTTGAAGTTATGCGTATGAAGATGAAAAGAAGACTTGTTATATTGCTTAAAGAAAACACACACACACACACACACACACACACAAGCACACCCTCAAATGAGACTTTGAGGGGTTTATATACTATAGTACAAGCATAATGGGCTTGGCCATGGGCTTCGTGGATATGGGTTGGACATGGATTGGATGACGACTTATACAACGCTAGCTTAACATAACTTCTAGCCATTTAGCTTAGTCCAATCCACGAGCCCGTTGACTATTCTAATCGATATCTAACACACGTTACAAAGTTCCTAACGTGAATGACCATCACTTTTAATAAAAACTATTAAGGCTAACAAGTTATGTTTTGTTTGTTTTAGTCGATCATTTGATTAAGGACTGTGACTTATATTCAGTACCTAAGTAAGTTCCCAAGAACAGGCATCAACCAAAACCAAGGGAGACTAGACCACTTGGAATCATTCACATAGGGTTAACCATAGAAACTTCTCACCGGACTATAGGTACCCTCACCGAGAAGACCTTTTTCAAAACCCCCAAGACCTACAAACACTTTCCAAGGTCTTGATAAGCAAAATACTGATTTTCTCAAAGTCTCGCTCGATTTCACCAAACACCCTTTGGAATAGGAACCCTAGGAGATCTAATTACTATTAATCTAGAAGGCGTTACAACTCAAAGAAAGTAGATAGATCAAGGGACTCTACACCGGTTAAAACCAAATGGGTTAAGAAGGAAAATCTTGATGGGGAACAAACAATACTTTCAAATAAGTATGAGTGAATCGAAACTTTTGTTGAAAATAAAAAGGAAAACTTGAATGAAAAGAGATTTTAGTTGAAAAAGAAAGTTTTGTTGAAAATCCACAAGTTTTGAATCAAAAATAATCTTTGGAGCATGCTTTAAAATGTTGGAGACTACATACTTACATAATGTAAGTATGTCACTCCACAAGGAACCAAGTCGAGAATGGCTTTGGTTCCTCAAAAAACTAACGTTTCATCTTATTAGGCAGGCAACCCGTAAGAGGAGCTTAAAGATCATTTTATTGTTGAAAGAGGTCGATTACGTGAGCATGACAGAGACAAGGAGTTTTGTCGGTGTTTTGGAGTATATTAGTTACTAAGCTACATTTAAGGGAGGACCGATTGGTTAGTTAGACATTCCCGTGCTTTGCTTAAGGGAGGCAATACAATGCCCACATGGAGTGTTTGTTATTATAGAAGAAGATGGAAAAATCTTGATGTTTTGTCCTATGAAAGTATCGCCTGGAAAATCTTGACTGCGTGGAAAGCATCGCTTGTCTTATCAACGTCATTGTTCCAACGGTCATAAAGAAGGGTAAATTCAAATAACGGTAACTTTGTTATTATGGTGTGATTTTCAAATCCTACCTATAAATAACTACTTCCGATTTTCCTCTCATCTTTATTTGTATCAATCTTTTCCATATTTCTCTCTCTCACACACTTACGTATTCAAGAATCAATATTTTTACAATCATCCATGGCAAACCTACACACGCTTTCTAAACACAACATGGTGGCGAATTTAGATAAGCGGAGGCAAATGTCATCTTCCATGACATCATTGGTTTCTTAACGGTTCCCTAATCGCTTATGCGCTTTGGTGGAACTCGATATAATTGAGCCACGGATACGACAATTTGGGCAAGCGCCGGGACACATACAGAATTACGAATCTTATATTCAAGCCAAAGTTCTTTGGAAGGCTTATCATGATCTTCAAGCATCAATTCGTGAAGATTTATTGTTTGATGATACGTAGGAGCTATTAGGTTTGATAAACGACTTCTTTGGGATACACCGAGAGATATTGGATATGAAGGGTCTTTGGTCGACACAACAACATTCAAGAAGCCCTTGTTCGTTCACATTGGAAGTACACGGTACATGTTCTTCTTTATTGTATCGACTCTAAAAGTACTTCTTGGGAGCAATTTGGTTCAAACATTGCATCTGACCGTAGGATTGTCTACAAACCATATGTTCAACTTTTCAAGGCTAATCTTAGATGGAATGCTCTCACACATCTCATGGATCAAGATGGTTAATGTATCCAAGATTTATTCAAGTCTTCTTGAATAAACAACTTTCGAGATGTACCAAAGCCTACAAGTCTATTACATTGTGTACAACCAACCAAGATTTTCACATTTATGGCTAGGAAAAGTGATCACATTTTCTTGGAAGGAACACCCATTAACTCCTTCTCAAAGTCTCGCTTCTCAAGCGCATCACAAGGTCTTGCTTCACAAGGTCCGATGTTAATGAAGGTACCGTAGTTTCTCCCACCTCATCACACCATACTACTCCTCTGTTGGGTCACCAAACAAGATATTCCTATTTTCTCATCATCCTGCGGAGGAGATACAACTACTATACCCCGAAGGTTTAGTATTAGATAATTATATTCGACAAGAGAATTAGTCGATTGAAGAAAACCACCGAGGCTCAAGATGCTCGATAGCCTTATTGCGATTAAGTTTAGAAAGTTCAAGAAGTCTGTTTGGCCCTTGGTTAAACATCGCGTGTTATGGGTCAAAGCGAAAAAGAAAAGGCGAAGGCGGTTTAAGAAGACTTCTTGAGCAAAAGGTTCAAAAGCAATCTTCATTCCAATTGGGGAGGAAAGTGGAAGATAAGAATTTGAATGAAGAAGAAGTGAACCTCAAGGTATTGATGATCAACCTCAAGTCTTGAAGTGCAAGTTCATATTATCGAGGAAGAAAGCACTAGAGTTCAAGGTCTTGATGATCAAGGTGTCTTGATCAAATCTTGGTCTTCAAGAAACATCTCGACAAGAATTAATTACACCAAGGGTGTTAAACTTTGATGAAGAAGCTGGTCCTCTACTATTCTACATGAAGAGGAGATTGATACACTGTGGTTGAGCACACTAAAGTTGTGGATGAAGAAGTTGTTGAAATATTGCAAAATTTATCAAGACCAAGAGGTGTTAGCATTCACGGTGCTCTTGAAGAACAACAACAAGCTTCTCAACCTGTTATAGATCCAAAAGATAAAGGAAAAGGTAAGATGGTAGAAACAAAGAAGAAGAAGCTCACTTTAGCACAAATAAGGGCTACTCGAGTTGCTATGAATGAGGAAGCGACTAGGAAATTACAAGTTCGAATTGAATCTTGAAGGCGACATTGAAGAAGCTAAGGATAAAGAAGCTAAGAAGTTACAAGAAGAATTGAATCTTCAAGTCATGCTATACCATTAAAGACACTATTCTGTTTACGCTCTACCAAGAAGACCAAATCGTGCAAAAGAAAAAAATGCAATGATGGCTTATTTAAAAAGTCAAGGATACATTGGATTGCGAAGTTGAATTATGTTGAGATGAAGCAGGTTGTATGAAGTCATAGAGAAGCTTATCGAAGAATGTTGATAGTATCAAAGATTTTAAAGATGATGATGCTCGAGAAAGAAGATGATAGAAAAGAAGCTTAAAAGAAAAAGAACAGCGAAGTTGAAGATGATCACCATCAAAGAAGGTTGAGTTAAGGTCGATCTGATGATGAATTAAGGAATTACTTAAGAGTTTTAGAATTTGAGTATTCTAAAGGCGATGCGAGAAAAGAAGATAGAAAAGAAGAAGAAAAATCACCAATAACTACTTTTGAAGTTGTAGAATCAAAGGATGGAAATTATCGATGTTTCATAGAAGATGAAAGCTTCATAGTGTTTAATATGCTATGGGATCTATTGCACATAATAGATAGAGGATTTATTTCATCTATATCATTTGGTGCAAGAATATTTTGAACACATTCCATCGAAGGCGTTGGTTTAATCTTGCTTGGAGATCTCACAATTGTTTGGGAAGCGAAGAAACAAGCACGATGAGATTTGGAAAAATCAAGAAGATTGGGAGATTATTAGTCGGAGATTTTTGAAGAACTGGAGTACATGTTCTAGAGTTAGAAGATGGGACTATGATTCACATGTTAGCGAGATAGAAGATATCCGCTACATCGGATCTTATGAGGAGAATGCTAAAGCATGGTATGGAAGTTGAAGAAGATAATGAAGCGCACTTATGGTCATCAAATTATTTATCGGATGGACAACTATGGGCGATGATGACGCATGAATAATCGGTATGAATCTTTATTGAATAAATTATTTTTGAAGTATCGAGACTTTATTCAGTATCTTTTTCAAACAAGATACTTTCATCAAAGTATCGCTTGCGACTTTAAACCGAGTTAATGATTTTGAAAAGAAAACTTTTGTTAAGTGATAAATATTTTGAAACAAAGGTTAAAAAGAAATAAATGGTTTTGAGATGGTAACAACAATAGGTTATCAATCCACCATGGTTACAAAAGGATTGGCTAATCCATGAGCAAACGGCTCGGTAAAGATATCTCAAATCCGTTTTATAGTTGACAACTTGCTAATAAGTTGTATGGAAATCAACTCACCATATCGATAAATGTGAAGAGTTGGCTAGCCCACAAGAAAATGGTTTGTGGTAAAGGTCGTGGAAAACCATTATATGGTAATTAGTTCACCATGATTGAAAGAACTAACTAGTCCAAAAGGGTACAACTTGTGGTAAAGACAAATCAAATCGTTGATAGGCGATGATTTGCTAAAATCATATGGTTATCAATGTACCATGGTCTTACACACCAAAACATTTGGCTACTCTAGAGTTAATGGCTTTGGTAAAGAGACATCAAAATCCATTAAAATTCAATGATTCACCTCTCACGGAGTTTACACACCGGAAGTGATGAGAATAGGTTGTAACTTAAACGGGCCCGATGTACAAATTGTCATATGTTCTTGAGTTCTTTGAAAAGATGGAGCTTCTTGAATGTTCTTTGGAAAAGAATTACAAAGATAAAGAATACTTTGATATAAGCACAAAGAATACAAAGATACAATCCAAAGACAAAGGCACAATCTTTCCTTGAAGATGGAGATGTTAAAGATAAATTACAAAGGAACTTGAAGTCAGCAAGTAGAATTCAAGTTGGGGAGGATTGTTGGGATATGAAAGTCTTTGAAGATTGACAAAGTCTTGATTAAAGTCAAATCTTGCTAAGGAAAATGTCAAAATCTTCTTGTTGAAGTCAAAATCTTGCAAAGCTAAAGAACGCTATATTCGTTTATGGAAAGCTTTGTTATTCTAGAATATTCTTTGTTTAGATTACTTGTCGTACAAGGTTAGAAATTGTAAACCGACTAGGGATATCCTTAAGCCTATAAAAGGACCCACAGGATGGCATTAGAGAATACGATTTTTAGAAATGCGTGCATTATTAGAGTTTTAGAAGTTCGATATTATAGTTTTAGAGTTGTTTAAGAATCATACAACATGCGATTCGAGTTATTAATAAAATCATTGAAAGTTAAAGTTATATTCTTCTTAGCTTTGTTAAGTAAATTCCGCGTGCTTAATAGAGATTACTCAGTGTTTCATTGTTAATAACTTATGATTTATCCGAGGTTATTAAACTCTTAACAAGCTATTTAAGTTAGTTTGGTTAGAGTACATCGATCCAACAATGCAAATACCAAGTGTAGGGATATTTGATAAGGATTTAAAAGGTACACTTTTGAGGGGTCATTTAAGCCCTTAATCGATCACTTTTGTATCTGTTACTACTTAATTTCGTTCATTTTCACTTTTTAGGTCTCTTGAAGGCAAATTGATGGAATGACACTTATTCGGACGAAAAGGCGCGAATATATGAAGAAAATGGCCAAAGTCAAGAATCAAGACACTCAGTCTCTTGGGCTGTCGGCGGCGTCGTCACCTTAATAGCGACGCCGTCACAACACCTTGAGGCGACTCGAGAGAGCAAATTGCTATTTTGCATGACATCGGGTTTAAAAGAGAGGCGTCACAACTCAGACGGCCTAGATTTGGATCGGCGATCGTCGGAAGATGAAGCCGACGGCGTCAAGCATAAGGTGACGCCGTCTCAACGTTGACGTGGCCAAGGCGAAAACCTAAAGCGGCGACTGACGGCGTTACAATTAAAGTGGCCGTCGCATATTATAACTCTATATATAGAATTGATTTTCGATATTTTAGAGAGGTAGTTTTGTGGAGTAAAACCTAAACCGAACTTTGGTTGTCTTAGGCGTTATCTTAGGGTTCCATACCTATTTTACAACAAGATAAGTGATTTACTTCATTAATTCAATTATGTCTTCAATTGTTTGTGTGTATGCTTGCATGTTTTCCATGTCCGACTAATTTACTTGTGTGTTTGCTTAGATCTATGAAACCTAGGTATTGAATATTGATTGGTTGTCTCTTATCTTAATTCGATTGACCTAGTATTACGATAGGTCATTCGTTGTGTTTTAATGCTTGAGTAATCTTTGTGAACATTAGTTTATAATCACCTAGAGTTATTGTAGTCTAAACATCCAAAGGTAACCTTAGAGTTAGTTTATGAATCCTAGAGATTTAGTAGGCAATAACCTTAAGGTAGTCTCAAAGAGTTAGGAAAACGCATACCCTACTTACCTTAGAAGATACAACGCGTTAAGAATAAGGACGTGACAATTCAACCATCAATAGGAGATAACTAGGGAGTAAGAGCATCTAAGTAAACACATTTTTAATCATCGTAAGAGCACACAACAATAGACATAGACTACACTCACCCTAGCTTAGTTAAATTAGATAAGTAGAGTAATCGGTAGAAATACCAACCCCAAATCCAATACCGAGATTCGTAATTTCAATTTTCTAAAAATATAAAAAGATAAAAATAATCTTCCTCAACCCCAAACTTAGCGTAGTAATTTCACTAGCATTTCTATTCCCCAGAGAACGATATCAATTCCGAGGCTTACCCTAATACTATACTACAACGATTAGGTTCATCGCCTGGGTGTTGAAAACTTGCTCGACGAAAGGAAGTTCCTTTGACCCCGAGCGTCGTTGTACGTGTATCATCGCCAAGCATTTTACATTTCCATCTCTACGAATGGCTTCAAATGCTTGGGAACACTCTCCTGAAAGAAGACCAAGCATTACCTCCTTTGATGATGTATTGGATGGACCAAGAAGGTTCATCTTTCACACTCTCTATTCCATCCATCATACATCATCCGCCAAGCCATTACCCTTCTCGATCGCACAAGCCTACTTTATGGTATATCTTTATGAATTAGACCTCCTGTTTATTCAACATAAGCTCACCAAACTCCTCCAAGGTCAAGTTTGAAAGACATGTGTTTTTCAACAGTACAGTCATACCAATAAGGCGCAAGATACAAGGTCTTTTCACCGAATGGCTGCATTTATGCACAATCAAGTTATGCCTTTGACCCAAACATTCAAATAAGCTGCTATATCCAAAACCACAGTTTAAGATCACTGTTAAATTGATTTTATAATGTTATATACCTACTGTACACACTGAAATTCCATCTGATAATCAACAAACTATTCTCCCAAACACCCCTTTAGCCAGCAACCACTATAAAATAGCCTATCTCACAAGAGCAAGTATCAGTTTTCCTTTGTCCCAAGTTAATTTCTATACTTTGGCCACCTTTAAAACTGCTTTAGACCTCTTAACATTAAGACTTTGGATCATATCTTCCATATATTCGTTTACTACAGCAACCACCTCCTCCTCAGTTCTTCTAACATTTTGGAAAGTCCTCTTATTTCTTTCATTCCACAAATTATACACAGTGGCTGCAACAATGAGTTTATTCACTATCTGCCAAATACTGTTTTTGTTCCCACTATCTGCTATATAAGTGTTCATTTTTCTAATAAAAAAAGAGCCTGATTTTAAATGTTTCTTATAGGCCTCTAAAAGTCTCGACCTCTGTTTCAAAAGAGGGTGTTATAACTTGCACGTTGCTGCGGGAACTTCTAACTAATATTATTATGCAAGACTGAGCTTATATTTTGAAAAAGAAGTAGAGTTTGATTGGTTTAGGGGTTAATATGTTAAAATATTAAACTTAGGAAAATGCAAAATTTATAAAGTTTAATGAGCGTAAATACTAAAGCTACAGTTAAGTGGACCAAACCGCAAGATGACTACATCAAGTTTAATTGTGATGCGTCACGGAAAAAAGTGTCTGGTAAGGTTGGATTGGATTTTGTTGCTCGCAATGATCGTGGGGATGTGCTTCTTTCAGGTGCTTGGGTAGAATGCTTTGCAAGCTCTCCATTGGAGGCCGAAGCTAAGTCGCTCTTATGGGCGACAAAAGAAGCACATAATAAAGGTTATTCTAAGGTCATTTTGAATCACTCTTTGTGCTTAGTTAAAGCACTACAGAGAGGTACTACTCTTCTTCAAATTGTGAGCATGTTTGCACAAATCGTTTCTAATTCATTAAGTTTTAGTTTATGTAACTGGTCTTTTGTTAAAAGAGAAGGGAATAAGGTTGCGCATATCATAGCTTCTTGGGCTTTGGAATATAGCGATGAGTTTATGTTAGAAGGTAGCGTTCTAAAATATACATGTATATGGGCAACCAATGATGTAATTTCATCTAATCAATAATTATAGCTTCTTTTTTTCGATCAAAAAACAAAATAAAATAAAATAATAAGCGTAAAGACTAGTTTGTATTTTTTGCAAAGTCAAAGGGAGTAGTTTGGCATCTACTAACCAATAATTCAAGCTTGGTAAATGTTATATGGATATTAATTAGGATATGATGCAAGTAAACCCTAAACTAGTGCATAATTCCACAACAAGAACACTTAAAAGATACATAAAATCATTTTTTTTTTCACAAATATTCATATATACACGTTTATAACCTTCACTTCTTTTTAGCTAATGAGTAACTAAGAATAACACCATATAACAACATTGCCTGATATATTGATTTTTACAATCTGATACACTTGCCTAAATTGTTTGGTAAATAGTAAATTGAACTAGTAGTTCCTTGTAGAAATTTACTACCTCTACTCTCTAGGCATATCACATCTCCAATATATAGCATCCCTTATTAGACTTAACAATTAAATAGTCACACAAGCAGTAATAACAACTTAAAATATAAATGGGCAACGATAGTAGCATTCGAGTAGCAGTATTCTGCTTGTTTCTAATGGGATTGATTGCGAAGAACCATGCCGTTAGTGTTGATGTGAAAACTAAAGGTGCTAAGGCTGATGGAAAAACTGATGACGGCCCGGTAAATGGGATACATACAATATTTATTTTCACTTGTTTCTAGCTAATTTCTTCTGTTAATTGTTTGCTAATAAGCTGAATTCAGGCAATAGTGGCTGCTTGGAACGCAGCATGTGCAGCAGCACCACCAAGCTCCTTGGTACTTCCACCAGGGACTTATTTGGCAAGTTCTATGGAAATGAAAGGTCCATGCAAGGGTCCTATTGAGATCAAGGCCACTGGAGCTATCGTAAAGGCTCCACCGAGCTTGAAAAGTTCAAAACTGATAGTTGGATCACCATTGGCAAGGTTGATAAATTGACGCTGACTGGTGGTACTTTTGATGGCCAAGGCCAAGCAACATGGGCGAGTAATAAATGCCATGATAGCCAAAAGACATGCACAATACCCGTCGTAAGTCTTTCTTTGAATTGACCTTGTATATTTTGATCTTCTTTAACGACAAGTACTCAAACACATGTTCATTATCACTAGTATCTCTTGATTTTCATATTAACATGACAGATTTTCCACTTATTTCTCAGAATCTCAGATTAAGTCACCTCACGAATTCAATGTTTAAAGACTTTACGTCTGCCAATAGCAAAAACTTCCACATAGCATTATGGGCTTGTGACAATAGCAAATTTCAAAACATTACCATTGATGCTCCAGCAAACAGTACGAACACGGATGGAATTCATATCGCAAGGTTAAACGGGCTCAACATCACAAACGCAAGAATAAGGACAGGTGATGACTGTATCTCTTTGGAGATGGAAGCAAGAATGTTGGTATCAGAAATTAACTTGTGGACCAGGACATGGCATCAGTATTGGAAGCCTAGGCAAATACCCAAATGAACAACCTGTACAAGGAGTCTGGATTAAGAACTGCACCATTAGTGGCACCTTAAACGGCGTGAGGATCAAAACATGGCTGGCGATTCTTATCCGGGAACTGCTAGCGATGTGCATTTTGAAGATATCATCATGGACAAAGTGGCAAATCCCATATTGATCGATCAAGAATATTGCCCCAATAGTGCTTGCAAGGTAATCAATCATCTATTAAAACCCATCTACGTACATAAGAAATGACACTCTTAGTAATCAAGTTTCACCCTTTGTAAAGTTCTACCTAAGTAACTCACCCAAACTTTATTTTAAGATATTTAACCATCATGTTTCATTTTGTTTTATAGTTTTGAATTTATTTGACAAGTTGACACCCAACATGTACTTAACATACAATCACATAGTTAAATTTAGTTTTGTTTTGACTATCAGAAAACTGCTGCATCAAAAGTGAAGTTATCGAATGTGAGCTTTAAAAGATCAAGGAACATCAACGACTAAGTGTGCAGTGAAGCTTCTTTGCAGCTCAGGGGCCATGCGACAACGTGGAGGTGGCTGATATCAACTTAGTTTTAAAGGAGCTGGAGGAGGAGCAGCCACTTTTGAGTGTTCTAACGTCAAACCTAAAGTTGGAGGTCAAAATGTCCCACCGGCTTGTCCAGGTGCACGAAACCACTTACGACACTTTGATCGATCTTAGGTCATCAAACAGCAGCCAAATGCCGCAACATAAATGATGTTGGAATTCTAAAAGTGGATGCAGATATTCAGAGTTTACTTGTATATGATGAAGTTCTGTGGATGTACATAGATAATACATGTTGGAATATTTCATGTTCTATACTCTTAAGTCTCAAGGTTAACTATTTGATATACTTATACACGAGTGGCGGCCCCGAGGATTTGAGTACCCAGTCGAGCCAAGAAAAAATGCCCCTAACTCATAGCAATTTTTTTTTTTTTTTTTTTTTTTTTTTTTTTTAAATGATAACTAATGTTATAACAATTAATTATATCCATAACAAATCATAGTATTAAAATACATACCATCGTAGTTAACCAATGATCCGTGAAGCTCTCCGGCATTCTTCATAGCAAATTGGTTGATTAGCTCTTCACGTTTATATCCTCTAAGATTCCATTCTCGATAGCTATCATGGCCAATCCACTAAGTCTTTCTTGGGACATTGTTGATCGTAAATAAGATTTCAATAACTTCAACTTAGAAAACTCCTTTCTAGCGCAATGCTGATTTGGAATAGTCAACAATATTCTATATGCAATGGTTGCATTTGGAAAATAACCAAACTCTTTCAAACGCTTCAAAACATCTATAGGTGCTGTTAAGTTCATCGGTTTGTAATGTGTCAAATAACTTCAACTCCATATAAAGTTCATCAAGATCAATATCCGATCTTTCTTCAAACCCGAGTGCATTTTCAAGAAGGTGACATGACAATTTAAGTTCTTTATCTTCAATTCCCCTAAAGTTATGTGGAAACAAAAAGCCAAATAATTTCTGTACTCTTTGAATTGCTCAAATCTTGTCTCAGTGAAGAACGAGCTTGATCAACAATATATAAGAAATAATTGACTCTAAAGTTCTCTTCGTGTAAATGAAGTTTCTTGGCTACTTAAACTCTCACCAAACTTTTTTCTTTGAATCAAATGCTTTGTGGAAATATCGGATCATACCATATTAACCTAATTCACTCACTAGTCAAAATTAACCAATATTTCAACCATCATTTAAACATTGTCATCACTTAATGGGATTCATCCTAATACCTAAATAAACACACTAAACAAACTACTCATAAATCATGATCACTAAATCAGATAAAACACAAAGTCTCATGCACAGACACATTGTCATCAAATGTTTTACAAAATAAAGTGATAAGATAAAAAGAGTAATAAGTTTACAACCCAAATAGATGCAAAAAACAATGGATGATGGTGGATGATACTATGATAGATCTTCTTTTCCAAAACTCCACAAAGCTCCAAAGCCCCAAATCAACCCAAAAGTGATGGTTCTTCTACAAATGAGATAAAATGGTTTGTGGGTTTTGTATAGATGGTGATGAAGATGATGATGATACAAGGGATTTGATGATGGTGGAATGATGGTAATGAATTTAATGATTTAGTGGATGAAGAAAAAATAGGGTTTTTCCTCTTTTGGGGTCGGTGTGTATGTGTTTTTATGAAGTTGTCTAAAAATCAAAATGAAAATCGTCTCTCCTTGGTCGTGTGCGACACCAAGAAAAGAAAAAATAAAAAGGTGTCTTTGCTTCCAGGCTTGGTCCACACCACGGTCAAGAAAATAATTTCTCAAATTGAAAATGTGAGGTGTGGTTGTGTTGGTATCGTCTCCACTGGTCAAGAAAATCAAGAAATCCCACCTCACCTTGCAAGAAAGATATAAATAAAGTAAACAATTTGGTGGGTTTGTTATGTATTTTGTATTGAAGTACAATTATTTCAACCGGATGCAATATGTAAAAATTATATATAATAATAATATATATATATTAAAAATTTCTAAAAATTGTACCCGTTCAAAAACGTGCTCTTGTATGGAATCGGGTTTGCACACCTCGGGCCTCCCGCTTATACATCATCTAAATATCTACACTCAATTAATATTGTTACTTGAAACTACAACATATTAATTGTTAGATCGTCTCCAGTGATTTGAGTGCATTATATTGAATGTATTATTTTGGATCTAATATCGTCACATTATCATTCTACTTTTTCTACAAAACTTCTAACAAGTATATACTATATACAACTAGTTCTACGTGTCTATCGCATGGCACTAGCTACATAGATTTATAACCGAAAACACTAACTACAAACGTCGTTCCGGCATATACAAGATATTGGGTGAGTCATATACACTACTACACAAACCTGGTTTTCACAAACTTTTACCCAGAAAATAATCGTGGAAATTTCCCTAAATTACCTACAATTTACCCACCAAATTGTAAAACAAAATTTCGTGAAATCGGTCAAAGATTTCCCACAATTTTCACATCAATTTGTTGACCAAATTTTAGTGGGAAGCGGTGAAATTTCCACAAATTATCAACAAATTTCACACTAATTGTGTTGACCAGACTTCAGTGGGAAATATGTCATAAAATTCACACATATTAGCGACGGTCGAAGTCATGGCAAATCAGTAGCTAAATTACCACGGATTTCACACGATCTTATTTAATAAATATATGGTTTAATTAGTGCGTGAAACTGTGGATAATTACCACTCATTAGCCACAATAATATTGTTTTATGTTTCTTTATAGTTACAAAATTTCATATTATAATCTATGTCTTAACATGGTTTATTAGTTTCAATTATATGTGTCTTCGTATTTATTTAGCTATATGTTTGTGTGTCACAAATGTATGTATATATGTCTAACGTGTATGTGTAGACACGTGCTTTATGAACCATTGTATATCTATTACAGATGTATTATTGTAAGTTTTTTTAGCCTTCATTTCACTTTTGTATGTCTATATATAAGAATGTGTACATATGTGAATGTGTAAATATGTCAAAAACATAGTAGATGATTATGTTCGTGGCCTCGTGGAAATCCGTTCGTACTTTCCCACAAATTACCCACCGATTTGATAAATTCGTGGGAAATTGGTGGGTAATTTGTGGGTAGTTACTCACGGATTTCCCACAGAAAATATCGTTTTTGTATTTCAATATATTCCCACATTCCCACATTACTGTCTGTGTGTTTTTATGAGTTTCTAGTTTCATATTTGTATATATGTGTGTGTGTGTGTGTGTGTGTGTGTGTGTGGAATTGTTAAGCGGGTAAAATGTTAATGCATAATTGATAGTTTAACTTGTAGCTAGACCAAAGCACTAGGCTCTCATTTGTAGGTGTGGATATAGCTGACAAATAGAAGTTGAAGCCAATGTTCACACCTAAATTAGGAGCAGTGTATTTTTGGGTTGATTGTGATATGTTTCGATTGACCGTGGTGATGCATAATTGTTGTTGGATGTTATGACTTTTTATTTACATGTTATTGGGTTGATTGTAGGAATTGATTTGCACACTTTAAGAATTGATTGAGACACTCCAATTATGCATTAAATACTTGTAGAGTATTAAACATTATGCTTCAACCGCTTGTACTTTTAGTGTGCAAATAATCTTTTAGAATGCAAATCACTAGCCATTGTGACATGTTTCGATTGATCATGACCAAGTTCGGGCGTAAGAGTAACTTATGAAGCTGGAGAATAAACGTTGTAGTTTGGTGTAATGAATTATAATATTAAATGCTTACCAAATGAGGTAGTTGAGCGATTCATGATACGATATGTACCCTTTACATGATGAATCAAGATGTATTTATGGAAGTTGGATATATATGTGGATCAATATTGTGTCCACCGGTCCACGAGAGCACTGTAACATTAATGTGGGATCAATATTTTACCTATTATGTTGCTCACCGATTGATCTACTCGGTTAGAGGATGTTCTTTTTAGATAACGTTATTCTTGATGAGACGACCATCCAAAATATATCAAAATGATCCGATGACCTACAAATGTCATCATCCATGTAAGGCGACCTCGGCCAACTTCATTATCTTTGAGAACTAGGATGGCGTTTACAAGGCCGTCTTAATCAAATGACCATTTTGAACCATTTATTAAATTTTTATCATTCGATTCATCTTTTTAAAACTCGAGCCATACACATTTTTGGTTTGCGCTCATTTAAGCGGGGCTTGAGTCGAGTATGTACCGAACCTAGCTCAAGTAACTTACGGACAACTCAATTTATAGACATGCTAAGATAAGATTTTTAATATGAACTATTGAACTTTTAGTATGAGCTATTGAGTGGAGTTTCGGCCAAACCGAGCTCAAGTAACTTTCTATTCGAGTCGAGCTTCATATGCCAAATTTTCATTGAGTTCGAGCTTTAAATGTGAAAATAATCGAGCTTTACTTGAGTTCCGAGTTTGAGTTTTAATAGTCGAGTCGAGTTCGAGCTTTGCGGTACTCAACTCGTTTACGCCCCTAATTATATTTTAATTTTCATACTTCATGAGGTTATGTTTTTTTATGATATAAGTAGAATACAATACGGAGTATTATACTTAGTGATAATTAAATTTCATAAACACAATTTTGTGAAATTTTGGTCTCCCGCCCGGACTTTCCTCAAAAATCAAAACACTTACACTTATACCTCTTTTCCCTAAAATCAAAACCTAGGCTAACACCCTTATCCTCTTATTTCCGCCCCCTTTCTTTTTGTCACTTGCACTCACACACATAAAAAGCTAATACATCTTAGGGTTGCTTTTTCCTCCATCCGAATTTACCACAAACAAGGTATGTAAACATCACTCACAATCAATCTTGACTGATTGCATTTTATTATTTTATCATGTTGAACGCTAATACATCGTTAAAGACCAAGTCAAGCTTTATTTCTTTTATTTTTATCGTTTTTTTCAATGATATACCTTACGACACATAACAACATGATTTCAGATTCAACAAGCCAATATTTTTTTTATGAAACCTTAAAATTAGGCCTGATATTATGTCTCGATTTGGGGTTCTTGAATATCGGATTGTTGGGTTTATATTGAGCTTTTGGTGACATCAACTTTATGATTTTGACTTTTGGGTATGAATTTGACTTTAAAGGTTGACTTGAATATCGGCGATAATACTTGAATAATGGTTGATTATTAGGCTTTAGATGCGGTATGTTCATTTCAATGACTCAAATATAAGCTGTAATGACATGAATTTTGGTTTGTTTTTGACTTTTGGTATTGTTTTTACATTAATGAATATCGGACTAGCTTACATATATGAACTTACAAATTTTAATTCATGTAACTTTTGTTGAGAAAAATTGAAACATATAAAAAGCAATTATATTCTAATAGCTTATTGCTATGTTGTTTTATATAGTTTTGTGATGTTGGTTCCAATTTCCGATTTCCGAACATGTAAATTTCAATTAAATAGCAAACTATCCATAAAATAGTTGGTGTATCTTGCTACAAAATTTAGTCTTGAATAAAAAAGCGAAAGTAAAAAATACATGGTTATGTGGGGACTACATAGTAGAAGACAACATAAAATAAGGAATAGGGTAGCAATTGAAGATTTCACGTGTCTTTTTAGCCTACTATTTTCTTACCATGGCTAATAAAGGGGCCAAAAGCTAAACACCAAGTATATTAATGACTCTTGGCCTGAGTTTGTTTTAGGATATTGGGCTATTGGGGAGGCCAAGCACCCTCTAGCCCCTCTCCTCCGTCACAGCAACAACACAATGTACGCCTTTGCCCGGACCGCTGCAGCAACACTACTAGGCTACCATTACTAGTCTACTGCCACATCTAGTTCACTAGACTACCATCGTAAAGGTATATTTAATTTGAAAAACTTTTGTGATATGTATGGACTAAGTATTGGTGTACTTTTACAAAGTGAATATCATTTTAAACTGATATAACTAACTAAATAAAGACTTTATGTGCAGAAGTTTTATCGATGGGATGCTGCAGAAAGTAATCAGATTTGTTATGCTTGGGAATCTCACATTACGAACAGGTATAGGGATATAATGAGGGATGTGAGAAAGGCTGCGATGAAGGTCACGTAGCTTTCTCCACACTAAGATCATAATGGTAAGATAATGATAATGATATCATTTTTTTCAATAATAAATCATTGCCAAACAAGCATCAGTATGCTTTTAGCTATAC
This sequence comes from Chrysanthemum lavandulifolium, assembly GCA_022545495.1. Taxonomy (NCBI): domain Eukaryota; kingdom Viridiplantae; phylum Streptophyta; class Magnoliopsida; order Asterales; family Asteraceae; genus Chrysanthemum; species Chrysanthemum lavandulifolium. The sequence goes on along the minus strand of CM040243.1, from coordinate 246,677,612 downwards.
AGAGGTGGCAATTGGGTCCAATTTGGTTGTTTTGGGTCATGGGTCAAACGTGTCATGGGTTAAATGGGTCATCGGTCAAACGAGTCATTTGAAAAAGAAGGTCACATGGGTCGTTGGTCAGGCGGTTCGGGTCAGGTTGGCCTACCATTTTCCAATGTTTTCTACTTATAAGCATATAATTGTGTTAAAAAAAGGTAAACAGACTCGTTCGACCGATGGACTAGTAAGTGAATTTCATCCTTTTTATCAACCTGTTGGACTTAAGAGCTGTGACCCGCAACCTTGTGCCTAAAAAGTGGCAGTAGCGTTCTAACCTACTCGAACAACAACAATAAACTTAAGAGCTGGTAAAGAAAAATGCCTGATGCAATATCTCTATGCCACCTATACCATTGCTATTTTTCAACATCTCTATGCCGCCTTATTCTTTCTTTATTCTGTCAACTTGTTCCTAAATAACAAGTCTCGAAACATGGTTGTGAAAGTTGCAAGTTTTTTACACGGAAAGGAAACATGGTTTACAATTAAAAAATGATATAGAGATCTTAAGAATTCTGATATGCTGTCATTAACGTTTACAACTTTTTTAGAAGGGCATTGCTAGGTCAAACAGGTCATGTGCTTGGTGCAGGATTGACGACGGATCTAGCTTTTGTGCTAACAGGTACAATGGGATCCGTGAGTGTCTATGCCACACACACGTGCTCACCTTACGAGGTCTGTTTATTTTCGTTATTCTCACATCATTTTAGAGTTTGTTATTCTGATGAGTTATTCTAATACAACAATGTGTGATGTAACAGGAGATACAAATTCTGAAAAAGCAAAACGATGATCTAAAGAAAAGATGGAAGATGAAAGGGTAGTGCAAAGGCTCGAAGCGGCGAGACCAACGGCTTAAGATAAAACACTCGATGATAGGTTGAGTCTTTCGGCAAAATTATCCTCCCGAGCTCTCGAATCGGATCACGGTCTGGCTAGTCTAGTCTCATTTGGCATTAGGCTTTAGTTTTTGTGTTTGAACTATTGGGTTGTAGTAGGTCGAAAACAATTTCGATGTTGCGTCGTCTGATTATACATTGCTACCCTTTGTCTTTTGGATTACTGATTTATGTCCATCGGCGACACATTTATACATTTTGGGTACCAAATTTGTTTAGGCAATTTATTAATGGTTTTTATCGTTTCAAATATTAGTTTGGCATATTTTTAGATTCTGGATTCTGGAATACCACGGAATTTAGCCACGGGGCACAAAATTCCCACAGAATTATTAGGGGAAAATATAACTTTTTGCCAGAAATTTGTGATAAAACCGTCGGAAATAACTGTGGGAAATCAGTGGGAAAATGTTTGTGAGAAATCAGTGGGAAATAACTGTGGGAAATCTGTGGTAAAAAAACGTCGATGCATGTGAAAGTTGGTTGCTAGAATATGTGGGAAATCTGTGGGAAAATGTTTGTGAGAAAGTTGTGTGAAATTAAAACCACAGATTAACCACGGTAATATCCGTGGGAAAAAAGTCAACGATTGGTGGGAAAATCCGTGGAAAATATTTACCACGGGGTTTTTACACACGGAATGATTCCGTGTGAAATCGTGGAAAAAGGCCCTTACCACGGGGTTTCCCACGGATTTTACCGTGGGAAAAACCACTTTGTGTAGTAGTGATATATACGGTGCATCAGCAATTGGGAGTGACAGTTTAACAAATTTCCATGGGTGAGTCAATATATTGTTTGTCTATAGCAACAATCTTCTAGTTGTGCTTTGACTTCTTACATAGGCTTACTAGTTCTTACACTAAATAACCGCTAACATATATTCAATAACTGATCAAATGGCTTTTGACATAGTGGTATGTGTAACTTATCGACGGGCAAATTAATTACTACGCACAAAATACTACAAGAAAATGCACCTTTAGTGATAGTGATTTTAATGACACAAGAAAGTGTCAATAAGAATGTCCTAGGAAACTTGTTTCAGATATTATGAAGAACACCAAAACATCTTATTCGTGGGGTATAAATTGGTTCTAAGACTAAGTTTGCTTATCTACCTAAGGCTTCAAGGAAACCGATGGAAGCTAATGATAAAATTGTACTATGGTTCCTTCCACTTGAACTCTTTTGATATATTAAGCTTTATGGTGGATGTGGGCGCTCGTAAATATTTAGCGATTGGTAATGGGAATGGGAACATGGATAAATATGCGAGTGCACCTAGTGATTCATTTGGCGGTCAAGTACTACTTTTCTCGTTGAAAGGATGCTTGTGCTATTGGGTGATGATTGAAGTCACTTTCTACTATGGAAATGCAAGGAGAAGACTCGGATTGTGATGAAGTCGAAGATTTTTATGACGAGACTTCTCACTACATGACTAGCGGAGGTGTATACGATGCTAGTTTACGTGAGGATGAAGACTATAATCTATTTGACACTTAGGACCTTCTAGGTTTAACGGAACAAGAGGCGTTTTGTGATTTGATAGATATTAGTCTTCGTGGCCAGTCTAAAGTCTAAACGTTAGTTTATTTCTCGTCCTTATAGTAGTTGTTCACAAGTTTGGTGTATCTTTCTTATAATAGTTCTAGTTTGAAGCACATTTGATGCATTTGTTTTTCGTCTTTGTAACGGGGTTTAATGCGGGATTCACCCATATTCTATATACTTAAATGTTTTTTTGAGTAATAAAAATTACCACGGGTATCCCCTTTACAAAAAATAATGTCATTAAATCTTACTTTTTAGTGACACTTTTAAAAAAGTGTGGATAAAAGCTCCAAATTGAGATTTTATGGCACTTTTTTTTTTTTTTTTTTTTTTTTTTTATGGCACTTTCTTTAAATAAGATGTGTCTCAAAAGTAGGGCAGTAAACGAATCGAACGAACATAAACGGGGCCTTATTCTTGTTCGTTCAGTTAATTTTAACCGGACGAATAAACGAATACGAACGCTTAAATGAACGAAATTTCTTGTTCATGTTCGTTTATTAAGAAAATGAGTTGTTCGTGTTTGTTCGTGTTCGTTCATTATAACACTAAGCGAGCGCTAAAGCAGACATAAGCGATCGATCATAAATAAATATAGACAAACAAACATAAACTTTATTAAATTATGCATCTAATATTGTTTTATAAGTGTTGTTTTGTTTAAATAAACTAATTTTAAAATTATACAATTAAAAATATGTTATCTGAACATAAATAAATAAATGAATATAAGCGAACGTTAACGAACACATAATCGGACGTTCACGAACATAAATAAATGGACGTGACTTTTGTTCATGTTCGTTCATTTAACGAAACGATCGTAAAGTATTGTTCATGTTCGTTCATTTAATAAATAAACGAATATGAACGAACTTTGTACCGAACGGTTCATGAAATGTTTACTGAATGAAAAGTACCCTAAAAGGATGTCACATAGTATCATAAAAAAATGAATTTGAAATAAAAGTACCCACAAATGCAAAAAAAAATAGTTCGCTAAGGAAAAAAAACAAATAGGGGCAAATATGGTGCCTTTTAAAAATATTTGCACTAATTATATTAGCTACCTCGTAGTTCAGTGTTAATTCAAATTTATCCATGATTTAATTAAAATATTTCACACGCATTGTAAAGAAAAATGGGCAATTGTATATATACTCACTCAAAGTTGAATATTTGCGTATATACCCAAAACATGCTTAAGTTGCATTGTACACCATGCATTGAAAGCTTATATTATGAGGAAATATGCAAATATTTAAGTTTTAATGGTATATACGCAATTCTCTCAAAAAAAATGACACATTATTTTGGTTAGATAGTTTGGTCCGAGATTGATGCACGTTTGTCATATGACCCAAAGTAATGAAAGAGTAGAGGTTATACTGTTATAGTTTTTGCCTTCCAAATTGGCTGAACCACGCTAGATTTGTGCATTATTTATGTGTTTTTGTTTATTTGTTCCTCGTTATTTATTATTGCGTTTTGCATAACATCAAATATTATCAATAACATAAAGGGGGCGTTTGGTTCATATAAATTGAAATCATTGGCTTTCAATTGCAGATAGATTTAAAAAATGGAGAGTATAAAATCTCATGTTTTAAAATTCTTTTACATGTTTGGTTCACATAATTTATGTGAAAGGATTGTAGATTCATATATTGAGAATTACATTATTGCCCATTTGCCCTCTTGCACAACGAAGAAGAACCACAAAATTAGAAAAGACAAGGGTAAGTTTGTCTTGTTTCAAGCTTTAAATGTGGGTGTCCCCACTGAGTTTAGGCTTTACATGTGAGTGTCCCCACTAAGTTTAGAATTCATCGTTCATGTGGTGTATTTGTAGACTGCCCATTTATTAGATTTTAGTATCAAATCTCATCTTTTATTTCCTAACCAAACACATTATGTAATTGTATTTCAATATCAAAGTCACTAAAAACCATCCAAATACAGTGAACCAAACAGCCCCAAAGGGTTTTGCTAACGACACTATCAAGTGTTTTTACCTCTTGACGTCAAATTTATGTGGTTGGCACAGTTTGTTATCAAGACGTACGAAACTGTGACAATATCAATACCTATAACGTCTATATCTATATCAACAAATTACCATCTGAACTAATCAATGAAAGTTACCCAATAACTGAGCACACCATATTGTGCCAAAAATATTTATGTAATACGGAGTAGTTATATTTTTTTTGTAGTATTGGAAAGATAGATACAACAAACAAATTAATTTTTGTGAAGTACAAAAATAATATTACTATCAAGTTAGTCTAGCGCAGCGGTGATTGGAAATTTGGAAGTCTCATGTTCAAGTCCCATAAATCTAACTCCGTGGGGCCGATCGCGCCAGCCTTAGGGCATCCACTATGGTGGGTTTATGAAAAGGTTTAAGAAAGATGAAAAGGTTTATGTTTACTTTAACCATAGTGACACTCATTTCACGTATACATGTGGCGTGAAGAGGTCCTAATCTGAACCTCTTTATAAATTCAATACATTTAACGTTTGTTAAAAAAAACATTTTATGAACTTGCGAGGTTTATCTTATAGTGAATATAGGTTTATAAAATAAAAAGGTTTAAAATTTATTGAAACATTAATGTATAAACGCTGTAAAGGTTTATCATAGTGGATCTTATTATACTCGTAATCAAGAAATACGTACTATTATTATTTTAGTTAAAGATAATCCACACATGTGATATTACTCCATAAATACAATGACAGAGTCGAGTCATACCAGACTTCTACGAATTTGGGTTTTAGAAATATGTACGTACTTTTAAGTTGTTGAAAAAAAGCAGTTAAGTTTCTCACCACATACTCGATCGATTATCAAATACCCTAGAGGAAACCTTTCCATAAACAGCAGCCTTGCTTCTTTTACAGAAATGGGCAAATTAAACTTAATACAGAGAGCAATATGTGGTTTGTTTCTAACGGCATCCATTGTAAGGAACCATGCTATTGTTGTCGATGTAAAAACTAAAGGTGCCAAGGGTGATGGCAAAACTGATGATGGACCGGTAATAATGTCATACATCATTTAGCTAGCTAGTTTCATGTGTTTCTTCGCCTTTCAATAAGAATTGAAAAAGAAAAAAAAAAAGTTTCATGTGTTTCTTATCAATGTTGATGTTTTATTCTTAGCTTGTACTTGTTATTGAGTTGAATATAGGCGATAATGGACGCTTGGAAAGAAGCATGTGGAGCAGCACCACCAAGCTCGGTATTAATTCCCCCTGGGACGTATATGGCATTTCCTTTGATTCAATTGAATGGTCCATGCAAGGGTCCGATAGAAATCAAGGCTACTGGTGCAACAATAAAGGCCCCTTCTGATCTCGCAATGTTCAAAAATGACTCTTGGATTGTCATTGCGTTTGTTGATCAATTGACTATGACCGGTGGTACTTTTGATGGCCAAGGCCAAGAATCATGGAGGAATAACAAATGCAACAATTGCCAAAAACCGGCTGTAAGTAACTACTTCAAATCGATTTATTTTACACAACTTCCATTACTAAATGTGTGATTCGTGAACAATCAAATTGCTTAAATTTGATGAAAACATATAACATCTCAAAGTCTCAATACTCAACGATAAACGCTTTGTTTATCGTATTTTTGCATCATTACTGTGAAGCGTTTATAACGCCAACGTTTTCTATATTCATTTCTCAGAATCTTAGATTCGGTTATGTGAAGAATTCATTGATCAAAGACCTAACATCTATCAATAGCAAGATGTTCCACATAGCTGTGTTGGGTAGCGACAACACCACACTAGAACACATTACTATTAATGCTCCTGGAAATAGTGTTAACACAGATGGAATTCACGTTGGGAGGTTAAACGGGCTCAACATCAGAAACTCCAATATAAAAACTGGTGATGATTGCATATCTTTTGGGGATGGAAGCAAGAACGTCCATGTTGAGAAGGTGACATGCGGACCTGGACATGGCATCAGTATCGGAAGCCTAGGTAGATACCCAAATGAAGAACCTGTACAAGGAATTTGGATCAAGAATTGCACCATTACCGGTACAGATAATGGAGTCAGGATCAAGAGCTGGCCTGCTTCTTTTCCAGGAACAGTTAACGACGTGCATTTTGAAGATATTGTTATGGAGAAAGTGGCAAATCCCATAATAATAGATCAAAATTATTGCCCCGGTCATGTTTGCAAGGTATCAAACAAATATAACATATTAACATTACAATAAAGATGTAATTACCAAAAAAAAAAAAAATCTATGTGATTTTTTAAGCATCACATCCTTTTACATACTACTCGGAATTATAAATGTGTACAAAACTATTACATTTATGAATACAAGAAATGATAAAAATCCATGGTAATTTTCGCACTAACAACATATTGAATGTGAGCAAAGCGCTAATATTATTTTTGAAAATAATATGTGCCCCAAAGTTGTTCTTTGATTATTATATTCTTTCACTCTTTCAGACGATTCTTATCATGTTTCTTATAAGTGTGAATAATTTCGTGCGAAAAAATATGATAAGAATCATACAAGAAAGAAAATTAACGTGTAAATATGTAGCTTTATTATATTTTTGTGGTTATATTTACACACGGGGCTAACCTAAGTTTACATTTACGACTATCAGAGAGGTGGTGGTCCCGCAAAAACTGGTGGTCCATCAAAAGTAAAGATAACTAATGTGAGCTTTAGAAAGATCAAAGGAACATCATCGACTAAAGTGGCATTGAAGCTTAATTGTAGCGCTGTATCACCATGCAACAGTGTGGAGCTAGGTGACATCAACTTGATTCACAATGGAGTAGGACAAGCAAATGCTACTTCACAGTGTTTTAATGCGAAGCCTAAAGTTGTCGGTCAAATTGTCCCTCCGGCTTGTCCTGTTGCCACAGCATAGAATCGTTTGATCTCAAACATTAACCGATCAGCCAAATGATGCCAAATAAGCGGATACAGAAATTCAGAGACTACCCAAATTAACATGAATATGCATATATGTACATAGTTTGTGTTTGGTGCTTATTTTATATTTCTGATGTTGATCATTTGTGTATTAATCATGTGATTTGTATTAACTAAAAAATTATCATGTTCCACAAAAGACCTAGTATTAATTGTACTATGGTAGATCTTTACAAAAGTTTAATTGATTCATGTCATTAATTCTTAAACATTTTGATTATATAAACCTATTTCACTGCATATAAACTTTTTAAAGCTTTACAAACATCACATATATCTCAAATGCATTAAATTGTAAAAAAGTTCAAGATATTAGGGCATCCCTATGGCAAAATATTATAAACTTTATAAGTGTTCCATGTCATCACATATCATTAATTTATAAACCTTTTAATTTTATAAACCTATTTTACTATAGTAAAAATATGTTACAACTTTATAAATGTTATACATTACACATGCTTTAGTTATGTTGAGTTTATGAAGAGGTTCGAAGCCAAGACATTTTCGTGCAACGTAGATATGAAATGAGTTTTCACTATGGTTTAAATAGAATATAAACCTTTTGAGTTTTTAAACCTTTTCATAAACTTACCATAGTGGATCTTTCTTGACTTTTTTACGCCAAGAAGCGTGAAATAGGTTTCAATATGGTGAACAAAATTATGAACATCTTCATCATATTATAAACCTTTTGTAAACCATCTAAGTGGATGCTTTCTTGGGTTGATACATGGATATCAACTTCTAATAAGATTAAAATTGGCACACTCGATCAAATTTTATAACGTAAACCACTATTTTATATAGTTGCTATGTATAGAATTTGGGGTTTTAACAAAGGGAGAAGACCGAAAATTGACAATTTACTTTTTCAAAAAATTAAATTGAATAATCTACTTTAATTTCTATTTTTGCCGTATATATTTTTGAACCAATGTGAGTAGTATTGCAAGTGATTTGACAAAAATACCTTTGTGTTCGTTCCATTTCACAAAATACCTTTCCAAATTTTTAAACAAAAGTATAGTTTGGACATGTACGAAAAATCCCGTTGAAAATCTGAACAAAGCCACAAGCCATTAGTTTATATAAAAATCATATGTGGCCGGAATTTCAAAATTTGTGGTCATTTCTTTCTTTTTACTTGGTATTTTGGTACGAATCAATGAGAATATATATACAAGACAAGACATTGTTAATACGGACAGAATTTCGAGGTGGCCGGATTGTTGTTCATTTGGACGGAATTGTGAAGTCCATGATTTAACAACCATAAAAAGATTGTTAGCCGTTGAAAAAGATTGTTAGCCGTTGAAACGTAATTATGATGTTGTTCATTTGGGGATTCAATTATTAAGTTGGTATATACGGATCCTAATGCTTACACAATAATGTGATTATGATGGGAGGTTATTGTTACAATATTCGTTGGAAAACACGTCGGATAAATCAGGCACTTAATTAAGATGATAAAACTTGAAGATGACGACGAAGAGTATAAAGGTATTTTTGTTAAATCACTTACAATATTCATAGTAAGTTTCTAACAATAACAAATGTGAAAGTAGTCTATTTATTCACGAAATTTAAAAGAAAATGAGATTGACAGTCTTCACCCTTTAATAAAATGTGTTTTTTTATCAAGGAAAGAGATCAATTTTAGATAACAACTAACCACTTCAAGAGGGTACCTTGGTTTGAAAACTGAAATGTTTGGCAATTATAAAGACACTTTTAGGTAAAACCGGCCAAAGTAGTAGTTTTGTAAAATCAATTTCTCTTCTGACATATACAAAAGGATGTTTAGTCTTTTTCGTGAGTGTGTTTTCTACTATATATTCACCAGGAGTATTTTGTAATTTCATCTCAAGAGCCAATAAGTAAGTGGTAGGAAAGAAGACTTTATACCCGAATTATCCGCATATCTCACCAGTCTAGGTATAATCTTATATGCCTACTTGGCTCTTATTATATTTTAGAATGTGCACCTATCACCAATATGGTTCATTAAAAAACAGCTGATATGACAATCGTATCTAGTAATGGAATTAGAGGGGCTACTAAACATAAGTGGAGGACCCATTTACATACTGAAAACAAAGCTTATGGTCTGAGTGTATCCAATTTTTTGATCATATCCTAATCATGCATAGTATTCATTTACAGTAGTTGCTACTTGTATGGCTCCTATTTTTACAACATTTTTGCCATTGTCCTTTGACTTTTTAACTTCTGTGGTTGTTGATATTGTCCTTCTAGAGTCTACTAATAATCTAGTCCAATCACTAAACCTCCCTCCTTAATGAATATTAAAGTACAGATAAGGTAATCATACTACCAAAGATTGTGTTTCCATTTCCACTTGCATTTACAGGTGAAGAACAGGTTGATATGTTTGAATAATATCTGGAAGCAACTTGGAAAAAAAAAATGCTTTTTGTAATACTGTTAGGTTGATTAATTAATACCGTTACAATGTCGAAAAGTTATACAAACTAGCTAGCAAGAGATTTTTGCGTACATGTATTAGAGCTTTGTAATCTCTAGCTTCTCTGCTAGCTTTTAATTTGTTTTCTCTTGTTTTTGCGTACCTTATGCAATAAAATCGTCTGACTTACTTTCATGAGACAGCATCAACTAACGGAAAGATATAAAAACGTTTATACAAAACTACAAAAAGGGTTGGGAATATTCACATTCCCTTGTGAAGTGCATAGCTTTATTACAACCAAGGATCAAATAGATAGTAGAAAGTACACCAATTCATATCATACTAAGAATTGATTCTCTAACTTAATAATTGGGCACTAAATGAGAAAGTATTATATATAGGAAAAGCAAGATCAAATTAAATACTATTTTGTCAGGCCAATGAAGAAATTAAGAAGTCACATTTATAGTTTATTAGGTTATTCATATACGTAATGGAAATTATTATAAAATATAAATGTGTAAAACACGCTTACTACAGTCGGCAGGTTTAGTTTTAAACAAAGACATCCACAACGTAAAATAAATATGGAAACAAAGAAGAAAATGACTTAAGTGAGAGTCCTTGAAAGAGCACTTGCATAAACAATTTTGTGACATATACTAGCACTAACAAAGCCATCATGACATACCACTATCTTATTTAGAGCATATACATAGGTCCTTCCTTGTATGCCATTTTTCTTCACATCATTCCTACACTACTCAAACATTGCCTTATAGTTGCCTTTCTTTCGAAGGAAACCGCTCCTCGGTCTTGATCAAGTGATCTTGAGGTGGATACCGGTGACGTTGAGGCCAAACATGAGGAAGAGTCCAAAAGTAGCCGATGAAAGCATGTTTGGAGAAGGAAATGGACCAGAGTTTCCAAATATGTCTCAGCATACAAGGCAAGGGTTCGCAAGTGGTCTTTCTATTATATATACTATCATACGAGCTCCGTTCTCACTTCTATCATGCCTATCGTCCCACAACCATATAAGTGGTGCCGCTGATGGAGTATGGGTCTCTGGAGAGTTTTCACGGATGTCTGACATTAATCATCTTGTGGTTAGCGATAGCATGCGCTATGCTATTTTGATGTAATTAAAGAGTTGTAAGTAGTAATAGCTAGTCATTGCTTTTCTTACACTTACGACACTATTTCTTGTATCAGAATAACAGATTTGTATACAAAAAGTAGATAAGGATTTGGCCTCCCTTTTACTAAAGAGTGCATTTTACTCAAGCATATGCATTTTTTTTAATTTGAACGGCAAATTATATAATATAATTAAAGCTAGCAAGATGCTAGGAGATTACAAAGAGATTGTAGAAGCATTTAAGGGATTGACAATCCAATTAATCCATTTGGGAAACGAATTTTGAGAAAAGATCTAGTGAGAAGAAAATTTGAAATGAGAAGAATGAGAAGTAATTAAAGCCACATATTTCAAATGAGAGAAAGAAATTTTAAGGAAGATGCATATATGTTTGTAGGTGCATCTGAAATATGCGGTTTTGATTTCTTCTCACTCTTCTCATTTGATCCTTACTCAACGAATTTTTACATCTATGAATTGAAGTCTTCATGAATGAGCCAAATTTCTAATCTTATTGGCAAGGGTGTCTTTACAAGGAGACTTAAGATCAAAACATAATCTGTTACTGTATCTCCAAATTAACCAAGTGGTTGTTTGAACAACAAGCAACCACGTCAAACCAAGCTTTAGCCATATGGTTTATATTGATTTTGTGGAAAACTAGAAGGGGGTTGAATAATTTACCGATTAAAAACTTTATTTTGAAACTTATTGAAAGATCAATTGATATTGATCTCAGATATGTTAGTGAATAGTAATCAACAATTAATATATAAAGAGTAGATAAAGAAAGAAACAATCAAACCACAACAAGTTGTTTATAGTGGTTGGTCTACAAGGACTCTTTTCCTTGCCCTACTCCACTCCCCGAGTCTCACACTCGAGTTTAACTTCACTAGTCAACAAGCTCCTTTCACCGTGGAGAAACCTTTACACTTCGCTTGCACACTATTTCGACACTAAGCTAGATGTCGAGTTCTTTTCAGGTACAACCACTCCACACACAATGTATTTTAGGGACTAAAATACTAACCACTCACACTCACAAGATTATGATGGTTTGGTACAATAATGATGTATGAATCAACACAAGATCATACAACAACAAACAAACAAGACTTCCAACTTCTTGTTGAAGCTTGAATGTATCTTGATCTTCTTTGCTACAAAAGAGATCACCAATATGATATGAAACTAAGTTAGAAATGTTAGAGAGAAGGAATGTATGAGAATATGATGGAAAGGGATGAGAAACAACTTGGTTTGGCTTTGCTATTTATAGCCAAAATCTTCAGCAAGCACCACGGAACCCTCAAAGGGTTCCGCCGTGTTAATTTTGGTGCCGTAGGTGCGATGACAAGATCACAAAATCTTACCAAAGTCAACCATATCTATCAAAGATTGTGTAAGATATGTAGAGTCTAAATCTACACAAAGTATCTAGTGAAATCTTCTAAGGATTTCAATGATGCACCACATGATGTCATGTGTTTGTTTTTCTATTTTTAGAAATATGTTAAAATGTAAAAACATATGTAATGTTTTGTTTTAAGAAACCAAAACATTCTTGAACTAAAGCTACTATCATACATTATGGTTTAGAGTCCTATCAAGATATGATTAATCACAATGTAAATACTTGAGTGATGAAGATATTATTTGAAAAAGCTTGTTTTAATATCTATTAAACTTGACAATCTTTTAGCTTTATAAAAATTAAATTTACTTTTGTCGTTAACAAAACTTAGGTAAAGATCAAAAATATAAAAAAGTTTAATGACGATATTTGTATTAACAATCTACCCCTTTTTGTTAAGGACAAAACATAAATTTTATTTTTATAAAAGATGTAAAGATTGTACAAGATTTATAAAAATATAAATTTTTGAACTTGAAAGATAAAGATAATAATGCAAGTATGTCTAATGTAGACATGATGTTGACTTTTTCAGAAAGTCATGGTATGCAGTTGACTTTTTAGAAAGTCAAAGTCTTCATTAGTTGAAGTATGATGTTTGACTTTTCAGAAAGTCAAAGTATGCAGCTAACTTTTTCAGAAAGTCAAATATAACCAAGTTCTATATATTTCTCCTTCTTTTTGTCTCAACAAAAAGAAGATGCGAGGTGGAATGTGTAATGAGCCCGAGCCATTATCTCCCTCTTGACCAATGCTCCCCCTAAATTGGGTGCCAAGAGAAAGATACATGGATTGTGAAAAAGCTACAAAAAAAATTGTTAGTAATAAACATCATCACAAGCATTTCCAAACACCATGTAACAAACCACAACCATATAAGAAACACCATTCATTTGTTAAATTTTTTCATGATTTAAGAATCATGAAAAGAGAACACAATGAAGTGTTAGTACAATAATAAAATCCTAGAAACAAAAATTATCCTAGAAAATACAAAATATAAGAAAAATCCTAGAAAAATAAAAATGCTTAAAGAAATAAGCTAAGACCCTCCTATTGAGGTGGTGGATGAGCAAGAGCATTGATGCGTTCTAGGATGTGATTGAGGATGAACCTCATTTCGTCTTGAAGCTCATGGACCATCACCCGGGTCCTTTCGGTTATTTGGGTGGTACGCTCACAATTGGAGCAATCATGTCTAGGGGGTAGTATGGTTCATGGTTTTGTGGTGGTGGAATGGTGGAGGTGTTGGTGTTGGTGTTTGGAGTGGTGATTATAGAGGCTAGCAAAGCACTTTGCATTTGCATAGCATCACTAAGATGAGAATCCACCATATTTGAAAATTGGTGGAGATGATGGAGTTCGGCTTGAATCTCTTCTTTGGTGGGGTGATCTTCCCACATGGATTCCTCAATGTCCTCTATATGAGGAGACATTGAGGTAGGAAGTGGTTGATGCCCATACAAAGGTCCATAGATTTCCTTGTGGATGGGATGGAAAAGAAGAGGTCTTATTCTAACAGGCGTTTCGGTCAAAAGATGGTCGTGGAGACTCATGAGCAACCGCTCAATAGTACCAAAAGATGGTAGTGGTGGTTGATAATTGGGCCTAGGAGGCAAGTCCTCCAAGTCTTCCAAAAATGGATTTGGAGATGTAGGTGGTGTAGAGAATAACTATAATGGGATGAGTGTTGGAGATTTTGGAGGTGATGGTGATTTTTATGTTTGGATGGGAGCCGGTGGTGGTGAGCTAGGAGTCTTTGTTGGTGGTGGAGTAGTGATAGTGATAGGTGATTGTGGAGGTGGTGTAGGGGTAGCCAAAGTGAGAGTGGTCTCATCTCTTATGGGTGATGAGATGGTTAATGGAGAGGACTCAGAAGAAGAGCTTATGTTGACAAAACAACAAGGTCTTACGCTCATTCTAGCGGTTCTTTTGCAAGGTTTTGTTGATGGTGATGACTTAGTCATTTTTGGCTAAAGTTGTTGCTAGTAGATGAGAAGTTTTGAGAAGGTGTGAGGATGATCATGGTAAAAGCCCTTAATTTATAGGAATGGAAAATTATGGAGAAATGTGTTTGATTTGATGTTAAACCATAGAAGAGATGAGGTTCATAATAATTTTGAAGTGGGTTTAATGCTAGTCATATCACCCAAGTCAATCCATACAAGAAGGATGGAGTGAAGAGACAAAGATTTGCAATAAATGTGTTCTAATGATTATGAGATCCCAAGAATCAGATTACCCATGGATTGCAAGGAACCAAATTTTTGGTTCCTTCCTTTATGCAAAAGGGCTCCTTGGGTGGATTTTTGAAATTTTTGAATTTTGGTGGGAAATGGATATCCTATATTCCTAAGTGTGTTACACTAGTTCTAATATAGGTGAGAACTAGTTAAGATTAACCTAGAAGCAATATATGGTAATTTGGAATGTCGAAATAAGCGAAATTTAGAAAATTACTTGTAGGATCCACAACACCAAAATTTTACATAGGCGGAACCAAAAAAATGGTGCCGCCTGGTCCGCCTGTACAGGTACGGCGGTACCAAATTCCATAACTGACGGTACCAAATTTTTGGTGCCGTCTGATCCGTGGACACCAGAAAAGTTCATAGAACAGTATTTTAGGTGTCGTGGAGTTTTCCGAAACCTGAAATTTTGCTCAAAACATGTGACATCAATCATTTCTAGTTAGGAAAAGTCAATAACGCATATACAAACATAGTGGAGCATAGACTTTGACCAAGGGCTAACGATTTTCACATAAAAGTGAAAATGGGTAAAATTTGATAACAAACTTGTGCTATCCCCCTGAAATGGTTAGCATACAACATTGTTTTAGTCATATTATCATCCTACAAATTAAAAACAACCAAATTGTATCATACACCATAGTTCTTGTCTTGTTCCAAACACTCCTTCAAATGAACCTCACTTATCCAAATTCTTGTAAATCTTAGTCATCATCCTACCAAGGCACTTGAACATCCCCTTGGTTTGCTTGGACTCCGCCGATTCATTCTCAATTTCGAGGAGAGATGCATAGTACTCTTGAGGTGGAAGGCGAGAATTTGGAAGACCGTCCTCGGAGCTATTTGATGATGATGATGATGATGGAGTTGGAGGTTTTGCTCTTTTGCCTTTAGTCTTAGTCACTCACTCGTCACTCAAGGGCACAAAGATGTGAGGGATGAGCTCATAGTCAAGCTTCAACCCTTTTGGGCTTGGTGGAATGGGTGCAAAGGCTCTATAGAGACGGGTGAGAAGCATCCAGTAAGGAAGAGCAACCGATTCTTGAGTTGGAATGTCAATCATTCTCCTAGCAATGTAGTAAGCTAAATTGAATGGTTGACGGGTGGACAAGTTGTAGAGCATGTGACACTATGGTCCCTATTTCATATGGTTCTAATGACATTGGCTCTAAGTAGTTCCTCCCATTTCTTAAATTCGGGCTTAAGTTCATTGAGCTTCATTCCATATGGATCTCGGTTCACCTCCTTTCCCTTTCGGGTGACATGGGTTGGAGCGGCCCTTGCATTAAAAAGGTGCTCACGGATGACATCCTTATCCGCTAAAGGAGTTTGGTAGGGAAGAGAGCGGTCATTGATTGCATCAAGGATAGTGAATGGCCACTTATCTTAGTAGACACATGTCCCTCGGTTGGGAATTCCTAGCACTTGAGCAAATTGGGTTAAGGAGATGGTGTAGTCATTTTGATTGATCCTAAACCTAAGGCTAAATTCATCATCCTCATCAATGAAACCGGGGAAACTAACATAGAACTCTAACACAAATCTAGGACAAATGGGTTCACCGATGTCAAGGAGACAATCGAAGTGAATGGCGGCTAGTTCTTGATGGAGATTGGTTCCGTCCACAAACGAGGAGTGAATGGTTCTACCCTCATGGAAGTACCTTTGTTCCAGACTCTTAAAGATATCGACTTGTTCCTTGGAGAGACCCTTGGTTTTGTGATGTTTGGGAATGTAGTTAAGAGTATCCTTGTGATCATAGAATCTTGCGGCTACCATGGTTATTCCTATGAGTAAGAATTTCTATGTTAAAATGAGAACAAACTTAACGTTTTGGTTCTAGTGTGCCTATATGAAAACGATTTGAGTTGTGGTTATCTCGACTCATTTTATGCATAAAATGGTTTTAGTGGGGTGTTTGGCAAAGGCATGAGATAACCCAAACGCCCTAATTTAATGTGGCTTCATTTGAATATAACCGGAATACATTATTAGTTATGTATTACCTTTAGTATTCTAGAGCATGCAAGTGATGAAAATTATGCGTTTCTATTTGTATTAACAATGAAAAATTGTTTTCCTACAAGTGAGAAGCTTTTCAAATTTTTTTGACATGGGGTGTTTGGTTATTTGAATAAAACCTTATAGTCATTATCTTTTCATTAGTGGGAAACATGATTTGTTTATTCAATGTGACAATGTAGTACCCTAATTTCAATGACTAGTTATGCAATTTGCCAATTGAATCCATGTTTTGTACAAGAATACACATAATCCCCATGTAATGATTTTGTGCGCAAATTAGAATCCTAGACTCGGAATTAAAAGATGAAATGTAGTTAGGATACTTACAATGATGTTATCTTCAGTGATTAGTGGGTGAGAAATTGTCAACAATGAGTTAGGTCTAATGTTTACACATTTTGGTAAAGTAGGTTATGAGGAAGAAGATGTTTTGTAGGTAGCATTTTTGCTACTGTTGTCACCACGGACCAGACGACACCAAAAATATGGTTCCGCCTTTGTTGTCTTTTGGTGCCGTGGGAACAGTAGCCGTTTTAAACAAATTTGTTTTGTTTTGTTTTTTCTAAGGTTTAGACTATGTTTTACCTACATGTTTGGTTCCATTAACCCCAAACCAAGTCTAAGAAGATTAAATGGTTCTCGTTTTAGAGGCTTAGTTAGAATGTTGGAAATGTTGTCTTTGGAGGATACTTTCTCAATTGAAATGTTTCCTTTTTGAACATTGTCGCGAAGAAAGTGATGACGGATTTCAATATGCTTCGTACGAGCATGTTGGACGGGATTTTTGCTGAGATCAATAGCTCCTTTGTTGTCGCAAAATATAACAATATCGTTGAGATGAATTTCGTAATCCACGAGAGCTTGCTTCATCCAAAGAGCTTGTTGACATGCTTTTCCGGCTGAGACGTATTCGGCTTCAGTAGTTGAGATAGCTAAAGCCGTTTGCTTCTTTGCAAACCATGAGGTGAGACAATGTCCAACAAAAGTGCAAATACCACTTGTACTTTTTCTATCAACATAGTCACCGGCATGGTCCAAGTCGGCATACACTAAAGTTTCTACACTCGTTCCTTTGGGATACCATAATCCTAAACATGTCATTCCCTTAATGTATCTAAATATCATTTTTAAGGCTTCTAAGTGTGATACCTTGGGATTTTCTTGAAAGCGAGCACATAAACAAACACTAAAAATATATTGTCGGGTCTACTAGCCGTGAGATAGAGTAGGATACCAATCATTCCTCTAAAATTTAGTGTTATCTACCGATTCACCTTCCTCATCCTTGGTGAGTTTAGTGTCCAGGAAAATTAGTCAAATAGACCGCGGCATACGGTGCATATCACTTTATGGACCACGCTTTTTGCCTTACGGAAATGGACTTGTTGCCCAATGACTTTCTTGTAGCCAACCATATGGTGCCACGTGTCCGACAAAGGTACAACAGTACATATTTTGAGCGTATTTGTCATTTGTCATGTATTGTTTTTGGGCAACCAAATGTATTTTCGGCAACTATATATTATTGGGCAACTTGTATTTATACACGAGGATAATATGGTCAATTTACAATGGTCGTATTATAAAAGTAATATTAATAAGTCGACACGTACTCACACACCATCACGCGCACACACACAATCAAACATCTTCTACTACAATTTAACAACTTCTACAATTAAACATCTTCTTCTAGATCACGCACACACTCACAAACCACATCTTATTCACGTAACCCTCTAACCCCTAATTAATTTTCTTGTATAATTACGTATGACAAAATTAAAGTTGTACAATTGTAAAATCGCAGATTCGTTCTACATTGAAGTTCTTTGCTAGATATTAAACTCTGTTTGTCAAAGAACGAAAACCGGAAAGGTTGTTCGAGCAAACGATATTTGGTCCATGGTTGGATATAAAGTCGATGCGAGAATGAGCGCCTTCGATGCATTATGTTTTGCAACACCGGTATATGTTTCTAACATCTCCTCTCGATTCCCTCCACTAACATTCCAAATAGGGAGCATTCGTTAAGGTTTGGTCGGAAAGAATTTTGTCGATAATGGGGTTTCGATTTGGCAAAGTTTCAAAAGCGAAAAAAACGATCTAGCGCTTTACGTGATCGTGTATTTCACGAAAAAAGAGTAATGGTGTAACAAATGTACATGCCATTGATCTTTTGGAACTTGTTAATGATTCAAAAAAGGATGGAAAAAGGTGGTTATCGCTTTCTGATGAGGATGCTGTTAGGGTGTGTCTGTTGGTAGCTGCAGAGCTGGTGTTTATGGGAAAAGAAGACAGGAATTGCATCCATAATCACTTATTGTCCTTGGTTGATGATTTTGAGGCCTGGAATGTATTTCCTTGGGGTGAATATATGTGGCATAAATTTTATCAAAGGACTGTCAATATTGTTCATATTCACAGAAAACATCATCTGTTAAAATTGAAAAAAAACCCAAAGTTCAGTGCCACATACAATCTATACGGGTTCGCTTGGGCTTTCAAGGTTTGAATTCTCTGTAGTTTGTACTAATGTATGCATGTCTTTGTTTGATAACACGTTTGTTTTAGAAAACAGGTTATTAAAAGCTTTTGATTCTATTTTGTTCAATCGAAAATTACCTATAAATAATGATGTTTTTAATTGTTATGCAATGCTTGTCTTTGCTGTGTATACACGTAATATAAATGTTACCCGTAATTTAGATAACAACAATGTTATAACACTTTTTAGTTTGCGATTTATTTGTAATTGTCATCATAAACGTATTGTTTCATCGTAAACAGATTACATTTAGCTTGTTAAAACTTTAAACAAATTTAAAAATGATAACTGCATAGCTAGACATTTTTAACGATGACGGGTGTGCCTATTACAGATTTGGATTTTGGAGAGTTTTCCTAGAAGCTCACTTTGGTGGGTCAAAGACAACAAGGTGATTCCACGTGGTCTTGCTTGGTCGAACTTGCAAAGTTTGAACGCAGATCGTTGTAATCTCTTTGGACGGTAGGCATCACACGATCTTATGATGCGAGACTATACTAAGTTGTACCTAAATTTGTTCACAATATCGAATTGTAACTCTTTTTGTTCTTAGGACTCAACTCCCATTGTTGAAATTTACGCAACACAAGTGAAATGAAGCAACCGTGGTGTATTCTGATTGCCCAATATATAGATGGTTTGCATGCGGACACGAGGCGGTTGTGAGAAGCGCACAACACTCTAATCAATTCGTGGACGCTTTCAATTTACACACCGTCATGGAAAGTCAACTACGGGGTTACACTAAAACGCATTGCAACTCAACATTGAGCAACAATATTCTTTAAATGGTGCACAAACGGGACCACTCTTTCAACAATGTAATTCGTGAGTTAGTGGATTTGGATCAAAACTTTTGATGATAGAAAATGGCATTCATTCGATCGAAAACACACCGGTCGTACTTGATGTGTTTACCGATGTCAAAAGCGAGTTTCAAAAGTACAACAACTTTTGGGTCTTAAAAATGATGCGCCTTCGTTCTGAAAAATCTAAAAGTTGTGCCAATACAAATGACTCGGCGTTAATCACGATGATCCGAAGGTTTGTATTTACTTTTAAGGTTGCCTCCAATGTTATACCAAACCCAAATAATCCTTCGTGTGTACACTTATATCAAACCTTGGGCTCTACAGGCCACGTCGTGTCATACTCTAGGCCCTAACGGGATAAGGTCGTCGATGCGGAAGATGCAACGGACATTGACAATGATGATGGGCTTAAAGAAACGCAACCATGTAACCTTGGGATTCTTGTACAAGCTTGTGCCATGACCCAAAAATGTCCTGCTATGGAATATGGAGGTGATCGTACTACTCAACTTCAACCACTTGCACCAAACGATGAAAAAAAAAACACACGGTGACCCCATTATTGTATGTTATCTTTCATTTAGACTTTACATATCAAGTATAACATATGTCCATACTTATGTATATATAATTAAAATTCATCAGAACCGGGATTGTGGTATCGATTGGTCGTCGTACATAAGCGACGATAAACTTTCGTGTGATAAAACGTAATGCAATGGATTGTGATAATCAAAACCAAGATTGGTTAAGAAATAATTGGTCGTTGGATAAAGGACTAACCGTGCTGCAAGATGTGGTTCGGAAACAATTGCGAGGGAACTGAACCCGTTAACAATATTGTTGGTGTGCAGACAAAGAAGGAACACCAACCAACAAAGCTCTTGAGGTATCTACATTATCATAAAACAACGCCGATAAATAAAAGATTTTAATGTCTTGTTTTAACATACTATATTTTGAAATCGCGGTTCAAAGACAATAACTTGTCAAATGTAAATGTGGTTGGCGAAAATGACACACCTATGTTGGGACGTGTTTCCTCAGGAGATAATTTCAACAAAGGCCTCGATAAAACATTGTTTGTTCCGTCTTTAGATTTAATGGATTTTGATGAGCAAGAATTGAATGTGGTTGAGGAAAACTCGTTTGTTGGCCTCCGTGCGGTAACAATGATGTCATTCTTTGTTACCCAAGAAGAAACACCAACAAAGAAAGACCACAAGCCCCTAAATCTCGGGTTAAATCCAACAAATTGTCATTTGCAAATGTGGTAGGTCCTAATGACAAACCTCCATTGGAAGAACTTTTCTCCCATAATAATACAAACAAAAGAAAGAGAGTCAAATTGAGCGACAACCTCGAGAAAAAAAAAGCATTGTAAAACATTATAAGAAGATGGTGATTACGTCAACTCGCCAACCGGCCTATCAAAACATCGACTACTCCTTGCCGCCGTCTTACAAGATCGCAAGGTGTCATTAACGAGGCTTTTATCCCGGTGCCGGTTCGATGTAAAGCACCATATTAAATTCTAACGAAATGAATATTTTATGTTTGTATGCTTATTTTTCAAGTGTGTTTCGGAAAATTCAGAAACCCCAAAGCAGCGTCGCGTTAGTCACTTGTATTCGCCCGAAATTGAACCGTTTGTAGAGGTATCTTCGTTTGTTAATCCATTAACATCATTATCATATGGTTAATGTTATTCAAATATATATATATTTTTAGGAACTTTTACGACACCGAAATGCAACAAGGAGAAGGTTCTTGTGCTGATTACATTCGCACCTATTTCAAGCTTAAAAACCATTACTTTATCGTTCCTTGGGGCTCCGGTGCCGTTGTTGTTTACTGAGGAGTTTTGGGTAGCCTTGGCATGTGTTGAGGATTGCACCCGGGTGGCTTCTTGACTTAGTGAGTAAACCTGATTTTTATCTTGTCTCCTACACATGTTTATTATTTCGTTTTGTTAAATTGGAACCGAATGTTACAGATTTTGATTTGCTTTATATGTCCGCAACACTTGGATGTATGGCTTGATTTGATGTGGTTGTTTAGACCACCGATGCAGATTGGGCTTTGGCGGTGTAATTCTGCAATCGAATCCTAGATGGCGAACTACCTACCACTTATTCGGATGGCACAACATACCACATCGCTTGGCGAGATGTTGAAAAGGTCGGTTTGGCGACCTCTTACCGTACATCTAGCACTCTTGTTATAAACGACTTATAATATTCTTCAATTGGTTTATATATCGGTGTATTTTCACGTGAATGGCGAAAACCACTGGTACTCGGTGTGCTCCATATCCGCCTTGGAGTTGTTTACGTTTATGACTCTCTTGGGTCGATCGGAAGGAGTTCACGGTGGTGGCGAGTTTTGAAGAGATTTACAAACACAGACTTCAACTTTACCTAACAAATCTTTGGTCTTGCATAGTAAGGGCATCTCACCCGAGGATTATAAAATCACATACAAGTTTCCAAAAGTCCCACAACAATCGACTTGTATGGCGATTGCGGAGTATGGGTGTGCATTATATTGTATGATTGCTCGTAACCGACCTCTCAAGTAGACGACCCTCTTCAAACAGCGTTAGCTTACCGTGAACGGATGCTTGAATACTTCTGGAAGCACAAGGTTGAATACAAAAATTGTCAGCGGTCTCTCAAGGTACCATCCTTAATGTCCTTTTGACCCATAATTATTGTCACATGTTGACTTGTGAATGATTTTTCTATCACTAGCAGTAGTTAGCATAGCTAGCAGTTCTTATTTTACTACTAGCAGTTGTAACAATACAACCAACTCGGTTTGACTACCTACCAGTTGTAAAAGTAACTACCAGTTGTAACTATACAAGCAATTCGTTTTATGTTTTGAGATTCCTAATCTAAGTAATCGAGCATAAAAGCAGTGCAGCTTTTTTTTACGTTTACAAATATCGCATATAGCTCAAAATAATCATCTCAAATGAATTTAACTGTACACATCATTTCGTTGAGGTCTTCTATCAGTGGCACTAGTTAAATTAACAAGTACATGATACTATACTACTACCAAATTGTACTAGCAGATTTTCTATCCTTTTTGGTATTTGGATAACGCTTATCCACAATTATAAACACTTTGAATTTAACTACTCGACATTTTAATTCGCAAATACCATTTCTTTTGTACCTTAGGGACTCTTTGAATATCTTTTTATAAGCTCAACTGCATTTCCTTTTTTTTTTAATACCAGTGCACATACACAAAAAGGCATATGGTTTGTAAACCAATTCTATATTGGTTATGTATATGTTATTAATATTTGGTATACACATGAATTAAATATTATTTGGTTGCCCTAAAGTACATCATGCTACATGTCCTTTAATGCCTCTGTTCCCAATCTCTTTCTTCAATACAAATCTTTCTAATTTTCTTTAACAAAATTTTTCTTTCTTCTTTTGGTCACTTCACATCTTTATCTCAATCTTTCTGCTTTTCTTTAACAAAATGTCTGACAATATCCCACTGGATGTTCAACTAGATATCATCCGTAGGCTACCTCTTAAGTCTATACTCCACTACGTCTTGTTTGCAAGTTATGGAAGGCTGGTATAGATTGTGGAAGCTTCATCTTTAATTACGGTGTTCGTCGTAATGATGCGTGTTTTTACGCTAACATTCGATCCGGGTCACCAAGGGTTTATGTTAGGTTTAGATGAAAAGCTAATCGCTACGCCACTTCATCTGATTTAAGGCTTTCATCTTTGATTGCGATTGGCAATTCTAATGGTCTTTCGTGTTTTGTTTATGGTTCTAATCTAATGTACATTATTTGGAACCCGGCAATCAAAAATCACTTGCAATATTTGTCCCGTTTACACGCATCAAATTGAATCTCAAAGATTTGTTTTGGTTTTGGCGTCCGTCCCGACACTCTTGACCCGACGATCGTGAAGGTCTCTATCCTGTTTTCCAAAGTGGTTTCGGTATGTGTCATCTTTTCTTTGAACTCTTCACGGTGGACACGCCTTGAAAATTTCCACCCCTCGTGAAACAATCAAATTGAAACGTAAAACTCGGCGGTTGTGGGTCGTTTTATCTATTGGATTGGGAGTGAAAAGTTAACTAATGAGGACGATGTTACCTACAAGATTTATATGTTGATTTCTTTTGATTTGGTAACGGCGAATTCAAAGTTATCGACATACCGCATATTTTCAAAATGAACTCCAGTCCCATTCTATGTTACGGATCTTGGAACTTCTCCGGTCATTTACGGTATGATCATTGGTGAAGGTATGCCATTGTTTTGTGGATGGTTGTTGGGCGTGAATGGTTGTTCCATAAGATCATTCGAAGCCTATTCGCCATCCCTAGCCTAGTTTCGGTTCATTTGCTTGGCTTTACAAAGCATCATGCTCCAATAGTGGAAGCCTCTGTGCAATCATTTGCATCACTCTGTATTTGTGTACAACCAAGAACTTGAATTATTCGTCACCATGGGAATGTTAGGAGATCTTGGAACTTTCTACATCGCCCATACAAAGAATCTCTTCTTTTGTTAAATCACACAGATCGTGCTGTGTATAGTATTTTTTTTTTTTTTTTTTTGTAACTTAACATTCTATTCATATTCCTTTAAAAGATTATCACTTTACTTGGTTAATGATATATGAAGGGCATTTTCAACAGGTACGTCGGCCTGAAGTTATCGATCATGATTAATGGGAACGAGGCTTTGTGGTTTTAGTACGCTGTCTATGGGGAGGAAGCATGGAGTGCTTATCTTTTTCGTAGTCGCTGAAAGTTATAAATCACGTGGTTCTATAACTATGTAACCATTAAACTTATAATTATGTAGTACGCTTAATATGTTGTTGGTTGTGTGTATGAAACGTTGTAAGTCAACTTCTTTACTATTTCCTGCGTTTATGTAATCTTGGCAACCAGCAGCTGTACGTAGGGCAACTTGATTTCCCTAGCAACGGCTTTTATAAACGAAGTAGTCCTTTTAGTCGTACAATTCGTATTCTACAATCTACTAATACCTACAAGCTACTGACATAAACACTCCACACTAATACCTACACACTTGACAAAAACATATTTAACACTCAACACTAGTACAATTTATCTAGTTGTCGGTTTAATATGATTGTGGCATCATTTCCTTGATTTCTTCTATCACTAGCGATAGTTAACATATCTATCGGTTCTTACTTGACTACTAGCGGTTGTAACAATACAACCAACTCGGTTTGACTTAATACGGTTGTGGCACCATTTCGTTGATTTCTTCTACCATTTCATAGCTATTTCTTATTATCTACTAGCTATAGTTAACATAGCTAGCGTTTGTTCTTATTTTACTACTAGCGATGAGTTAACATAGCTAGCGAGTTCTTATTTTACTACTATAATCATAGTTAACATAGCTAGCATGGCACTCTTATTTAACTACTAGCGATAGTTAACTAGTTAACATTGTACTAGCGATTTTCTATCCTTTTGGTATTTGGATAACGCTTGTCCACAATTATAAACACTTTGAATTTAACTACTTGACCTTTTAATTCGCAAATACCATTTTTTTGTACCTTAGGGACTCTTGAATATCTTATTAAACCACACACACAAACACGATTTTTGCGTCCAAAATATGCAACTTTCCATAAAAAGCGGATACATTATTAAAGTTTACATACGCTATTCCTTCTATCTTTTCAACAAGCACATATGCCACTTCACTTATTCTATTTGTCGTCAGCTTCTTAAACAACATGTTACAAGCTAGAGTTGGTGTTAGAGGGTAATCCGCATCATCCAGCATGAACAGATAACTTGTCGGCATAGTAACCACATGAACTCCACACTGTTCGTACAATCTCCAACTCGTGACCAGTGTTTCTTTCCATTCAACGTCCTCTATATCGGGCTCAAACATGCACTTCATCCCATACCACTTATCAACTCCTAGGCAACCTGCGTCCCGGCCTGTCTGAAAGCCAATTTTAACGCACTGCCAAACACTTTCCAAATCTTCTCTGTCTATAGTATGTAGCAACTGACCCAAGCTGTTAAATGTAGTTTCGAGCCCGTCAGACCTCTTGATGGTAATTACAGTGCCACCATTTGTCAAGTAAACGTTACGTGCACTATTTGTTATTGTCGGCTGAAGTGCACCCAGTCTTTGCCCCGTCGTATCAAGCACAATCAAACGGTTTAACCTTTCAATCCTTTGTTTTGGATCAATCCTCTGCCTCTTTGACTGATCCTGCTCTAAATCATCAAAAGCTCTTTTGGAACTTCCTTCATCTCTCTCACCTGTACCTTTGTTCATAGGAGTTAACTTATCAGGCCTCATTCTACACTTTTCAAACATTTCTTTCACTTTATCATAAGTTAGCCTCCGCAAGACATTTACTTTATGCCCTCCCATCCTCTCCAAGTACTCACACATGAAGATTTTCTGTTCTTTCTTCGTTGGTGGCTTTCGGATCCTTTCTTGTGCTCTTTTTTTAATGTAGAATTTTTGCCTTTCTATCACTATTTTATCAAGAGCTTCTTTTGCTGTTCACATGTTAGGATTTCAATTTCTTTGTTACGCATCCTAGATGCTAGTATCTCATCGGCTTCATTGTTGACCTAATGTAATGCCAATGTTCCAACGCACTTCTGTCTAGCTACAACATCCGCCTTTCTTTTCCTTTTAACCCTTGCTCTGTCTTTTGCATTGGGAGAATCTACGGGTTTTTTATTTGTTGCTTTTTCGGTTACATTGTCGTGACAATCTTATCGACTAATTCGCATCGATTTGAAAGACTTTGTCATCTTTATTTTTTTACGTAAAAAGTAATCATGCAACTTACCGACTATGTCGTTATCGGACTTCGTTTTGTTTTCTTTAGATAAAGCGTTTGTGTTGGTTCCTTTAACCAACGGACGCTTTCCTAAACGAAGCGGCGACATTTGAATCAATAGAAATAATAGCTTGCATATCACTTGCGCTCTTCAAACATGCTAGCCCAAGTTCTGCGGTCCCAAGGTTTTCGTTTCATCACCTCCATCTATCATTATCGCTACTTCAACACTTGTATGCACGTCGATGGCGTTACCAACATCTCCGACTTCCATAGTTTCCACACTAAGTAATTCACTTTCAACTGTAGCACCGGCAAAACATATATGCGCAAGCATCCGTACCTTTGTTCAAAATTGTTGTTGGTGCATCATCTTGTTCATTGACAGCGTTTGTTTGAGTGATATTTGTTTGAGTTGTAATGGAAGTGGTTGCACCATTTGTTGCAGAGGTGGTTGCAGCGGTGGTTGCAGCGACACTAGCAGCGGTTTCAGGTTGACCATTTCCACCTGCATCCGTAGTCTCTTTCACCGTTGTGTTTTCTGTTGTCACATCAGTCATATGCCCAACAAGATCTTTTGCAGCATCATTATTGAATGGCAATTCACTGCTTCTAGTCACATGAGTATCATTAGTAACTGATTGAGGTTCACTATTTTCACTTGGAGGAGACTCCTCATTTCCACTTGAGGTGAAATATTTATTAATCACAGCGATAACATCTGCATTAATATCGTCATGTTCAAGCTGTTGCTTTTTGTTTCTCGCCGCAGCGTCATAAGCAGATATACAAGCATCGATTACTTGTGACAAAATCTTTGGTTTTGTTGAACAAGCGCAGAATTATCTGTCTTGGCGGCGGATCTGGGATCCCGGTTTGTACGTCCGCTAGGCTGTTTAGCATTGACAAGCAAAAACATCCTCCCAGCTGCGATGGCAATGGTGTAATTATGGACTAGTCAAGCCAAGTGATAACCATGCATGTACACATCAACATAATAAATAAGAGTAATGACAATAATACCTTATTTTGGAACCAAAATAGGCAACGACATCTGATCTTTTTAGTTCGAACTCTTTTAGTTCGAACTCGATTCTCGCAAGTGACAACCACGCATTAGCATCTTAAGAATTGTAAGGATCCGTTTTGAATCAAAAGAGACGCTTACATCCAACAGTTTACATCCATGTCTCCTCGATCTTTCCCTCAAGCATGCGATCACGGACTAGTCAACGACAAGTGACAACCACGCATTTACATATGAACATACTTAAGTTGTGTAAGGACACGACTCAAATACCTTCGTTTTGAATCAAAAGAGACGCTTACATCTTCAAGCGACAACCACGCATTTACTACTTTCAAATGTCTCCTCCGGTCGTTTTACTACTTTCAAATGTCTCCTCGGTCCGATCGCACCTCCTGAAGCATCCTCATTCATCACGCTCGCTTTGTACAAGTCTTGACTAGTCACGACAACAAATCTTTGACCGACAACAAAGCTTTTACATACGACAAATACTTAGCAGAGTTGATGACACGCATACCTTTGTTCGGTGTCAAATGAGGCTCCGACGGCGTGATCAGTCTTATTAGTTTCCACGGTCTTCTCCACTACATTCGGCGCCTCCCCGAACCATCCACATCCTTCACGGCCGTTACGTGCAATTCTTGACTAGTCAAGGCAAGCGACAACTATGCATTTACATATGAACATGCTTAAGAAATGTAATGACACGCATACCTTTGTTGTGGCTCAAATGAGGCACCAACATCGTGATAACTTGTATTAATTTCGACGGACTTCTCAACCGCAACACCACCTCCCCGAACCATCTTCATTCTTTTGATGACGCCTCCCCCGCTTGGTAGTATCCTCCGCATGATCACAACTTGCTTCTTCCGAAATGACTCAACTACGATGTTTTCGAACCTTCACCAAACGTTTTATTTTTGTGGTACCGCCTTTTCTTCTTCTCCAACCGCTTAAACTTCCTATTCAAATATTTTAAATCGCATGTTGTCTTTGAAGTTTTCTTTGTTAATTCACATACTGTTTACATAGTTGATCACACTTTTCCACCGTTTATTTAATATCGGACCGTTGTCTGTCTTCCAATTGTGTTAACTCGATCGAGGTGAATCTTGAGGTGTGCAGACCTCATCTCTTGCCTACCATGAACAGAAAGATCCCCATATTTTCCGCTTGGGTGGGTTCATCGTGAGAACTTGTTCCATCGGAAATTGATTCATTTGAAGTTTCATTGGTTTGGGATGTAGAAGGAAGCGTCCGGGTGTGTTTTGGGATTGAGAGGACTTCACGATCCTTCCCCAAATTCGAGGCAGCAACACCATGTGTGGGAACAATGGTGTTAGTGTCCCATCAAAATTATTGCCCTGTCTTCTCATGTGACTCATAAGTTTTTGAGTGTGACAACGGACATGCCAAGTTTTTGAATGTTTGGGTGGTGTCTCAAAACGGTTGTCAAATAGCAGTTGTAAAAACCTTGGATAAATATAATATTTTGCATGCGTATCCAACAAGTTCTTGACTAAACCATCAAATATCATTTTGGATAAATTGAATTTCTTATTAAGAGCTACACAAATCACAAAAGATGCTATGTTTGTACTAAACTCATTCCAGGAAGTTGTCTTTGGACTTAGACACGCAATATGGTATGGATCAAGAATTTCCATTGTGGGAGAACAGTGGTTTAAAAATTTTAATTTTGGTCCTAATTCACCTCCATACCCCAAAAGCGGTAGTGTTTCAAAATGGTATCATTATCCAAACACACAACACCACAAGCATCATCTAGAGAAGATCTCTCTAATTGATGCCTCAATAATAATTATCTGCATGCCATGTACGCTACCATGGATTTGTACTTCCTCACCAATAGTTTTAGTCTTTGCAGTAGACCAAAACTGCTTCATACAACAAACGTAGATAACAGGTTTGGCAGTGAGTGCATACCTAAGCGGGTGTGCATTCAGGAAATCAATAATTTGTTCAAACCCTGTAGCCTCCTTTGTTTTTTCAAAACGCAATCATGTTGTGACTTCTAGCAAAATACTCCGGCGCCATTCTTGTTTATCTCGAACTTGATTGCAACTGAATGTTAGGGGTTTCCGAATGACGCTCTTTGTGGGTCTAAACTATGTCATGACCAAGCAGTTGTAACACTTGTAGCAGTTGTTACAATTTCTTTGCGTAGTTATCGCTCTCTCTCTTTTTTTTTAATGATATAATAAGGATTATTATTTTAATACATAATACATAAATAAGCATGTAACTCAACACGTCATCTTCTTTCTATTATCGAGACACAAAATGTCAGACTACACACATTATTAGAAGAGTTATCTCTCTTTCCACGCATCGACAACTTGGTAAGAAGCCCAAACAAGTACACACCCACATTATGACTTTTTTTTAACTAAATACGTTTTTTGGGTACATGTAAATCGGTCTTTACTTTAGCAGTAAGTTTATTTTTTATTTTATTTTTATATTTTGCTTATTATTTTGTTTATTTTTTTTTTTTTGTAACATGACTTACTATATCGCACACAATTGAACAACTACGCAAAGAATACATACGATAATATCCACAAATATATACAACTAACATAAAGGGATCAAATCCATAGGTTAACATAACATAGGCAGTATAGAAGATGAGATAAGTGACTCAAAAATATAACAACGATCCCCTAACAAACAAAAGCCACCAGCTCCAAAGTAAGCAATACATAGCACATCAAATCTCCATTGACTCCAACTTTTGGATGAAACCATTCAGGTCTTTAACACGGTCATGTTTCTTAAACAAAGAAAGAAGTAGTTTGGAACTCTCAGCCAGATCCTCATTTTGCATCCTTAGGAGGTGATTAATAGTTGCCAACGAACAATCCAAACCGCATAGAAGCTCGACTTCCGCTATCATTAGCTGTCTACGGTTGACACGGGCCCTAATTTCAACAACTTTCCTCATTTGATCTGCTTCTTCACGTAAAGCAACATCCAATTCATCCCTATAGTACGCGATCGTAATCTCTTTTAGTAATTCATCACATATAACCATGGCAGTAGACATTGTTAGACACTTAGACTAAACAATTTTGGGACACTTGTTATGTTTGTTTTTCTAAGACTCTCACTAATAGAGATAAAAAATAAATAATAATAAGTCTTTTAGTTACATATATAATCAGCAAAAGCAACCGTTAGCGTCATACATTATCGAGACACAAAAAATTCTGACAAACAAGTTATGACATTTGTCTATTTCCCATGGACAAGTGGATCACAACCCCAAATAGGTACCCACCCACAATCTATTTTTATGACGAGTTTGCTAACTCTTTGCTAGAAAATGGTACTTTGGGCAACTAAAATAGTGTACACATGGCAACTGCTACAGTACATATAGTACAACGGTGATGTATGCAAAATGGCTGGTGGTTGAATGTTTTTTATTTGCATTCAGTCAAATAAAAATTAGTAATAGGTGTACTCAAGTGGTGACTAGTTGAATTTATTAAATATTGAGTTACTGAGGTTTGTCTCATACGCAAACAGTTTTATTGGGCAACAAGTTACAAAAAGCTTTTTTGGGCAACTAGTTACAGTTTTATTGGGCAACTAGTTACAAACGTTGGGCAATTTTTTAGTTAGCTGGCCAACTATTTGTGGCACACAGGCCAACTAATATTTTACATTCGACATGTACAATTCTTTCTACAATGGCCAACCTGTAATATTGTAGTGCACTTAATGTTGTACCCTGTGCATATGTGAGTGTTTACTTTAATAATTTTAACGGCGTAAATATTCAAAGTAAATCTTGCCTTGGTTAATAAAACGATAAATTAAAAGTGGTTATAAGCGAGTCAATATAATTGCGTAGTTGTTATTACCTTCGACTACATTTATTCTATGATGGAACAAAACTATTTTATAGACCATCACTTATTCTAAAATCATCAACATGTTGAGTTTGACGTAAACACATAACGGCGAGGTTATCGGATGTGTAGAGTTACATTGATTTGAGTTTATTATTTGAACTTTATGTGACATTCCTAAACGTTAAAAAATACGACACTACTTTTATGCTCGATTACTTAAATAAAATATACGAAATTATAAAATGAAATGGTTGTATACATACAAGCTGCTAGTTATTTTACTACCGCTAGTTATTTTAAATACTAAAGCGAGTTGGTTGTATACTTACAAGCGCTTGGTTATATTAACTATCGCTAGTGATAGAAGACAAGAACGAAATGATGACACGTTTTAAGAGTAAATTTTCCACTTTACACCAACTTTTGTACTTTACTACAACCGCAGAGCGCTAGTAGGTCATGCTTTTTGTAAAAGTAGAGCCACTTGTTTAGTGGGCCACAATTTTAGTTAATTGGCCATTCGGTTTCGTTCCTCGTGCAACCTTTTATGTTGTAATAATGATGTAATTGGCGGTTTCTTTTGGACTTTAAGGCCACCCTCTAATTTGCAATATGCAATATGGGCATCTAAATGCCATATTTGGGCAATATGTCATGTACTATCGGGCAACCATAATTCTTAACCATTCCACTATAAATTCTAGACTTAATGACATAAATCTAACATGTTGGTTACGGTTAGAAGCACTATCTCATGGTTGGCAGCAGAAAGTCAATTGCAACTGCTAGTTTTTCATTCATATTTTTTAAACCCAACAAACATTCATAACAGTGCAACCATACATCTAATTATCCGACCTAAAAACAAAAGATGAAAAATCGAAAACAAGTAAAACAACGAAAACCCCCCAAAAAAATAAATAATAATAATAATAATAAAACACACACGAAAAACAAACCACCATCATCGTGAACTGCTCCACCCACCCCATTTCAAACCAAGTTGTTAGAACCACAGCTCTCTTCCCTGTTTTCCTTCATTTCCTTCCTGGCTTTGACTTGTTGAAACAAAATTTCAAGCGGCTAATCTGTTTCCGGATCATAAGGGCTTCAAACCCATGTTGTTGCTCCCCCGGTTTTCTTTGCACTACCACATTTGTCTGCTCCACCCGATTTTGCTGCTGATCCACCACCTGACTTTGAACCACCTCTGCATCCTGTTGATCATCCTCCTCATCTCCAGCCTCCTCATCATCTTCATCTTCGTCGTCCTCCTCCAGATCATTCATTCCATAAACCTCATCCCAGTAAAAGTCTTTTGTATGGAGCCAGTTCAAAATAATTTTCCTCATCCTCGTATCTACCTCCTTATAGGACCCAAATTCTGAAATGGGTTCCTCCCCGAAAGCATCAATAACCGCGTCAAACAACAAATAGTTGTTTAACACAAACGCGTACTCTTCTGCATCATTTTCAAAGTAACCATTTGCAGCCATTGATGTGGTAATTTTGTAAGGAATACGTGTTATGTGTGTCTGTTTTTGGTATACAATCGATGCTATAAAGAGGTTGTAGATGTAAATGGACGTTTTTTTTATTTTAA
Source organism: Chrysanthemum lavandulifolium (assembly GCA_022545495.1). Taxonomy (NCBI): domain Eukaryota; kingdom Viridiplantae; phylum Streptophyta; class Magnoliopsida; order Asterales; family Asteraceae; genus Chrysanthemum; species Chrysanthemum lavandulifolium. Next base: position 246,644,113 of record CM040243.1, on the reverse strand, counting down.
TTTTTGTAGTTTATTTTTGGGTTAAGGGTTACCCAAAGTATTGTATGTAGATGGATGGTTTCCAAGACTTTGGGCGGAAAAGCGGACTAAAGGCGCCAAAAAAAATTAAGACAGAATAAAGCTTCATCCAAAAGCTTGCAAATACTTGATCAAAGAACTAGTTATACGCATGATTTGTGGCCAAAATAAAGCGAAAAAGTAAACATTATTATTGGATTGGTGATTATGGTTTGAATTGATAATAAAGCGAACACGAGGGTAAACAATCGGGTTCATTAATTTTGAGTCGAGGAATAATTGTTTGCCCGTTGCTCGATAATAAATAGTACCTCTTTTGTTGCGACTAGATATTCACTCGAGTTGGAGCAACTTAAAGTTTAAAAAAAGTATAACAATTGTCGAATTACTACTTTTAAAAACAATTATTGTTATATTTTGTTAATGACGGAATAAGTAGTTTATAAGTGTTCGTGCCACAATTTTTGGATACAAAAAGGAACAAGCGAGGCCTAATGGAGTATTCGACACATGGCACCGATGAATTCGTTTTGGTATATCGTCAGTCAACACTTTTAGATGTAATCTGGGCAACTAAATTTGTATTTGGGCTACCAAGTTAGTACTTTAGGCAACCTTTACATATTTAAAGAATATATTGTACAATGGGTCCTTAGCATTTATTGGTACTTTGGCCCACACCTTTAGATGTACTCTGGGCAACAACTTTTAGTGTCATGTGGGAACTTAATTTGTACCTCGGCAAACCTTCTAGGCTTAATCTGGGCAACTATAGGACATACTTGGTCAATATGTCTTGTCGTTGGGCAACCTTAAATCATATGCATATCATCTTAGGAGCATTTCCAATGCCATAACGCTCCTTCAACTCTTCCCAAAGTTCCGATTGTTACGTAGAGGTACACCGATCTAAGGGGCTACCTTGCGACACACTATTAGTGTGTTTATAGCTTTTCACCAAATATAACCACACCCTAGTTTCCATGTGCTTATTTACTTGACTCAACACATAACAATGAGAAAAGTTTTATCAAAACAAAATAACATCATTAAAAAAATGAACTACATTGCGAAATGCAAGGTGTTTATGCGGTATGAAGATCTTGTGTGTGGTGTTTTACTCCCGATTGACATTAATTTTTCGAGTCTTGTGCGGTACATCAAGAAAAAGTTCAAAGTTAATGATGTAAGCGGGATAACTCTAACATACAACATCGCCTCAACCACAACGAACATACTTGACGACGATGACTTGGATTTTTCAAAAGTATGGTTGATGGGTCGCGATGAGGTGCAAACCATATGCATCAACCAAGTTAAAGAACCCGTTGTGGTAACCCGGTCATCTTGTTCCCCACACTTACATGTGGATCTTAATGATACGTTGTTACACGAGCAAGATGCGAATACATGGCAACGAAACAACTTAACTCATATACCGCCCACACCCCAACCACCACCTATTGATAGCGAGACTTGAAAGTAAAGATAGAGGTGTTATGAAAGTGAATGATAGATTTGATGATAAGGCAGAGTGCATATATGAGGTATCTTTGAAGTGCCTAAAAGAAGGGTATGAATTTTATGTTCATAAATCGTGCACTATTAGGTGCAGCGATAAAATGCGTGCAGCCAAAATGTGATTGGCACATAAACTGTCGTAGGATTCCAAACTGTATCCAGTTTAGAATCACTGCAATTAATGACCGTCATGCATGTTCCAAAATCCAGTTCAATCCAAATCATCGAAATGCTACAGCAAAAACCCTGTCTAAATTAATACGTCCGAAAATCACAGATGTTACACGCGTTTATAAGCCAAGGGACATTATCCATGATCTGAATATGGAGTTGAATATAGATGTTTCATACACAAAAGCTTGGAGGAAACAATTGGCAGTGGAATCAACCCAGGGTTGTCCAAAGGCATCGTTTGCTTGATTACCATACTCTTGTCACAACCTAAAGCTCATAACGAGGGGCTATTACACACATTGAGACAGACGATCAAAGACGTTTTAAGAACCTTTTATATCTTTCGGTCTTTGCGGTAAGCTAATTGCCTTGAATGTTTTAAATAAATCTTGTCTAATATATGATATGGTTTTCATACAAGTGTGTTGGTGAATAGGCATTGTTTTTAGTTTAGCATGCGGGTGTTTAGTAGTATATCGCAACATCAACACAAAATGGAATATAAAAACTATACATACATAAAACCGAAAATAGTTACATACAACTAGTTTTTACTTGTCTTATAAAAGTTGAGCATCCTAGCAAAGTATCTAACAATTTATGTCGATAAGCACAAAACATTCGAATTGGATCTACTCATGGTGATACTATTGTTTGTTTCACAAACACACTGTCGGTAGAAACATAAAACAAATTATTTGACATTAATTTACTTACCAATGCATTACAATAGTATACAAAGTTCACTTAAATACATGGTTTATGATGATTTTACCTTGATATACAATGTGTTTGTTATCCGGTATGTAATCGCATTTATATTTCTGATTAAGAGTTTCCTATGCTATATGACGACCCGATCATAATCGACGCGGCACATCTTAAAGGGCCCTACGTAGGGACAAACACAGTAGCCGTGGGAATGGACGGAAACAATCAAATTATACCGATTGCCACGGTGTTTCTCAAGGTGAGAGTGGTGAATCATGGACATGGTTTTGACAAACCGAAAGAATCCATAGGGAAGTTGCTAATTTGGCAATTATATCGGCGAGACATCATGCAATAGCCCTAGCATGTAAAATGTTTTTCCAAATGCCTTTCACGGGTATTGTTGTCGCCATTTGATGTTGAATACACGTATGCAAAGCGATAGCCTAAAGTGTTTATCTTGGAAGGCGTGCAAAGCTTACACAACGGAGGAATTTGCACACCTAATGTGTGAGATTCTTGCGAGACGACCGATAGCTCACGAGAAAACTAGTTGCGGCGGTATTGAAAAATGGTCGAGGCACATTGCCCGCAAGCAGTACAACTACGACCTCAAGCGATGTGGAATCGATCAATGCTTTAACAAAGGATGTGCGCAAGATCCCAATAACGATGTTGATGGAATGGTTTAGAGGTCTTCTTCAAAAATGGTATTACGAGCGGCGAGAAAAACATGCGGTAGAGCATATTTTGTTATTATTAGATAGTTTATTGAGCAATAATTAAGTAGTCTTATTCGATAATGTGTTAATATGTGTAAATGCTAGATGCACCGGATGGCGAACTTCTGATGGGCGACCGCCAAAGTGAAAGACAGAATGGAAAAAGTTCAAAACTGGAAGGTTTTGGGAATACTAAAGGACAAAGTGTATGAAGTACACGACACAAAAAAACAGCATGTTGTTGATTTGGTAAACGGTGAATGCAGTTGTCGCAAATGGCGACTTCAAGCTTGCCTTGCGGACATGTTTGTGCTGTAGGTAGATTTGCAGGCCTGACCAGTGTTAAGAAGTTGGCAAAAGCTTGGTTTTATAATACAACTATTAAAGCGACGTACCAAGACATCATCTACCCATTAAAAGATATGACGTTGTGGGACACTGAAGTGAACTTAGAGGTTGTGTTGCCCCCTGTTATCGGTAAGCGTAATTCAGGCAGGCCTAAAAATAAAGACCGAATACCATCTCAAGGTGAGGCGCCTAAGAGCAACTATTGTGGAAGGTGTGGCACAAAAGGCCACAACCGCGTAACATGTAGAGTACCTTTGGTGAAAAGAAAAGTAAGTATTTGTTCAGCTTTACAAAAAACTTTAAGGTTATGTTGTTAGCGGCAACTAACTTGTATTAGCACACTTGTCTAGAGGCGGTTGGCTACAAACGAAAGGCTAAGCCGGTACAACGGTGCAAAAAAAGGCTCGTAAGATGGGTGAATCATCTCGGTTAACTAGCAACGACCAAAGCGAGGCAAGCGGAGACCCTAATCATGGGGTGATTAATGCGGCGAATCACATCAACTCAAGTCAAACCATCGAACAACCAAGCTCGTCCGCTCCACACATCGGTCTTCTATCCGATTTCCCTACTCCAAACGACTTTTTAAAGTAAGCGGGAACATGGTTTTAATAATGCATTCCTTGCCTAAGTCCTACTATAGTGTGTTTTGTGTAAGGTAAACGTTTGTGTGTATTTGGCTTTGTAATAACGGATGGATTGTAAAGTATTACTTATTTGTGTCATGCGGTTGCTAGCTAATAGGGGTCGTGCATCTGTGTGGTATGAACATGTTCATTGAATATAAAAACACAGTCTATAAACGTACCAAAACCATCATTCAGGCATCCAGGACCTCCATCATAATCGCTTTCCCGTTCTGTATGGCCCGCCTGTAAGTGGTTATAGAAACCCTTTTCCCACTTCTTGACACACCCTCTTGCTCAACAAGCGGTTCTTTTCCTTGGCGTCCCATGACACAGCTTACTTTCATGTACATCCTCATAAAAGGGTATCTCTTTTCCTTCGGCAAGCATTTCCATTTCGGAGTTCCACACCTTCCTCTTGCAACCATTTTTCGGTTTGTTGTGCACTACCCTTTTTTCTCGATCTCGAACCCATATCGGTTTTCCTTATAGACACACGGGTTGTTAGCTTCCTTCTTTTGAGCGGTGTTGCACTAGCGCATCGCATGCCGGCGTCCTCTTCTTGCCAAACCATGTTTTTAAATAAAATTGTGACAAAGGTTGTTGCTTGTGCGAGCGTAGAGGTCCATTGATCGAGTCTCATCCGCAATGTCATACATTCGCGAGCGTCATTGTCGTGTGCAACAAAGTTAAACCATCTTTGAGTGACTTGTTTGGTGCACCATAAAATAAAGCCCATTTTTCCCCAATATCGGTGAAAACATGATCAAGCACCCTTGTAAATGCACCCTCTTGGAGCTAAAACACGGACATCGACAAGGCGACCACCTACATAGCGGAGTGGTGAAATTGAAACTTCCGTTGTGGTGAACTTTAAATATGACTTCTTTGGTTTCCGCCATGTCCTATAAAACATAAATACTAATAACAATTAGAAGCAACTACTAGACTTAAAGGGTATCTTGACCATACCTATAAAACATAAACCCTAATAACAAATTCAATAACTTTGAATTAAATAATAATTTAATAATAGAATATAAAATATAAAGCTGCACGATTATTTATATTCATATATAAATATATCAACCAATATGAGCGAATAAGGTAACAAAGTACATATTGGATAGTACAACAAACACGGACTTTTCCTAAAATTAGATGAAAAGGACACCGATGATTTTTCAATGAAAATGACCTAGGGTATAAAGCAGGAATGTTGGGATGTTGATGGTCGGGACCATAAGGATAAGTGATGTGTGGGGTAAAAAAGTTTAAGTGTTTGTCATGGTAGGTCCCTCTACTTTTTACAACAAATATAAGCTGAATATATGTCTTTATAAAGTTTTGTTTGGGCAAAAAACGATACAGTTATAAAAGCCTAAAAGGTACTTTTTGCAACTTTTATAAACTCCCCACCACCTAATTTGTCGGTCAACATTTTCCTACATTTCCACAAACTTGTTAATTAAAAACCTATTTATCATGAGTTCGAACTTGACTACAACCCGACTAATTGGTGGCAAAGTTGAATACTTTTGCGAGATCGGTCTTCGTCTACCGGTCAAGGCGTCAACAACAAGGGCAAACCACAGGAAGCGTTTAGTAAAATGCTCTATTTGTGATGTATATCGGTTTTGGATGATGATCGCCTAGTGAATACTATAAAGATCGGTGTATGGGTTCTTTGAAAAGGAGAAAAGATCGAAGAAGTCGGTGGATATTGAACACTTGGTTGATACTCTTGCTTTGGACAAGTCAATCTTGGACAAAGAGTTGGTGATGCAAAGTCAAAGTTGAAGTTGTATGATAGGTTGTTTTCATTATGTTAGGATCTTTGTCGGTTACTTGTGTTGGACTTGGTATGTTAATAGGCAAGTAATGTAATGGAATAGATATAAACGTTTAATTATATATGTAATTTACTTTTGGAGAAGTTGCAAGTTTTATGTTCGGTGTTAAATTGTAAAGCCCACGGAACAACAAAATATATACGGTACAAATTACCTTTACATAATGTAAGCAACAACATAGATCACATAAAATGGATACCCCTAGAGTATGATTCATGTGTAGATCTTTTGAATACATAATCAAGACTATCTGATGTTGCATTTCATAAAGTAGAAACAATCTTAAACTAGTTTCCGAATTTTGTGATTTGTTATAGTTGTTTACGTAAGTATACAAAGGGTTTAATTGAATATGATCACGAGTGTTGCGAATAGCACAAATTCATGATAATGTTGTAGCTTCTTTGCTCTCGTTGGTTCTTCTTCTTTGTTTATAAAGGTAGTCATGGTGATGCAATATAATGCAAAACATATGACACGTATATTAGGCCGTGAGAATGAATACTTAAAGCGCTATTGCACGTTAGTCTTGCTAGTCTTGAAGACCAAGTAACATAAACATGTTGTTAGTAAATAGTGGGTAAATGCACACAGTTGATAAACAATATGAAAAAATGTATAATCAAGTCGTAAAAGCATCAAATACATTTTTGGGTGCCTTTCTTTAAAGTCAAAGTGGGTAAACACAAACAAGTGCGGATAGAGCACTATACCGGGAAGAGATAGTTACAATGCACGTGGCCAATGCATAGGCGTTGCCTTACAAAAAGCCTAGACTAGACTATCTTTTTGACTTTAAAGTAATGTTAACACAAGTGCTGTAATCGTTAACAACACAATTAGCATCTTTGCATAACAATACCTACACTCCAACCTTCCGTTCCTTAAATACCAAGTTGGTTTTAATCCGAACATCCTCGACGCCGATCTCTTGTTAGAGCCTTCAAATGCCTCAACATCTTGATCTTCCGTAAACCCGTTCTTGGTGTTTCAAAGCATAGCCTCCTTGCATACGGTTTCCTCGAAACCTTATGTCCATACAGGCTTGACACAACTCCCTACTTGACGTGGAGCGGAAGAAGATCCTGCATCCAACAAAACACGATTTGGAAGAGAATTTGTCGGTACATTCTTTAAAGTGGCATCATCGTATTCGATAACCCGTTGCACCCGTTTATATGGTGGGAAGTAGACCACCCAACATCCATTGCTACACAACCCACAAATCCCCATAGTACCATTCATCGTCATCGAACTCAATGGCATCATCAACACTTTCGCTATGCAAAAATCCATGAAAAGATTCTTTCCTTGGAATTCAATTCCTTTACGTCTAGGTTGGGAAGGAGGGTTCTTAGGGAGGTGAGCGCCTTCTTCCTCCTCCCATGCAAGAATATCGAGTAAGACTTAGATGTAGCAAGTTGCACAAGTTTATCATGTATCGCAAGCTTTGCATGCGTTTCCTTATCAAGAAGATTAAAAGTTAGGTTAGGATAATAGAAACATGCTAAGTTAACGAGGTTTATGTGAAACGTATGCCGATTAATCCATATTCCTCGGCAAGTTCATACATCCTTTTAACATCATTATCACATTCAACAATTGTCAAACCGGTTGAAAGAACAAATCTTGGCGTGCAAAATATAAAGCCCGTATCTCACACTCAAGCTTGTAGGCCAACAAGTCAAGCATTTGCTTAAAGTTCATCCTTGTGGAGTTACTAAACCTTAGCGAAAGGGTTCGCCAAACTCATAACTTAAATTGGGCAACCGAATGAAGGTACCATCGTAGTGAATCTCAAAAGCAGGATCTGTGACTCTGAGACCACGGCGTCTGTAATAAAGGTATATAAATGTACATAAAAAGAATAGCAAGTATGGTAAAAATATAGTCAAGGCAAGTGAGAACCACGAGGTAACATATAAACATTTTTAGGAAGGGTGATGGTATTCATACCTTAGTTTGAGATCAAATAAGGCAGCGAAGGCTTAGAAGCATTTTTGATGAAAGAGATTGTTTGGAGAAAGGCATCGACTAGTGTACAAATGTGATCTTGATGAACATTTGCTATATATTAGCAAAGGTAGTATTATTTTACTATTAACAATGTACTTATATATTATATGAGACTTATGATCCATTGATTTTGATACGGAAATAGTAATGGGGTAAATGTTATTTTATTTTGTTAAGCGTTTTTATGTCTAGCGTGTTTGTGTAATAATGTTGGTGTTAATGTGTGAATGAATATGCCAATGGATGAGGCATGATATATGTTTGATTGTAAAATGTATTTGATAGAATATCGTATATTGAAAACCGATAGTGCATGATAAAACAACGAAAGTGTTGTTGGAGATAAGTTAAAAACTGTTGACACAAAGGATAAAATCTAACTCTATAAAAAAACCGAATCATGTTCTCGCGATAAGCTAGCGCAACGTCAGCAGGATCATCAACTTGCAACCATTGACAATGTGCCAATCGACATAAAATATACAAACCCACACACCACAATCACCAAAATACACCCTTCACTACATGTAATCTTATAGTCGTTCGGACGTATTCGGTCTTATCAAAAACGTTTGCTTACTCTAGAACAAGCGGTAGTTTGGCTGTACAATAACCGAGATTGTTAAAATACATACAGGGTTGATCTTGTTGGAGGGTTGTCAAAAATGTTAATATTGTATACTCGAAATAAGTAAGTTATACATAAACTACAGTTGTTTGTTCAAGAAGGATTAAAAATAATACGTAGTATATATAGTGTTGTTAACTGAATATTTGTCCAAAAGTATTATATGTTTGTTATGCGTGATACGTATAAATTCGACCATTTGACAATTGCTTCGCAATTAATTTTTATAATACATTTCATTTCATTACATTAAGCGATAAAAAAGAGAGTGTGAAGCAACAACATTGATGATGAGTCCAAAACAAAAAAGATGACAATGATGAGAACTTGAGAGAGCACATAACAAGCTAGGAGTATAGGTTTAATATTTTTATGCATCATGGCGAGAAAGGAGCTTTTCTTGAGAACTTGCATTGCGTCTCGGTGATGAGCCTCATCGCGATCTGTTTTCTCTAGCTCCTCATCCCGGATTTCACACAACATTTCCATACAAAGCAGCAACGATGGACCCAACAAAACACTCCAACCGCTTGATCTCGCTCACCCCGCACTTTGCATCGACAAGTTAGCTCCATCACCGTTGCATGCATGTCACTAATGAACTTTAAGTCACGTCCATTGTCACGCACAAAGACAGTGTTAGCCATGTCGTAAATATAGTTATCCATTTCTGTTGTAGTAAATGCTGTTGTGGGTAGTGTGTGTCACTTCACAAAAGTAGTTTGAAAATATATTAGATGGTGTCCGTTTATATAAGCAAAATGGGGTGTGTGGGGTGACATGGATTTTATTTTCAATTAAAGTCAATATAAGTAAATGTGGATAGTCAACTGGTCAATAGTTGCGTCTTGTCAAGTAATTAGAAATGCACATTAAGCCAAATGCAATTAATGAAGCTTCTGTAGTACTCATACGCTTCCTGGCCCAAAGATAACAATTTTTGGGCAACTAAACCATTTGGGGGCAACTAAACTAGTTAGCCTGTTGTTTACTTGCAATTCAAACAAATGTTTTAGTAAGGTATGCCACGTGGTCCATAACATTATGATGTGTATGCCTTAGGAAAAATATTATTTACCCTTGTTGTTAACATACAAATGGTATTATTAGGTGTACATTTACTTTATATTTTTCTGTAACAATATACAATTATAATATAACTAACAATTTATGTCATGAACTCCAAGTATGTGTGCAGTTGCCTGTGGTTTCTTCAGTATTGCATGGTTATTTTGAAATAACCCAAATCGGGGATGCACAAAAGTAGGACAAACTTTAATAATGAGGAAAAGATGGTCTTGAAATGATGGTCTTGATGTCATGTACTTGATGTTTATGTCCATTAATTATAAAGTTTACGTATTCCATAAAAGGTGGAATTAAACATGTGTCTAACAAGTTACTAGAACGAAGATGAGTTTGAAAAGATGACCTTGGATAATCTCTACAACAACTTGAATGTCTATGACTCTGAAAACAACATTGCATGTTCATCAACATCTACACAGAACATTGCTTTAGTGTAAGTTTGTAATCCTTCAAATCTATGCATCATCACATTCTGTTAACAACGACTTTGCAGCCGTAGCCTTGGTCAAAGGATGGGAGTGTCGATGATGTTGCCGCTCTTTGGTTTGCGCTATCCACTGCCAGTAATGGTAAATACACTGCTAGTGCAGTTGTGGTGAATATGGAAACAACAGGGGCTTTTGTGAAACATTTTGCTTGTACCGTACTTATTCCCCAATTCACTGCCGATCAATTAATTGATCTTTTAAACACTCCCAATTGGCGCTGAACAGAAACCCTAACCGCTCCCAACTATAATTTTCACAAATCCCATATCACATTCACTTTCAACATACAATGGCAACTAAATATTCCAAAACCCACAACTTAGTCGCATACCTAGTCAAGAACGACCATTCTGAAGGTTTTCATGAGATGATTGATTTCATCAAACATAGTCCCATACACTATGCATTAACTGTAGAACCCGTCATTGTTAAAGCTTATATCGGCGGTTTGGAGGAATCTTGAAATTCAAGAAAGAGGTGGAAAAGAGGTTATTAGGGCGGTTGTTGATGAAGCGGAGATTCGATCACAGAGGAGGTGATTAGAGGTGTTTTGAAGCTTCGGGATCTTTGAAGGAGTTGTTAATCTGTCGATCTTTGAAATATTTGAAGGTTTAGAAAGAATGGGTTATGAGAGAAAAGGGATCGTATAAAGTTTCACAAAGGTATGTTTTCTCCGCAATGGAAGTTTTAATCCATACCTTGCTCAAGTGTGTAAGCAATAAAACAACTGGATTTGATGAGTTTCCTCAAAGATTGCAAGCTCTTGTCATCTGTTTATCTCAAGAAAGGGTTTTAAGCGGTCTCGAATGATTTTGAGGGTTTTCAAAAGAACATTAAAGAACAGGGCAAATACTACCTCTATCCTAGGTTTGTTCAATTGATAGCGAGAAAGTCAAATAATGTAACCCATTCCCCATAAGAAAAATATGACGTTTACATATGGTTCCTAGGGTGTTTGCCCATATGAGGAAAAAGAGTGAAAATTTTACGGGAACCATAACACCTTTGTTTCCTCACATGCTAAATCGCCACAACTTATAGAGGAGGAAAATCCACAACCCAATCTATCCATCGATGAACCCCGCTACCACTTCCAAAACCAACCAATTCAAACCCTTACCTTCAACTTCGAACACTCAACACGATTTTGGTGGTAGTGGTGAAGGACATGAGGGTGTAACGGTGTGGGAGGTGGTAGTGGTGAAGGACATGAGGGTGTAATCAGGTGTGGGAGGTGACATGAGTGGAAGGGGTGAAGGACATGAGGGTGTAACTACTGTTTCAGGCGTAGACGCTGACCGGTAAGTGAAAACCTAAGTAAGACCCAACCACTGGCAACTCCTAATGTGGAGAGTTCGCTCGAGCTCAACACAGGTGGAGGAATCCCAAGCTAAATGGGTAACTTGGGGTCCATGGATACGGAGGCTCGGTCGGATGCCATGGTACTCACATCCTACGATTCACCTCTCGGAGTAGGTCACACAGATCGGAGTGATGAGGATAGACGTGAAACTGAACATGAATTGACGGGTAATGATACTTTTGTGCATAATGACAATTCCCAGTGTACACCTCTCGGACCAGTTAACACATGTCGAAGTTGTGAGGATAGAATGGAACTTTTAAAGGAATTGACGGATAAATGTAGCAACATGGAGTCTAAAATGTCTGGTCTTGAGGAATTGACAACCTCTCTAGCTGGAACTATTAAAAGGTACAAGCACAGGTGAATGTTTTGGAGAGAATGAGGAGACCGAGGATTCTTGCATATAGAAGAGTCAAAAGGATGGGAAAGAAGGCTAGCTCCTCAAAGGATCGAGTTTGGAGGATGCATCCAAGCAGGGAGGAGTAAAAGCATAGATTCGGGGAGGATGTGAATTTCGATGTGGTTTTGGACTTGGATAGTCGTGCTAATCGGGATGGTTATCGGTGGTGACATGGAAGGAAAAGCTGCGGCGATAAATGATGCTTTGAAAGCTACTTGTGCGAGAAAAGAGAAGGAAGTGGTGCAGCAACAACCACTTGCCTATGTTCTTGCATCCATCGCTTCTAAAGAAGAAGCCCTTCGTTGGAACCACCTCTAAGGTAATTATAACAGCTGTTACTTGGATATTCCCATTGCTATCACAACCATTGCTACTACAATCACAACCATTGTTACATCACCACCAAAGTCAAAAGAAGGCGAAAAGGAGGTTGCCATTCAACTGCTAAACCAAAAGCAATCTTTACCAATCCACGAACCTATCGTTGCACCCATTCTGCTACAATTAAACCTTATGCACCTAAACCCTTGGGAAGTTTGAAGATTGGTGAGCTGTGAAGTCGGTTGTTGGTCAACGGATATTGGAAAGGGTAAAGGAATTGCGAAGCAGTTTTGACGTTTAATAGTATAGATGAGCGGGAGGCTTATGATGAGAAGAAGCTCAAAGAGTACATACGGAACTAAATCTTGATGTAATTAATAGGGAAAAGAAAAAGCAAAAAGCAAGAAGAGGATTGAAGCTTGAAAATGAAGAACAAGTGTTCCGATTGAAAAATTGCAAAAATGAAGAAGACAAGTGTTCCAAGGATCGAGAGGAGGCGATACTCAAGATGAAGTTTTCTGATTTGAAAAGAAAAGCAAGAAAGATCCATGAAGAGATTGTAAGCTTTATGGAGGGTAAAAGGTGGATAGGATGGGAGATCAAATTTCCCTTTGTTCAACCTACAAGACTTAGAGAAAAGACTCTAGAGTTCACTATGTACCTAATGATGAAGAGATTGAGTTCTTGATAAAAATGATCCGATGATCAAGAGAAGCAATTGAGCTAGTGGTCGATAAGACTTTAAGCGAAGATCAAAGAAGCTGCACAGTTAAAGGACTTTATCGAGATGAAGAACAATCAAGCACTTCAAGATGCTATTGTTTGATCAAGAAAGGTCGAAGAAATCAAGACAACCAACAAAGGCACAAGTAATTTCAATGATGAAAGATTATTGTTGCAAGGTTGGTGGTTGGAAGAGACATCAATTCAAAGGAATGTCGATGATAAAGTTGAAAGTATCTACTACGAGTTCAAAGACAAGATAAAGATTTTATTCCAATGGACTCGAAGAAGAATCAAGAAGGTATCCCAATTTGAAGAGAAAGGCCAAAGATAGTGAATCTCGGACATCTAAGAAGACAAAGTTCTTTGAAGAACAAGAAGTTCCAAGCGAGAAGTTCATGAAGAACAACCGATCGAGATGATTGTGATAGAAGAAGAAGATTTCTACCGAACCACCGCAAGTCGACATCCTATCATTGATTGGGAAGTATTTATTGCCGACAATTTTGCTCCAACATGGAAGATTACAAGGTGGGTGGTGAAACTTCATCATTCATTCGGTTTGAAGATCTCATAAAAGCTTTTGAGAGATGATCTTGACACACTATGGAGGTTAGTTCAAGAAAGGTTTAATGTTGAAGATCCCAAAGATATGAAGGAGATGCGGTTGTGGGTTAATCTTAAAAGGCTCTATGATACAAGTGATGATTTCGGAAATTCTCATGTTCATGTCCGGTACTAAATGGTATTATTATGATTCATGTGAAGTTCATCATGTTTCTACAACAAATGGAGTAGATGCATTCATGCTTCGAGAAAGAATATCCACTCGAGTGGAACTCTCACCGTGATGCTATGTACAAGCATCGAGTTCATGAAGATAGTGAGAAAGTCGAGCATTGTTACTCGGACTTCAAGATCAATGTTCAAGAGCTATTCAAGCATTGAGAAGAAGATGAAGTGTTTGAAAGAATTCCCAAATCCTTCGGAAGATGAAGATTGAAGATTGTTCTTGGATGTTTTTGAGCGAAGATATCAAGTTTGCGGGAGGATTGTTGGGTTTTGGTTATGGTTATGAGGATAGAGTGATTGCTCAAGGTATACCATTGCTAGTATAAGATTGGAACTCTCGCTAGTTTGTTTGAACAAGCGGTACTATTACGTAGGTCGGGTTAAGTTGTAATATTCTAGAAGTGGTGATGGTTGTTAGGATCATCTAGAATCTTCTTTGAGTTTGACAAATACTAGAGTTATTGATAAGCGATGCTTATGTTTTAGTAGATTGTATTGAAAAAAATAATAAAAAAAAAAAAAAAAAAAAAAACCGAAACATATAAGGATGCAACATTGGGCGATAATGTGTTGAAAACAACAGTTTAAATACGATCGTGTGAAATATTTAAAATCTGCGTATCATAAAAAACAACACATAGTGAGATAAGACACCATTTTTAAGGGATATGTAATTAAAGTGATAAAGCGAAAGTGGAAGTTGATCTTGCAGTCATGAAGACCAAGCAATAAAGGTTACTGAGATGCATGTACAGTCTTGATTTTAAGTAAACAATCTTTGAGCGGGGTTACAAATGCTTGTATGACGGTCACAAAAGTTTTATTGTAAATATGTTAGGATGTATAGGATGGTGCAAAACTAAGCTTTAGCATAATCTGTAGTTATAAGTTCAAAGTTAAGGGATAAGGTCAACAACCTAGCATTTATTAGGCGATTAATGCTTTTAAATGCGGTTAGGTAGAGGCTTTCTTTTATAGTGAGATTGATAGTCACAAAATCATAAGCAGACGCACATTAAAAGCGCTTTTACACACATATATCAAGAAACCCTAATAAAATGACTAAAAAAGGTAGTGGGTTTTGTTTACGTAAATCTTATTTTTCTAATGCTAAGCTTGGTTTCACGCATCTTTAAAGACTTTGTTTATTTTGCGAGATATCATAACAATCTCTTGATTCAAGCATAACATTGTCCTCAGCGGTTCGGATACAATGCGACCATGTAATCCATGGGCTTCATATTTCCCAAACGAAACCTCCGAAAGTGATTCAAGCTCTATATCCACTATTTGTCTACCTACTGACTCAAGTGACTATTCAGCAGACCCGATGTGGTAGCTTACCGCGATCATTGAAAAGAACAACGTTTATGAGTTTCGAGGAAAAAAGGCTTGATTAGTGATGCCGAAAGTCGGAACCTCTCGGGTAAAAGGATTCGGTAATAGGACTTGCAAATAAACAAACATGGGGTGATATTAAAGAGAAGAAATTTGGCATAAATAATCCCTCCACATCGCGCAGGAGCGGTGACAAAGGCAAAGGCAAAGGGAAAAGAAAAATGGCTTACAAGTAACATCGGTTACCTTATCTCTTGGTTTGTTGATGTACTAAAACAAGCTGGAATGGTTGTTATCTGTTTAATCTATAATATGTGCACTGAAATCTGTGACTATTTGTGACTATTTGTGCAGATCTTTTAGTATTTATGCATATGCCTTGAGTTAAATAGGTGGAAATGGAAAATTCACTTTTACGTGTATGTTTACTTTTTACCTATAAACAAGTAATAAATAACCACAAAGTTTAACAGATTACCTTTGAAAAAGGTTCGAGGTTTGGATGTTTAACCCACCAAACATGACAATTTTAACAGGACATTTTTTATAACAATAAACAAAATTAAGGCGACCATAGAAGGAATCTATACCAACGTATTATAGACTACATAATTACGAATCATGCAGACATAAAAAAAGAGCAATGGATTGTAGAATGGAATTAAAACGTGTGTAACATAGGCAATAATCAAATAACAACAACGATTCATTATAACATGGATCGAATAACAATAATCGAATTAAAACGTACCATACTTTGCCACATTATTGGAACAAAAGATTGAGCAATTGAAGGTGGTTTTCTTGTTGTACAAAAATGTAACGAACGGAAATAATCGGTTGCTATGAACATTGTACGTTAGGAGCAAGAGAGGTGCCGAAGCCTTGATTGTTTCATTTGTGAAAAGATTAACTAGGAATGCTTTTATGCGAGAAGCAAAAACATCGAGTGAAGAAGGCGAATGATGAAGGCAGTGAGTATTGGATTTTGAATTTAAATTCCTTTGTACTTTCACTATTCAAATGTGTACTTTTTATGTAACGTAAAATGACCAAAAACCCTTTTTAAAAATACGGTTGCCACAATGACTTTTGGTTGCCCAAAAACAATACCTTACACATACGGGACACTTGTCGCTTTGTGGTTGAGTTGCTCAATAACAGCGGTTGCCCTCGGTCTATTTTCAAATTTAAAATAAAAGTGGTCCATAAAGTGATATGCATCGTATGCGGTCTATTTGTGTCATTTTCCAGATACTACACCATTTTCATCCATTTTATTGAAAAACCCATTTCGTTCCAATTATAGTTTGATCTTTAGGTTTCGGAACTAGCTTCCAAACATCATTTCTAACGAATTGGTTTAATTCTTCTTGCATAGTAATTACCCAAGATTCATCTTTTATTTCTTCATTTATGTTTTTCGGTTCAATGGTAGATACAAAACAAAAATTATTACTTTGATTTTGGGCTTGTGATCTTAAGGTTCTTTGATTAAGTTGTCATATGACCTTTTCTAAAGGATGACTTTTGGATTCTTTGATATTTATAATTTCATTATTTAATGGTTCATCTTCCTTGTCATTTTCAAATATTTTTTGACTTTCTATAAGTTGACTTTCAACTAAGTCATCATCTACCAAAGGTGATGTCTTAGAGGGAGGTGAACTTTCGTCGAATGTTATGTTCGACGATTCCTCGACTCTCATTGTTTCTTTGTTTAAGACAATGTAAGCTTTACTAGTTTGTGAATAACCAAGAAATACACCTTCATAAGAATGAAACATTTACATCCAAATACTCTAAAATATCCTAAAGTTGGCTTTTTACCTTTATATAGCTCATATGGTGTTTTGTTTAAGAAAGGAAGTATTAAGACTCTATTTAGAATATATGTAGAAGTGTCAACGGCGTTACACCAAAAATTTTGAGGAATGTTTTGTTCATTAAGCATTGTTCTACTAATTTCTTGAATGGTTCTATTTTTACGTTCTACGACTCCATTTGATTGAGGTGTTCGAGGAGCTGAGAAGCTGTGTGTTATACCATTTGCATCACAAAAGTTTTCAAATTGTGTTTCATTGTCAAATTCACGACCATGATCTGTTCGGATCGACACAATTTTAACACCTAGATGATTTTGAATTGCTAAGAATTTCAAATTTATCAAAAGCTTCATTTTTTGTTTTTAAAAACAACGTCCAAGTAAACCTTGAGTAATCATCTACTATGACCAAAGTTTATAAGTTTCCTCCATAGCTTCTTATAGCGGATGGACCAAACAAGTCCATATGCAAAAGTTCTAGACACTTAGATGTGGACACCATGTTTTTAGCCTTATGACTACTATGGGTTTGCTTACCAATTTTGCAAGCATCGCAAAAATGTTGGTCATATTTTAGTTTTGGTAAATTCCTAACCAACTCCTTTGAAGATAGGTTTTATATGAGTCTCATATTAGCGTGACCTAAGCGTCTATGCCAAAGAGTTGAGCTATCATCTAATGTTGCTAGACAAAGGTTGTCATTAGATGTTTTATCTATTTTCATGACGTATATATTATTTTTCCTAACTCCTTTAGCTATGGTGATACCATCTTTTAGTATTTTACTACCATTTTCTTCAAATAGTACTTTATACTTTTTATCACATAGTTGGCTAATACTAAGTAGATTAAATCCTAACCTATCGACATGAGCAACATTTTCAATAGTTAGGGAGTTATGAGCGGTCGTACCTTTGCCAATGATTTTGCTTTTGAGATTGCTACCAAAAGTGACATTACCTCCGTCATATTCTTGGTATGTTGGGAAGAGGCTTTTGTTACCCGTCATGTGTCGTGAGCATCCACTATCTTTTATCCACTCATCAGATTCCAATCCAACTTTCAAGCATACCTAAGACACAAATAACTCAAGCGTTTGGTCCCCAATATCTCATGGGTCCGTTTGGGTTAAACATACCATTTACTTGATTCATGTATAGAAATGATGGGTAATAGTTCCATGACATGTAATCTGGAGTTTGATAGGGTCTAGGGAAGTTTTGATTCCAACCGTTATGTTGATAGTTGGGTTGTATGTTATGGTTGCTCTTAGGAAAGGGGCGTTTTGCAAAAGGTGTTTTATGTCGTTGTTGAGTAGTTTTAGATCTAAATTCATTTCTAGCAAGTCCTACTCCTGATGTAACAGCAGGTTTTAGTTTAACACTATCCTTGGTTTTCTTCGTTACTTTGACAAATTCACTACGGTTCGTATCACAAACATTATGTCCTGCTGCAGTCCCCATGGCACCATTTTTTACAAAGGACGGAACCTGCTTTTTTAGTCAAATCGGTCCGTGTTGTCCGCAATGATTTGACGATTTGTTTGTCCTTTTAGCCATTTGGTTTGACTCTTTGGTATTAACGCCTCATTAAGTCCTAGTCCATTCATGTTTCACGGTGTTTTTGAATTCTAACTATTTCATACACAAGGAATGTTTTGTTAAACCTTTTAAACTTAGAATTATGTTCGATTAGAACATCTTGTGTAAACTTTAGTTTTCCTATTTCAAGATTAAGTTCTTGACATGATTTGAAACCATCGTCATTTGCTTTTCCCTTTTTAATCGTTTGCCTTTTCTTTTAATTCATAGACTTCATTTTCTAAAAATTCCTTTTTAGTCTTTAAAACTTATTTTAGTTATGATTTTTAGACTAAGCTCACACAATTGATTATATTGTTTTTGCAAAATGTCATCATCAATAGAGGAATAAGATGAGTCGGAATGTACCTCGTTTGACTCATGTGCCATTAGAGCGATCTCATCCTTGCTCAACTCTTCATCATCCTCACTATCGCTCCAAGCACCACTTACAAAAGCTCATTGAGTTTTGCTTTTAGGTGGCTTGGGACAATCTCCTATTAAATGACTTGCATCACCGCATCTAAAACACTTTCTTTCACCTTTGCCCTTTTTGTCATCCCGATCTTTTTGAAATGGCTTCTTTTCTTCTCGAGGTTGTCTTACAAAACTTCTTCTAAAGAACTTTTTGAAATCTCTAATGGCCATGGCATACTCCTCATCTTCACTACCGGAGCAAGATTCATCATCATCGCTTGATTTCGTTCTTGCTTTTAGAGCAACGGATTTGAGTTTCTCTCTTTTTCCTTTGATTATTTCCGAATCTTTCTCCATCACCATTTCGTGTATTTTGAGGTTTCCGATAAGCTCGTCTAGTGTCACTTTTGAGAGATCTTTTGATTCCTCAATAGCCGTCACTTAGATTCCTCAATTTCCTGACAAAGTTCATACTACGAAAAGATTCATCAAGTGCTTTAAGAGATGTAATAATAGTATTAAAGCGAGCAAAGCCACAATCAATGGTTTCATCTCCAGGGATAACAAATTGTTCATATTGTTGAACAAGAAGATCAATTTTGTTATCCTTGACTTGTGAACTTACTTGATGTGTAATAATCAAAGATTCCCAAATATCTTTAGCGGTTTCACACATAAAAATTCTTTCATATTCTTTTCTAGGCAAAGTATTATAAAGCATCATCTTAGCTTCATTATTTTTAGCAATTAATTTCTTTTGTTCATTAACAGAAATATCTTTTGTTGTAGAACTAAAATCCCCTTTAACAATAACAAACCAAAGATCTATATCTTTTGATTTTACATATGTTTCAAAATGGTTTTTCAATAGATAAATCCATTGGTTTCAAAGAGTGGTGGTCTTTGCATAGATTGCCCTTCTTTAAAGTTTTGGAATCCATGGATCGTTTCAAGTTTATAAAATACAATATATTTTAGAAATTCTTGAGCAACGAGGCTCGGTACCAATTGTGGAAAACTAGAGGGGTTGAATAGTTTACCGATTAAAAACTTTGTTTGAAACTTATAGAAAGATCAATTGATATTGATCTCGGATATGTTAGTGAATAGTAATCAACAATATATAAAGAGTAGATAAGGAAAAGCAATCAAACCACAACAAGTTGTTTATAGTGGTTCGGTCTACAAGGACTCTTTTTCCTTGCCTACTCCACTCCCCGAGTCTCACACTCGAGAGTTTAAATTCACTAGTCAACAAGCTCCTTTCACCGCGAGAGAAACCTTTACACTTCGCTTACACACTATTTTCGACACTAAGCTAGATGTCGAGTTCTTTTCAAGGGTACAACCACTCCCACACACAATGTATTTTAGGGACTAAAATACTAACCACTCACACTCACAAGATTATGATGGTTTGGTACAACAATGATGTATGAATCAACACAAGATCATACAACAACAAACAAACAAGACTTCCAACTTCTTGTTGAAGCTTGAATGTATCTTGATCTTCTTTGCTACAAAAGAGATCACAAATATGAAATGAAACTAAGTTAGAAATGTTAGAGAGAAGAAATGTATGAGAATATGATGGAAAGGGATGAGAAACAACTTGGTTTGGCTTTGCTATTTATAGCCAAAATCTTCAGCAAACACCACGGACCACGGAACCCTCAAAAGAGTTCTGCCCTTGTTAATTTTTGGTGCCGCCGAGGTCTGACAGCAAGATCACAAAATCTTACCAAAGTCAACCATATATATCAAAGATTGTGTAAGATATATAGAGTCTAAATCTACACAAAGTATCTAGTGAAATCTTCTAAGGATTTCAATGATACACCACATGATGTCATGTGTTTGTTTTTCTATTTTTAGAAACATGTTAAAATGTAAAAACATATGTAATGTTTTGTTTTAAGAAACCAAAACATTCTTGAACTAAAACTACTATCATACATTATGGTTTATAGTCATATCAAGATATGATTAATCACAATGTAAATACTTGAGTGATGACGATATTATTTGAAAAAGCTTGTTTTAATATCTTTTAAACTTGATAAGCTTTAATCTTTATAAAAATTAAATTTACTTTTGTCATTAACAAAACTTATGTAAAGATCAAAAATATAAATAACGTTTATTGACGATATTTGTATTAACATATATATATATATATATATATATATATATATATATATATATATATATATATATATATATATATATATATATATATATATTGCATACATGTTGTACCTTGGGCTCTCGGTTGATTATCACCGTTCATAATATTATTATATTCAAATCAAGCACGTTTGTCATAAACTCGATCTATCGCAGAAGAAGTCAAGTCTAAGAGCTCTATGAATGTTTGCACGCAATATTCATCAGTCTCATCCATGTATATAGTTGTGTAGGGACTATTTACATATTTGAATCTGTATATTGGGAGAGTTGTTAAGTAAAGAAATTCAAAGATTTAATTATATGAATAGAAAATTATCACAGTAATATAGCGTTATTTAACTATAAAACCATATTAGTGAGCGGTTCCAATTTTGGGTGGGTTGGTTTATGTTGAATAATCTGTCAAACCTTCTCTTTATATATTCAGGGACTAGTTCTATCATTCACAGAACTACTCTAACTCTAACATAACTGGTATGTTCTATGGTTGTCTCTTTTACTTGTACTGGGACCAAAGATGGTCATGAGCAAAGTTGATGCCTATAAATACTCACCTCTACCACTGCATAAAGACTCACTCAAGTCGTCTTCTTCATACGACTCTCTTGTCCTCTCTGATCCTTACTCACTGTAGAGTTAGGCTGATCTATCATCTTGATCAAGCCTAGATTGTAGTTTGGTTAATTGCTCACATCTGGTGACAATCTTAGTTATCTCTTTCATGTACTGTAACCTGATACTCTCTATTTGAATCAAGAGGTGGTTGGTTGGATTATATCTTGGTGTTGTTATAATTTCTACATGGTATCAGAGCTTTGGCTCTGATTGATTGGTGATTTCGATTGTCTAGGGTTTCATCCAATTTTTAGGGGTTCTTAAAATTGGAGTGAGATCTGATCGATTCTTGGTTAATTCAACATTCGTGTTGAGTTAATTGCTGGTTTCTGGTGATTTTTGGTAAATTAGGGTTTGAATCTGAAAACCCTAATTTCTCTGATTTGGGGGTTCTTGTTACTGGTGTTTTTTGGTGATTATTGGGACCTTATTCTTTCAAAATATCTCTTAATTAAGAGTGTTGTGATTTCTTTCCGCTGGTTCTTCTTATTATAGCTCTGTAAGTATTATCTTCTCTCTTAAAAATTACTTGGTTCTAGTATAGGGGTGGAATCGGTGTGATTAACTCCTTGATCTGCCTCCTTGAGAGGTGTGAATACCTGCTCTGGTCACACCCAGTCTCCTTGGCTGGACTTTGTAATTTTTGGGTGTGAGTTTTATCTTCTTGCAAAGTTATTTGTCATTATTTTTACTCTGCTGGTTCTTTTCTATTTTTATCTGCTAGTTGCTTATCTATTTTTTATTATGGCTCTTGGTACTAGTGATGTTGATCTGATTAGTAATCTTGACTTGGGTAATCCTTTGCATCTTCATTCTAATGATATTAGTACATCATCTATTGTGTCTATTAAACTTCTTGGTTGATGGCGTATAGTCGCATTCGGTCGCGAACCCGACCAATGACCGCTACTAGCGAGCCCAAGTCAGTTGGGTGACCGAATCTTGATTTGGGCTCACGAAGGCCCAAACTCAAATTATTATGGCATACGTTATCGAGATATCTCTTATTTTTGGAGATAAGCGTTTAACAAGCGACTTAGGCGGGATACGCGCGAAGCTTGAGAACACGAAATCATTAAGGGTTTCGTGTATATATAAGGGCATCCATGCCCTCATTAAAGATACGATCTACAACCCTAACTCTCAACTAAAACCGATTACTTACTCTCACGCCGGAAGATAATCGTGGGAGACAATCCCACGATAAGCCTAACGGTGTTTTCTGTTTACTTAGTGCGCATCTCTCAAGCATCAAGATCCAATTGATACGGGGAACCTGAGTCTAAACAAGGAATGCCCAACTTTTGTATCAACAAGTGGCGCCATCCGTGGGACCAATCACTAAGAACTAGAATGACTAAGCAAGGAAACCTAAGTCAGCGATCGCATAGTGACCAACAAGGGAAGAAGCAGCAAAGCGGATCAGCCCCTAAGCAAGCCTCTGGAACAACCAGTGCGTCCAAAAACCAAGGGTCAGGCCCAAATCTGGTCTTCCTAACAGTGGAACAACCCATGCCACCACAACAAAAACCACCAGCGTAAAAGATCCACTGCGCACCCCTTTTACCACTCCCCTGCAGTCAGTGCTAGAAAAGGACCTCATAAAAACGCCAGGTGCACCTCTCCAAAACAGGAGTCCAGATGTAGAAATAGACACTCTCGCGCTAGAAGGAGTCGGACCTGAACTAGCGCCAAGTGACTTTGTGTCTAAAAACTACGAAACCTTGGCTACCCTTATGCAAAAAGAGGTGAAAAAAAGGTCGAGTCAGAGCTTGCAGCACCGAATCAACTTTGACGCAGAGTATGAGACATCCCCATCGCGTCATCAGAGGGATAGACGCGGGAAGGATAACCGCCGGCCCCTAGTGTTTACCAGGATTGGGAAGACAGTGGAGAATGATGAAGCAGCTGAACTGCAGTATCTGGAAGAGCACGAAGAAGATGGACGGCGTACCAATGTACACGCTAGGATTGGTATTTGCAAGGTCCATGATGGGGGACGAGCACTCCCAGTGGAAGCTCTTCAAACTCGATTCGATGACGGTCGGTATGGCGCGAAGAGAGAAGCTCATCCTCGGGCGACTCCTCGGACGGTCGGCACAAGCACCGACAAGGAGAAGCTCATTCTCTGGTGATTCCTCGGACAACGAGGACAAATAAACCGGACCTTTGAAGTCAGGGAAGATATCGCGACCGGGAGGAGGAAGATCGTCTCTTCCACGTGCCGCCAAAAGGTGGATGCGTTCACTCGGCGCATCAGAAATTTCTCAGAAAATAAGAGAAGGCGCATGCCCGCCAATGTGAAAACCTATAATGGAATAGGTGATCCAGACGATCACTTAAAAATTTTCGAATCCGCTGCTACTATAAAAAATTGGCCACAACCTGTGTGGTGTCACATGTTCAATTCCACATTAGTAGGGAATGCGCGAAATTGGTTCAGTAAGCTTCCACGCAGAAGCATTGATGGATTTGAAGAGTTGCGGAAGGCGTTTCGGCTGAACTTCACCCAAAGGAAGAAGTGCGCCCAAAACCACCGAACTTACGAGGTAAAAGCAGTAGCCATGGGAGTCTACAAGCGCTTATGTGGGCGCTACAAAGATGAGTGCATACATGTCAAGGCATGCCCGAAATACTAAAGATCTCGGGGTTCATGAGCGGGATCAATAACCGAGAACTCATCAAAAGGTGAACAGCGAGTCCCCAAACCATTGATGAACTTATGAGCGCGCAAGGTCCTTTATCAAGGAGAAGCCGCGGTGAGCGATGAAAGGTTACTCAAACTATAGGTCACAAGAACGACCTCGGAGACAATCCAGCGACCGGAGTAGCAACCATGAACAAGAACTACCGCAGCCGGTGGCGGACGAGATAATGACAGATATACCCGTGACCAAGACTCAAAGGAGATATTCGCGACCAAGGCGCGAATTTCCCAAGGCCCCCCATGTCGCACCCGGAGGATCGGCGCATGGGGGGTAGCTCTGCGACTATCATGGACGGAAGGCCACACCACCAATGAATGTGTCCAATTGCGCCAACTAATTGATAAACTAGTAAAGAAGGCGATTGGACCATTTGGTTAAAACATCAAGGAAGGAAAGATAAGCAAAAGGCGGAAACAAGAAAGAAGTACCTAAAGATAAGGTCGATACCATCTACATGATACAATCATGGCGGCGAATGACTAGGCGGAAGATCGACCAAAGTTTTCCCATGAAGCGAAATCTCTTTCCCGCCTTGGCTGCGGACAACGCGGTGGTAGAACCGCTCACCATTGAAATTAATGCAAGGGGTCACGATATCCATCGCATGTATGTTGATGGAGGAGCATCCGCATATATAATGTATGAACACTATTTCAAGCATTGCGACACGAGATACGAAGTCAATTAAGCTCGATCGGGCGTCGTTGACGGGTTTCACGGGAGAAAAGATATGGCCCATGGGAAAATCGCCTACTAGTCGGTGTTGGCAATAAGGAACACTCGCGACGACTGGATAACTTTATGGTGATCAATCCCATTCGCCATACAATGGAATTATTGGAAGACCGAGTTTCGACCATATGCTCGATCAAATCTGACATCGGGATGCTCAAATTCCGGTGGAGGAGGCATTGTTACTCTCACAATACCACCGTACTACGGAGAATGTAACACAATTACATGTGAGATGGCACACATTCCAAAATAGTGCGTAACTAAAGTGACAAACACGAGGGTTGCAATTCATCTGATTACCCGAGCAAGAAGTATCGATCGGGGATCGCTATCGATAACGGCCGGGCGGTGTGCGCACTCTTGCAAAAGAACACGGATATCTATGCATGGGAACCAAAGCACATGACCGGCGTACCACGCTCGATTCTGAGAACACAAGTTGAGAATCCGACAAGGATACTTCCGATGCGATAGAAGAAGCGTGGCGGGCTCGGGCCGCGCAAGCAATTCTAGCGAGTACATAAACTTGTGGGTGCGGTATCATGCGAGAGGTCTACTACCATGACCGGTTTTCCAACCAAGTGATGGTCAAGAAAGCGATGGTAGTTGGAGGATGTGCGTTGACTTCACGATCTCAACAAGGCATGTCACAAGAGCGCTACCCGCCACTGGGAGATAAGCGGAAGGTAGAATCTTTGTGTGGATACCACTTAAATGCTTCCTAGGCGTACAAAGGATATCACCAAATCCAAATGGCTAAGGAAGATGAGGAAAAAGCGGCCTTCCATACAAGCCAAGGCGTTTATTGTTATACTAAGATGCCCTTTGGCCTAAAGAACGCAGGTGCCACCTATCAGTGGTTGGTTGATAACGTATTTGAAAGACAGGTGGGCCGCAACCTAGAGGTTTATGTTGACGACCTTGTAATAAAAATCCATACGGAAGATGAATTGGTGCGCAACATTGAGGAAACATTTAAGACACTAAAAAGATCAACATGAAGCTAAATCCTAAGAAATGCACTTTTGGCGCTCTGAAGGCATGTTCTCGGATATCGATAGAGCCCGATGGCATCAAATCGTGTCGAGAAAAAACAAAAGGCGTCATCCAACTTCCTTCACCACGCACGTTGAAAGAAGTCCAATCTCTAAGCGGAAAGCGGCGGTTTGAATAGATTCTTGTCCAAATCGATGAGACAAGTCACTCCTCTCTTCAAAACACTCAAGAAGTGTACAAAAAGGAAGACTTTCATTTGGACTACGGGCGAAGAAGCTTTCATACAACTTAAACATCATTTAGCGGCCTCCCATGCTAGTTGCGCCTCGCCTGAGGGAAGAATTAATTATGTATTTGTCGGAACCCATGGGCGGTCGGTATGCGGTGCTACTAACGAGATAGGAATTCGGTACAAACACGGTGTATTTTGTAAGCAAAGCACTCAAGAAAATGGAGATTAACTACGACACAATGGAAAAGTTGGTCCTAGCATCGTATTAAGCCGCCAAACGGCTCACGCAGTACTTCGAGCGCGCAATAGCGGTGATTACGAGACCGACCTATCAAGCAAATTATCTCGAAACACGGCGCGCCAGGCGTCTGAAGTGGAGTGTCTTTGCTAGGTGAGCATAACATTTCCTATAGACCACGTCTTGTGGTTAAAGGCGGTACTCATGAGACTTCATCATCGAAACCGACACGATGACGCCTTCACAAAGCAAGGTGGAACTATAAACCATGGATCTTGTTCACAGACGGATCTTCATGCGTGAGCGGGTTCGAGCGCGGGCCTTATCCTTACAAGTCGGAAGGAATGGAATTCACTTACGCATGCTGCGTTTTGAATTCATAGCCACAAACAACGAGGCATAATATGAAGCCACGATCATTTGGATTACACATTGCGGTGGAAGCAAATGTGGACTCCGCTAGTAATAACCACGTGTTGGCGGTAGTACGCTGGTGACCGATAAGATTTGGGCTCACGAGGCCCAAACTCAAAGTTATTATGGCATACGTTATCGGATATCTCTTATTTTTGGAGATAAACGTTTAACAACCGACTTAGGCGGGATACGCTGAAGCTTGAGGAACACGAAATCAATATGGGTTTCGTGTGTATATAAAGGGCATCCCTGCCCTCATTAAAGGTACGGTCTACAACCCTAACTCTCAACTAAAACCGATTACTTACTCTCATGCCGGACTATAATCGTGGGAGACAATCCCACGATAAGCCTAACGGTGTTTTCTGTTTACTTAGTGCGCAGGTCTCAAGCTTCAAGATCCAATTGATACGAGAACCGGAGTCCAAACAAGGAACGCCCAACTTTTGTATCAACACTAGTACTGAAAATTATAGAGTTTGGTCTACTGCTAAGAAATTGGCTATTAACACTAGGAATAAAGCTGGTTTTATTAATGGTAATGTGTTAAGGCTTCTTATGCTTCTAGTGATGTTCTCTCTAATCAATGGGAGAGATGCAATTCTATTGTGATGTCTTGGATCTTAAATTTTGTGTCTGAATATTTATATCTTGGTCAAATCTTTTCTGAAAATGCTACTGAGGTCTGGGCTGAACTTAAAGAGACTTATGATAAACTTGATGGTTCTATTATTTTGAGTCTTATGCAAAAAATTAATAATTTTAGACAAGGAGAATTAATTATGTCTGAATATTATCATAAACTTAACTCATTATGGAGAGAATTTGATATTATGACAAAATTGCCTATGTGTACTTGTGCTGCTAGAGAAGATGTGTTAAAACATAATCAACTCATGAAACTTATGCAATTTCTTATGGGTCTTAATGAGGTTTATCAGCCTATCAGAAGTAGTATTCTCTTTAGAGCAACTCTTCCTGATGTTAAGGATGCTTTTGTTACTATTTCCAGAGAAGAGTCTCATAGAGGCATTGCCTCCTCTTCTACTGGTTCTGATTCTAAACCTCAAATTGCTGGATTTGTTTCTAAAACAAATTGGACTAATAATGGAAATAAG
The DNA here is from genome assembly GCA_022545495.1 of Chrysanthemum lavandulifolium. Lineage (NCBI taxonomy): Eukaryota > Viridiplantae > Streptophyta > Magnoliopsida > Asterales > Asteraceae > Chrysanthemum > Chrysanthemum lavandulifolium. The sequence continues at coordinate 246,615,905 of CM040243.1, read as the reverse complement.
AGATTTGAAAATAAAAAGAGTTTTGTTAATGATAATAAGAAGTTTGTTAATACTGGGAACAATAACAATAATAGGGGACATAATCCAAACTTACTTTGTACTAATTGTGGTAAATTGGTCACACTGTTGATAGATGCTTTGAAATTATTTGATTTCCTCCTGGTATAATAAAAATCCTAGAAAAAAACAAACAAACTTCAAAACTCCTTATAATGCTAATGCTTCATCTGTGGAAAATGGTTCTTCTATGTCTATCACTAATAAACAGATGATGAAATTAATGAGTCTTATGGCAGGTATACCTAGCTTTATAAACACTAATGTTTTCTTTAACATAAAATTTCATAAGTTTTATAACAACAATACTCCCTTGTGTAAAGATAGTATTGGGTGGATTATTGATTCAGGGGCAAACCAACACATGACTATTAACACTCTTAATATGTTTATTATTGTTGATATTTCTGATTTAAACCTTACTGTAGGACATCCTAATGGTACCCTTGCTAAAATCAAATATATTGGTAATCTAAAACTTTCTGATAAAGTCCCCTTATATGATGTGTTGGTAGTCCCTGAATATTGTGTGAGTCTATTATATGTCCATAAACTAATTAAAGACAGTAGAATGTTTGTTGGATTTGATGAATCTAAATGTTACATTCAGGATTTGACTCAAAACAAAATCATGGGGACTGGTAGTGAAAATGGTGGTGTCTATTTGTTTGATACTTCCTCTCCTAATACTTCTAAACAACAAACAATAGGTAATATGTATGTTACTTGTTATGTTTCTAAATCCTTATGGCATAACAGACTTGGTCATCCCTCTAACCAAGCTGTGAATATGCTTCAATCTGATCTTAAGTTCACTAAAGATTCTCATGTGTCTCCTTGTGACATCTGTCACAAAGCCAAACAAACCAGGGAATCCTTTCCTATTAGTGATCATAAGAGTTCTTCTATTGGTGATCTTGTGCATATAGACCTTTGGGGTCCTTACAAGGTCACTAGTAGAGAAGGATTTAGATATTTTATGACCATTGTTGATGATTTTACGGTGCATTTGGATCTATCTTATAAAATCTAAAGATGAGGTTTATAACTTGTTTATTAGCTATGTTAATCGATTCTAAATCAATTTAAGTCGGCATTAAAGCGTGAGATCGAGACAATGGTCTTGAATTTGTTAACAATAAAATGAGTAATTTGTTTAGCGACACAGGTATTACTCATCAAACTACACGTGCTTATACTCCTCGGACAAAATGGGATTCTTGAGAGAAAGCCTGAGCACTTATTAAATGTTGCTAGAAACTGTTGTTTCAAAGTGGTATTCCTTTAAGTTTGTGGCCTGAATGCTATTTAACTGCTGCCTATATAATTAATAGGTTACCATCTTCTGTTCTGAGTGGAAAGTCTCCTTTTGAGCTGGTGTATGGTCAAAAACCAAAACTTTCTCATCTGAGATGTTTTGGTTGTTTGTGTTTCTTTTCTATTCTTAATAATTCTGATAAATTTGCTTCTAAATCTAAAAAATGTGTCCTCATTGGTTTTTCTACAACAAAAAATGCTTATAAGGTTTACAGTCTTGAGTATAAACTGATTTCTTACTCTAGAGATGTTCAATTTTATGATGTTTTTCCATTTAAAATGAACACTCAACTACAAACTGATAAGGCTTCTGAAACTACACTCAATGATCTAATTTTTTTCAATGAGAAACACATTGATCTAAATCCCAATGATGAAATGAGAGGTTCGAATACATCCAATGATGATGGTTGTGCCTATTCATGCCCTAGAAGTACACATACTTCTAATGATGGTGAGAATACTGGTATGACAACATATATAGATGACAATAATCTATCTGAGGGAAGTGCCCCTACTAATCAAAACAACACTCAATCTATCTCTACTCAGAACACCAGTCATGAGCAGCCTGTTCTTAGAAGGTCTAGTAGGGACTCTAGAATGCCTGCTAAGTTAAATGATTATGTTGTGAGTAGTAATATAAAGTATGGGCTTGAGAAATATGTATGTTACTCTAATCTAAGTCCTATAAATTATTGTTTCTCTAACACTTTAAACAAATATGTTGAGCCTTACTCTTATGAGGAGGCTGCTAAAGATATTAATTGGGTTCAGGCTAATGAGATAACTGCTTTAAAAAGAAATAACACTTGGACTGAGTGTGAACTTCCTAAAGGAAGGAAAACTGTCAGGAGTAAGTGGTTATGGAAAATAAAATATAAATCCTCAGGTGAAATTGATAAATATAAAGCAAGGGTTGTTGCCAGAGGCTTTAGCCAGAGGGAGGGATTTGATTATAGAGAAACTTGTAGTCCTGTTGTTAAAATGTCCACTATGAGATGCATGATTTCTATTGCTGTTTGTAATAATTGGAGTATTTTTCAATTAGATGTCAATAATGCATTCCTATATGGTGATTTAACTGAGGATGTCTATATGACTCTTCCTCCTGGCTTTGATGATCATAAGTCTAAAATTGTGAAGCTTAATATATCTCTATATGGCCTCAAACAGGCTCTTAGACAATGGAATGCTAAACTTACCTTAACTCTTAGTGAAAATGGTTTTGTGCAGTCTAAATTTGACTACTCTCTATTCACTAAGAGGTCTAGAAATGTGTGCCTGATTATGCTTGTCTATGTTGATGACATTATCATTACTGGAAATGATGTTAGTGAAATTGAGAAGTTTAAAGTATTCTTAAAAACTAAATTTCAAATCAAAGATCTAGGAAAAATGAAATACTTTCTTGGAATTGAAGTCTTAGAAAATGATAATGGTGTGTGTCTCAGTCAAAGGAAGTATTGTCTTGAGCTTTTGCATGAATATGGGTTACTTGCTGCTAAACTTGTTGATGCTTCTTTGCCTGAAAACACCACTCTAAATCATATTGAAATTGATGATGATAAAGCTTTATCTAATATAGGAAATTATCAAAAACTTGTTGGGAAATAAATCTACCTAACTAATACAAGACTTGACATTGCCTACTCTGTTCACTGTTTAAGCCAATTTATGCATGCTCCCTTACAATCTTACTTAAATGCTGCTCTTAGAGTTTTGAGATACTTAAAAAGATCTCCTGGTAATGGCATTCAAATTAATGATAATGGGAATCTTAAGCTTAAAGCTTATGCAGATTCTGATTCGGCTAGATGCCCAGTTACTAGAAAATCTGTCTCTGGTTATTGTGTGTTTTTGGGTGATTCTTTGGTGACTTGGAAAAGTAAAAAACAATCCACCTTGTCTAGGTCATCCTCTGAAGCTAAGTATAGATGTATGGCCTCTGCTACTTGTGAAATTATTTGGCTTGCTAATGTGCTTGGTGACATGGGTATTAAAAACTTGTTACCTGTAGTCTTGCATTGTGACAATAGTTCTGCTCTGCAGATTGCTGGTAATCCAGTTTTCCATGAGAAAACTAAACACTTTGAAATTGATGTTCACTTAGTTTTAGAAAAGGTCTCTGTTGGGGTTATTAGAACTGAGAAGATTCACACTTCTTAGCAAATTGCTGATATCCTGACTAAAGCCTTGGATATTAAGCAACACAAGTGGCTTTGTGATAAGCTTGGTATGGTGGGCATGTTTGAGGTTGAAGGTTTGAGGGAGGGTGTTGAATAATCTGTCAAACCTTCTCTCTATATATTCATGGACTAGTTCTGTCATTCACAAAACTACTCTAACTCTAACATAACTGGTTTGTTCTATGGTTGTCTCTTTTACTTTTGCAGGGACAAAAGATGGCCATGAGCAAAGTTGATGCCTATAAAAACTCACCTCTACGACTGCATAAAGACTCACTCAAGTCGTCTTCTTCATACGACTCTCTTGTCCTCTATGATCCTTACTCACTGTATAGTTAGGCTGATCTATCATCTTGGTCAAGCCTAGATTGTAGTTTGGTTGATTGCTCACACCTGGTGACAATCTTAGTTATCTCTTTCATGTACTGTAACCTGATACTCTCTATTTGAATCAAGGGGTGGTTGGTTGGATTTTATCTTGGTGTTGTTATAATTTCTACAGTTTAGTTCTTCATAAAACTATGGCGTGACATAGGTATAGGTAGTTCGACTAAGAGAACAAATCAAAATCAATCCAAAGTTCCAAACCTCCTTTGTAAAGTAACAAGTGCTGGTTGGCATGAACCTTGTATGAACCTAACCCTAGAATCATCATATTCACGAATCAACTATGGTGTTTCGAAATCTGGATTTCTTGCATGCGTTTGATATGCCCTGTTGCTCCATGAATAAACATACTAACATACACGTATGATTTACTTTGCATCATTGAACTATTTATTCGATACCTTGTGGTTAATGATAAAAAATCCCTAGCTTTTACCTCTAAACAAACCTAGGTCTATTGGTGAGTGATGGCGTGTCTCATACTTTCACTACGAGAATATAACAGCGAGGGCGTATTATAGATTTGGCGAGGACATGTCCTCATGACTTTGGCGGGGCGAGTCCTCGCCAAAATCCCGCTAATAACTAGTCCTGATTTTTTGGCGAAGCGTTTTTAATTTTGGCGAGCAGTGGGCCCCATTTGTTTCTCTAGTCAAACTTTGTGCCAAAATTTTGGCGAGGACATGTCCTTGCCAAAAGGTTAATTAATTAAGCTCTTAATGTTAACTAATCAACTTTTTTGGCGAGAACAAGGCCTCGCCAAAAGACTAAACTAGAAATTCTAGTTTAGTCTTTTGGCGAGGACAAGGCTTCGCCAGAAGTTAAAACCAATTTTTTGATTTTAGACTTTTGACGAGGATAGGTCTTCGCCAAAAGTCTCAACAATTAAAACTGGTCTAAACTTTTGGCGAGGACTTGTCTTCGCCAAAAGCAACTGACCCATTTTGCAGCATATTGCTGCAAAATGGGTAATTTTCAGATTTTTTCCCGAAAAAATCTACAAAACCACAACCTATTTTCACAACCTGTAATCCCACAGATATGCCACAAATATGCTACAACACCACAAATGGTTCAAATTCGCTAAAACATAATATTATAATTTTGCAATTAGCCAAGCGGTTCAACTTTGAACAACACACATAACTTATCCGCAAATGGTCCAAAAACTATCCATGAACCATAAACATATTAACAACTATCCATAGCCGTAATCCCTAACACATAATCCACAAAAACACATAATAATATCTATCTAAATATCCATAAACAACCCATAACCCAAAAACATGTATAAAGCATAAATCCATAACCTACTCTCCATTACCCTCCTGTTGCCTTCATCGTCATCGTGTCCATCATTTCTTCCGAATGAAGAGGCATCCGCTCGCTAGCCGCTTCGACCAATCCGGTGACTCATGATCATTGCGGGTTGGTTATTCGTCAACCTTGGTTTAGCTTACGATGTGTTTGAAGCCCTCGGCCAAAACTCCATCATCAAATCAATTTGAGTTCCTCGTGTTGAGCTCCTCGCTTGTTTCTTCTTGTTTCCATAAGCGAGGAGATGGAGGCTGTTCTTGAGCCCGTGAGACCGATACAAAAAGTAATTTAAATAATTTATTTTTAATTTAAATCATTTTAAAATCATTTATAATTAGTTTAAATCATTTTAATTTATTTAAATTATTTTTAATTATTTTAAAGTCACGAGAGCAATTAGCAAAGTGAGGGAGGATAAAAATATTGGTCAAAATTTACGTTGAATTTTCTTGGTTCTGTTCTTCCAGGTCAACAAAATTTTTGTCGTTTTGCTACTTTCGGCAAGGACAAACGTGTCCTCGCCCGTTCTCTGTTTTGTTGTAGTGTTTGGAGCCTACTGAAGGATTACTACTTAAGCTCAAGACTAATTCATCTTGGGGAGCCTTTAAGAAGGATAGATATTAAGCACAAGCACAAAGGACATAGGATTTTCTCTTGATTAGGTCGAATAAATCCTCAGGAGTGGCTCGACCTAGCATAGCCTAACTTATTTAGGAAATAATGACAACTTTGGAGAAACCTCCGTCGTCCAAAGAAATGGCGTTGACAATTGATGTGTTATCTTATTTGCATTTGGCGTTAAAGCATTAATGATTCTGCATAGTAAGACAAAGCGCCTCCATGGGATATAGGCCATGCACGTCGGAAGGATGAGGCGTCCACATTACCTCAGAAGGACCTCGTCATGGATGTCGATCCACGGGAAGGTCGACAAGAAATCCTTTGGACGATCGACACCGCGTCGAGACAAGGTAGTATAAGGGTATGTTTGGCAAAACTAGCTATACGCGTTATAAGTTATAAATTGTAAGCTGCAAAAGTCATTAACATAAGTTACAAAGCGTATCTTTGTTTTGGGTAAAGCAGTTACCCCGATAAAATAACTATATTTTTTTCAATAAAAGTGTATGGTAACTTAGTTGTTAGCGTAATTATAAGTTTTGTGATAATTTTATGTTTTACTTGACTCAAAATATTTTAAAACCTTCATGAATCGACTTTTAACTTAACAACAAGTAAATATTTTGAAGTTGATGTATCTAAATGGAGCTTCTTGTTTAAAATAAAAGCTTAAAGTTGATGTATTCAAGCGAGCTACTTGTGTTGGAGGAGATTATTTTTGTAACAAAACTTATAGTTCAAAAAGCTATAAATAAATTCCTACCAAACACTAACAGTGGCTGGTTTGAATCATCAACTCAACTTTATTTAAACAAATATTTCATTTAGATCATCAACTTCAAGTTTTTATTCTAAACAGTACTACAACAAAATGAAAAGTTGAGTTGTAAAGCTTTTAGAATATTTCATGAATTAGCTTTTAATTTTGGACGTTTATTAACTCACATTCAATACTCATTACTTTCTCTCTAACCTCTCACTAGCACTTATACCGGGACTATCTAGTCACGGGTTTTCACTTCTCGATGAGTGAAAGATTTGTCCGATCTTACTCTTACGTCGGAACTTACTCACGGACTAAACACCCATGGCGAGCTAACGGTTATTGTCTTATTTCAGCTCAAATAGGCTCTGAAGCACAGAATAGGAGCATTCATTTCCGAAGGTTTGGAGTTCAAGCATATCCGTAAGATTTTGATTGAACAGTGAGGTATTTCGATTTTACATTAAGGTGTAAAGAAACTTAGCACCAACTTAACAACAAACTATGGTTGAAGTAATTCTATATCTTTATTGGCAAACTAATAGGTAAGTGGAACACAGAGAACAAAAGTAACCTTGCACATAATGTTTAAACATAATTAAACACAATTTGTAGGCTAAAGATCTCATTGTGCATCTTTTGGGAGATTTTCATTAGTTTTCAAACTAAGAGCCACTAGCCCACTATCATTATAGGAAAATGCAAGTTGTAAGGGAACATTATATATAGTTCTCTCTTACTTTTCCTATAAAGTCTTCGAAAACAAACGGAATCACATGGTCGCAAATTTGATAAATTTATAGCAAGACATGGCAGGCTCAGAAATTGATCATCGGGTATGCACTATAATTTCTTTTAGTAGGGTATACCACTCCGATACTTACTCTTACATCGGAGCTTGCTCACGGACTAAACACCCGTGGTGAGCTAACGTATATTGTCTTATCTCAGCTCAAATAGGCTTTGGAGCACAGGATATATAGAAGCATTCATATATGAAGGTTTGGAGTTCAAGCATATCCGCAAGATTTTGCTCGAACAGTGAGGTATTTCGACTTTACATTAAGGTGTAAAGAACCTTTTACAGCAACTTAACAACAAAATATGGTTGAAGTGATTCCATATCTTTATTGGCAAACTAATAGGTGTACACCAAGTGGAACACAGAGAACAAAAGTAACCTTGCACATAATGTTTGAACATAAGTAAACACAATTTGTAGGCTAACGACCTCATTGTGCATCTTTTGGGTGATTTTCATTAAGCCACTATCACTATAGGAATATGCAAGTTGTGAGGGAACAATATATTGTTATCACTTACTTTTCCTATAAAGTCTTCAAAAATAAACCGAATCATATGGTCGCAAATTTGATAAATTTATAGCAAGACATGACAGACGCAGAATTGATCATAGGGTATGCAAATAATTTTTTTAGTAGGGTATGCATTTAGTATTAGATTATTAAAAATTCATAACAGAAAATATATATACACATTGCGAATGCTTTTCGGAGGGCATGTACGTGCATACCCTCCCAGTTATGTGAGCTAGAGACTAAAAGCCAGAAAAATCATAACACAGATTACTGATTTGGAGAAAACATTACTTTTTAAATGTAATATTTACTTTAATGGTGGCAAAATTTGTCATGAGAGCTTTTTTTGTTTTTTTTTTGTTTTTTAATGATTTGGAACTTCATTTGAGAATTATGGAAGTTGTCATTTGAGAATTACGTTTTCGTCACTTAGGTTATTGGTCCATCTAGGGGTGTTCGTGGGTTGGGTAATATCAAGAATAAACCGAAAAGCAAACCGAATCGAACCGAAAATAATCGAAAATAACCGAACCGAACTAAGTAACGAACCGAAATTGCCAAAACCGAACCGAACCGAAATAAAAGTTCGGTTTTCGGTTCTTCAAAACCGAACCGAAAACCGAAATTAAATAAATATATATATTTTTATAAATTTATATTAAAAATATATTAAAACTATTTTATAATATATATTTAATATTTTTAAACTTGAAAATTATTATTTTTTTCCAAAAATATATATAAAATAATATAGATTTAATATTTTTAAGCTTGAAAATTATTATTTTTTTCAAAAAATATATATAAAAATGAAAAAAATATTAAATTTAGGTAATTCGGTTCGGTTTTCGGTTTTCGGTTCGGTTTTCGGTTCGGTTAGGTGTTCGATTTCGGTTTCGGTTCGATTTTCGGATTATCTTAAAAACAAAATTAACCGAACAAACCGAGGCAAAACAAACTGAATGCAAGAGCAGGTAAACCCACAGGTCCATCATTAATTTTAGGCCCAAAAGTAGACGAACATAGTTTACTTCCGTTAGCATGGGGCCAAGGTTGTCGCTTTTGAATTTTTTCAAATTATCCAAAAAAATAAAAATAAAAAATTAAATCAATATAAAATCAAAATTATCTAAGGCTAGCCCCAGTGATAGCTAATCCCCATCGATCGAGCACCCTGACGATCGAGTGGGTGTCGATCGCCCCACTGCCACCCTTGTCGGTCGCCTCCTTCTTTACCCAATTAGATCCTCCTGCCGATCGACATTTCCAACGTTTAAATCCAAAACATTATCCTAGTTTACGTTGCAATCCAAAAAAAAAAAAAAAACCATTTTACCCTATAAATACAACTAAAATCTCATCACAAATCTCACAACATTTTACACACTAAAACTCAAAAATCTCACAATCCTCTCTATCAAAAATCTCACAATCCTCTTTATCAAAATGTCTAAGAAAACACCACCAACCAAAGGCCGAAAATCCGTTTGTCACAAAGCGTCCGCGTATTTTAACTTTGGATCCGAATTTCCGGTTAGCGGTGTCTCACCAATAATCAATTTCCAACCCCGGTTTGAATATCCATCCCAACAAGCTCACAACAACACCCTAACAATCCATTTAGTATGAATCGTCCATTTGTTCCACCGCAACAAAACATCCACTACCAACAACAACAACAAAGCTACTCCCGTCGAAGCAACCAATCTATGTATGGGTCACACGAATCTGTGTACCGTCCAACAATGGATTCATCAACGTCTTCATATTCAAATTATCAACAATATTCTCCGGTTAACCGTATCAATCTTGAGGGTTTTGATTTTGATGACCAATTGTACAACAATCCTAATTTTTATCTTTGGAACCGGATCGGGTTATCCATTTGAAGAGTATCACGGTTGGTGCGGTTCACTCGTGGATCGTATCACGATTCGCTCGACCTTGATGGCGTGAAGAAGAAGAATGTCGAGAAGAGGCGTCACCGGTCAAACCAAAGCGAGCTACAAAGGCGAAGAAGAAGGTTGTCGAGAAAGAAGGCAAGAATGATTCGTTGCCTTGGACCAAAGAAGATGAGATCGCGCTTGTGCAACGCTTGGTGTGATGTATCAGAGAATAGTGTAGGAAACAACCAAAATGCTAAAGGATTTTGGCGAGAAAGTCATTGCTTACTTTGAGAAGGAGGTTGGTGCAGAAAGAACGTACAACTCTATCGTTTCAAAGTGGAAAAATAGGGTTCGTCCTAGAGTTGGTCACTTCTGTGCCATTTACAACAATGCTAACAGGAATTACGGAAGTGGTGAGAATGACCTCACCGTTTATACACGAGCGTGTGATGAATACCAAGTAGTGTGTGGTCATCCGTTTGTTTTGGAGCATTGTTGGAAGATTTTGAGGGACCATTCTGCTTGGAAGGATAATGAGATGCCGGCTTTTTTAAGCCAAGATGAGGGACACAAAAAGCAAGGACTTGACCGACTCGGATGTGCGCTCGGATGTGCCTTCGTTTGTGCCTAATAGACCAACCGGTCGTGATGCATAAAGAAGAATAAAAGAAATCTTGAGTCTTGAAAGATAGGATTATGGAAGGTGTTTGAGAAGTGGGGCAAGATCAAGTCCGTGGCATTCGGGCGGAAGAAGGAGGCGGAGACTGCACTATGGTTTGAAGAAGAAGAGCTAGAACAACGACAAATCGAGTTGGAGCTACTGACAACAAAGAGAAGCAAGGAAGACAAAAAATTGGCACTAGAAGAGCGAAAAGTTGAATTAGAGGCTCAAAAGAAATATGATCACGGATCTCATGTTCTATTGCACGCCAATCGACCCATCTTTGCCATGATAGAACGCCAAACAATGCAGAAACTCAAAGAGGCGATCAAGGCACGCCACAACCTTGAATAAGTGTTGTAATGTTTTAATAAGTTTCGTAATTGTTTAATTTTATTTGAATTATTATGTAACGTTTTAATTATTAATGAAATTTTATTTTGTGTTAAAATGTTTTTTTAAAAAAAAAAAAGAAAAAGAAAAAAAATTGAACTTGGTGCCTTCTTGGGCACCTAATCTGAAGGTCGTAGAAGAGAAAGGCGGCGTGGCGGGAAAAAAGGGGATTGAATCCCTCATTGGGGCTAACCTAAAGAGTCAATCAACTAATCATAACTACTCAACTAATCATAACTACTCCTTTTTCATAAAATAAAAGAAAAAATCACTATTCGAATATTTTTTAAAAATAAAATATCTTGTAAGCGGTAAATCATCAAGTGTAAAAATACATAATCGCGAAAATTATTTTTTATCTTTCGATGAGCAGGCACTTCAATATACTTTCAACGATTTTTTTCGTTTCTTTTTCGATTACGTGCGGAAAAATCACATGTGATATACCAATCACATGTGATTTTTCCGAACATCGTAAAAAAAAAAATCGTCGAAAATATATCGAAGTGTCCGTCTATATAAAGATGAATTAATTCTTGTCGCGATGGTATGATTCGTTTTGCGTAATGATTAACGATTTGCAAGATATTTGCTTTTTTAAAGGATGAAAGTTTATTTTTCTTTTGTTTTGATAAAAAGCGAATGGTGTGATTGATTCATTGAATCTTTAAAATATATTGGATCTACATCAAACTTTTCTCAACAAAACAAAACAAACAAAAAAACAAGAAAACATGACCAATCAATTTACATTATTTTTTTTTAATAGCAGATATTTATTAAAAACTAGCAGAAGCTAGGAAACAAACATTACAAAAGGATTATAGAATCTAGAAGTGACAATTTGTGCCCAAATTAAAAAAAAGAAGTTATTTTAGGCTAATTTGTAAAAGATTTGGGCATACTTAGCCCCATTCTTTTTTCGAAATGAGCATTTATGGCCCATTTAAAAGTTAAATATTCACTAACGGGCATATATTTTCTCTCAATTTGAGAACATTACAATCGTTTTTAATAAAAACTTATAGATATAATATATTCAACATTTTAAATATAAATGAGGTATTAAGTTTAAGAAATTTATTTCATTGTTTTAATTCTTTTCTAAAGCGATTAAGTATAACATGAGCCCGTTTAGCCGTGCTAGTTTAAACACGTGCTTGTTGGAGCCCGAGCCGTTTGGACCATGACCCGTGCCCGCCCGCCCACTTTTTTTGCCACCTCTAATAGAATCTATAGGTTTTTGCAACAAATCAACCCAAGTAATACTAAACTTCAAATTTCTAAAGAAATCTACAAATACGATTGAGAAACTATATAGTCCCAAAGCACCACCTTCTTAGTAGGGAAGTTAGAAAAAATTAATCGATTTCTGTAACTGCGTATAGACCACATGAGTATCCACCCAACGCCTTCAAGAATAGACTTCGCCTTGCTCGAAACATGAAGAGAGTCGAGCTACTCGGACCACTCCAAAATATTAGCACAAACCGGGATGTCAAGCTCCCACTACCTAGCCAGCTTAGACCAAAGATCCATTGCCATATCACAAGAGAAAAAGACATGGTTGATTGTTTCAACATCCGCCTGACAAATGGGACATAAGATCGAACCAACATCGATACCTTTCCTGTCCAAATTGACTATAGAAGGAGTTTATTGAGCATCAGTCTTCAAATAAAAATATTTAATTTTATGGGGATGCTACGAATCCAACGAGTAGCATTAGGATTCGTATCTAATTTTTTAGAGTCGATCAAATACCAAGCGGAAGCGACGGAAAAACCAGCAGAAGTGTCTAACGACCATTGTTAGGAGTCACTCTGATTCGATGGCACTACATTCCCAGTCTTTTATTTTAAATCTGTAAATTGGGCCATTTCAACTCCTCCACGCGGTTGTCGCCTAAAGACAGAACTCAAATCCTGAAGGGGTAACCGATTCGCAATGAAACAAGCGTGTCCATATCTAGTAGGTATATGCGATGGAATTATGTTTTAAGCGGTGACCTCCGCACCAAATGTCCTCCCAAAACCGAGTCGAAGCACCATCCCCGATTTTACGAACACGATAAGAGAACAAATCAATACCATTTTTTTTAATGCCTTAACGGAGGATAAGATGCCACCCCAAGTACTATGGCTATGACAATAACCAGGAGTATCATTAACACCTCCATGAGACCCGTATGTGTTTTTAAGAACTCTCACCCAAAGATCAGATAAACAACAGAGAAACCTCCATATCCATTTAAACAGAAGACCAATATTAAGCCCAAAATACTACCAATGTCGAGGCCTCCTAAGTCCTTGCTAGCTAAGCATTTTCCCATCGCACCCAATTAATTTTTTCTCTTCAATATCCCGCTAAAAGGAAATTATTACGCATAGACTCCAACTTCTTTTAACGGATATAGGCATCAGATATATCAACATATAATAAGTGGGAGGTACCCAACATTAATTTAATTAAAGAAAGGCGACCTTGATTGATAACAAGCGGGCTTTCCAAATAGTTAGCTTAGAAGAGAATTTCTTAATAATAGCACTTCAATTAGAACATCTAGCCATATTGCATCCAACTGGGACACCAAGGTACTTCATTGGAAAACTAGCAGCCCCACAACCAATGGTATTAGCCATGTTATATACGATCTCATCAGAAACTAGGATGTTGCTTTTATTAACGTTTATTTTCAACCTGAGATAAGGTAGAAACAACGAAGCATGCAAAGGAGATTATGGGCATTCAACCAAGACCATTCACCTATGAAAATAATATCATCTGCTTAGATAAGATGAGAAATATTCATGTTACCTTGACCAAAAGAAGTGCCTTTAAACAGACCCATCTCCTCGGCCTTACACGTGAGCAAGTGCAAACCTTCCATCGCTAGAATAAATAAGAACGGAGATAGAGGATCACCTTGTCTTAAGCCCTTAAAAATTTCAAATTCGGATTCGGAGACCCATTAACAAGACAGAGGATCGAGCATAGTGAAGACAACCAAATATCCATGAGCGCCAATTAAGACCAAAAGCAAGTTTTTCCATTACTAAGTCCAAAAATCCCACCTCAAAGAATCTAAAGCTTTCTTGAAATTAACTTTGAACACCATAAGCTTTTTCTTACGTTCATGATACCAAGCCATAACTTCATTGAGGACAATAGGACAATCAAGAATATTTCTACCCTTGATAAAAGTCGATTTTTCAGAACTAATGCAACAACTGAGAACCGAACTACACCTATTAACTAAGAATTTACCAACGATTTTTATTGGCTTTCTATTATACTAATATGATGGAAGTCATTAACAAACTTTGCATTAGAAAATTTTAGGATCAAAGCAAGAAACGATGAATTACAACCTTTAGGAATAGTTCCTGTAAGAAAGAACTCACGAACAAAACGAACCACATCATCTTTTAAAAGATCCCAAAGGTCGTAAGAAACTTGAAGGAGAATCCGTCGGGACACGAAGAACGATCTCCACCACACTCCCAAACACCGCTTGATTTCTTTACGAGAAAATTGAAGCTCTAAAATTCACTTTGGGTAAGAAAAGCGGTTTTGCACTTCAACATTTAGCGAGGGAATCCCATTAAAATGTTAAAACCGATTGCGATAATGATTAAAAATTCGGCTTTAACCTTAACAGGATCTTCGATCCATTCACTATTCTTTAGGATACCATAGCAAGTTGTCTTCGCTTTTTCTTTAAGATACCATGAAAAAAGCTAATGTTTTCATCACCTTCTATAGCCCACTTAATCTTAGCTCTTTGGACTAAATCTTTGACATCCAAACAGTGAATATCATCCAATATTTTAATAGAATCTCTATGATTAATGAGATCCTCTTCACTAGTGCATCCTTGATCAACCTTACCATCAATAAAAGCTAACCGCGATTGGTGATATTTTTTAAGCTTTTTGGATTCGAATATTTTAGAGGCAACCCAATTACATGACACTTTTAAGATTCTGGAGTTTTTTCTTGAATGAGATAAAGCCACTGGCCTCAACGATACAATCATGATTCCATGTTTGAACAACTAAATCATGAAAGCCATCTATCTCCATCCAAGAATGGAAAAAATGAAATGGAGTAGGACCATAGTCCACAGCAAAGTCTTTAAGAAGAATAAGACGATGATCAGGAATATCTTTCTCCAAGAATACACCTATTACATGAGCGAAAACTTCATAAAGCTTTCAAAAACCAAGAACCGATCCAACTTACTCATCTTTGAACCTCACCTATCAGTCCAGGTGAATTTGAAACAACCTAATGGGATATTAATAATAGAATAGTTGGTAATAAACTCATTAAAAATGTCATCTTGCCTCTTGTTAAAAACCGAACCAAATCTTTCACATGCCTCATGAACTTCATTAAAATCGCTCATCACCACCAAATTCCCATCCCAATTACTGATTAAATTAGCCAAGGAATACCATAGAGAAATCTTACTTGACAAGTTCTGAAGAGTGTACACAACAATCCACAGTAAGCGAACATCATTTGGAACCCAAAGACCTTTGACAACGACATAATTTTCATTACATAAAATTATGGACTTATGAAATACAAGACTGTTCCATATACACATAATGCCACCCGACATCCCTCTAGCTGAAGTAGAGGCAAAATCAAATTGGGAGTTCCCCCACACCTGATGCAACATCCATAAATCACGTGTAACAATTTTATCTCCTGTAATGCTAGAAAATTGACCATATACCTCTTACAAAGATCACGAAACCCAACTCTTTTTTTGAAGGTTTCCAAAACCTTGAACGTTTATTGATAATGCATTTATTTACTCACTATGAACTCCATTTTTAGCTATTAGAGAAGCAATAGTGTTTTATATCCCTTCATATTCAGACCCAAAGCAATGTCTACCTTAATTGTTTCCTCCAAACATTCTAAGAAAGAAAAACCAGAATGTTGTTTAGAATTACCGTCCACTTGTTTGTTACAAGATATAGAACCCTGTTGGTTTCTAGAAGGATTCATAGAGAACCCAAGATGAAATTCAGGGGGTCACGAAACACTTCTCTTCATTGACTTTGCCGTACCTCTTCTTGATGAGAGAGTCTAATCCGAAAGGATCACCATCAATAGGCTCCTCAACGATACCTCCAATGTTATGAGAGTCCTTATTAGTGATTTAGTGGTAATCGGAACCTCATGAACACACTCCTGAACATGCTCAATATGAACATTAATTTCATCGTATCCTATATCGTCTAAAATACCAACAGTCGATTTTGCATCATTTTCTTCATAAATTTTCACCTCCTCTTCTTCCTACTTACCCATGGAGCCCTCGTCATCACCCACCGAGTCTTCCCCAAAAGAAGGCATCCAAATACCTAATTTCATTACCCGAATAGCATAGGAAACCTTGTTCAGCGACACCATAATGATAGCGAACACCTAAGAAGCATAATGAGACTTGATACATAACCATTTACTAAGTCTATTATAGCCGTCTGTATCGTCCAAAAAGAGAACTTTCCTTATTTGCTACAAATTTGAGTGAATGTTTCATTATTCCATGCACGAAGTGGAACTCCTTCGATCTCAAGCCATATAAGACGTACCTCCATCACAAAGTCATCATGCCATGGCTTCAAAGAACATAACCGTGACAAGATTTCTTCAGTTTAATGTATTTATCTTTCGCATTGATGTAAACTCAAACATGACCTAGAGCTGAGCACCGAAGGTTCAAAGCGAACATGACCGGCGAAACCAACGAGAAACAAAAACCGAACCGGACCGGCGGACCGTCGGTTCGGTTTCGATTCGAGTTTTACATGATTCGGTTTCGGTGGGGTAGGTTCGGTCCGGTTCGACCTAAAACCAACAAAACCATACCAAATACACCTAGGACCGAATCGAATCGGCGAAAAAACCGAACCGAACCGAAAACATTCGGTTGGTTTGTTCAGCGTTTCCACGGTTTTGGTCCTCAGTTTCGGTTCGGTTCGGGTCGGGTTATGATCGATGCTCACCCCTAACAAGACCCATAAGCGTCCTAAGTATTTTAATTGTGCATCAATAAACCTTCACTTTGGCATAAAAACGCGTGCATGCAATGGCTCGAAAATCCTTGTAACAACCAAGAATAGCCATGGGGAAGTCATTAGAATTTTCCTGCTTAATTGAGATCATAGGAAGGTTATCTCCAACATCCTTCACACCTCCAGTATCATAAACCTTGACAACATTTGCATAAGAGGATGCTTTACGGTCCTTGTTAACATTAGGAATGTTAACACTAGCAACCTTAGCACCTGCATGGGAGGGTCTAACCTCTTCCTTTCTAGCAAACCTAGCCACATTGGCATGTAAATGAAGCTTCCCAATCCAAACATTAGATAACGAATCAGTTAGGGTTTTTGAGTTGGATACCTTGATGAATTGACAAAATGCAAACATTTTCCCCAATTTATTCTTGCGATCAGAAAAAAAAAATCCACAAGAGTCCCTTTTTTACCACATATGTTCCTAAGTTCACGCACCGTAAGGTGGAAGAAAAATTGGAAACATGTACGGTTAAGGAGATCTTTCACTAAAACATCTGTCATAGACACCTTTGCTTGTGGGAATTTAAGCCCTTGAAACACCGATCCGGGTTTTTACGTGTGACCTCCTTCCATTTACTATCACCCATTGAAAATTAATTAAAAAATCACCTTGAAAACAAAACCCTAAAACAAAACAGAAAAGAAAGACGATTGGCGTAAAAGAAAACCTTAAAACAAACAAATCAAACCCGGGTTCCAAAGCAATCATCTTGTAAGGAACTTTGTTATAAGATGCATCACAAATTGATACTACTCGAATAACATAGCCTTAGCAAAATTATGAAAAATGGAAGGTAGTATATCGAGAAAGTTTTTAGGGTTTTGGAGAAGTCGCAGAAATCGTCCTCGAAAAGGTTTTATTGTATTATTTCAAAATGAGCTACTTGTTTGATTCAATTTATTTTAATTACTTTGCTAAATTTGTATAATAAATGGCTTATGGAGTTGATGTGTTACGTGTAGTGCAAGTTTTAAAATTTATAAACACGATTTAACCGTCTACTTCTATTAACACATACGAGCAAGTATACTCGTCCGTGATAGCAAAGTTTGGTAAGTCGAGATCGTCCCAAGGATTTTGTGTTTGAAATTGTTTTGATGAAAAGATTCCAACAAGAAAGCTTGTCAAGGCTTCCTCAAATAGTAATGTTTATAGTGAAATTCAATAATAAGAAATATATATACTTGTGTGTAGTCTATAATCAATCACAAATAGTGTTCATGAAGGTTTGGTGTAAACTCTTGATGTGATGCACAAATCATAAGCAAATGATCCCCCAACATTGGTATATGTTTGTAAAAATCATTCTAAGAACAAAAAACATATAGGTAATCCTTTCGGTCCTTATCCTAATGATTATCCTTTAGAAAATCCATTTGTTTGCAACATGTTCTTATTAAACTTGTTCTTACGAATCTTCGACCCTTCGTGATGAAAATGTTACTAGTCTTGTTTTAATAAGCAAACATGGTGGTTGTCAATCACCATATCCCATACTAGTTTGTCACTCAACTTTTGGAATAAAACACAAGAGAAATCCTTTAGGTCCTTTTTCTTAAAACATGTTTTATCAACAAATCAAACCAAGACTAGTATTTTTCCAACAAACTCATTTAAACAAGATCATATATACATGCATCATATATAAGAACACTAGTATGATTAACCACATCCCAACACACAAGTATATCCCAAAACTACTCCATGATAATAATAATAAGCGAACACAAATCATAACAAAGTAATTCCAATAATTCAAGAGAATAGAAATCCATAACAAAGTTCATAGAATACCTAAACTTTTGCGATTACAAGAATTAGAATTAGTGGATTGTAGCAACCACGTGTCTCAATCACCTAGATTCACCGTATAACTCCAAATTACCAAAACTATGGATGAAATTGTTCCTCCTTGCTCACGGGCGTTTTCGGTAAGAACTAAGCTTTTGGGCTAAATAATATGGTTGGTCTTAGTTTTGATGTAAACTAATACACTTTTGGTTGTGTCACACCTAGTAAACCAGGACTAGGTTCATTATATAGCCAAGTATGCTTGCTCAGTGACCAAAAACGTTCCCAACAAGTTAATATCAAGAAATGATCGGCCTCCAATGATTATGGGGAGTTAAGGCAACAATAAATGCAACTTTGTGTAATGCAGTTCATGCAACCGGATCGATTCTGATGGCAACGGATCGGTTGCGATTTGACTATATGACCGGCCGGATCCGGTTCTGGTCACGACCGAACAGTGGGTGTTCTTGATTGACTTTTGTTAACCTTCTTGTTTATACGCTTCATTCTTTGCTCTCGCTAATGATTTCCAAGGCAAAACTTGATTTTCCTTTTTGTACATACTTAGAAATCATTGTAATTCCCAATCATTGAATCCAAAAGCTTCCTTGCTCGACTTCCTTCTTGAGAATCTTCCAAATGTGCATAAAACTTTATTTCTTCATCATTCGTGATACCGGCTATATATACATACGCAATCGCATCTTTTGCACTTTTACAATGATTATGAATAAATATAGCCGATTATCATGCACAAAACCAACAATAACGCTACTAAAAACATGTTCATTTTAGGCGTTATCAGAGTGTAATTTTATTGGGATACGAAAAAATGTTACTACCTAAATAGGAATACAAGTATCTTAACTACATTATAATATATTTAGATCATTTTAAAAAGGAAGTTTTAAAAAATAAGTCTACACACTTATTATAGGAGGAAGATTTAAAATTCAATACATACCATTGTTCAAAATTAAATACAGACGTTTCTACCAAATTAAGTTGATACGCGTACAACGCGCGTTCGGGGTCAAAGGAAACTTCCTTTTCGTCGAGAAAGTTTTTCAACACCTAAGACAGTGAACCTAATCGTTGTAGTGTAGTATTGGGTAAGCCTCGGGTATTGATATCGTTCTCTAGGGGAATAGAAATGCTAGTGAGAAATTACTACGCTAAGGTTTGAGGTTGAGGAAGATTATTTTTTTTTATCTTTCTATAATTTTTATAAAGCTAAGGGTAAAATCTCGTGGTATTGGATTTGGGGTTTTGTACTACTACCGATTACTCTACTATCTAATTATCTAAGGCGAGGGTAGTCTATGTCTATTGATGTGTGCTCGTATGATGATTAAAGATGTGTCTACCTAGATACTATGACTCCTAGTTATCTTTTATTGGTGGTTGAATTGTCACGTCCTTATTCTTAACACGTTGTGTCTTCTAAGGTCGTGGGTGTGCTTTTATCCTAACTCTTTGAGACTACGATAACATCAAATAGTCACGAATATTAAGTGTCAATTTCCCGGATAATGCTTGTAATTTATATCATTTATATGGATTTACGCTTGTTTTCCATTGTTTTCCACTTTCGGGTAAATTACGAGCATTGGAGCTAAAGAGGCGGGCGGAGAAATATCAAAAGATTTATCATAGTATCTTTGACTTTTAAGAAATTATGGTGTAACTCTTCTCTCATTCTGCAGTAACTAAAGCGTGACTCGAAAACCAACTCATCGAAGGTTACGGTAACTCTCCCCAAAGGCTCTGACGTAACTATATTAGGTCAAATGATGTTCCACGCCGATAACTATGCGTAACTATTTCACCAACTACGGCATAACCAAGTAAATTGAAGACTACGGCGTAACCACTAATAAGGTTACACCATAACCAGCAGATCTAATGTAAAATACGAAGGAATTGATGGTTACGCGTAACTCTTATATTAGTTACGCCGTAACCCGATCGGCCTATAAATACCCCACGAATTCCAGCACTTCTAATCATCCCATTCCACACACAACAACTAAAGAACGTGGGAAAAAGCCAAAGGCGGTCTAAAGGAGCATCTGAGTTGTCTCGAGGAGAAATCGCTCCCCTACGATAAGCATTAGCATTTTATCTTTTCTTTACTTTCGATTCATGTATTTCATAACTTTTAATATTGAATTGATTTGTATGGTTAATATGAGTGGCTAAGCACCTCTTGGTCTTGGCCTAGTTATGATTCTTAATTATTTTGTTTGTGTTTACATTACTTCAGTATAATTATTTCTAAGTGTATGCATGCATAGTTTATTGGTAGTTACCCTTGTTTCGGTAGTTTTGAATGGCGGTGAGGCCAATTGCCTAGGAGATATGACCAACTCGACCCTAGGTGAGCGGATCGAGACGGAAGGGTAAGATATGACCAAGCGAAGACCACTTTCTACTTGTGCAATTTGACCAACCGATCACCTACCATTTGGATGAACTTAAGAATTAAGGGTGAGTGTTTAAGTTGATACGCCCGGCACTCACTATTATAAATCTAGCATGTAGCGGTACTTAATGACTTGGCAGGGGACCGGGAACAACGGGACTTATGAGGGACACGACTTCTCTGTGGTGGCATCTTTCTTTGATAGGTTAGGCGAATTGACCAAATCTTGTCCTCTCGACTTTGACCCAACTGAAGTAATTGAAAGTAAGTAGCGTAGACATAACTAGCTAGGAGGAATAACTAAGTTAGCACCACTCTCCTCATTGATTTATCCTTTGCCTTTATTTGCTTTTATCTGGTTTAGTAGTTTAATAATTAATTCCTTATCGAAATCATATTTAAAATCTGTGACACCTAGACTTAGTAATAATCCAACACACATAGCTCTTGGGACGACCTCGACTTTACCGAATACTACACTACACGCGACCGGATACACTGCTCGTTAGTGCATAAGGGTAGACCATAGGTTAATGACTACCTTAAGGTTAATGACTACAAAATCTCTAGGATTCATAAACTTAACACTAAGGTTGTCTTCGGATGTTTAGCCTATAATTTCACTAGTAATTATAAACTAATGTTCACAAAGATTAATCAAGCATTAAAAACACAACGATGGCTTTAAGCACTCCTAAGCCAATTACAATTAAGATAAGAGACAACCAATCAATATTTAATAACTAGGTTTCATAGATCTAAGCAAACACACAAGTAAATTAGCCGGACATGTTAAACATGCAAGCATACACACATTCAATCGAAGAAATAATGAAATCAAGGGAATAAATAACTTATCTCGATGTAAAATAGGGTATTAGAACCCTAAAATACTGTCCAAACCGGACTACAATCGTTTTAGGTTTTTACTCCACAAGTCTCCCTCTTAAAAGTTTGAAAATTCGATTTCTATATATAATTTTACAAGCTGCGACGGCGTCTCCTTATAGGTGGGACGCCGTCGATCTCCGTCATTAGGGTTTCGTCTTGCAAAGTCAACATTGGGACGGCGTCACGTTGTGTTTATGGCGCCATCGGTCTTGATTAACGCCGTCTCGAATACGGATCTAGGCCGATGCGAGAATAAAAGTCTTCGTGATGCCCTTACTCTTAAAAGCGGCGTCGTCGGTGTAAAATAACAATTCGCTCTGAGTCGTCAAATATAGGGACGATGTCGCCTCGATTGGGGACGTCGGTATAAATTCAACAACTTGAGTGTCTTGATCATGACTTAGCCATTTTCTTCACATATTCCTCCTTTTCGTCCAAAAATGCATCATTCCAGCATTTTGCTTCCAAGAGACCTAAAAGTGAAAAGGAACGAAATTAAGCGATGCGGATATAAAAGTGGGAGATTAAGAGCTTAAATGACCCTTAAAAGTGTCGTTTAAATCCTTATCAAATATCCCTACACTTGGTATTTGCTTGTCCTCAAACAAATGTGCTTTTGGCCAATCAATTTATAAGTTAGGGGGCATAAAGCAATGGTTTAACATCATTCATAACAAGTATAAGCCCCGCAATAGTCATAACAATCATGGAAATTATATACTAGCACCTCACAAGTGGTGTTTGGATACTCTCATCTCTCGGGTGTATATGAAATATATCAAATGGAAATAGAAGATAAACACTCATTAACCGGTCATAGTACATAGATTACCATAGGCTTGAGACTAGATCAAACCTCCATCGCTTTGGCGTAAGCACCTAGGAGCAACTATCTAAGAGGTCTTTTAAAGGGTTATAACATTAGGCTTACGGTAGGAAAACAAAAGATTTGGTTGGATAGGCGATTTAGTGGTGGCATGTAAAAAATCTTTATGTTACAAGCATGAGAAGAATGGCGTTGCTAAGCCAAGACTCGACTCTCTAAACTCTAGATAACTTTGAAACAAATATACATAAATATAAAGATAGATGTAGGATGGTAGCCCATATGTTTTTTCATTTTTTTTTCAACACTTGTTTTTTCTCTCTTTTTCTATTTTTTTTTTCCGATTTTTTTTCATACACTTTTACTCTACCATCCTCTACGATAACCTACACTTGAGTTTTTATTACTCTAACACTAATTTGACACGAATTGAAAAGATCAAAACACTTGGAGTGCATTATTACGTAAATAAAGGGAATTTGAATTTAACGTTCTTTCCCGTCACTCCATAAAATTTAACTTTACCCATGAGTCCCAATCGTCCCAAAACTGTGTACAAAAAATATGACTCGACTTACCAACCATGCAAGTAACTAGATAATTGAACTAAGGGTTTATTATGATAACAATAGTGGACTAAAAGTGAGTGCATACAAGGTAGGCTAAGGCGATTTGGGTGTACATTTGGGGGTGGATTGTAAACAATGCTCTTCATTGATATTCCGGAAAACCGAAATATCACGAGAACATGAAAAGGATAGGCTCTAAGGGGTTAACTAGGGGTATCGTGTACTAAAGATGAGTACAATGCAAGCGTGTGGGGAATTACTCAACCGATGTGGAAGAAGTAATTATAATACGGTATCAAACAAGGGTTATCCTAATGCCTCTTATCATTTAGTTATTCCAAACTACACAATTGTAGTCTCACTAGCGATCTCGGGATGCATCACAAAACAAGTTCTATAATCTATTATACTACGGTACACTCTCGAAGCATTAAAGATAAATGCTTTAATTCCTATAGATCTATGGGCGAACCTCGCATTTTGGGGTGGAATTTAATAGGTAAAGGGTTTTGTGCTAGTCATATAACTTCCTATCCTCGAGACGCTTTATTAATACTAAAGACCCACTCGTACAAGTCATGAAATTTTTTAAATTTGGTGCTAAAATTACCCTAACCGATATTTCTTATGGTTAATTACACAAATGAAATAGGACAAGACAAATAGTCAAGGATAAGCATAGTTTCAAAGTTCCTGTTTTATTCTCCTCCTACACTTAAGTGAACATTGTCCCCAAGTTCCCGAAAATATCAAAGTTATGATAACGGAAGGTAATTAAAAGAAAGAAACTAATACTCCCCGATTAGCTCGGTAGGATCCGTGTGAAGTAGTGGTTAAATTCTTTTCAAGAAGAATGTATCGTGAAAAGCTCCATCCAATCTTATGTTTCTTCTTCTTGATAAATAAAACTTGCACACTTTAAGAAAATAGGCGAAACCTTAGCGTAAAATCGGCGGTAAAATTATATATGACTCTACTAAACTAGGATATAATGCTTGTTGAATGGATGTTTGCGATTTTACGGAAAATTAAGACCGAGAAATTCCAAAAATTATAAGTAGTATAGAAAACGAGAAAGTTAGATAATTGTTTCGCTCCTCCCGATGCCGTCGAGTTGCAATCCTGACGCCGTCAGTTATCCTCACTGACCCGGTCTCACTGCATTTTACGAAAAATTACACCTTTAAAATCGAAAAATTCACGCAAAACATCCATTATGACTCGATACAAGAATTTGACTCTAACAAACACACATATATATCATTTTCAATAATTGTAATTCTCATATTCACGTTCTTTTAAAAATGTGTAATCTTCCTACACTTATCCTTTTGTAAAATACCTTTATATGTAATTAAGGCGAGGTTAAAGACAAAATAAAGCATTTTCACAAATTCAAACATGAGAATAAACAATCAATGAAAAGATATATGACACACAAACAAGCAAACAATTAAGCATGGGTTGCCTCCTACGACAGCTTTTCTTTATTTATGAGTCTTGTAGCGAGACTCAAGTCGTGCCCTACGTACCTATGTAAGTAAGTTTATCCTCAAGAATGTCATAGGGATCAAACTTATCTTTTAAGTTCTAGTGGTGCGCTTAGTTCGATACGCCTTTTCAAACTTTTCTCCATTGGGGTCATAGATTGTCATCCTAAGGTGCCATTCTCCATTGTCATCACTAGGTGGTCTATCCCAATTCCATTTATGGTTAGGTTTCTCACTCTCAAATTTCCATTATTCATGACAAGATTATCGGGCAAGCTTCCTAGGAATTCGGTCATCTTCCTAAACACGAAGGCATCCTCGAACGGGTTCACTTCCATGTCCCTAGCTAATTCTTGTTCATGGAAAGTTGAATTACTAACAAAGTCACGAAGAAGGGGGATAGACTACGAGGATGCTAAAATGAGAAAAATCTTACTTGATAGGAATCAAGCAAGGGAACCAAACGAGATAGAAATCTAAATAGCTATTCTATTCCCAATGCGCGCTAAAAACTTGATACGCGTACAACGGCGTCGGAGTCAAAGGAAACTTCCTTTTAGTCGAGCAAGTTTTTCAACACCCCTAAGCGATGAACCTAATCGTTGTAGTGTAGTATTGGGTAAGCCTCGGGTATTGATATCATTCTCTAGGGGAATATGAATGCTAGTGAGAAATTACTACGCTAAGGTTTGAGGTTGAGGAAGAATATTTTTTATCTTTTATAATTTTTATAAAGCTAAGGGTAAAATCTCGGGGTATTGGATTTGGGGTTTGGTACTTACTGCGATTACTCTACTATCTAATTATCTAAGCTAATGGTAGTCTATGTATATTGATGTGTGCTCGTATTATGAATGAAGATGTGTCTACCTAGATACTATTACTCCTAGTTATCTTTTATTGGTAGTTGAATTGTCACGTCCTTATTCTTAACGCGTTGTGTTTTCTAAGGTCGTAGGGTGTGCTTTTATCCCTAACTCTTTGAGACTACCTTAAGTTTAATGACTACAAAATCTCTATGATTCATAAACTTAACACTAAGGTTATCTTTGGATGTTTAGCCTACAAATCCACTAGTAATTATAAACTAATATTCACAAAGATTAATCAAGCATTAAAAACACAATGATGGCTTTAATCACTCCTAAGCCAATTACAATTAAGATAAGAGACAACCAATCAATATTTAATAACTAGGTTTCATAGATCTAAGCAAACACACAAGTAAATTAGCCGGACATGTTAAACATGCAAGCATACACACATTCAATCGAAGATATAATGAAATTAAGGGAATAAATAACTTATCTCGATGTAAAATAGGGTATTAAAACCCTAAAATACTGTCCAAACCGGACTACATTCGTTTTAGGTTTTTACTCCACAAGTCTCCCTCTTAAAAGTCTAAACATTCGATTTCTATATAAAATTTTACAACTGCGATGGCGTCACCTTATAGGTGGGACGCCGTACGATCTACCGTCATTAGGGTTTCGTCTTTGCCAAGTCAACATTGGGACGGCGTCACGTTGTGGTTGTGGCGCCGTCGGTCTTCCTTCGGCGTCGTCGAATCGGATCTAGGCCGTCGAGAAGAAAATTCTTCGTGACGCCTTACTCTTCAAAGCGACACGTCGGTGTAAAATAACAATTTCGCTCATGAGCCGTCACAAATATAGGGACGATAGCCCCTCGATTGGGACGCCGTCGGTATAAATTTAGCGACTTGAGTTTTTTTATCTTGACTTCGCCATTTTCTTCACATATTCTCTCATTTTCGTCCAAAATGCATCATTCCAAACATTTTGCTTCCAAGAGACCTAAAAGTGAAAAGCGAAATTAGTCATAGCGGATATAAAAGTGGGCGATTAAGGGCTTAAATGACCCCAAAAGTGTACGTTTAAATCCTTATCATAAGTCGGTTTTCAAATCATTTACAACCCATTATTAAAAGCGTGTAACCGCTAAGAATCATTATTATCGATGAATGATTATTAAAACATATAACCGCATCCACTCTATAAATACACACAAACTATTTCATATCTCTCTCACACATCTAAAACATCGATAATTAGGTCGAGTGTACCCGCCGCTATAAAATTTAGTCACAGAATACCCGTCACCGCATTGCGCGGGTACCCTGCTAGTTTGAATAAAGGATTGAGATTTTCTAATGTTCAATTTGAAAATGAGAGGTAATGTTAAGATTTATGAGAGTGGAGAAAAAAAAATCTATTATGACTTGTGAGACATCTATTTTGTTAGAAAAATAAGTTTTTTTTTTTCACAATAAAACTAACATAACCTTTCATTTTCAAATAGAACATGAGAGGAACTCAATCCTTAAATAAAACCACAAATGATATTTGGCCTACTAATGGTTCGAATTCTGATTTAGATTCGATCTAATCTTCCCCATTTACATGATCCAACGGGTCAAAAAATGATTAAACGACCGAATTAGGGATCCGAAAGATCGATTCATTTAGGTAGATCATTATTTGGGTCGACCCATTAAAACTAAATTATAAGAAAAAAAAAAAAAAAAAAAAAGGCCTCATTTTTTTTTTTATTGTTTTAGCGTTTTTTTTGCATGTATTGTCTTGTTTATAGTCTACTTATGGTCTAGTTCTAATGAAATATGTTCAACTCAAGTTGTTAATTTTCCATATTTTTTGCGAACGTACTAGTGGTCAGTGGCGTAGCTTGAATAGCGGAGGCATGTGCAAAACCGCTTATATGATAACTAACATGGCGACTAAAATTAGATTGTAACGATCTAGCTTTAATTTTTATGAGTTTTCATAACTCACGCCTACTTAAAGTAAAGTTTTAACAGATACTTGGAACAAAATTTCATATATTGTCAACATTTTGATTTTGGAAATATTTTGAGGCCATAGCTATAAAAAGAGGTATGTATTTTAAGGTTTTTAAAACTTTGAGGCCCTGTACGCTAGCACACCTCTCATACCCTAATATACAGCTCTGCTAGTGATGACGTATAATTCATAATTTTACATCAGTTGGGCACAATAATTGACCGGTTGTGCACTAGATGTATATGACTTATTAAAGAGCATTTCCATTAGTAAGCTTAATTCATAATTTTACATCAGTTGGGCACAATAATTGACCGGTTGTGCACTAGATGTATATGACTTATTAAAGAGCATTTCCATTAGTAAGCTTAAGGTGAGCATCGGTTTTGGATCGGACCGTGACCGACAAAACCAAAAACCAAATTAAGGTAAAAATCGAGACCGAAACCGAGACCGAATGTGGTCGGTCCGGTCTAAATAGGCAAAATTTTTGGTTTTTTGGTCGGACTGGACCGAGACTGAAATAAGATAAAAATCGGGACCGAGACCGGAAGCCCTATTGGTAAAGTAGCTCTATTCCTATTTAGGGAGTGAAGGCTAAAAATGGCTTGATGAACAGTTTCGTTCGCCCACGCACCGGCCGGCCCCATTCACTTGCTTATCGTAGAAATTTGTAAGTACACGATTGCCCACAACTATGAATAGTATAGTGGGATTGAAAGACAAGAGTGCCCCCTTCTTTCTCAAGTAGGCTACTTTTTGAACGCGGTCCGAGATAACCGTAACCGGGCTATCCAGAATTTTCCTATGATTTTAAGCGAAATTTCGGTCCGGTCGGTTTTGTCGATCGGTCCGGTCGGACGGTTGGAATGCTCACCCTAACTAAGCTAGACAATTAAACATTTCAATTGCGGATATCTTTGTAATACAATATTAAAGCTTCTGTAAAGGTACAATCTTTTTCGGATGGTTTCTAATTCGGGTAATCAGCAAACAACTTGACATAGGTAACCAGTAATCCCTCCGTCTCATAATAACTGTTAATATTATTATTTTGAGATGTCTTAAAATAAATGTAAACTTTACATTACAACCAATGAGAAAAAGTTTTAGTAGGAAGATATAATATTTGATTGGTTGAGAGTGTATTTAGTAGATTTTCTAAAACTTTATGCATATTGAAAATGAACACTTATTATGAGACGTAATGATTATAAAATTGAAAAACTATGAGGAAATAGGCATTTTCTCAATTGTCGAATACATAAAAAAAAGAAAAACTTGGAAACTGCTTACCTTAAGTGTGGAGTGTGTCATTCGGCAAAAGTAAGATTACATTTCAGGAACTTATCAAATTCCACACCCAATCTCAAAGGAAAAGAGGGACGACTTTTTATTTATCCAGTGGGTATATAGTCTCGAAAGAAAATCAAAAGAGATGAGGTTAGAGGAGAGAGAATGATATTTGTTGGTTGTTGTGAGTAGATATCGTGTTTTGGTGATATTTTAAATGATAAAATATTTAAAAAAATTAATGAAAGAGCGATAAGGTCTTTGCGGTGGTTGAGAAAATTGAAAGAAAAGTTTTGTAGAGAAAAAAGCGATGTAGAGCTAATGTGACGAGAAAAAACTACCCTTCACCCTAATATAGCAAGCAGATGAAATTTGGTAACATGTTCAAGAGTCTAAAGGTGTATTAATTTGTGGAAACCTTAATGTCGTGTGTAGACTTCGTGTTAATTTGTAAGGCAAGGCATTGTTTAAGTTCGGGTTTAAAGTTGTAAAATTTTAAACTATAACTTAAATAAGTTGACCTGGATCATGATCCTTCTATTAAATTTAGTTGGATAATATCTATTTATCGCATGCAAGAGTTTTGCACAACAAGCAAAACATTATCTATCATGCACAACCAAGTGCATTAAATGCACATTTTTCCAAATTAGTAAAACAAGCTACGAGGTTCAGTGTCGTTGCAAAGTAAGTCCTTTAGCATTAATAATCTTTCACAACTTGGCAAAAACAGCCCCGAGGTTTAATTGTCGTTGCAAAGCATGTCCTTTAAGCAATCCATTGCGTCATCGCGGTTTTCAACACTCGTTGTGTCTAATCATGGATCGATCGCGATCCGTTTAGTTGGATCATTAATAGGTCGGGTTATGATCCGATCCAATCCAAATATGCACACTGACACATCATCTACATGATATCATTTTGGCATTTACTATTTTAATGACAAAAATTAGTGTCTTTTGCTGTCGATTTATTTATTTATTTTAATGTTTAAATTAACGAATTAATTTTAGTTGTTGAAATATTATGTTTGAAAATCTATACTACTTAAAATTGAATTTCATTATATAAATGTGAGTCAAAATGATTTACATCCTATATTAAGTTTTGTGGCATAATCATCATTATGATTTATTAGTTGAGGGCAAAAACTCTAGACTAACTAAGAACCTCTTACCAGGTAATTGCAAAAAACGTTTTAAAATCATGATGTTCATATATTCATTACCTTTAATCATGATGAGGATGTAAAAGAACCTCTTACAAATTATATATATCACTACCATAAATTATCTAATGGTACAAATCCTGGTAACCGTCCAAACTAATCTTCGTATTAGTCACCACACGAATCAAAATATAACATCATAGAGGGAAATGAACTATGGGCTATGGTTTATAATATTTTCTTCTA
This sequence comes from Chrysanthemum lavandulifolium, assembly GCA_022545495.1. Taxonomy (NCBI): domain Eukaryota; kingdom Viridiplantae; phylum Streptophyta; class Magnoliopsida; order Asterales; family Asteraceae; genus Chrysanthemum; species Chrysanthemum lavandulifolium. The sequence goes on along the minus strand of CM040243.1, from coordinate 246,585,363 downwards.
TAACATCAAGTTAGTATTCTTATAGTTGGTGATCCTCTCAAGAGTTATTTGTAATGAGTCACTCTTGGGCTTAAATGTTCGTACCCGTATAAATGAGTTGCTATATGTGCGAGAAGTTGGTGTTCAGCCTAAATATTTAGGGTTGCCGTCGGTTATTGGTAGGTCAAAAAAAGTGGTGTTTCAAGCTATCCTTGACAAGATTAAGAAGAAACTCAGTGGATGGAAAGAGAAGACCCTTTCAATTGGAGGAAAAGAAGTCCTTATTAAAGCTGTAGCCCAAGCCATGCCTATGTATGTTATGAATATATTTCTTCTACATGATAACTTGATTGATGATATTCATAAAGCTCTTAATTGCTTTTGGTGGGGTGATGGGATTAAAGAAAACCCAATCCGTTGGTGTTCGTGGGATAAGATGTGTGTGTCGAAGTTTCGAGGAGGTCTTGGTTTCCGTCATCTTGGAATGTTTAACAGGTCTCTTCTTGCCAAACAAGTATGGAGAATGATCACAATTCCAACAACACTGGTTGCGAAATTGTTGAAGGCTCGTTATTTTCCAAGATCTAGTTTCTTTAATGCTAACGTTGCTACTGTCCGAGCTACATTTGGCGTAGCTTTATAGCTGTCAAAGAAATAGTTCGAAAGGGTTGTAAATGGAATATAGGAGATGGTCATCAGGTCAATGTGTGGGAGGACTATTGGCTTGAAGATCATATGTGTTTGGGCCCAAAACCGGATAACTGTGAAGTAACTTATGTTAGTGATTTATTAAATAATGAAGGTGATGGTGGAGCGGTGAGTTACTAATGTCAATTTTCCCGAAGCATTTCCAACAAAATCATGACTTGCTTTGTCAACCGATCGGCCTGATACTCTTTATTGGCATAGGGGCTCTGGTGGTCAATTTTCATGCAAGTCTGCCTATTACATAGCACTTGAAATATCCGAAGGCACAACGGAAAATATACCTGAAGATACTAATATCTTGTTGCGAGCCATATGGAAAGCTAAGGTGCCTATCAAAGTCAAATTATTTTTATGACGCGCTTGGAAAAATTATGTTCCTACCATTGATAATTTGCAAGCACGAGGCTAAACTTAACATCAAATTCTTGTACACATTGTGACCATGTTGGGAATATGTCGTACATGTCTTGTTCAGTGCCCACAAGCAAAACAAGTATGGGATCGTTCTGACTTTGGTAGATTCTATGACCTTTGGGCTATTCGTTAGATGATTTTGCCAACCGATTTTGAATAAGTTTCCTATGGGATGGGAGAACTTTTGATGACATTATGGGTGCTGTGGACGAGAAGAAATAGACAATTCCATGGTCAAATAAGCGAAAGGGACACAGTGTGGAAGTTTTAGCAAGACAAGCGCTTGTTGATTACCACAAAGCAAATGAGCGCGAACTTTCTACATCACATGAAGCCTCAGTTAGGTGGGTTAAACCACAGGGTGACTGCATCAAAATCAATTGTGATGCATCTTGGTTAAAAGAGTCTGGTAAAGTTGGATTGGGTTTTGTAGCTCGCAACGATTGTGGGGATGTGCTTCTATCAGGTGCTCGGGCTGAATGTTATGCAAGCTCCCCATTGGAGGCTGAAGCTAAAGCTATCTTGTGGGCGACAATCCATGCAAATAATAGAGGTTATTCAAGGTAATTTTGAATTGGACTCAAGTGTTTAGTCAATGCACTTGAGAAGGGACTACCCTTCTACAAGTTGCAGTATATTTCGCATATCATATGTAATTCATTAGCTTTTAGGTTATATACTTGGTCTTTTGTTAAAAAGAGGGGAACAAGGTGGCTCATAGTATAGCGAATTGGGCCTTGGGATGTAGTGGCGAGATAATCTTTGAAGGTAGAGTCCCATAATGTTCATGTAAGTTTGTAACTGATGATGTACTCTCTTCCGATATATAATCATAATCTTTCTTTTCGATCAAAAAAAAAAGGGAGGACACTGATTTTTAAACCTGAGTTTATATTTAGTTCAAAGGTCAAACTTTTGAATTAGGCATACACACTATTTTCCGAAGATAAAATATTTGGATAGAGTTATGATCAAATAAGAAGATTACTTAAAATAAGAAGGAATAAGAAGAACTATAACCATAAATGCGAGATGCACCGACCTAAATTATATGCATCCCTATAATCTTAGATGCATCATAATGCACCATAGTGTGTTTTCTAGCTTTTAATCGATGCATATACGTATATTAGATTCATTTCATGATTTCTCTTGTTTTTGTTCATCTACACGTGCGAAATCATGAAAACCAATTTGCACCATCTATACATCAAATTAACTTTGAAACTCAAGATGTTGCATCTATATAAATAGAAATGCATCTAATGCAAGTCGTTGCATCTTAAATGCATGATTTTGGTCACTTCTCACCACTTCTTATTTTAATTTACTTCTCCTGGATCCTACTCGATATTAAAAATTTTGTATTATGTTGTTTGGATTCATGAATTTTTTAGAAGTAGAAAATAATTAGGATCGATGTCTAAGGCAACCGGTAATTGTAAGGTTTTGTGTTTAAGATTATGTCAAATACTAACATGTACTATTTGACGCATGTTATGTTGAGAAAAGTGACATCGGATTGAAGCAAACCTGTAATTAAAATAAGAAAATACTAAGAAAAGATGACACACGAATATAATGTGAAAAACCCCAATAGGGTAAAAACCACGGGCAAGGAAAGATACATTTTACTATGATGGAAATTAGGAATTACACGTTTTCCAATTAAAAGGATAAACATTAATCGTTATATCTCTTGTATTAAGAGATACCACACAAACTCTCTAATAAACTCACTAGGAGATACAAAGACACTATGTGTTACTTTGAATTGAGATGGGATGCAAAAAGAAGAAGGAACCACTGCCTTTGGCACAATGTTAAGCAATTTGACATCATCGATGACCACCACAAACCAAGTTGCATAACCAACTTGTAGCCCACTTGCATTAGATACATGCATCTTTTTTTTTACAATCTCCCACTTGAAGATTAGATTGAGGCTCAATCAATCTTCACAACGTTATCTTTCCTTGCACTTTCATTTTGCCAGCGTTTACGCTAGGCCGCGCGAGGATCGGCACCATATAAACTTGTCACGAGTTGATTGCTTTAGTCGATAATCGCCACTTTATCATCAATATGAATTTTACGCATATCACGATTTCTTTTCCACTTTCTCATGAGCAGTGATCTTGAACTCGTATATGCTTTGTATTTGAATGAAATGTTAGATTCTTTGCCAAATATAAAGGCGCCTCGATTGTCACAAAATAGAGTAATTTTTCTTGTTCGTGCAGAGCTCTTCCAACAACATCTTGACTATCTTGCTTCTTTCTTGGCTTGGCGGTGCAACATATTACCTTCTATTGTTGACATAGCCACAACTTCTGCGGTTTTGAAACCCAAACTCTTTGTTCGCGCGAAAGTGTAAACACATACCCGATGGTTTATTTACTTGGTTAAGACACTGCGTGTCGTAATCAACATATCCTTTGACAATTAAGTCCGATTCCCCATAACATAATGCAACATCTAAGGTTCCTTTAATGTAGCTAAGGATCCTCTTGATGACTTCGATGCTCTCTTCTAGGTTCCACCATGTCTTGACTCACTACTCCCATCTGCATGTGCAATGTCCGGTCTTGTACAAATCATCGCGAACATTAAACTTCCCATCGCTGATGCATACGATTTTCGAGACATCTCAATCCTCTCTTCTTCACTGCCGGGACTCATCTTGGAGGATAACTTGACATTAGTAGGAACCTTTGCAAGATTTTCTTCACATAAATTTTTTGAAAGCCAAATTTTCCTACTAACTCTATCTCGGTGAATTTGCATCCTTAGAATCTTGTTTGCGGGTCCAAGGTCTTTCATCTCGAATTCCTAGCGAGTTGTGCATTTAGTTTCTTGATACGATCTTTGTTGGGACTGCAACCAACATGTCGTCAACATATAAGAATAAGATGACAAAATCATTGTCTCCAAACCTCTTGTAATATGTACAAGGGTCTACATGTAGTCTGTTATATCCAAGGCCAATGATGAAAGAATCAAATATCTTGTACCAACATTGCGGTGCCTGCTTTAAACCGTAAAGAGATTTGTTTGACCTGCAAACTAAGTTCTCTTTTCCTTTTTGTTTAAAAGCTTCTGGTTGGAGTATGTATATTTCTTCCCCAAGATTTCCATGGAGAAATGCAGTTTTCACATCTAACAACTCTAGATGTAAATCATACGTAGCACACATTGCCAGAACTACTCGAACAATTATCATTCGAACCACAGGGGAAAATATTTCGTTGAAGTCGATTTCCTCTTTCTGAGCATATCCTTTGACTACCAATCTTGCACGATACCTCTCCACATGGTCATCACCGTTCCTCTTGATCTTATACAACCATCTGTTTCCAATGGATTTTCTTCCTGCTAGTAGTGACATCAATTCCCATGTTTTATTCTTATGAAGAGCTTTAATTTCTTCTTGCATTGCTGCCATCTAGAATGAAGCATCTGAATTATTTAGTGCTTCTCGAATAGTTGATGGCTCTCCTTCCTATGTAAGAAGACAATATGCAACGTTGCTCTCCATAACATAATCTGAGTGCCACACCGCGCGTTTTCTTTCACGATTAAGAGTATGAGTCATTGGGGCTTGAGACTCGGTTGTCTCATTCACCTCGTGTTGTGGTACGGCCGGAAGAATCATTCATTGAAAATGCCTTTCCGTATGTATTGATGTAGTTTCTCTTGTAGTACTATCACATTCTTCATCTCTTTACTTTTGTCTTCCATAAAGACAAAATCTCTGTGACGACTACTTTGTGGGCGGTGGGGTCCCACAAGTGATACCCCTTTACTCCGTCGGATACCCCAAGAACAAAAATTTCTAGATTTTGGATCCGACTTTATAGTTTCTAGAGAATTGTACATAACGTACATGACTTCCAAATATATGAAGGTCGAATAGTTGGTGGCTTTCGTCTACATCTTCATCGGTATCTTCAACTCAACTGCAGTTGAAGGTGACCGATTATCACATAACATGCGGTATTGACTATACGCGAGCGATTTTTCCAAGCTTGCGGTTTCCAACATGACTCTTGCTCTTTCCAACAAGGTTACATTCATCCATCGTCACTCCATTCTAATGAGGTGTATGATGTAGTGAAATGCCTTTTGATTCCTTCTTACCGCAAAAGGTATCAAATTCATCACCAATGTATTCGCCTTCATTATCGTCTCTAAACACTTGATCTTCTTTCTAGAATCAAGTTCAACCCGCGCTTTGTAAACTTTGAAAACTTCAAACACATCGGACTTCTTCTTGATTGGGTACACCTAACATCTCTGGAATAGTCATCAATGAAGGTTACAAAATACTTTGCTCCTCCGAGGATAGAGCAACCAGATTCATGTCATACATCGAGTGAACCAATTCTAGGCGAGACACTTCAGAATTTGATGTCTTGGAATTTAGGCGATCTTTTGATGATAACACAATACTACACAAAAGGTAAAGAAACCTTTACGAGGCCAGAATTAACTTCCTTTCAACAAGAATCTTCATTCCTTGTTCGACATATGTCCAAGCTTCGATGCCATATTCTCGCAACTCTATGACTTGAACTATCTAAAGCAACAGATGCTTCCGCCTCCTCCATTATCTCTCCCTTTAGTTGATATTAGTTCGCATCCACCTTTTCACCTTTCATAAGTACAAGCGTCTTTTATAACTTTCATGATCTTATTTTGTATTTCAACCTTATAACCAAGATCATCCAATTTTCCTAGAGATAATAGATTCTTTTTCGGGACCTCCACATGTCGCGCATCACGAATAGTATGAGCTGTACCATCATGCACCTTCACCATGATATTTCCAATTCCGGTGATCTTTAGTTCATGATCATTGCAAGCTGCATACAGATCCACCTCGAGAGATAGGTTTATATTGATGAAATAATTCTCTTCTTGCGGTCGTATGAAAAGTAGCTCTCGTATCGAACATCCATACATCTACAAATCCTTTTACGCCTTCATTTGCAACCGCTTCTTCACAACACAGAGCATTATCATCTTTTGAAGGGCTAGCAAAATTTCCATGAGGATTAGAGGTATTTGAACCCGAAATCTTTCTTAAAGTGACACAGCTTGCCACATTTGTAGCATTTAAAGTTCTTCTTCCTTCCTATTTTAGATTTACCATGATTGTGACTCCACTGGAGCCAAGTTCCATTGACCTCCCTCTTGTCACCACCAAAGCCTCACCGTCTTGAGCTGGTTTGCTGTTCTCCCGTTGTTGCGCCTATTTTCTTCTTCCGAATGGTTGCGGCAACATCATTGAAGACTAGATAGTCCGAAAGAACATTCTTGGTTAGGTTGATGATAAAAGTTGGTCATATGAGTTAGGTAAACTTTAAGTAGAATTTCAACACGTTCTTGTGGCTCTATTTTATAACTCAAAGGCGTGAGTTGAGAAAATAGAGTAGTCAGTTATTAACGTGCTCGATCATTGAAGTAGACTCCATGCGAAGAGTAAAAGTTTTCTCTTAATTTTTTTATTGTGGAGTGATCTTGCCTCATACAATCGAGCAAGATGATCCCCAATCTCCTTTGCACTTTTCTTCTCCTCTATGCTTAACAAAACTCCATCGCTAATCCTAGATGAAGATTTACAATAGCATTTCCGTCCATCTAGTCCCATTTATTGTCATCAGTGACCTCGGTGGCCTTTCGTCAATGACCGCTAAACATTTATCCTTTTGAAGGATAGCCTTCATCTTTAATTTCCACAACGAGAAATTATTCCCATTAAATTTTTCGATTTCAAATTTAGCTATTCTACAATCACAATCTACTTTTCGACAAAACTATTATTTATTAATAATAAGAACGAATTTTAATTAGTATAATCTCACTTATCTTTTGATGTGGAGGACCACTAATGTAGCAACCACGAAAGCATCTGATAAATAATTATACACACACCCATTTCTTGATACCACTTGTTGAGAAAAGTGACCGGACTAAAGAAACCCGCAACTAAAATAAGAAAATACTAATAAAAGATGACACACGGATATAACGTAGAAAAACCTCAATAGGGTAAAAACCACGGTCAAAGAAAGATACTTTTCACTATGGTGGAAATTAGGAATTACACCGTCTCTCTAATTAAAAGGATAAACACTAATCGTTATATCTCTTGTATTAGGAGATACCACACAAACTCTCTAATAAACTCACTAGGAGATACAAAGACATTATGTGTTACTTTGAATTGAAATGGGCTGCAAAATGAAGAAGGAACTACTGCTTTTATAAATGTGATGTTGAAAGACTTTGACGTCATTCATGCATCATGCAAATCAAGTTGCATAACTAACTTGCAGCCACTTGCATTAGATGCATGCATCTTTATTTTAACATGTTACATATTATTGGAAGATACGTAGGCAACTAGTTGGTTATTTTCATATGAAAGCCAAAAGCGAGTTTTAGCTATATGCATGAAGAGTTTAGTAGAAGATTACTAATTTGTATTATATGATGCAGGTGAGATGTCAACAATAATTTTAAAGATACATGTGTATTGTTAGTGTTGTATCAAGTAATAATATGGTCTGGCGACAAATTTTATGAAGTGTATGTTACAGAAAATTAAGTTGTATCGTCAATAGATTGCAATGTTGCGTTTGTTTCATCTGAAACTTTATTATGCTATTTAGCAAAGTTAAAAAATCTTAAATCACGAAGAGTTACACTAACATGATCAGATCTTCTAGAAGCTCGTGTGTTTTACTTTAAGACCCTTTAACCCAATGCCACCAAGTGATTTTGCCCCTTTTACGCAACGTTGAGATTTGTAACTATAGATTGTATGTATTATATATTGACAACAATTATGCTGGTCTGGCGCAACCATATTGTCTGAACGACTCAAATAATGATTTCTTTTGGTATAACCACGTCTGATCCGTTATCTAAAACCGTTCAACTTGTATCAGAATTGTTGCATGTTCTAGCATCTTCTCTTGGAAAACAAGACCCGTGCATCAGATAGTACACGTTAGTATTTGACATCCCATATTTATGGTTCAATTGAGACTACAAACAATCGACATAAAAGAAAAAGACAAAGCTAATAACTCTCATACAACCAAACTTCATGTGCAAAGCCGCAATGAGTCACACACATCTCATGAATTGGGGCTATCTACACGTACAACTTGATTAACCCTTCAAACAAAATAAAAACCAATTCGAAGTTAAGTTATCAGAACATATTTTAGCATAAAATATAAAACACTTCACTTCAAAATTTCCCCCTATAATCGCTAAAAAGATTGACTGTTACTGTAAATCACAATTCAATTATCAATATTTCTTGGTGCAGTGTCGTAACTGGGCTGACGGAGGCCCTGTGCAAAACCGCTTATCTAATAACTAAACACGACGATTAAAAATATATTGTAACGATATAGTTTTAACTTTTATGAGTTTTTTTTATCACTCTCTCCCGCTTGAAGTCAAGTTTAACAAATATTTAAAGAAAATTTGCGTTTGATGTTATAAATGAATTTCGGCGTACAACTATATAAAAAAGTATGTATTTTGAGACCTTTAAAACTTTAAAGCGATGTGGGATAGCATAGCACACATACCCTCCTATACGGCTATCTCTTGGTGGCCCTCTATCTATTCAACATTTCTTGGATCTTCTTGGCGTTACAAAACCGTTACCTTTTACTGACTTTCACTCACTCCAAAGAAAAGCAAACCCTTTCGCCCCATAATTGTGTTCCTCAATTTACTTTTTTTTTTCCTTCCTAATTCTAGCTTCATATCAAACATTAACTTCGTCTTGGTTTGTTCATAAACAACTCTAACATTCTCTATGTCGTTGACCGTTGAAGCTGTTTCTGGTTGTTCCAAGGACATGGGGTTTGAAGAAAACAAGGAACAAGGAAAAGAAAGTATTAAAAGAAGTGGGAGTGAATCTTCATTTTGTGAAAGTGAAAATGAAGGAGATGAAGTTGAAGATATTAAAGTTGAATTGGGTCCTCAATGCACCCTTAAAGATCAACTTGAGAAGGATAAGGTACATTTCTTTTGCATTATGTGATTATCCATTTTCAACATATAGTTGGTTTATAGTATTTGTGCAAGTTTTTCAAGTAACACATTATAAGTTTTTAGGTTTTGAGTTGTGTTAATTCGGATAACGTTTTCAAGTCGCATATAATCAGTTCCTAGTGTTGTAAACCGATTGCGTGATTATTATTAGTGTTTGATTATTTAGTAGTTAAACAAAATTATCGTTATTGGTTACAAAAAAAAAGGATCTAATTATATGATTATCCATGATCATTTTACTTTTTTAACTAGCAAAACACGGAGCAGGTGATTATGTGATTATAGCGACTTCAAAATACATCAAAAACTATAATTTGTAAAATTGATTGTGTTTTTATTTACTTTAATTACTGTTTATAGGATGATGAGAGTCTGAGAAAGTGGAAAGAACAACTACTTGGGAATGTTGATATTAATGATGTTGGAGGTAATATTTATTTTTCAAATTTTGCTATTTAAGTTACAAATGCCAACATTTGAATTCAAACAAGTAGATGAATCTAATTAGCATTATTTCACCCCAAAAAAAAAACTGATAAATTTTGCATCATCTAATAGAGGGATGTTTGTTAACTGTGATTACCAAAATAGCTTTGTTTTCGTGACAGAATCATTAGAACCAGAAGTGAAGATCCTGAGTCTTTCAATACTGTCCCCAGGAAGATCCGACATTGTTCTTGCAATACCCACAGATGGAAAACCTAAAGGCTCGTGGTTTACACTGAAAGAAGGCTCTCGTTACAGCCTCAGGTTCTCCTTTCAAGTTAAACATAACATTGTTTCCGGTTTAAAGTACACCAACAATGTATGGAAAACTGGTGTCAAGGGTAAGCCTTAATTTGGCTACAAATAAGTTTGTTAAAATTGGAAACTTCTTTAAGATAAAGTCAGGAAGGTCTAATAGTGACTTTTATCTTAATGTTTCATGTGGATAACGCGAAACAGATGCTTGGTACTTTTAGTCCACAGCAAGAAGCATACACATATGATATGCCTGAGGAGACTACACCTTCTGGTTACTTTGCAAGAGGATCTTACTCTGCTAAAACGAAGGTAATTAGTTATGAATATTTTTACTTCTATATAATTAGTTAGGAATAGTGCACGTCTAGAAGCTGAAAGATTTGTACCGTGTCTATCACAAGATAAATGCAATATTTTTTTACAAGGTAAAGTCGCTCTCTCTCGTTAGTACTTGTGGCCCATCCATACATAAATCATCGACATATGGCCATCTTTATTGAATGCACCAAATGCCATAAATAGCTTTATTTTTTGCTTTTCAAAGGAAGCCATCATTTTGTTGGTCCATGAGTTGAGGGGATAATTATATTGTTTGGTAGCACACAACATGCAAAGAATATCATTACTGATTTTTTTTTAACCAACTTGTTACTTGGTGATTCACACTTGCTATATGTACTTACGCACACTTCTTGTTTTATATGATTTTTTTTCTTTGGCTGTTTTCAGTTTGTTGATGATGACAACAAATGCTACTTGGAGATTAGCTATACCTTTGATATCCGAAAAGATTGGGCGAGTGGTGAATAGGCATAAGTATTTTAGTTTATAAGTTTCGTGTTTCAGCATTGAATCATTATGTGATGATGCACCATTGAACATTAGATCTAGTGATGATGCCAAGCTTATCTGTATAACTGTATTTGCTTTCAATCTTTACTGCCTATTATGTGTTGTATTGATCATAATGGTTTGTATTTTTGGGCCTTAT